>OZ007499.1:93114352-94314352 GCA_963931805.1 Microdon myrmicae | reverse complement strand
TTTTCTTGGGCCCATACAGGACACACCACCGTTTTCTCTATTTTGGCCTTCCTGAACAGATATGACAATTCTATTCCTATTTCGGGTCGAGTTAGTTGCTGGTATTTTCTGTTTGGCTCCCAGGATACTTTGGATGAAGCGAATTTCGACTTCTACTTTTTTGTTGAGAACTGCAGGCCACCTCATCGCGATGGGAATGGTCATACCATATAAACCACTTCTGTCGCATGGATGGCGACATCTTGCTGGTCGTCTCCTTTACTATTTCCAGTGAACTTATATACTACACTTTCTCTAATTCTCTTCGTGGTAGCAACTAAATTCCTCGCGTATAAATGTGAATGTCCGAGTATATCACTAGGGCTTTCTGTAAGTCGTGAAAACTCCCAAGGCTTCTTCCCTCCCACACTTCAAACATTCAGCTTCATCCCCTGGGTTCTTAGCAATGAAAAGATTTTCTTTCACCTTTTCTTGTAGTGCTCTTTGCGAGTACGTCATGGCTTTGAATGATCTCCTGAATGCCAGCTAGCTTGAATCAAGACAGCTTGACCAGCAGCCCTGACGTAGTTAGCCTCAACAACCTACAAGTTAGCAGGGTTATCACATGAGTAACTCCTGGATAATTATAATTAATTTAAAGAAGGAAGAAAGAGGGTGGTGTAACTGGCAAGACAGGGTACAAAAATAGGCCGGAACCTTGGAAACGAGAATGAGGATGGGTTTAGGGTTTAAGTGAGGTCAAAGTCTTCATTCTTTCAGCCCAATACAAGCGTTATTTACATAGCTTTGGTGCGGGCTAAGAAGAGAAAGTAAGGAGACTAGGTTTGAGAGCAGTAGAGGTGACGTCGAAATCAAAGGAGGTGGGGTAAGAGTTAACGTTGCGTAGCATACGTGAGATCGGTTCGTTAAGGCCATACGAGGTGTGGTGGGCTGGTAGATAAAACGGATTGGGATAGAACGGTATGGTAGAGAGAAGACTAGGACAGTCGAGTGATCCTGACAGAAGACGGTGGATGAAGAGGGTGTCAGCGTAAATGCTTCACTCTTCTAGAGTGGTTAGGTTAATTAGTTTGAGACGACTTGTGTAAGGAACGAGGGACACTAGGTTCTCCCAACACAGTAAAATACTTTTAATTCTGCGGATATGGGTTACATGATATGGGGACCAAACCTGGCTACCGTATTCAATAAGAGGGCGAACGAAAGTAATGTAGAGCGATCGAGTCACGTAAGGGCTAGAAAATTCCTTAGACCAGTGTTTTACAAAGCCGAGGGCTGAATTGGCCTTAAGAATCATCTCGTCAATATGTGTAAGGTAGTTTAGCTGACTATCACATAAGATGCCAGATCTCGAATAGAGTTAACAGAGGATAAAGGTTGGTTGAATAAGAGATAGGAGCGGTGAGGAGGGGTGCGCTTCCGTGAAAACGTAATTGATTGACATTTGTTGATATAAAGCTACAGACAATTCTTTTGGCACCATAACGAAAAGTTGTCAAGGTCTGTCTGGAGAAGGAATGAATCAAGCGGACAACAAATAGTTTTGAAGAACTTGGCATCGTCGGCATAAAGAGAGATGCATGAATGCTTGATAATCATATCGATGTCATTTATTGCTAATATGAACAAAAGGGGCCCTAAATGACTGGCCTGGGGTACTCCAGAGGTAGCATGGAAAGAATTTGAGAGAACGGATCGGAAACGCACGTATGACGAAATCCACCATTTTAATACGGGCTCGAAGCCCAAACTGGATAATTTGAAAAGTATCGGTCTGTGCGAAATTTTATCGAAGGCTTTAGTAAAATCCGTAGTAACAACGTCGACCTCGTTGCCGTTCTCTAGGGCTAGGAGTGTTTGGGAAGTAACGACTAAGTTAGTGGTGGTAGATCTCCCACCAAGAAAGCCGTGTTGCCCGGGGGAAATTAGGGATTTACAGTGGAAGCGTAACGTTTGGTAGAGAATGCTTTCAAACACTTTGGGGATGTGGGACAGTTTGGCGATAAGATGATAATTTGAGATATTGTTGTATTCCAGAATACTATCCTTATTCGCTTTAACACTAACTCATGTCCTTTCAAACACAACCCTTAAAAACACAACCCTTAAAACTACATCCTCACATATCCTACACTCTCAGTTAATACAATTCATAAATAAACAGACACAATATTCTATATCCAGTCACTTACAGCACATTTCATAAATAAACAGACACTATATTCTATATCCAGTCACTTACAGCACATTTCATAAATATGCCCCTTTTCATAACAAGCACATTTTTCATTTCAAAACATGGCCACTTTGATTTTCGTTCAAAGTTTATTCAAAATTCTAAGTCACAGAGACTTCTAGATTGTTTTGTTCAGTTTATACGCCACAGTCAGTTAGAACAAAATGTTCTATATAAACAAGTAAATTTATATGAAAAAAATAGAAAGAAGAGAACTCAGCTTGAGATAGCTGAGTTCGATAAAATAAAATAAAAATAAAATAATTATTTAAATAAAAAGAAAACTTTAATTCTTTTAATTATTATAATAACCTCCACGCTCTTCCCTCGAAAGAGGAAGCACGGCGACTGGAGACGTAACACTGGTGGCAGCGGTGGGATTCCACGAAGACTGGTGGACTCCCCTAAAGAAGACCAATCCTCGAAGGAAGACCGATCCACGAAGACTGGTGAACTCCCCGAAGGACGACTCTATCCTCGAAGGAAGACCAATCCTCGAAGGAAGACCGATCCACGAAGACTGGTGGACTCCCCGAAGGACGACTCTATCCTCGAAGGACGACTAAATTCTCGAAGGAAGACCAATCCCCGAAGGACGACTTAATCCTCGAAGGAAGACCAATCCCCGAAGGACGACTCAATCCTCGAAGGAAGACTTAATCCTCGAAGGAAGACCAAGCCCCGAAGGACGACTTAATCCTCGAAGGAGGACTCGATCCCAGAGGAAGATTAGTGCAAGATAAAACCCTAAAGAGGGAAGGAAGGTCCTCATTTTCGACTTGGATGGCGGAACATTCGATGTATCCAGTGCAAATAACTTCGTAATTTCCTTTGCCGATGAGTTCCAGAGGAAACCTAAATTAACCTCAGTGGCAGCAGATGAAAAAAAAAAAAAAAAAACAAGAAGACAACACCTCAGAAAAAAAAAGGAGAACAAAACATCAATCAACATATATTAGTAGTAAGAATCGTTAGCGAAATATCAATTTTTCTGTTCATTTTGCCGTAGGAATATTTTTACCTTGGAACTTTTAACTTTTCCTTTTTACTAACAATTTTGTCCGATAGAAATTATTTCGAATATTCTCTTTCCAGTATTTCGACGACATTTCCGTTTTGTCTTTTTCGCCGAATTTTCTTTCTCTACAGCTTTGAGACCAAATTAACTTTCTTTTTCATATATATTGAATAACTAAAAGAAAGGCCATTTTTATATACCGTATTTTTAAGAAGTGATTTTGCCATACATTGATTTCAGAGTTTTCAAGATTACGAGTCCGTATTACACGAAACAGGCGGCTAGGCAGGGGGAAGAACAAATCCACTCTCTACAAATACACCATAACCCCCCTGAAATGGCTCTTTCTGTCGGAATTTCTGATGTTTTCAGAATCGTCCCTACCTTTGACGGAAAACCCTGCGACCTAGATAAATTTATTTCCGGGGGAGACGTTTTATTTAGATCTATAAAAAGGGCAGACCCGGAGATATATGAAACATTTTTGGAGCTAGTCAAAAATAGACTAGAGGGTCCTGCCTATGATCTAATTAGGTATAACACAATTGCTAAATGGGAGGATTTAAAGGATAAACTTGAATCAGAATATAAAGAGGAGCAATCTCGGTCAAGGGCACACAATGAGTTAATATCCCTGAAACAAAACTTCAGAGAAACCGTTCGGGGATACGGAGATAGAGTTGCGAATGCTCTGAGGACGCTGAACTCTGCTACGTGTGAAATAACAGCAGACGCGGTGGTTAGAGAATTCTTGATAGAAGAAAACTCAAAATTGGCAGTGCAAATATTTGAGGATGGTCTCAAGAATGAACAACTGAAAATCCTAGCCAAAGTCCATGGGGGAAGTAGTTTAAAACAGTCTATTGCACATGTAGTATCACATGCTGCTCGAATGGACAACTCTCCCAGACCATATAACTATAATGACAGATTTAATCGAATAGTCTGCCAAACCTGCGGTAAGCCAGGTCATTCTCAGCACACTTGCTATCGGAACATGCAGTCCAACAATTTTCCGAATAGACAACCAATTAAAAGAGAATATAACATTATATGCAATTTCTGTGGATGGAATAAACACACAGAGAACGAGTGTAGATACAAGATATCTAGGAATGGACCATCCTTAACAAATTACCAACAAGGTACAACAACGCGTAATCCATTCCGAAATAATCCTGCAAACACCGAAAATCGTTTTAGTGAAAATCCTAGAATCACCAATAGACAAAACGATAAGCAAAATGTTCACTTTTCTCGGGTGCAAGAGTCGGAAAACGAGGCCTGACGCCAACCCAAGTTTATGGAAGACAGACAAAATTTTTCTATTTATAACATTAGATCTTTGGCAATAGATAACGACAATTTTAATGAAGCTCCTAACCAAATAACTAAAGCGATACAGATAAACGAAGAGAAAACAAGCACTAATATAAATATTCCGATTCATACTCCAATTTTGGAAAATAATTCAGCAACACAGACTGAAAATTCGAAATTTTCAGCAGTAGTAAAGACTGAAATCCCTAATATTTCGGATATTCCTAGTGACCACACAGACACTTCAGCAACCAAGACTGAAAACTCAGCAATATTAAAGACTGAAAATTCAGAACTTGCAGAAAATACACTAACAAAAATCCCTCACATTTCGGCTATCCCTATAGACAACCCCGACACTTCAGCAACAAAGACTGAAAATTCAGCAGTGGTAAAGACTGAAGATCCAAAAGGTGCAATAAAAATCGAAACCCAGGTCAGTTCAGTAGTTAACACTGAAGAACACCATGTTTCAGCAGCAAAGTCTGAAGGATTGAAGGTTTCTACAGCAGATATAACTGAAGAAATAGTTCAAACAGCAAATAAGACTGGGAACCAAGATGTTCTAACAGCAAATAAGTCTGAAGAACTATACGAATCAGTAAATGAGACTGAGAAACTAAACGATCCATCAGCAATGAGTAAGACTGAAAAGGTAAACGTTCCGACAGAAGTTAAAGCTATAGAAAATGATGACATTGAGCCGAAAACACTAAACATTTTAAATAACAATACTAAACACCAACACGAAGTTATGAAAATTGAAAATAATAATTCAATTAAAATAGGTATTGAAAAGAAAAACCTTATAAATACCTTACCAATTAAATTTTACAACAATAAACATGTATTCGAACACAAAATAAGAAAAAATAAAAAGGTACACAGTCATTTAGGACAACTGAGATCATTTCTTAAGAAAATGTTTGGTATTATGCAATTCTATGCAGTCATCATAATAATAGGCCCAAAAAAGTTTTGGAAAATTTTCCATAAATTTAAGGAAAAGATAGACACTTAACAAATGGCCTTTGTTTTTCTTCAGTATATAAAACAATTGTAAGAAATAACGGAAACGAAAAAAAAAAAGGTAAAAAGGGGGTAGAAAGAAAGAAAATTTTAGAAAAAAAAATTTTTTATTATATACTGGGATATAATACATTTTAAAATATATATTGGGATATGATTCGAACGAAAAAGAGAATTTTGAGAAATAATATTAATTATATGTATAGAAAAAAAAAAGTTGTTGGATAATAAAAGAAAAGGTTCCAAGTGGAAATATTAAGTTAGTTAGAAATATTTAAAGTTAGTTAAAAGATAATGTAAGTAGACTATAAGTAAACTTTTAGATTATTGTAACCTATTTTTCTAGTATTAAGAACTTTTGGATTTTTGTAACTTTTGATATAAGATTGACTTTGAACGCCATTGTAATTGAACGAAAATCCAAGCCGGTAATTAAACCTAATCTAAGCAATAGTTAACAGAAAATTATTCAAGGATAATTTTCTTTCTCGAAGAAGGGTGGGATGTTGTATTCCAGAATACTATCCTTATTCGCTTTAACACTAACTCATGTCCTTTCAAACACAACCCTTAAAAACACAACCCTTAAAACTACATCCTCACATATCCTACACTCTCAGTTAATACAATTCATAAATAAACAGACACAATATTCTATATCCAGTCACTTACAGCACATTTCATAAATAAACAGACACTATATTCTATATCCAGTCACTTACAGCACATTTCATAAATATGCCCCTTTTCATAACAAGCACATTTTTCATTTCAAAACATGGCCACTTTGATTTTCGTTCAAAGTTTATTCAAAATTCTAAGTCACAGAGACTTCTAGATTGTTTTGTTCAGTTTATACGCCACAGTCAGTTAGAACAAAATGTTCTATATAAACAAGTAAATTTATATGAAAAAAATAGAAAGAAGAGAACTCAGCTTGAGATAGCTGAGTTCGATAAAATAAAATAAAAATAAAATAATTATTTAAATAAAAAGAAAACTTTAATTCTTTTAATTATTATAATAACCTCCACGCTCTTCCCTCGAAAGAGGAAGCACGGCGACTGGAGACGTAACAATATCGCCTTTGAGTCCCTTTTTAAACGATGTTTTCCAAATGTTAGGAAACTCACCTTGAGAGAGCGACAGATTGAAAATAGTCGAAAGAGGGGAAGAGAGAACGGAGGAGCAGTTTTTTAGGAATATAGAGGGGATGCCATCAGACCCGGGGGTGAATTCGTCTTTGAGCTGGGTTAATTTGTTTTCTATCATGGGTGGATCCGTAAATTGCGAAAGAAATGGCCCATGGGAGAAATTTGGTAAGTAATTGAAATAGGTGAGGTCGGGAACGAAAGAGTCGTCAGTGAAGAATTGTCTGAAAAATGAGACGAAGAGGTTCGCAATCTCCTGTGAATCCGTTGAGGTTTCCAAATTATAAGAGAGGGATATGGAATAATCATCGGATTTACGTTTGTGATTGATAAATTGGAAAAACGTTTTTGCGTCATTTATTAGGTTACCCTGAGTTTTTGTTAAGTATTTGTGGTAAACGTCATCGTAGAGTGCATTGAATTGAAAATAAGTGCCAAGGTAGTTAGAGTAGTCGCAGACGGAGCGATTACGGGGGAAGGTAGCCCGCAGCTTGTTCCGTTTATTACGTAACGTGCGAAGCTTGCGATTAAACTAAGGAGGTGAGGAGGTAGGATATTTGCCCCTGGATATAATAGGGAACCAAAAGCGAAATAGATTTAAGTATTTCGCTATAAGGATAGGTGGTAGTGTGGGTATTTTTTTTTTACTACTCGTGCGCCAACACGAACGCGGATTCAGTAGTAACACCACGGATAGTCTAAGTTCGATGAAACAACTGTCACAAAGGCAAGCCAAACGAATGTAAGAAATGCAAACGCACTGTCACAGGAGCAAGTGAAATAAAACGCTGGAGTTATTGTTTGATTTGTTTTAGTAGTTGTTTTTATTGCTTAAAACTTTATTAACACAAATTGCTATTCTGCTTATACAATTTCACTGATTAGAAGTTCCTTGGTTTCTGAACATTACAGGTTTCGACGCTTACACCGTAACTATGTCAATGATTTTACATTAAGAATCTTATCGTGTAGTATAATTTCAACGTATATTATAACGCACACTCGGTGCTGTTTATCAAATGAGGAGCAGTTGTTGACACTGTACTAAAAAGGGAGTTCGCACGACTCCGACATGCAACGCCCGCGGCAAGTGTAACCAGTTCGGGGGTGAATAACTGACTCTACTTGATTGATTCCGTTTTTTTTTATGCGCATATGTTAAAGAACAATACATTCAATATAAACTCGACTGTGGGGCTCGTCAAACGGGAGGAAAACTTTGTTCGAACTCGCACTTAAAAAACGCATGTGTTTGCTCCTCAGCGGATAAAATCTTAATCCTCAAACCATGGGGACGAATCATTTTGCCAGTCGCACTGGGGTGGATTCCCACCGCTGTGGCGAGAAGAAAATCCGATATTTCATTCTGGTGGCGACCAATGAGAAATTGTAGATGCTAATGCAATAGCATTAGCGAATGGCTATTATTCTAGGTGATTTAGGTGCTTAGAAGATTTCTTAGTCTTGAATTGTCTTGCCAATAATACTTGTCCTTAACCCTAGGAGTAAGTTACTTGATCGTAATGAGAAGGTAAGTGGTGGCGTTCAATGGAACCGCCACAGTAGCATCTTCTACCGTCAACGAAAAACACTCTCCTTCTCAGCAAAACAAGTGATTTCGACGTGGCCATGGTGGTTAGCGCGTAGGTGGCGTTATTTGAAGGTCCAAATTTCGATCTCACTTCCGTGCTTTTCTGGTCGCATTTCGGCAATGATGCGTCAAGTGTTTGCTTCGAAGTGTTCAATAGTGTGTAGACAAATGGCTTTTCCCCAGAGAAAATAGTCCAGGGGTGTTAAATCACATGAACGCGGTGACAGGCCTATTTCTTAATATTAATCCTTCGCTAAATGTTTCTTTCAGCAGGGGACGCCAACCTTTTTGGAAACAAGGGCAGTAATTACATAAACGTTGCGGGTGCAACAACATGACATCATATATGTTTATTGTGAGATGTCGCTTACGGGCGTGCATACACTCTCGATCGTGGTGCTGGCCGCCTCCTGATTTCAGTAAATTAACTGTATTGCGTTATATATGGCTTCTGGCCTTGTCTTGTTGGAACCACACCTCTCGGATGTCAATATCATCCTATTGAAGCCCAAGAAATAGAAAACTCTATAATGGTCTTCGTTGTTTCTTTCGGCAGGGGTCGCCAACCTTTTTGGAAACAAGGGCGGTAATTAAAAGTGTTCATAAACGTTGCGGGCGCAACAACATGAGATCATATATGTTTATTGTGAGATATCGCTTATGGGCATGCATACACTCGTTCATGGTGATGGCCGCCTCCTGATTTCAGTAAATTGACTGTATTGCGTGCTATATGGCTTCTGGCCTCGTCTTGTTGGAACTGTGGGGGTGAGGAAGTATGTGCACCAAGACACGGCCGCCTGGTTCACTTCCTTCCCACTTCTTATTTTCCGCGCCTCCGGAATAGTCTGCGTCACCGCGTTCTTCGAAACCGAATAAGATTAACTGTTTCTAGAATCGCAGAAAAGTTTGTCCCCACACATGCCGCTTTTCCTTGTCTCCCCACCTTCTGCTGACAATGTTAATACGAGTGAAACGGAACAATGAGCGCAGATGCGTCGTCCACGAACAATGGACTACGACGATACACCACCGGCAAAGGGAAGAAGGAATAAAACATGCTGGGAAATCGGATAGAGGTTTTCTTTTATTTTGCTTAACACATGTAGTTCTTAATGGTTCGTTCATTTAACTTAACACGAATACTTAGATTTTAATGATTACTTTAATCAACCTAATGCGCGTAGTCTTTTTAATATTCATGAGGCAACCGATGCACTCAGGCGACAACCACTGACCCCTTTCGCAAATTAAATTCGACTTTTTATGTCCGGACCCGATGGCGGTTGAATCTCGACTGACTGTGTTGTGGACGCAACGGTGGATGAATCACGAGTGACTAATGTAAGCAAAAGTTCATCGCGTCATGGCAGTGGCGTCATAAACTCATTGCCACTTACGAGGAATTTTGAGGAGATTTGCTGTGCTCCCGTAAGAATTCAGTTCCAGCGAATCCTCGCCCTACAAGCTGAGTTGGATTCGTTGGTTGTGTATACCGGGAAATTGAAATTGCTTGGGTGCAAGCAAGGGATATCGTTTAGATAAGATATTGTGACGCATATGACAATCAGTACTAGAATATTCTACAGAATACGAAACAAAGTACTAGAATATTCTAGAAAGTACTGGAAAACTGGAGACTATAAGCTAGAAAATTCGAGTCTATGGAACGCACGGAAACGAAACACCGAACCAGAAGGAGGAAAAACGATATAAATACGTCGCACGCAGATCGGGAAGATAAGTAATAAGTGAGAAGTAAGCAGAGTAAGCAAGCGATAAGTAAGGAAGCGATAAGTCAAGAAATCGGTAACTGTACGGTAAAAGTAACGGTTGTTATTAACGGACAAATAAAGTGTTACATTAATTCAAAATCGATTTAACGGCTCTTATTTATTAAAAAGAATTAATACAGCGAACCCTAAGCTCGCTACAATATTAACCGAAGCAATTTCGGGGAAATGTATGCGGCTTGTTATAGTTGGTGGCGATGGTTAATGTTCCGTTGTGGATTTGAATATGCGATTCTTACAGCATATGAATTTCGGGGAAATTAAGATTGCTTGGTCGCAAAGAGGGAATATGAATTAAGTAGAGAATTGACCGAAGCAATTTTGGGAAAATGTATGTGGGGTGATGTAATTGAGGGAGATGATTGGTATTCCGTTGTAGGTTGGAATATGCATTTTATTACAGCTTATAAATTTCCGGGGAAATTAAGATTGCTTAGCCGCACGGAGGGAATATGAATTAAGTAAAGAATTGACCGAAGCAAATTTGGGAAAATGTATGGGGGGATGATTTAGAATACATTCTGTTGAATTATATTCTGTTGCGGGTTTTGGAGTGTGTTTATTGCAAGGTTAGAAATGTATGCTATTGCGGATTTTGCATGGGGAGTTGGGTTAAAGTGACGTGCTGTTAGCGGTCAGGGTAGCATAGAATTGTGGGTTGGTTCTTCGTGTGATATAGAGAACCCCCACAGAACCACACCTCTCGGATGCCAATATCATCCTATTGAAGCACAAGAAATAGAAAACTATAATGGTCTTCGTTGACTGCGTCGTTTCACCAACACTATTTTTGAAAAAAAATATGTTCCGATGATTCCTTCGGACTAAAAAAATTACCCCAAACGGTAAATTTTTGTAGATGTAATGGATTTTCAATAATGGCTTATTTTCAATTCTACTTCTTAACATTACCATCAAGCAAAAATGAGCTTCGTCACTGAAGACCATAAAATGGCCGAAGTGTGCGAGAGGTTTCACGAACCAAACCGAACAATTTATAATCGTTGCCTTGGCGTGAGTCTTTTCACTATAAAATGGTAAAACAATCTAGCCAAAAATAAACTATCAACTGTCAAATCGGCTGTCCTTAAAAAAATGTGTCGCCTGTTTAAAGATCTATACCTCAAAATGGAACAACCTATAGTAAGTTCAAGCTCTGCTCGATTTTCAGTTGTCGTCTAGCCTACCGTCATTGCTGCTCTAGCCTCTGCTTTTCTCGTAGATGACTGATCTGACTACGCTTCCATTTCTCGCGACACTTCTCCTGACTTGGGAGCGGGAGTTGTGAATCGTGCACTGATCCCCGATTGGCTGATATTTGTTCTCTTCGGTCATATGGACCAACTTGCGTATTAAATCCCAAGAACAAATAGAGAAATACAAAGGTTAAGACATTCAGTATTTTAATGTAAATAGTTTAATTAAACACAGACAATCGCTCTTTAACCGAATGTCACGAACGGGGAATGTTTTATATGATCATGTGATTCGCAGTTAATACGAAAAAAAATATTGATCTAGCACTGTTATAAGCCCCACAACCTGTTCAAAGAACTCCGTGTTTGATCGCTAAATACGAACAAGGTTTTGCTGCAGGAGGCCTTTTAAAGTACGCACCTGCCATTAAACAATGCGAAATAAGTTAAGCCGTTTTCGTCTTCATCTTGTTTATGTTACGCGCTTCTAGCTAATTCCACAACAATATGTTTTTACAGGTGGCATTATGTGCCTGATGTCTACATACTATTTGATATGGGGGAAAACAAATATATGAGACGCCATTTTGTTGATTGTATAAAAATAAAACCCAAGCATTCTGGTATGTCATGCAATGGGCAACCTCTAAGTACCCGGATCGGAGGGGCATCATTACTAAGTCGCTGAATTATCCTAAATCCCGAGCAACTGAATTTAATTTATTAATATTAAGGACAATCTTTAAGCTGAGTACGAGCTGAGTAATCTTGTCAAATGCCAAAAGGTTTATAATGATCTTTGGGCAGACACCGAAAGGAAATTAATGGCATGCGAAAACGAAACAGCCGTTGATACACATCAATATATAAAAGGGAAACTGTCACCTTTCTTTCAAGCTTCCTCCTTTCTTTTGACGTAACTGTATCAGTACGCATTTCCGAATTGGACGCCACATGAGTGTTGCAAGTTTCATAAAACAATGGTGGAGCAACTATTTCGCCAATGTATCCACTACCTGGTCTCGTTCATTGTTGCTGTCACCGGCGATTGTTATTGTCGGCCCTCGTTGATCGAAACGATTCAAAAAAATGAATAAAAAGAGAACTGAGTTCGACACAATGCGACGATTGTGTTTTTAGATATCGATGACGGCAAAGGAAAGTAAACTCTGTTGGTGGCTTAATAAACTTACGCATACAAATGCTGGCAAATAGACGCCGGATATCTGCAACACTTAAAACTGATGATGGAAAGTGAAAATTCGCTCTCTCCCCATTCGTCGGGATGGAGCGGCGATAAAGACGTTATTGAGGTATTTTCACCGGGAAATGATCGATATATGACGCAGTGTGACATTACGCTCTCTCGATGGCGCTGCAACGTGTGGCCGGGTCATAATTTATACGGGGTGTGATGTGTATTGTTTGTAAACCTCTGGGTTTAGCTTGCTTGTCGTTTACTTTCTTTTTTTACGTATTAGTTTTTGTAGAAATTGCAGCTGCAAAAAGTTTGTTATGTCATCAGTTTGCTACTTGTTAGGGGCTACTTCATCCGCCATTATCAGGTGCACATTCGAAATGTAATTGAGACAAAATTTGATCGTAATGTGTGAATGATTTTGTAAGCGTATTAGCAGTTGCTATTAAAATATTGGGGGGAACCGTAATTGTAGTTAATGGCTGTAACGATACTTAGTACTCTTACCAAATGGCTCAGATAGATTATTGTGGAAACATATTTTATGTGTTCTATTCATTTTCTAGTCACAGAAAGTAGTCAACTCTATTTGAGAAATTAATTACACAGTTCATTTCGTGATATCGTATATCGGGCAGTGATTAGATACGAATTCCGGAGATCATTGTCCTTGATGATTTTAACGGACGCAGCTCGAACTATATTCAGCCTGGTAACAGAACAAATGTGGATGGGGAAAGGGTCTTGTGGCGTTTCTAACAGATACACACACAATACACAAGCAAATAGTGAAGAACACCGAACGCAAATCGAATAAGAAAAAACATCAGCCGTATACCATAGCGATAACATAACAATTCACATCAGTTAAATATATATGTGAATTTAAAAATCGAATTCTAAACGCGGCCAGTAGCCCGATGTGCTACGCTTTGGTTCAATTTTTGGTGATTCTAACTGTCACAGCGTCAGTTCGAATCACAGGTTCTTCACTATCATTCAAAACGCTATAGTCTCAGTTTTACTCAGCTAGTGGAGTGGCTACAAGGATGGTGTCTATCCTGCACATTGAATCAATTCCGTACGATCGACTGTACTATTGGGAAATTCAGACCAATGTTTTGTGTTTATAATCACTTGGACCTGGACAGACAACAAAACAACGCGGCCTAAATGATGATACGCTGACGATTTGCCGAATTTCTTTGTGCCCATTTTGCTGTCAAATGCTCTTAGGTAGATCAGGTAGAATGTTTTTTTTTCTCATTATGGGACGTCATATTCGACATTGTATCAAACGAAATTCATTTAATAAAAGTTGGTTTGATAAAAAATGTAAATAGATCACCGAGCTTAAAATAGAAAATTTAAACCGAAGTGCTCCGTTCTAATGGACGCCAACACAGCAAACAGATACGCTTGCAACTAAACGGTTAAGACCGCGAAGGTTTGTGGCGGTGACGCCAAACCCCACGGTACACTTACCTTAAAAACCCCCATAACCACAACCCAGTCTGCATAAGCTTTCCCTAATGCAATTCGCATTAGCATCTTAAATGCTTCACGAATTATAGAGATCAAATCTAAAAGCTAAAAAGTCCCTGCGAAAGAAAACTTACCTTCATGCACTCTTCGCATATAATTTCCTGTAAGAATTTCTTTCTACCTTTTCAAGAATCCCATGCAAATTTCAATTTCCCATACCTGCACCGCAATCTCCACTCAGCATACCTGAAACATTTCCTTCTCCAAGGACATTTAATGCATACAACGCCTTAGATACGATTCCTAAAAATAGTTCCTTAATGTGCATATGCACCATAAATACAAAACATTCGGCACGCATTGTTATCAATTTTAATGGAACGGCGGGCGGCATCTTTTTACAGCTGCAACAAGCCGACCGGAGATTCACCATCAATAGACAAACATTCATCAATTTCGTACGTCGCCACAAACTAATTTTCCTGCATATACAAATGCAGGCAAGGGATTCGTCTCTGCCACCAATATCATTAGCACCTTTTTTCTTCCCAACGTCTATTATAGCGACGATACACAGCGTAAACACGGCCCTCATTACCGGACGAAGCATTTGGTCGCTTCTCCCTTTGTTCCTTTTTTTTTCGTTTATCCTTTGCTAAATGCAACGATAAACACGGTGATGGGTACGATCACACACATACTACCATGATCTGCATTACGAGATCTGGTTCTCTCTTGTGGTAGGTAAAACATATCTTTAGCGGAGACGACACCACAAAACTCACCCCATACACGAATCATCTCGGCATGAGATGATTATCGTGGAGTCGATTTCCATCCGCCGACCGCCGTGGTCGTTGCTGACTTCCGCTCTCCGTCGCATAGCGGAGATGCGTTCATCAAAAGTCGTGCCAGTTTAATCCCCTGAGGTACGTACCCTTATTCTGGTATTGCGTGTCGCGCGCCGAGTTATATTCAAGTGTAAATTCCACTTACTTGAGGAATGCTCCTTGCCAAATCGCGTCATTTCCTTTTTCCGCTCGGGACCTCGTCGCAGAGTTGCAAGTGATTCCAGAGGACCAGCAGTTGTGAAGTAGTGGGAGTTAGTGAGTCCCGCGTCCGTGTCGACGCACTGACTAAACCTCTCCACAGGTTCATAACGACAGAGTAACTACACACTACTCTAGTGTAACTGGTTCACTTTTTTTTACCACTGGCAATGTTATTAGAAATAGCTGTTTTGGACATTTCTTCCAAGCGTCGAGATGGATCTGCAATTGTTTAGAAATGCCCACTAAAATAGAATCTCTGATTTCAATGATATTTCCCAAAGTATATCTGACTTACATTGATTTAGTTAACGGTTATAAAACGTATTGGGGATTCTAGGTTCATCACCACCATCGTCATCATCATCATCATCATCCGCACTACAAGCGGGTACCCGATCCACATCCGAGACTTGTTAAATTCTCCATAACAATTTGTTTTTCCAGGCAAGGTTATTAGCCTTGCGTCCACCTTACTCAGGATAAGATTTTGGGTTCAACTTTCTTTAATTATATCGCGATCAATATTTATTTTATTCTACTGAAATATATTTCTCAGAGTTCATGTCTATTTGAAATGTGAATTATGAAGGTCTTAAATTTGCTTTCCCTTTCTCCCCAGGGCGCCTCAATGGCTGAGTTGGTAAGAAGGTTGTGTCTTGCGTTTGATTGTGCAAAGTTAGGTTCCACTGACGACTTTTGCTATTGTACAGTTCGGCACAATTACTGAGTGGTAGGTAGAGTCCCAAAGCCCAGCCGCCCGGTGAAATACCACCCCATTAAGCTATCATCATCATCATCGCCACTACCACCGGGATGCGGTCTTGGCCTTATTTAACAAATCTCTCCACCGGTTCCGATTTCTAGCCGATGTCATCCAGTTTGGCACTCCCAGGCTCTGGGCGTCCTGGTCTACGCCATCCCTCCATCGCGGTCAAGGTCTGCCGGGCTGTCTCCTTCCATACATCCTGCCACAAAGGACGTTCCGGGCAGGCTCCTTTTCACGCATTCGAGCTAGGTGTCCCCCCCCCCCCCCACCGGAGTCTACCGAGCTTGATTTTTCTTATAACGTTAGCTTCATGATAGATCACGTACAACTAATGGTTGTAGCGTCTCCGGAATCGTCCTCCCTCACATACGCGGTCAACAATTCTCCTTAAGACCTTCCTCTCGAACGCGGCTAAGAGTTCATCATCATCATCGGCACTACAACCGAGAACCTGGCCTTATTTAGCAAGTCCTGCGGCTTGTTAAATTTTCCATAATGATTTGTTGGCAAGGTCATTAGTCTTGCGCCAGGCTAAGAATTCAAAGTGCCTTTTATTGAGCACCCAGGTCTCGGATCCATACATGATGTTCTGGATAAATTCCGGGATTTAAAGAGCCTTGATATACCATAGTAGGCTTTGTTGGATTTGATCAGCTGCTCGCCTATTTATTCTTCCATATTGTTATTGGCTGATACTATTGACCCAAGGTAGTTAAAGGATTGCACTACTTCAAATTCGTGCTCCGCGATATACTTACTTTTCCCCTCATCAATGTGCAGTCCCAGTTTTTGTGCCGCCTACTCTATCTGGGTAAAGGAGTCATATACAGCGAATCGGATCTACCGATGATGTCGATGTCATCTGCGTAGGCAAATATCTGGCTAGACTTGGTGACAATAGTCCCTCTAGATGTAACGCCAGAGTCACGGATTGCTTTCTTCAATGCCAGATTGAACAGGAGGCAGGCCATAGTAGGCTCACGGATTGCTTTCCCCAACGCCAAGTTGAAGAGGAGGCAGGCCAGACCATCCCCTTGTCGGAGAACATTAAAGATGTTTATTGGTTTGGACAGCAATCCCTGCTATTATTACTTGACTAGTTACGTTGGTTATGTCGTATCAATTTGTTTGGAATGCCGGACTCTCTTATGGGATTATATAGTTCTACCCTGGCTATGCTGTCGTAGGCGGCCTTAAAGTCTATAAATGGATGATATAATGGAATCTTGAATTGCAAATATTTTTCCATCGCCTGGCTAGGGGTGAATATCTGATCAGTTGCTGATTTGCCTGGGATGGAGCCGCACTGATATTGACCAATGATTACTTTACCATATGGCGCTATCCGATCTTGTAGGAAAGTGGAGAGTATCTTATAGGCGGTACGCAGCAATGTTATACCCCTATAGTTGCTGCACAGTGTGATATCTCCCTTCTTATGTATGGGGCAAATTATACCACGACGCCAATCCTCCGGCATCTCCTCTTGCTCGCATACGTGCACCACGATCTCTTGAATTGCGTGATGTAACGCTGTCGCCCCTTGTTTGATCAGCTCAGCTGGTATACCATCAGCTCCGGGGCTTTATTTGATTTGAGCTGTCTAATAGCTTTTAATGTTTCCTCAATGCTTGGTGGCGGCAGCATTTGGTCTTGAATTTGCATTGGTGGAGCTTCCAATTCTTCTGTGAGCTGACCATTTAGCAATTCATTGAAGTGCGTTTCCTTCAGGATCGATAATCAGATTACCCTCTTTGTCCTTGCAGTAAGTGTAGCGTGGTGTGTACCGCGTCATACTGCGAATTATTTGGTAGAACTTCCGCAGCTGGTGCAGACCTTGCTCTCTACTTTTCTCTATTTCACAGACAGGGTTTTTTTCACAGGCACTTTTCTTTTATCTGTGGAGTCTTTTTTCATATCGTCTTCGCTTTGTGAATTTATCCTCGCGCACCCGCGTCCTATGAGACTGCTACATTGCCCGGTATGCAGCATTCTTACGTTCAGTCGCTAGTTTGCACTCATCATCAAACCAGTCATTCCGATCTCTACGACTACTGCCTAAGATGGAGTTGGCAGTACAAATGACAGTATTCTTAAGGCGTGCACCACGTGCACCACGATCAGATGAATTGCGTAACGATGTCTCTCCTTGTTTGATCAGCTCAGCTAGCATGCCATCAGCTCCGGGGGTTTTATTTGTTTGAGCTGTGTTATGGCTTTTAATGTTTCCTCAATGCTTGGTGGCGGCAGCATTCAGTCTTGATCTTGCATTGGTGGAACCTCCAATTCTTCTGTGAGCTGAGCCTTTGGCAATTCATTGAAATACACTTCCCATCGCTCCAGAATGCCTTCAGGATCCGTGATCAGATTACCCTCTTTATCCTTGCAGTAAGTGCAGTGTGGTGTGTACCGCGTCATACTGCGGATTATTTGGTACAACTTCCGCGCCTGGTGCGGACCTCGCTCTCTACTTTTCTCTATTTCACAGACAAGGTTTTTTTCACAGGCACATTTCTTTTGTCTGTGGAGTCTTTTTTCAGATCTTCTTCGCTTTTTGAATTTATCCTCGCGCACCCGCGTCCTATGAGACTGCTCCATTGCCCGCTATGCAGCATTCTTACGTTCAGTCGCTAGTTTGCACTCATCCTCAAACCAGTCGTTCCGATCTCTACGACTACTGCCTAAGATGGAGTTGGCAGTACAAATGACAGTATTCTTAAGGCGTGTCCATTTCTCTTCTACGCCCGGCATTCTGGCCCCAGGACTTATTCTCCCTCCATCGAGCTCTTCGAGGACGAGTCTTAACGCATGACCAAAGGTGTTACTGGTATTCTCATTGCGTAAGGCAGCGGTGTTGATTCGAACCTGATCCGCCGGCGCAATACGTCTCCGTAAGGCAATCCGCGCTCGACAAACTGTACCAACAAGATAGTGATCCGAGTCGACGTTGGCACCTCGGTACGTTCGTACCGTCATCAGGCTCGAGGGTTGGCGGCGATCTATCAACACGTGGCCAATTTTGCTGCGAGTGACTCCACCAGGTGATACCCAGGTGGCTCTGTGGATATCTTAACGCGGAAACCTGGTACTCGCAACGACCAAGTTTTTCGATGCTGCCACTTCGATGACTCGTAGTCCATTGTCATTAGTGTTCTCATGCAAACTATGGAAACCTGCGTAGTGCCTGGAGCCGGTTCCCGACCTATTTTAACATTCAAATCACCAAGAACGATTTTCACATCGTATCTTGGGCAGGCATTGAGGGCCCGTTCGACGTTGTCACAGAATCCTTTTTCGTCGTCAGTGGACTGCTCTGTAGGTCCGTGAACGTTAATTTAAGGCTGTATTCTTATACTTGCCTCGCACGCAAAGAGTACATAGCCTTTCATTTATTGCATTAAAGCGGATGATGGCAGGATTCAGTTTTTGACTGACTAGAAAGATTACCCCGAGCACATGGTGTTTTGCATGACAGCTGTAATAAATGTCATACTCGTTTCTTTGAATAACAATAACTCTAGGTGATACCAGCCTAAATTCTATAACCTGCAGCGAGCACATTGATATCCCATGTAATAATTTTGTCTCTGTTATCAATAGAGCGGCCGATCTTGCGATACCTAAATGTTCCACTTCTCCAGGTGATAAGGCACCGCTTGCTGAAAATATCTTACATCTGATTAGGCAACGAAACTCTGAAAGAAGAAAATGGCTTCGTTATAGAATCGATTGTTTTCTAGTTAATGTTAAAGTCTTAAATAATATCATTAAAAACGAAATCTCAACATATAGGAGCAAGTGTTGGAATAAACACCTTTCCCCTCTTGGCAAAGCAAGCAAACCGTTCTGGAGAATATCAAAAATTATGAAAAAGAGAGGGTCAAGTAGTACTCCGTTTAAAGTTCACGAAAAGTTGTTTATTTCTTCAGTGGAGAAATCGAACCTACTTGCTAACACGTTTAGTAAGAACCACTCCATATCTATGCATCTAAGCGACCCGTATACTGAGGCTGAAGTTGCTAACGCTATCCATGCACTTACTCAATCCTCAGCTGAAAGTACTTACGCAACTAATATTAGGAAAGTTAAAGAATTGATAAAAAAATCGGAATCAAAAAAGTCTGCGGGTCTTGATAATATTAACAACAAATTAATTAAAGCATTTCCACCTGCTGCAAGTAACTATTTAACATTCATTTTCAACGCGTGCCTTAGGAACTGTTATTTTCCAGACTGTTGGAAAACGGCAAAAGTAATACCTATCCCCCCCCTAATCGGCGCTACAACCGGGAACCGGTCTTGGCCTTATTTAGCAAGTCCTGACGCTTGTTAAATTTTCCATATTGATTTGTTTTTTCCGGGCAAGATCATTAGTCTTGCGCCAGAGGCTCCCACTTACCTTCAAATCTTCGTGCCCTAAAGCCCTAGAGACCTCATAGTTTTTCGCTTATGCAAGCGCATTAACACCCTCAAGCATTCTCCCACCGACCCCATAGTTCTTCGATTATGGAATCGCATCCAACACCCTCAAGCATTTTCCCATCAAGGACATTCACGCAATCAACGCGTTATATCATTTTCCTGGAAGAGATCGGTACGCCAGTACCGCATACATCAGTGCATCTCAGCATTGTTCTAAAAAGAAAACATTTCGGTTGCCATACGAGATAACCGAAATGGATTATAGAAACAATCAGCAGAACCCCTGTCTACCTCCGTTTGCTGTCCCACACGTGCGCGACAGATTTTTATAGTGTATCTGTACCCAGGGCGGCTTTTATTCAACCTACAACTCGCGCCTAGCTGCCAAGTGCCGAACTCTTTGCCAGCGTAAATATTCACACTGGAATTCGATCCTTAACTTGCTATGGATGCAATACACAAACGACGTGGATGTAAACACAACCATCATTGTGTAATCATCCCAAACGCATCCTAATCACCAGCACCATATTTAAACGGCTGCAAACACTTCGTCCAAAGATGCTGTTGCATGTGAATTTTCATTCCCACGGTTCTTACACCCAAGAGCTCGCGTCATGAGCAAACAAAGTGATCCGCGCGTAAGTGGACACACCCTCGTTAGGATCTATGTACCGGAGATCCACTCTGATTGGTCGGTCTCAAAAGGAAAATTTCATTTCCTTTTCACCACACCACCAAACTCACCCCAAACGAGGGTTGTATCATTGAATCGTAATTTATCCATCGAAGGAGTCGGTCGCGTTTCCCCTTTAGTAGAGTGCGAATAGGGTGCGCACGTCTCGTTTCCCGTCTTTCGTTATCCTAAATCACTACATATGTACTCTGTCTATGAAAATTATATCGAGGTCATTACTATATAAAATAACCGGAAGCCCGTGCCATATTAGTCTTAAGATTCAAATAAGGGTTTTTTATTGTAGTTTTTCCCTTAAAATATTATTTGTTATTCATTAAAATTGTGCTATTGTCATTATATAGATTTAAGATTATAGTTGTAAAGGAATTGCTGTCCTAAATATATTAAATACTAGTTGTAAAATATACCATAAATGTAATTATCTACATAATAAAAATTGAATTGAATTGAATGCTGGCAGTAACGAAAACAAAAAAGTGCTGCCAAGCATGTAGGTAATATTATACAAACTGTAAAGAATTTTATAACAAAACAATTATAAAGAATTTACTAACAAATTATAACAATAAAGGTTTTATAACAAAATTAACTTATTTAGCACATTTAGATTAAACTAATAAAGACTCAAGCATGCTGCGACATCCCGACCGCCTTGAAGCGTCAGGTTCAACTTGTTGTGGAGATTTGGCATTTTGGAATCTTTCGCAGCTTCTGTGATCCTTTGATATTTGGCTCCCATTGATGAAAACATGTAGTCGAATTACGTGATTATGTGGACGAACGAGCTTAAGATGCTGATGATGACTCCTTGTTCATGGGGGCATATTGGAGATAACCACATGCGAACAATGATGTAGTTGTATGATGATATACGAGGGTTGCCTCTTATGTTTCGGGATTTGGCAACCCTAGTGTTGCAATCCGGCAATTGACAGCTCTGTCGTAAAGTTAGACATTTTTGAGGTTATACGAACTCAGAACGTTTTGACATACGAGCGCTATTTGTGTTGTTTACAGTAACTTAAAAGATTCATCTCGGCCCAAAAATGGAATTAAATCGTCAACATTTTCGTGCGATTATTTTTTACAACTTTCGGTGTGGATTAACTCAGCAACAGTGCATGGATGAACTTAATTCAATTTTTGGCGATGAAGCTCCATCAAGGACCAGTGTTTATCGATGGTATGGTGAATTCAATCGTGGTCGTAGTTCACTCCAAGATGAATTTCGTGAAGGTCGTCCAAAATCAGTTGTTGTTCCGAAAACCATTGATGCTGTGCGCGAACTGACATTGGAAGATCGTCATGTGACCTATCGTGAGATTGAGACAACCTTAGGCGTTAGTGGGACCAGCATACATTCAATATTGCATAAACATTTGACTGTCAAAAAAATTTGTTCGCGTTGGATCCCACACAATTTGTCAATCGCCCAAAAAAAGGCTCGTGTCAATTGGTCGAAAGAAATGCTCAAAAAATACGGTCGCGGTGCTTCGAAACACGTCTATGACATCGTGACAGGTGATGAATCGTGGATTTGCGCGTATGAGCCCGAAAGTAAACAGCAGTCGACTGTCTGGGTGTTTCAAGATGAGCCAAATCCAACAAAAGTTGTTCGCACACGAAGCACTACCAAGCAAATGGTCGCCTGTTTTTTCGGAAAAACTGGACATGTCGCAACCGTACCACTAGAACAACGCAGAACAGTCAATTCTGAGTGGTACACAACCATTTGTTTGCCAGTTGTCTTCCAAGAAATCAGGAAAACCAACCGCCGAAGACGGATCACTCTTCACCACGACAATGCGAGCTCTCACACATCGGCTGCGACAACTGCATTTTTGAGCACCCAAAACATCGATTTGATGGGTCATCCGCCGTATAGTCCTGACTTGGCACCGAATGACTTCTTTTTATTCCCGTACGTAAAAAACAAACTGAGAGGTCAACGTTTTTCGACACCTGAACAAGCGGTTGCTGCATTCAGAATGCATGTGTTGGAGATACCTCAATCAGAGTGGCAAAAGTGCTTCGACAATTGGTTCAAACGCATGCAAAAGTGTATCGATCTTCATGGGGAATATTTTGAAAAACAATAAAGTGATTTTCGATGATCAATATTTGTTTGTGTTCTCTAATCCCGAAATATAAAAGGCAACCCTCGTATGTGCAATAATGATATGTGGTTCTCTTTCCTTTGCAGATCGACGAATATTGTATCTGTAAGGTCGATTATTTTGGAGAGGAAATAACAACCCGATCCAGAATACAGTTGCAACCTTTCCTTCTGCTCCGTTTAATTTTACATCTTTTCGCCATTAAGTGGGAAGGTATCGTACTTTCCTTTTATAATAATAATAATAATAATAATAATTAAATATAATAATAATAATAATACGTTAAGAAATTTGAAAATATCAATTGACAACAGTTGTATCAAACGATGATCTTCTGTAAATTATAAGGTTTCCGTTTGGCCAGGTATGCAGGACCAATTTCAAAAACGGGCATCAGTGCTCCTTCCGTAAGCCGAACCTCTGGGCGTCGGGAGCGACAGAATCGAATCAGCTGCGGTAGGTATTCCGTGTGCCTACGCTTCCAAAGATGCTGCTTCGATTGCTGATCGTGATGCCACTCGGATAAGCGATTAACTGGCGTACCTGTGAAGTCGAATTGGGGGAAAGAAGTTAAAGGACTACCCACTAGGAAATGAGCAGGAATCAAAATTTTAAAATTATTGGCATTGGAGGACATGGGTGATATGGGACGGGAATTAAATCTTGCTTCCCCTTCGATAGTATACGTCACTAATTGCTCATAAGTAAGCAATGATCACCTACTGTCCGAGTTAAATGATGCTTAAGTGATTTAGCGACAGCTTCCCAGATTCCTACAAAGTGAGGAGCTCTTGGCGGTATGAAGTGCCAATCAATCCCTTGACCACCACGAAAATTAAATACGATAAAGTTGGTTCCATTATCAGGATAGATTTCGACTGATTTTCCCTGTCGTGAAAGGAAGCGCTTTAAGCTCGCGATAAAATCATCGGTGGGTAATCCACCGACTAGTTCTAAATGAACCGCCTTTGTACACAGGCAGACGTACACCGCTACGTAAACCTTCCACCGACCTTTGTTGCGATGTTGCCTTTCTTTAATATAGAAGGTTCCACACGAAATTTTAGAAAAGCCTTCGTACAGGTTCTGGATAACACCTTTGTTGCGATAATCGATTAATCTTTCTCTGTGAACTGCACGCTTCTCACAAGAAGATCCAACGAAAAATGTGTTTTGCGATCTATGAATAAATAGTTCATTGTATATATATAGTTGTGCGCCTTGTATCGAGGCCACCGATATTATGAAATTACTTTCATCGATATTTTCTGAGTACTGTGCCAAGGCGCGAGGCAAAGACCTTTTGGGAATATTTCGCAACTCCAAGCAATCTCGAAGAATCGTCCGTGCTGATGCACGTGCTGGAACGTGGGAAGGGATATTCTGCTTCGGTCTTCCAGGCTTGAATCTAGTTTCACATATGTCGTCTGAGGATGCCGATAATTTACCCGACTTCAACCTCAGCTCGACATCGTCATCACTGTTTGACACTACCATTCTGATGGAATCTCCTGACTGGTATTCGCAATTAAGTATTCCCGATACATCCATTGTGCCTTCCATCACCTTTTTATGGCATTATTTCCCTCGTAGAGGACATTCGCTTTCACCAATGGAACCATAGCTATTTCTGATGCGGCCAACGGCATCTTCGGTGCAACATATTTGAATTGTAGATGTGAATCATCTTCATCTGTGGTATTTGGAAATGTAGTAACAACACTTTCTACACAATCCTCAATATTTACTTGATGTTGTTCATCATATCTACCATCAGGGTTTTTTGTGTTGTGAGGAGCGTATTGATCCTCACAAGCTATTTCTTCAGTTGCTCGAGTTTGTTCAATGGAAGGCTCCTCAGAGTCCCAGAACCGAGTTAAATTAACATCTGGAGGGTTGGACTGTATGGACATATAGCAAGACACATTTAATGCCCGAAAGCTTGGATCTCGCCCGCAACAATCCATCCTAATTGCGTTTTTTGCAGTAGGAGATTGGGCTGTTTCCCCAACGATATTTGCCCAATACAGAGCAATTTATAAAATAAGTTGATGCCAATTAACGCGTCAATCTTCGACGATTTAAAGAATTCAGGATCAGCTTATGGGATATTTATTGGTAATTCGAGACTATTTGTATCAATAGTAGTAGAAGGTATTGGGTGACCAATCTGAGGTACGATTAAAAATTCGACAGCCTTCTCATGCTTGGTGAACCGAGACCGCAGGGTTGCCTGAGCTGAATGCCTGACGTATTGTCGAGGTATTATCAATTCCTGAAACACAAATGTTGGCAGGTCTTTGGACGAGATTCAAAAGCTCAGCTGTTTCCTGCGTCATAAAATGGACTTGTGAACCTGCATCTAAGAATATGCGGCACAGCTTGCTCCTGCCTTGACTGTTGACAATATCAACCAAAGCAGTGGCATACACCCCGTGGAATGTGGTTTGAGCTTGCAAGCTCGTAATGTTGGTCGCGAAGTGCGACGCAACCGAATTTAAACTATTTACCCTTTCGAAATGTAATAGCGTAAGATGAAGTTGCAGCGTCCTACGAACGCACAATTCCGCCCAGGTAAGGTTCCAAACCTTCAAGGAACTTACTTACCTTACCCATTACACGTGCCCACAGACACGTGTCCCCAAAGCTCCTAATCATACCTGTAACAAGGGCATAGGAAGCTGCAACAATGTTGAACCCGACATAAAAAAAACAAGGAACTTAACGTTCAAAAACTTTCAATATCGAGTCAACGCATTCATTCATAGTATGCAAAAACAATTCCAGATTACAGGCCATAAATCTTCCATCCGAAACATCTGCACGATGTTTCCAAGGAATTATATTTTCGGTAAATTAATCGAACCAGGGAGGCATACTCGGGTAGCTAAAGGCAATTAGCACCTCTAATTCCGTGCAAGATCCCAAAATCCAACAGCTAAAGCATCGCATACAGATCTCCCATCTTAAACATCTGCACGATGTTTGCAAGGAATGACCATTTTCGGTAGATAGATAACAACGGATGCATGAAAGCATATCGCTTATCCGCTGCCAAAATTGTAAACAACCGTAATTATCGCAACAAGATAATTCGGAAGATTTACAAGACCAACGCCAACAAAGGAAATACTCCGGTCCCACGATTCCTTTGTAAAAATTTCACACCCATTAGAGGGATCTAATGGATTTCGGTTGTGTTTGCAAAAGGCAAGCAACCACGGGCTGTACGCCCGAACAATCATCTCCGTCCTGCGCGCCAGATGTTCTGTGCAAACAGAAGGCCGTGGAAAAGGAAATTCTATCACCAATGAATAATGTATGCAAGATGATTTTCCCCTTCTCAGGAATCTACGAAATATTCCCGGGGATGCGATAACATGCTGCTAACAGAAATTCGGAAATTCTGTTAGCAGAGGGAATAAGAAAATTTTTCGGGACAGATACAGATACGATCTGTATCAGGGTATTTTTCAGTAGGATAGCGAGTTAGTCAAAATTTGATCGTCGACGAGACACCTAGTCAATATCGAGGTTTTTAGAGCGAATGCCGCCGACTTTTTGGCGTGGCCTGGTAACATTAATCCGGAGTAGTGTTGGGTAGAAAAATCGTGTACCAACAGTCACCCTTGTATTAAATCGTCCATAATATCGCGGGGAAAAAGAAAGTCGTGTGTGCGCAATTGAAACAGTAAAACCGCAATTGCTACCTTGTTCAGTTAAAATATAAGTTGGACCAAAGAAAAAATCCAATAATAAAATCAGATTTATACACGAAACTTTCGCCGTGTTTTATTGGTGTGATCGTCTCCGTTTCCGGTTGTTCTAATTCCTTTCACCTGCGAACAGTGTTCGGTGGAACACTGCGCCAGTTATACCCCGGCTAATTAAACCGCCAAAAAGTTGTCTACAGTTGGCACATGTTTGTGCCTTACAACTCGAAACTTGATGCCCTTTCCTTAAACATTGAATGCACCAACGGCCAACCTTGCTTGCCTCAAATCGAGCTTGAGGAGATAAGGACGCGAACTTGTCACAGGAATTCACCTGGTGACTAGTGTCCTCTCAAAAAATACAAGGTTGAGTGGAAGCCATGAATGCCTGTTGTGGCCGATGGTCGCGACGTGTAAAGGGCTTTTGCAAAGGTGTTTTGGAAATGGGTTGCGCTCGGGTACTTTCTACTTGAGCACGCCTTTTCAGGAAATCAATAAAGTTTTTGGCCTCCCACCGCTCACGAGATGAGGAATTTAGCTTTTCACGCAGCACTACAATTAATATGGAATCCCAAGATTCTATGGGTTCCTTTAAGGCTTGGAGCGCGCGCAGATGTTTCTGTAAAGTATCTACAAACGACCGAAATGAAAAATCTTTGGCTATTGAAGCCATGTCGATAATAGCCTTAATGTGACAAACACGGATGACATTGCGATTATCATATCTCTCTTTCAAGAGATCCCAAGCGACTTCATAGTTTATATCGGATGATTCGATGGACGAAATAACCTCCGCTGCTGCACCCTTCAGACAGCCTTTTAAGTAAAACAATTTTTTGATTGGTGCAATCTTCAAATCTTGGTGCACCTAGGCTTTGAATAAATCATAGAATCCTAGCCAGGACTCATACGAACCATCAAAAGACGGCAAATAAATGATGGGCAACTGGGATGACTGAAAATTATCTATTAAGTTTTTGGCGGTTCTAATTAGCCTTGGTCGAAAGGCGTGTTCCGCCGAACACTATCTGTACACGAACACTAAGCAACGACAGGTACAATAAAATTCACTATGAGATTGTTTTCTTTTATCGCTTGCGCGCCTTTTATTCTTCTCATTAAATAAATAGTTCGTAGTATTACAAAATAATATTCGCTTTCACAAAATAATCTAAACCGATCAAAAATGAAAGAGACTTCGTGCGCACTCCACACAAGCCCAGACTCGACTTTTTTTATTCTCGGGCTATCTTAACGCGTATCGCCCTCCTCGTGGGGTTCTCGGACTGCTCGTCGCGTGACGATCAAAATGCATGGGTGTTTATACCTTTATTTCAGGCATGATGAATTCTAATTGTTGAGCTTGGCCCAAAAAGCTTTGGGGACGTTCAGTTCCTTGCTTTTTGGTGTCGGTCTCAACGTTGGCTGCGAGTTGCAGGCCCTATGGTGGGACTTTAGGGCACGCGTCTGTGGGCGCGTGCAACGCTCTCAAGTAAGTACGTTCTTTGAAGGTAGGACCTTACCTGCGCGGAATTGTGCGTTCGTAGAACGCTACAAGTCTTGCGACAATTGTGAAAGTATTTGCTGGTTTAAATCCTCAGCATTTTGCGACTTACTAATTTCAGGCTTATCAGAAGCAGCATGAAGGGACAAAGATAATTTGGTTGACGGTGACGGGCTAGTAGGGAGACTATGGTCGATGTCAAGAGTGATCACCTTACCTTCAACCTCGCCAACATCTTTTGTTGGTTCAATTGTATTAGGCGATACCGAAACAGGTTCTTTGGCATGATCGCTTAAAAGTCCCGCAGCGATGCCATAAGCCTTGTAATATAGCTCGTCAAAGACGGTCCAATGTTCAAAAAGCTCATCATTTATCGACAACGATAAAGTTCGTAATGTCGTACCAGCTCTGACGCAACCAGATCGAGTCCTTGAATCGAGATCTGGAGACGATTGGAAAAGTCCAATCACGGTGACTTCTAAGACGCAGTATACAATGTTTACAACAGAAAACAGGTCGCTAGTGCAAGAACTTATGATGGATGGCCAGAACATCAAATCTAGGGAAAGCATACATTTACTCGGCATCTCCCTCAGAGAGATTAAAAGTAGATTTATCCTCTTCCGAGGACAGTTTCTTCTTTATCGATCGTGTTTATTCCTACCTGCTCTCATACTCCCAAAATTAGAGCGCTCTCGCACTTGTTTTAAGAAGGCACTTGGAGCACATTTGAGAGTATTGCTGCGGAGTTGATTATCTGGTCGTTTTTGTAACTCATAATATTTTGATACATAATTTTTAAGACCCTAAAGCATCTTTTGTACAAAAAAAATAGTTTTCCTATTCTGAAAATTCTACAGTGTTTTGCCGCCTTAAGAATATGATTTACTTTACTAATTTCTAAGCCTTTTCTTTTTGCAAACGCATATTCGATTTTAGGAAATAGTAACACCACTCTAAAGTTGTAAGGAAACAAAATCATCATCTTTTATAAGAGGAACGCCTGCCGTATGATAATGGCTCATTCGAAAGATGGCGGTAATCACCGTAATCAACCACATGATACTCTTGTGCTCGTAACAAGTTTACCACCCACATTTGGGTACGTACACTCATTCACGTACCATATCGATTACATCTTCCTGCCGAGCCCACGGCCAATTCACATTCCCATCGTCTATCGTGCAAGTGAAACCCGGGAAACTATATTTTGCCCCAAAAGTTCATTAATTACATTTGCTTAACACAAAATAACGAAAGTTCCTCGACAGTTCCTTCACTTCCGCACTATCACCGCCTACACAGTCAAGCGAAACCTCATCTACCTTCCAGCATACACAAATTCGCTGCATTCACCACAGTGTAGCGACGAAGTCGAAAACGAAAACGAAAGTCTAAATCTCCACCAGCGATGTCATATTTCTCTCTTCCCATTCGTCGAGAGCCATATCGATGCAGTCAATTTATTAGCATCTCATGGATACATGTATTATTGTATTATAACTATACTACACTCCGGTTCCCAACTTTCTTATCAAAGTCCCGAATAGGAAGTGTTTTCACTGCGGCTAAGGCCTATCTTTCGCTCTCGCCGCACAAATGAATTGTCTTGAATTAGAGTCAAAAGTGAGATCGTGACTATTACGGTGTAGCGCCGAGCGCCAGGCCTTAGCCAATGACATACATGCCATGCTGTCGAAAGAAAGGTACCCTGGGCCCGGAGTGTCTCATTTTGAAGCGTAATCCTATCCATTTACAAATCCATTCATCATCAGTTCATGGTGTAGATTTAATCAGCAGTGAAATGTGAAACTCTTGCTTCCAATCACTCAACTGAACTGAACCGCGTTTAGCTTTGGCTTTTTCAAAGAGCAAACGTTTTCGAATTAGTTTGGAAAAGAAAGGCCTCCGGGTAGACAGCGGAAGAGGCTGAATTTCATTGATGTCCAATTAGTTAATCAAGAAACAAATGTTTCGCAAGGTACGCACGCGCTTTCCACTCCACCCCACTTCACTTTGGGTCGAGCTTCGCTTCGCTCTATTCACTGTTTCCGCATCTAGAGTGAGAGGTACTATCCGCTCGGGCACACCTGTGGGCTGATTTTAGGCTGAAATGTTTATTTCTAAACCAGCGAAACGTAATCACTTGAAAAGTAGTTCATGGGATGACCTCTCTTTGGTGGCATCTGTTTATATGGAAATTTGGGTTTTGCTTTGTTATTTTTAGTTTCTGCTTTGTTGCATTCGGAGCTTCGAATTTCTATTTTCTGTTAAGGTACCAGTTGTGGGATATTGTAAATTTGGTCGCCCTCGAAATAGAGGGCGGACAGTTTTTTCGCAATTTTCAGATATAACGAAAAACAGTGAAAAGATGCACAAAACCTATTTACTTACTGTAGAGCACTCTAAACTTTCTCCAACGCGACATTGATCTGGTATAGGAAAATCCGTGACACCGATACAATACTTTTGGGTGTTAAAATCCACAAAATAGCGGAAAACGTGGTCGAAGGTAGAAAAATGCTTAACGAAAAATATATTCCACGGCAATAGATGGAAGAACCTGTTTCGAGCTACATTTGTGAATTTTTTCAAGGTATAGGGCAGATACTGGCGCAAGGCTAATAACCTTGCCCGGAAAAACAAAATATTATGGAAAGTTTAACAAGCCTCAGATTTGCAAAATAAGGCGGAGACCGGATCCCAGTTGTAGTGCCGATGATGATGATAGGGCAAATACAAAGATAGGCGCATTGTTCTATTGATGGTATTACAAAATCTGCGCCTCAATGAGATTCATGGTTCGACCACGTCCATCGTTCTTACAGATGCACCTTAACAAATAGTAGGGGGATTCAATTAATGTTTTGGATAAATGTGCGCGGGTAAATTTTGGCCGGGTTGAGTGGGTTGAAGTATCTGTTATATCCCTTAAGAAATCCCATATAGTTGACCAAACTTTTTAGGGTATCAAATATCACTTGTTTTCGATTAAAACCTCAAGTGCCAATAATTAGCAAATACTTAGCATCAACGATATAAGTTTCATTCATCAACAGTGTGTTTACATTTGGAATTATCTTAGAAGTCGGATTTCAATCACTTGGGCATATCTAAGTGATTGATAATGAGGTTCGAAGACATCGGACCTATTCGAGTACTAGAAACTCAACAAATGTTGTTAACAAATGAGTTAATTGGATTGTTATTAATGTACTAAATGTTACATATAAAAATTGGAAATAGAGTGGGTAGAATGTCTTGAGTAGCACTTTCATTAATTTGATGGGCGTCAGATTTCATAACTTCCAGAACGACTTCGATTGAGTGGCTAGAAAGATATTTTAGCATTTTCGACGATGTAATGAAAAACGTGAGTCGAACACATATGAAAACGTTGGAACCAAAGCAGATCACAACCGCATGTCTTCATCATGATCGGCACAACAATCGGGATCCGGTCTTGGCCTTATTTATCATGCCTCACCACAGGTATCCGGACCATATCCGAGACTTGTTAAATTGTCCATAATAATATATTATTAGCCTTGCGCCGATCTTTCTCAGTATGTTGCTGCATGCATTGGTTCACTACTTGGCGGGTGGCAAAGTAGCTATCCAGGGGTGTCACGTGGAGACTGCATGTCAACTTGGATTAAACAGGGATAAGGATGGTCCCGGCCTTCTCCGGGGTTGAAAGCAAAGATTGCCCCCCCCCCCCCCCCCCCCCCCCCCCCCCCCACGCATGTGGGCAAGGATTTTTATTTCTATTCTCTATTCTAGATATAGATTGTTACGTTAATGCTCTGGTATATCGCTTTGATAATTTTATTATTACAGTTAATTTTTTTTATTTTTTTTCGTTTTTTAGTGGAAATCTTCAAAAGATAACCAGGGGTATGTCGGATTTTTACCGACTAAAATTACATTAGGTCAGCACATATTCCTGTTTCTTTTAGATATTCTGTGGCGGTTCTTTAAAGCATTCCCAAAGAACCACCCGTCCTCTTTAAATTAACCACCTTCCTCTTCCCATACAAAGCCATGGTACTTACCTGCAATTTTGGGCAGCGTAAGCTCCCAGCAGCATTTTCCATACCTAAAAGAAAACCTACCCGACGGCATGCATACATTCTGAATTTTTCTGGTTCATACTCCATGAACCAGTTCATCTCCTATCGGCTCACCTTGTCTTCAATTACCGATAAACCAACGCTGACCAGCGTATTCCGGACACAGCTGCAATCGATATACCTACTTAATGGTATATCTTATCCTACCCTAGGGTCCGCTTTAGTGCGACCAATTCCCTAACCTTTACCCATCCACGCATTTGATTTGAGCATGAACGTGATCGCTTATTTACTCACGTTCATGTCCCATGAAGACCCATCATCCAACCCGAACAAACAACCGTAGCCGCCGTCGTCGACTTAACGTCCAGGACCAATTTCCCCCATTCTGCTTCAGGGCCATTTGGCTAGAGTAAACAGATTCCCAATCTCTGGTCGAGCTGTTGACACCAGTAGATATAGCCTACATTGGTATTTTCAAGAAATCTTAGGCAAATACAATGACGACCCCTTTGTAACATAGGTAAATCATGTACATCATGCGTGCCACCATTTAACCTGTGAAATAGCGTTTTTGTTTACTTTGAAACAAAAATCTATTTCGATCCCTGGCATACATCATCAACGATGTATGGGTACATCGCCGCAGCCCCCGATGATTGTGCGTTTGTTTAATCAGGTGTCCGCCGATCGTCGTCTTCATCGCAGGCCATCGAACCTGCCCTACACAGTCAAGTGGATCCGTTGCTCCTCCCCTATCGATGCAACTCGCGGCCATTGAATCTAATGGATGTGAGTTGCATCGAAGAGTCAGATTTTATCATCAGTCGGGTGCGCAACTATTCTCTTTTCAAGTGTGAGTTATTTGGTCGAAGTCGTAAAATATAGAAGTGGGTCTTGAGAGTTGTCACCACTGGAGTTTTTAATCGCGCGCTTACCGCCAATCGGTCGTTCGGTAATTAATGTTCCCTGTGAGCATCTTTCGGAGCTTGGCAGATGGTCGAACAAGAAAATAGAATCCATGGGCGCTAACTCAGTCTTTCCTGCGAGAAGTAAAATATATAAAAAAAGTATATATATGGTGGTATATATATATGTACATATTTATATATATACATATTTATATATATACATATTTATATATATACATATATATATATACATATATATATACATATATATATACATATATATATACATATATATATATATATATATATATATAAATGTATATATGTATATGTATATATATATATATATATATATATATATATATATATATATATATATATATATATATATATATTATCATTTATTGGCCTGTAGGAACCTGGAAATTCATGACCTCACCCACTCGACTCCGCCATCGTTCCCTCGCCTGTGCACTCTTCTTCCACGCTTGACCACCCGATCCGATCTCCTCAAGTCAAACCTAACATTGTCCGCCCATCTCCGTGCGGCCGTCCTGCAGGTCTCCTTCCCGTTGGTCCACCGTCAAGAATTCTACGCACCGTCCTATCGTTGCCCATTCGCGCCACATGTCCGGCCCATCTTAATCTTCGCGACCATATATGTATACATTTTTTTTAGGTCTATATATATCTCTCTATTATATAAAAAGTTTTTCGTGTTTCAGATTTTTTTATAACATGTTAATCTCTCGCCAACTCCCATTGTAGGTTTTAAATCGTGAATTGATCGTGTGTCAGTTACACAAACTTAATATTTAATTATGTGTCGAAAAAAATTAAACCTATCACCCGTAGAACATCGCGAACGTCAGTTGGCTGTTATGAAAAGAAAAAGAAGTAATAAATTCAAAAAGGCGCGTAGCAAATATGTCTATAGAACATGAAAAACATGACAAATGAACAAATTATATATATATATATAAATGAAATGTTTCCTACCTAATAAAGATACAAAACATTTTTTCCTAAAATGTATTTTAATTTTTCTACATAGTCTCCTTGTAACTCTACACACTTCTCCCAGCGATGCTCCCATCTCTCTAACCCATCCAAATAGTACTGGACGTTTTTCTCTGCAAAATAACTGTTCACGAAGGTGATTGCCTCCTCATTTGACAAAAATCTCAGTGAATCGAACGCAATTTTTAAATTAGGGAGCAAAAAGAAGCCGCTTGGGGCTAGATCTGGTGAGTAAGGCGGACGGTCAAGCAGTTTAAACCGTAATTCAAATTCGCTGGTGTGAGACGGCGCGTTGCATTGGTGAAACAGGATTTTCTTTTTATGCAAATGTGGCCGTTTTTTTCACAATTTTTACCTTCAGTTGGTCAAGTAATGATGCGTAGTATGCTCCTGTAATGGTTTTTCCTTTTTGAAGATAATCGATTAAGATAACTCCATGACTATCCCGAAAAACAGTCGCCATCACTTTCCCAGTCGAAAAAAAAACGGTTTTTGCTTATTTTGGAGCCGATTCCCCCTTTGCAGTCCACTGTTTTGGCTGTATTTTCGTTTCGGGCGTATAACGGTGTATCCGAGTTCCATCGACAGTAACAACTGGGATTTATTGCGCCTAAACTGCGCCTAAGCTGCGAAATTTCTTAAACAGTTAACAAGTCGCATTAACGTTGTAATATTGGACGGAACCACGATTGAAGACAACATTAATAACGCCCGCGATAGACTCATTCTAGTGTCCATTATTAATGACACCGAACGGCCTCCGCCAAACCTGGGAAGCAAACCCTTTTTTTGCAGCTTCTGTGAATCGAAGAGGTCGCCTTACAAATCACAACTCAGTGTTGACGTTGCCACCAAAGAGGCGAATTATAAATCAATCATAACTCAAAACAAACCACAATGAGTTTCCCACAATCGCCAGTTAGTCTGAAGAAGTCCTGGTTTTCAATCACTTGACACCTTGTGGACGATAGAATTACGTGTCCAGGTACTGTGACTTTACTGCTTCCATGACGTGCCTGCGGCATCCTGGCAGTTACACTTCACGCTTGATGCATACTAAATATGTTTGACAGATGTCATAGCAACCAAATAAAAAAAAATATGGGCTCGTTTACAACAAACGTTCCCTATCGATACATATGTATCTTGACGCTCACTTCACACAGGTACACTTGGTATATGTGAATGTGTCTATATATGATAAGCTATCAAAAAATGCAAAAAAAAAGGAAATCAATTTTTTTAATAACGATTTCCCTCTTAATTCAATGTACCCAAATTGATATTATGGGGGAGTGAGAGCGAGCATACAAGGCAAAGTCTCTGCTTTCAACCCTGCGAAGGCCAGGACGAACCTTCTCGCTGTTCAATCTAAGTTGACATGCACTCTCCACGTGACACCTCTGGATAGCTACTTTGGCTCCCGCCAAGTAGTGAACCGATGCATGCAGCCACATCCTGAGAAAGGTTGGCGCAAGGCTAATAACCTTGCCCGGAAAAACAGTATATTATGGACAATTTAACAAGTCTCGGATAAAGATCGGATACCGGTGGAGAGACTTACTAAATAAGACCATGATCGGATCCCGGTTGTAGGGCGTATGATGATGATGATGATATCAACTAATTTCCCTTGGAGAATTTAGGTGGGTGACGCACATTAAGCGTGTTAATTTTCGGTTATGGAATTAGGAAATTGGAATTTTGAATTTTTCAATATCATTAGTATCTCTCTACTGCGAAAACTACAAAGGAATATCATTGCTCCCAACCGCATACAAAATATTAACAAATGTCATTCTAGCGAGAATCACACCGTACCCAGAAGAGATACTGGGAGACTACCAATGTGGATTCCGTAGGAACCGGTCAACAAGCTACCAAATGTTCACAATAAGACAACTGCTGGAAAAGAAGTGGGAATACGGAGAGACGGTTCACCAACTGTTCGTTGACTTCAAAAAAGCCTACGACTCAGTCGCAAGGCAGAGACTCTACCATATTCTAGTTGAGCTGGGAGTCCCAAAAAAATATGCCGCCCTCATTCAAATTTGCATGAACGAAAACAAAGGGCGAGTCAGAATAGAAAACCACCTCTTAGAACCATTTGAAATCCGGGACGGACTAAAGCAGGGAGATGGTCTATCACCGTGTCTTTTTAACCTTGTGCTCGAGTATGTCATCAGAAAGGTACAAGACGACAACATGGCCGGATCATCCCTGAACGGGGTCACACAAGTGCTCGCATATGCGGATGACATCGCCGTTCCGGGCGATAATCTAGAAACTGTTAGTAAAAACTGTGAAATCATCATGCAAGCGGGAGAAGAGGTGGGCCTAGAAATAAATGAAGACAAAACAAAATACATGACTACGGCGAGAGCGGGTGGGCCTCAGGGAGCACATATTGAAAAAGTTGAAGAATTTAAATATCTGGGAACGATACTGACGACCAGTAACGAAATGTCGAAGGAAATTAACAAGAGACTGCATTCCGGCAACGCTAGTTGGCACGCAGTCAGTAAACTGCTGAAATCCAGACTGCTATCACGTAACATAAAGCTCCGTGTCTATAGAACCATAATCATGCCAATTGTTCTATATGGATGCGAAACATGGGCTCTCTCAAAACGGGAAGAAAACAAATTCCGCGTATTCGAGAATAAAGTTTTAAGGGGCATCTTTGGAGGTAAATATGACGAGGAGGCAGGACAATGGAGGAAACTCCATAACCACGAATTGGAAGAGCTATATCGCAAACCTACAATAGTGAGGGTAATCAAGTCGCGAAGATTAAGATGGACCGGACACGTGGCGCGAATGGGGAACGATAGGACCGTGCATAGAATTCTTCACGGTAGACCAACGGGAAAGAGACCGGTAGGACGCCCGCGACGGAGATGGGAGGACAATGTTAGGTTTGACCTTGAGGAGATTGGATCGAATGGTCCAGCGTGGAAGGGGAGTGCCCAGGACAGGGAACGATGGCGAAGCCGAGTCGGTGAGGTCATGAACTTCCGGGTTCCTACAGGCCAATAAATAATAATAATAATTAGTATCTCTTTACTGTGAATATTCTCACTGACGTTGCCCAACTGAACTTGTTGAATACATTATATTTTTCAAAACATTTTCCAATTCACATTGAAAATTAATTTCAAACGTATATCTTTCATTATCCACTCAAAGGGGTACGACCGCCACACGACACAACATTTGACACACCACACGACAACAACGCAACACCGTGGTCTGATATGTTCAGGGTTTGGTTATAAGTTTTGCTGTGGTTCTAATCGTCATAGCGTTGGTTCGAATCCATTCTTCACCATCGGTACCGTATTTCAAAACTCCATTTGCGTGTGTAAAAAATAAATATTCTCAGTTTTCAGTACTTTTATTTCATTCCATTCACTCTAATCCAATCTAATCCAATCTAATCAGTGAAGGAAACCAAATTCTCAATAAGATTTCCATCTTCTATTTTGCTTTTAGCGTTTTTCTGGCTCTCGGTAATTGAAGGATTAGGCGCTGTGTTCATTACACGATGCAGCTTAGAGTATTTGTAAATAAAAGTGAACCAAACACTCCCGTGCTGTTTCGTTACTCTTCTTAGTGCTGTCTTATGAGCATAGTCGTATCCTCTGGGCCACTAACTTGCGTAGCCTGCGATAGTGATTCCAATAAACAGATTTTACAACTTCCGATTGCTTACCAATGTAATCGCTTCCGTGTATTACAATTGCGACTTCATAAAATTTTCCCTCTGGTTTTTCGTCAAAGTTGTGCCATTCCCAGTTAATAGAAGGCCACACAAGTTTCTAGTCCTCCGATTGCAATGAGACATGTTTATTAATCTGGCTTTGGGCCAATCCAAATTAATGCGATCGCCCATTTTTTGTCATTAATGAATCCATCAAGTCGAAAGTTGGCACCTACGGTACAATTCGAAGTGTAAATCCACTTAGGTTTCACAAATGTCAAAAACAAATCAATTCCGCCAGCTGCAGGGCAGAAAATAAGGGAAAGGAAAATACGGGCATACTGAAATGATTGCGTTTAGGCCCAAAAGCTACTTACCTTTCCTTGTCTGGGATTGCAGCACAGACGTTACAAAGAGGGTGCTGCATTTTTTTGGAAAGGAAAGGAGGACAGTCATCCCATCCCATTTCGTCGCCATAGCACATGTTAATCCGTAAATCCATAACAACATAAAATGTAATTTCCCCTGGCGTTTGTTTCCCAATTGATGCGTCTGTGACATGATGTGTCGAAAAAAGAGGCCAGCAAATGATTGTTCATCGATCGGGCGATTAAGAAAGCCTCACGACAGATTTCACTCCACTTACATACAGAGTATCTTGGCAGATGGCTGAAGTCATACCACGCCTCCGGCTGACTTATGTGACGCCTTTATCAGTAGACGAGCTCTCTTCCTCGTGCCACCAGCAGTAAAATTTCAAATGGAAGACCAAAACCAAAACCAGAAAAATAAAACAATTATCACCGAGCCCGTGTGTGATTCTTGTCGTCTTCTACTGAAACTCACAGAATCACGGAAACATTATCAATTCGAAATCCACTGTTCGATTGGGAAACACTAAAACCGGGTTACCCTACTTCGCTTAAAAAAGGAGACCGAACAAACCGCATTGATATTTTTGGCCAGTTGATTTTTCTTGTTTTTGTTTTGCGAAATACTTCGTCTGTCTTCACACACTACTGTTCCACGCGATGTGCATAATTTGCCGGTGTTTGAGTTTTACTTGTTTCCTCAGCTCTTCATCGCTGTTGGTTTCGAAAACACACCAGAGCAACACGCTTTTCCCAGACACCCTGTGTGCCTGCCAAAGAGACGGTCGGAGTGTGGTATCGCGGTGAGAATTAATGACGGAACAAAGAAGAGGAGGTTAACCCAAAAAACATTTTCGTCTGGGGGGCCTGATTGTCGTTTTTGTGATTAGCTCATACTTTGCCGAAGCTCGTCTGGCCCACCGTTTACCTATCAATGGCAGTGTTTACTAACCGTCGCTATAGCATACTTTGCATTATCACAACCATTCCATTGTCTGCTGGCGTTTGTTAAACCTTACTTAAGAAGAGAAATCAAACGGAGAAAACATGAAAACAATCGGAAATTATGGCACACAAACGCGTTCGCCCATTACAGGCAGAGCGTGGAGGCAATTTTGTGTCCATGCCTAATGTGAGCTAAACATTAAAAATTAAAAGTCACAGATGAAGCCTACCAGCATATATTGCTTGCCGAAAATGTAGCAACGCATGCCACGGCAGAAAAGGTCACAGACGCCAAAGCAGTTTACCAAACCGATTGCTGGCTTTTATAATATTTGGGAATTGTGCATAACATTGGACACCGTTTTTGACTTCTGCATTTAATTGTGCTCCGCCGAAAAACTGAAGTTGTTCCGGGCAGTAGTTGAAGTTTGGTATTTAATCCCCACTTCCAGCCCGAGGACAATGTTACGTTTCTCCATTAATAGGATTTGGAATTTTGGAAATGTCCATAGTGTAATAGATAAATCGCATATTCCCTGCTATACCCAGGTTCAATTGACAACTGTGTGTCCTCGTTCCATAGTTTTTTTGTTTTTTAAATATAGAAATTTGTTTTTTTGTGATATCTATTCACTATTGATTTTTCTGTATTAGCTGTAGTGTAGTACACGAGATCATTAAACAGAAATAGGGGATACGTGTTGCACCAGTAAAGTACTCTAAAATTGGGCGGTTTTTTATTGATAGAAGATAAGGTTATAGGATATTTTTCTCCCTTTTATATACTACCTTCACAAAAGGCGAAACTGTATCGTTGAGTCAGCTCCCCGAGGTGCTGATTACTATCGGTGTTTTTCTTCAACAGGTGCAGGTTAAAGCGCTCTGGGAAGATTCGTGTCGATAGGAAGTTCCACAGCTTTCTCCTTTTGTAACAAAGCAAGTATATTCAGAGACGCAAGTGAATTGAGGGGTGAATCACAAATTGGTGTTCAGATTACCTTTTGAGGCGTATCAAAGTTTTCGGAATACTCCTACTCCTAATCTCTCCGGATCAGTCACCGTGATAGGCATACGCTTTTGAAGCGAAAAAAAAATGGGTTGGCGAGAGGGTCGACTTTAGCGAGACAAGGACAGATGTGTCCTTCATCTTGTCTCTGGCTTCTGGTCATCTTGCGATCCGTGAGGATGTTGGGCTCGGTCTCGCGATATCTGAAAAGAAAAGAAAAAAGGGGGGTATCCAAGGATAGTGCGGACAGTGTTAGTCCAGGTGTTCTCTAACTACTTGTATATAGGGATGGTGGGAAAGAAATCATACAAGACCGGTAGGTCTTGGGTGCGGTATTAAACGCAGATCACGTCTTTGCCGTCTGATGATCTGCGCTTTGGTCGGTGTATGTATAAAACGCTTTTGAAGGAACAGTTAGAGCCACATTTTATACTACGGGAATTGCTCGTCTCTGAGGGGCAATCGAGTCAGTATTTGAAAAGTCTTTGAACGGTCTACATCGATCGTCACTCGTCAACAAAATATATTAAAAGTATTGTTAGCGTACATGTGGGTGTGTGTGTACGCCTTCCTCATGGACGAGAGGAAATAACAGTGAAGTGTGTACGTACCTGCCGGCGCAGTATACAAGTTAAAAATATACTAGTGGTTTTATGTTTTTTTAAAAACAACTTTATTCAGCGATTCTCGCTAAGCAATATTATATTTATGCTACTATGCGACGGATGCTTGGTGCAACATTGTTGCTGTCGTAAAAACTGTAATGATGAGATGTGTCACGGAGGCTAGTGTGACAATGTCCAGTGTGATGGGCCGTGACCTGTGGTTCCATAGTGATACGCACGAACGAGTGTGTAGATTAGTTTATGGGAGGTGATACGCATGAATGCGTGCAGAGATTGGTTTATGGGGCAAGTACTAGTTTCTGCTTTATGTGGAGTACGTGCGCTAATGATGATACGCATGAATGCGTGCGCAGATTGGTTTATGGGCCAAGTGCTAGTTTGTGCTTTATGTGGAGTACGTGCGCTAATGATGATACGCATGAATGCGTGCGCAGATTGGTATATGGGCCAAGTGCTAGTTTGGTCTTTATGTGAAGTGCGTATGCCGATGATGATACGCACGAATGCCTGTGCGAATTTGTTTATGATATGTGTCATCAGTTTGTAATGCGTTGTGTTTATTCATGAGCCACGTGTTAACTGATTTGTGTCATCAGTTTGTGATGGATATGTGTCATCAGTTTATGATGTGATTCATGAGCCGTGTGTTAACTTACACGTTCAATAACAAAAAAAGGTGTGAGTGTATTCGAGAATGCGCGAGCGCACGTGTTTAAGGGGTGAGCCCGTGATGTTGCTGTCTCTGCTTTACTTTTGACTTTCAGAAGGCTCAGTACTGGCAGACCTCGTACGGCTTTGGTCTACAGTGCTGTGTAGATGTTGTGGCTGTGGCTTTTGGTCTTTGCCGTGGTCATTTGTTTTCTTCCTTTCTACTTCCGGCCACTCTTAATTGGCCGTGCAGGTCTGTGGGTCTTGGCTTGACGTGTAGACAGGGCCACTTGGGTGCCTGTAGGGTGGATGTCTTTGTTTTTTCCCACTTCGCCTCATATTTGCACGTTTCCCCTTTAAAAATAAGGAGTCAACTATCGACGACTCTCTTCACTTTGACCAGCATATCCTTGACAAGAAGCCTCGAGTGGAGTGTGGGGGGACGAAGTCGTGGCACCGACATGGGCGCAGGGTTCTACTTCAGCCTCACAAACATCACTATTAGTTCATCGGACACAACGACAGGATAAATGTGCACCACGGATACCAGAATAGAGTTTCAATGTATTCCGTAGTTCTGCGCTTACTGCAACTATCCAACACCAAGAAGAGGAAAATAAAACATTTGTTTTGATTTATTGATAAGCCGATATTAATTTATTTTTGTTTTAGTTTGTTTCACATTCGCGATTTACAGTACGTTTAGTTGACTTAAAGTTACATTAGTAATTATCCACAATCGGGTTTCTTTAAACGACATTGTATTTTTAAAACGCGACACAATAAAATGACCAAACGCTCGGACACTCGCGACTTCGAATTTAACGCATCTCCGCAGCGCTAAGGAAAGCGGGGGCGGCAACGATCGTGGCGGTCGGCGGATGGAATTAGACTCAAAGATTCAACCTTCGTTTGGGGTGAGTTTGTGGTGTGGTGGTAGATATCCTTTTCACTAAGGATATGTATTTACTTACCACCAGAGAAACGTAAAGTCTCTCTTGGTGGAATAGAGAACCAGATACATTCTCGTAATGAAGCTCATGGTGGTATGTGTGTGATCGTTCAGATCTGTGTTGTTTACATAACGCTTGCAGGTCAAAAGCGAAACGAAACCTAGACAAGGGATACAGACAAAGAAAGAAGCGACCTAATGCATCGTCCGGTAATGAGGGTCGGCTGAGTAAATAGCAGCCACTCATTAGATGCTAAAAGGGATTGAAATAATGGAGATCGTATATCGTATCTCTGCCGACTGGGAGAATCGGATTCTTTTGTTTACATATGTTTATGCTATTGAATCCAATCCGACGGCTAAGCGCGACGTCGGTGATTGTTTGAAGATTCAAACAAAGAAATATTTCCGAGGGAAGTACTTGCAGCTGAATCAATAGTTGCAAGTCTTCGGAAAGTAATTTAGATGGACAAACAATGACGGTTGTCTATACCATCTGTGTCAATTACGCATGGCATCTATACCGACGCCAGGATCGAACTATAGTGTGAATATCTACGCTAATTGGAAATTCGGCTTTTGGTCCCTAATAGTGAGATGCATTGATACATCTATGAATGCCCTTGTAGGACAAATTCTTTGCAGGCATGTCCAGGTAATACATTGAAAGCATTAATTATCCTTGGGAAGGGAATGTTTTTGCTGCGGGGAGATTGCGGTGCAGGTGTGGGAAGGTTGGAATTTGCCTGGCAACCGAAGGTACCGAATAGGTTTTGGGATACCTGAAAAGGTAGAAAAGAAATCTTACAGGGAATTGTATGCGAAGAGATGCATAAAGGTAAGTTTTCTTTTACAGGGACTATGATAACGTAGATGCGTAAAACACTTAAGGCACTAATGCGCTTGCATTAGCGAAAACTTATGCCGATTGGGATGTAGTTATGAGGGTTTTTCAGGTTGGTGAACCGTGGGGTTTGGCGGAACCTCCACAAGTGTGTTGGACATCTATGCACCTAGCGACCAATTCGTAATCGTATTCAGCCGATGTGGTATAACATTTCTGCAACCATTGCAAGGATTGTTCAGAAGTTTTTCCCATCAAAAACAATGTTGGATCAAGACGCGATATTCCTTTTTCCCTTTTTTTACGAAGGCGGAAGTGGCGTCACTCAAACAACTGTAGCTTCTAAACGAATGGACAAAATGTCACAAAACTTCATGCATAAGCTAGTGACACATGGGCCTCGAAATGAGGCATATTCATTGTGGTGTCAGCTATTGAAAAATCTCGCGACTTTGCAGCCCATGTAGTAGACCTAGTAACCCTACTAAAAACCGACGGCAGTAAGATGGGCCTGTTGTCACCGACCTCAGTAGCAGAGCCTTTCTTGAAAAGAAGAATGACGTCTGCACATTTAAGACTGTTGGGAAATATGGCATCCAACACGCAACCATTAAAATTTTTTTTTACACTAACGCGCTCACAAACGGGGATTTTGAGGTACCCTTAAATGTCAGAGTACTGTGCGAGCGGATGGAGAGGAAGTGGATAAGGAAAGGAGGTGTCGATGTATATTGATCTTGAATGTCTGGACATCAGAACAACCAGGAAACACATGATCAGGTAGAACATTCCACATTCGTCTGGTTCGGCTAAAGAATGACTATGTTTATTTGTGCGCCTGAAGTCCACTTTCAACGTGAACTGACGCGCATTCACAGATTGACGGGTATCGCGAGAAAACGTCTGAAGAGGCGGAACACACCCAGCAAGTTCAGTTGAGCAACGACCGTTGTAATACCTATAAAAAAGAGAATGGCATGATACGCTGCGCCTATGTTCTAACGACATACATTTCGCTGCACTTTTCGCAGCTTCAAAAATGTGATCGCTCTAATTATAAGTCGAATTAATTCGAATGCCGAGGATTGATAGTTCCTTGGCTTCGTCGATGCAAGTGCCGTTCATCGACAGTATATTTACTTTGGGGCTCGCCTTTGACCACAAGAGACAGCACTGTGTTTTTTGGGCATCGAATTCTACTCGGTTAGATAATCCTCACTGATGTATCTTATTGAGGTCTGAATTCGATGTATCAAGCATATGTTGCTAGTTGGTAGTGACGTTCGAAAAGTATGGACGGGAGTGTCCGTATGAGTATGAGAAACTCAACATGCTATCATCAGTAAACCAGTAAATTCGGTTGTGAGTAAAGGACAAGAGATTATTTATAAAGATCAGGAAGAGAGTGGGTGAGAGAACCGAACCCTGGGGAACACCTGCATTAATTTGATGGGAAACAGATCTGACACCATCAAGAACCGCTTGTATTGAACGCTCAGAAAGACAGTCTCTTATCCATTGGATCAGAGAATTGTCCACCCCATATGAATGTAATGTTGATAAAAGGGCTGGATGCCAAACTCTGTCGCAGGCTTTTAAAATATCCAATGCGACTTCCTTGCTTTCACCGAGGTTGTGGATGGAATGGCTCCACTTCTCGGTAAGGTACGCCATCAAATCTCCTGTGGACCGGTTTCTACGAAAGCCATATTGGCGGTCATTGAGGACGTCATTTGATTCCAGACATTTCGAAAGTTGACGGTGAAGCAGTAATTCCATTACCTTGGAGACAATAGAAGTTAGTGCTATGGGTCGATAAGAAGAGAGGGACGATTTGTCACCTTATTTGGGAATTGGCTGAATGTTCACTAACTTCCATTTATTTGGGAAATGGCCAGTAGAATAAGACAAATGGAAAAGTTTTCGCAGTAATTTAGAGAGTGAAGAAGAACATTGAATTGGGGGGAATGCCATCAGGACCAACGGATTTGTTTGCGATTAGTTCCTTGAGTGCGTGGGCCACAGTACGCTTTTCAAAGTGAATCTGGGTCATGGTGTGCTGCTTATGCTCAAGTTGAGACGTAACTGATATGGTATCTGGCAGCGTTGAGTTGGCTGCAAAATGTGCAGCAAGTAGATTCGCTTTCCCTATAGCACTGGGGACTGGTCTGCCATCGACTATAAGTGATGGAATGGATGACGAGACCGAGTTTTGAATATTTTTCACGAATCCCCAGAAGTTTCTACTACCAGTGGGAGAGTGTAGTATTTTTTGTCTTTCTCTGGTCATGCAAGAACTTGGTGCTTTCAATATACGCATTGTTGTCATTTCCAGCTCTCTTAAATCATTTTCGGTTTTCCTCAGTATTGTTTGATTTATACAACCGGAAGCTCAACTCTTTAGAATCGAACCACATATTTCTCTTGGGTTTGATACTCTTTACTCTGTGTGGAATAAAGGTCCATATGCCAAGTAGAATCGTGTCTGTCAATGTGTCCACTATAGAGTCAACATCGTTATTGAGGAAAAATATGACCAATGTAACTTCCCAAAAAAGTCGTACAGACCTTCCCAGTTGGCTTTCTCGTAGAACCATACTGTTCTTTTGGGAGTTTGCTCATTAGCATTGCTGTTGGTTAGAGGAAATTTAGCTGACACGACACAATGGTCTGAAGTGCCCAAGGACGAAGAAACTTCAATTGTGTACTTGTTTGGGTGGGAGGTGTGGTCCGGGTCCAGTGTGTTGGCGAAATGACCATATATGTCTGGTACCCGTGACAAGTTAAGTTAAAATATTTGAATCAGCAAAGAGCTGGACAACGCCACACTTTTCCCTCCTTAGTAACTTTGTTACGATCAACTTCGTGTGGGAACGACGGAGCGAGGAACGAGTAATCGAGAGAACGTCGGAGCTGGCGAGTGTGCCGGTGCTCGATGCGGAAGTCGGGATCGTAGTAGTAAGGTCCTGTTTACTATGGGAAGGTGTGTGCTGTGTGTACCCAGATCACGTCGAATTGTTGCGTTAAGCAAGGATAGTGAAGACGGTGATTTGAACATACGATGAAACAGGTCAAAAGCGAAGCACTGAGGCATCAGGCTACTGCCGCGTGTACGAATTCGATTTATAAACTCAAGTACACTCAACTGATGTGGAATTGATGATTTTCAAAAACAAATACGTATTTCATGAAAGTATAACTCACTTGCATAAAACAAAAATTATTTACCGTATTATGAACGTCGCGAAGGGGAAGCGCTTCGGAGCCTTTAAAGTTGTTGCTGAAATCAGCTTTAAAGAAATAGAAAAAAAATTGCCCACATTGAATTCTTTTTGGATATCATTTTTGGGATGTTTATACGTATTTTAAACTAAAAAAAAAAAAACGGAAACAAAAATTCTCGATAGATATAACCTGCTTACAGCATACCGGCGAATGTAAATCAATTTTAGATGAAATTTTGTGTTGCTCGTTTTCCTGTTGGGCTTGGCTCGAGAATCTCTGAGCCATCTCTTTATATTTAAGACAGTTGCTGTAACTAGCTAATCACGCACGCACAGTACAAGACAGCACAAATACACACACACCGACTGTTTCGGATCGACCTTGAGTCCAGGTCCCCCAATATCCATTAATCCCCCTTCGTTAGTTTCCCCTCTTTACCTATAATTATACCACGACTACTCAGCCCACAGCACACCTCCCCCCTATCAATTTTCTTTCAACTTCCGAAAAGCCAATTACCGGCTCATAAATGAGTACCTCAGCAATTTCACACTCCGCCTAAATGATATAAGTGTAGAGGTCGCTACAGCCTTGCTCTACACAGAAATCCATAACGCCATATCCCTATATGTCCCATACTCCCGACACAGGTTATCATTCTCATCGCCCCCATGGTATAACCACAAACTACGCACCCTTCGTAACAAAAGGAATAAGTTGTGGAACACCGTCCAAAACACGCGTTCTCCCCTTGACTAGTCCAACTATCTCGGTTACTTTTACCAATTCACCAAGCTTTACAGCTCCCTCTACCACAATTACCTTGCCAAAGCTCAATTCAACCTGATCAACGACCCCAAATTTTTCTTCCACTTCATCAACCACAAACGGAAACGTGATACCTATTCCACCTCCCTTTTCTATGGCTCAGCTACTACAACAGGCTCACAAACCATAACCAATCTTTTCGCGTCCTTCTTCAAACTATCCTTCACGGACGACTCGTTCGAGCATAACCCCTCCTACTTTATTGGCATGTCTGAATTCTTCCTCGGCCCTCTCATCCCTCGGCCCTCTCATCCCTCTACATATTCAACAACACCAAGTCATAAAAAAACTTGAAGAACTGAAAGACGATTTCAGTCCCGGCCCAGACGGACAATCTTCAATCTATCCCTTGCTCAAGGTCTATTCCCTGACTTTTGGAAATCCTCTTACATAACCCCCATACATAAAAAGGAAAAAAAAACGATATATCCAATTATCGTCCCATTGCCAAGCTTTCGCACATTCCTAAACTGTTCGAAGGCCTTCTATATGAAGGCGTTATGTTTTCGCTGCGCACCCATCATCTCTCCGAACCAGCACGGCTTCCTCTCAGGCAGGTCCATTACTACTAATCTTGTCGAATTCACACCCCACACACTCCTTGCCCTAGAAAACGGCGATGAGGTCAATGTAGTCGCTACCGACTTTAGCAAGGCCTTCGACAAAATCTCCCATAAGCTCATTCTCTTCAAGATCTCTTCCCTCGGTTTCGAACCCCTGCTGATTAAGTGGGTCTCATCCTATCTCAGTTATCGAACCTGCCGCGTGCAATTTAGATCCACCCTCTCCGATCCTTTTTTCCCAATCTCAGGTGTCCCCCAGGGCAGTCATCTCGCCCCTCTCCTATTTATCCTAACCATAAACGACATAGGCTCTTGCAGTAATCACTCCTTCATCTCGCTTTACGCGGATGATTCCAACATTTTCAAGACAATCCGCTCTCCCCTGGACTCCTCACTTCTCCAATCGGATCTTGACAGCTTCTCGACTTGGTGCCAAAATAATTACCTAGAAATGAATATCGCCAAATGTCTCACAATCACCTTCTCTCGGAAGAGTTCCCCCACTCACCCACGCTCCTATCTCTTACTGAACCAACCGATAACATCGGTTGAATTGATATGCGACAAGGAGCTCAAATTTACCGCACATATTGGTTACATAATCCTCAAGGCCAACGCCGCCCTTGGGTTTGTCAAACGCTGGTCGAAGGAATTCCTTAACGCCTATGTCACCCGATCACTCTACACAACTTTTGTGCAGCCACTACTCGAATACGCTAGTCAGGTCTGGTCCCCGTATCAAGTGACTCACATTCGCAGGATTGAGGGTGATCAACGTCGTTTCTTACGCTTTGCCCTCCGCGGACTAAACTGGGAAAATCCGCTGATTCTACCACCATACACAAGCCGGCTTCCACTAATCAATCTAAACACACTTGAAGAGCGTAGAGTCCGTGCCGACATCATCTTTGTCTATGGACAAGCTCAATCAATTGCCCAAGTTTGCTCTCCACTTTAACATTGCACACAAACCCCCGTAACGTACGTAACCCTCGACTATTTTACGTGCCCGCTCATCACACTTCTTACGGCGCTAATGAACCCATCTCGCGTATGCTACGACAGGCCAACTCTTTCCCCACCTCCTTCGATTTCAACATCTCCAATCCCGCTCCTAAACGACGTCTCAGAATGAACCCGTCCTAAATCCGCCCCCTCCCTTCAATAACCCGTCTAACCTGCAATCCTCTCCTCGCCCGCCCTCAAACTAGTTCTCGCCTACCCCCCTATAATTGAATAACGTCTTTAACCACTACTCTAGATTTTAAGATAGTCTGTAAGGTTTTTATGTTAAATTAACTTTAAGCTTGCATTAAGCTAAATAAAAATGGGGGTTTCACCTTCAATTAATCAATCAATGAATCATGCAATAATATCAAACTTCCTGGTACTTTAGAACGAGCATGATGAATACAGCTTAGCAAACGTTTTAATACTTTGAGATAATTGTCAGTATGAACGGTAGTCCCATTTGGAACGAATTCTTTGTGGATAATTCTCCTGAAATTGAAAAGAGAGACGAACGTTGTTTTAATTTTTGACTTCGCCAAACAATATCCTTCGTTTGGTGACCGCCAGACACCACTCTAAGGCTTCGTTTCTGGTTCATATTGAAAACACCATGTTTCATCACCAGTTACAATCGTTTTTTAAGAAGTTTTTTGTCGTTTGAGCAAGTTTAGTGAAGTCCGATTCGATTCAAGTTATGGTCATCATGGAATAAATTATGAATTCAATTTTTTTTAGACGAGGTTAAAATGCGTTGTTTTCGGTACGTTAAGCTCCATCTCCAAGAATCTCATTAAAGACTTCTTGGAAAATTTCACGAAATCACGTATTTTATCGTTGGTTCTTCGATAATCACTTCAGATGGACATTCTGTACGTATATCGTCATAGGCATCTTCCCTGTCTTCCTTGAATCGTCGAAACCACTCAAATACTCGTGTCCTGGATAAAAAATTATCATAATTTTTTTTTCAGCAATTCAAACCTTTCGGTAGCATTTTTATCAATTTTAAAACAAATGTCAATATTGACTCTTTGGTTTTTTCACATTTTTGACCGATGTACAAAAACTATTGTCACTTAATGTGTCATATTTCGTCTTCCATTCAACGAAGTATCCACAAATTTTAATGATTTGTTTAGGAAGGTTCATACTACATAAATCTATCACCGGCCGATAGATGGCATCAATGGTTCTCTCTGTAGAAAGCGATCCCGGTATATTTTAGAACAGAGGGTGTATATAAAATAATGAAATTCTCTTTCTTCCAATTATCATATGTCTAGATTGAAAAGTGACGGATATCTCTGAGGTCCCAATAGTACAGAAAATCCGATTAAAGAAGCCTACAGCAATAAAAAATTGCTCATAAAGTAAAACATATTACGCGGACTGACTTTCTCTATTCCCAGTGGGGCACACTAACAAGTTGGAAAGGGAAGACTCCGAAAGAAAGCTATCGTATTAACAAGGAAGTATTGTGCATTATTCCCGTGAAATAACGCCACCTTAATGGATGAGTGTTTTACTGCGCTATTATGATTCCCAATTTATGCGAGGTAACGATGTTATTAAAACTAAATTTACAGAACACCTATACAATATTATTGCCACTAACTCGGTATTAATATCTTAATATGTGAATGCATTTCTGCCTCTGAATCGCTCATATAACTTTTCATTTTAATGCCTATCAGATTAATTACCGTTTAAAATAATACTTCACAACACTCTATTTCTTCTGTTCACTTTTTCGAAAACTGCTATTGCTTTTCTATTTGGAAATAGGTGAAAATAACTACCAGAGACCAGATCATCACCAACATATACGTAATGCAAGTTGACCAAATTTTCACATCGCTTTCCAAATATCTCGTTTCCATTTCAATTTCAAAAAGCTAAAACGCGTCTTTTGGACGCGAATATACGCCCACTTAACATTGAGATAATGCGGCGCGTTGGTTTCGGTCTGTTTATCGTAAATCACATACTCGTACATACAAAATCAAAAAACCACAATGGGCCGTGAAAATGAAATAAAAGAAAACTTTCCCTTCGAAAGTCGTCCATGAGCGGCGATTACACCACCAAAGGATGCGCAACATATGCCCGTCTGATCAACAGTACCTACCTATAGTCGATTTTATTTGGTGCTACATTCGTTTTGGGGGCACTAAATAATTAACGTCTCTAAGGGCAACACGCCGGGGGAGATTGGTCAACAATGTCGCTCGAATAATGATCCAAGGGCTGCATAGGGGATCAACATAACTAATCGCCCCAGAAATGTATTTTACTGCAATTACGAAGCCTTCCCCAACTCTTGCATGCATGATCATTTGTCCAACAAATTTTCACCGAAATCGGGGACCATTAAAAGCAGACCTATCTAAAAGCGCGCCCGAAACAATTACATTCGCTTTCCCCTGGAGAAATAGTGTGGCGCTGTAACTCCAAATGTGACTCGACTGTTGCACAAGAGTTTTAGCTCATTGTCTGGCTTTTTTCCGCCTTCAATTTTTTTTCGTTTATTTGGTGCTGCCGCCTTCGGAGCGTAGCACGACATTTTGGTTTCCCTTTAGCTGTGTGTGGGAAACATAAATAAGTCGGCTGTGGCGCGAAGCGGCTACGGCTGGAGTCTTCTGTGGAGAAATGCACTGTGCAAAAGCACAGTAGCAACGTCATGGTATTCCAAGTGTGAATTAATGATTTTGTGATGCAATCGCCACTTCACACGTCTATGAAACGACGGGCCTCGCATCAATGTATTGTTTGTTCTAGTAACAGAGCAATTTGGGGGAATAACACCCACCCAGTCGAAGTTGGAAACATCGCTCCAACAATGATGTTTCCTATTGCACGCTAAATGGAGTACAACTCGCAAGGATGAAAGGTTGACGTAGGTAAGGTAGTTGTTGGACGATCAATCTGATATCTTAACCGGTGTAGTTAGATATTGTAGTGTAGCGAGCTTAGGGTTCGCTGGATTAATTATTTTTAATAAATAAGAGCCGTTAAATCGATTTTGAATTAATGTAACACTTTATTAGTCCGTTAATAACAACCTTTACTTTTACCGTACACTTACCGATTTCTTGACTTATCGCGTCTTTTACTGCTTACTTCTTACTTCTTACTTCTTTCTTACTTCTTACTTCTTACCCGATCTGCGTGCGACGTATTTATACCGTTTTTCCTCATTCTGATTTGGTGTTTCGTTTTCGTCCGTTCCATAACCTCGAATTTTCTATTGCTAATAGTCTCCAATTTTCCAGTACTTTCTAGAATATTCTAGTACAGTGGTGCCTCACACAACGAAATTAATTCGTTCCAGGAGCAAGTTCGTTATGCGAAAAGTTCGTTATGTGAAACGCGTTTTCCCATAACAATACATGTTAAAAAAAATAATTCGTTCTGTAGCATAAAATATGGTAAGATGACATAAAAAAAAGATAAATTTTTTATTATTATTTTTATTTAGATACATCTAAAAACATAATGAAAAAAACACACATTTTTTAATTTTAAGAAATAATCGAATCTTGCACATCTTCATCCATTTTCCGCTTTTTGGCCGATGGTGCAGTGAAAAACCTGTCCAAAGTCGTTTGTTTCTCTCTTTTCTTCTGCTCGGTTCTGCTCGGCATTCTTTTCCAGAAAAGACCCGTTTCATCGGCATTGAACACTTGTTGTGGGCAGTATCCTTCATCCATAATAAATTTTTGAAAATTAATAGAGAACTTTTCTGCTTCTTTTTTATCAGCACCGAAAGCCTCACCATGCATATTAACGCTGTGGATTTCATACCTTTTCTTAAATCTAAAAAACCACCCCCTGCTGGCTTTGAAATCTTCTTTATTATCTGGATTGCTGCTACTTCCAGGGATGTTTTTCTTTAGATCTTCATAAATTATCTTGGCCTTGTGACAGATAATATCTTGGGTTGTTACGTCACCTTTCACCTGCCTGTCCTTAATCCAAATCGCTAATAGCCTCTCCATTTCCTCGTGGATTGAAGATCTATGTTTTTCATTAAATAGTTTTGATACTCCTTTGGCTACTTTGGCTGATTTTATTGCATCCTTGTTTGTCAAAATGGTGAAAATGGTGGTCTTGTTGAGGCCAAACTCTTTGACGAGGTCACACTGTTTTACCCCACATTCACTCCTTCTAATTATTTCCTGTTTCATTTCAAGAGAAATCACCTTCCTGCTTTTTTTAGAACCCATCATATAAAAAAAATGTTGAGTTTATCTTAAAAGGACGACTGCCGTGATACGTGTGCGATTTAATTCGTAATGATGAACGATTGCTGCGACACGTGCGTAAGTTAAGCGTACTGCTCAGTGACTAACGACTGCCTGCGCGGAAGGATGCAATAAATCGGCAGTGATCGTGTGAAGTGGGCGACTTCGTTGTGTGAAGCGAAGTTCGTTGTGTGCAGCGAAGTTCGTTGTATGAATCGTGAAATGAACGAAAAGGAAGTTCGTTGTGTGCAGCGTTCGCTGTGCGAGGCGTTCGTTATGCGAGGCACCACTGTACTTTGTTTCGGACTTTCTAGAATATTCTAGTACTCATTGTCATATGCGTCACAGTAGTATGATCATAAATCTATTATGTTGGTCGCATTTTCTTCAGTAGCAAACATAAATGTGGTAAGAATACGAGGGTTGCCTTTTATATTTCGGGATTAGGGAACAAAAACAAATATTGATCATCGAAAATCACTTTATTGTTTTTCAAAATATTCCCCATGAAGATCTATACACTTTTGCATGCGTTTGAACCAATTGTCGAAGCACTTTTGCCACTCCGATTGAGGTATCTCCAACACATGCATTCTGAATGCAGCAACCGCTTCTTCAGGTGTCGAAAAACGTTGACCTCTCAGTTTGTTTTTTACGTTCGGGAATAAAAAGAAGTCATTCGGTGCCAAGTCAGGACTATACGGCGGATGACCCATCAAATCGATGTTTTGGGTGCTCAAAAATGCAGTTGTCGCAGCCGATGTGTGAGAGCTCCCATTGTCGTGGTGAAGAGTGATCCGTCTTCGGCGGTTGGTTTTCCTGATTTCTTGGAAGACAACTGGCAAACAAATGGTTGTGTACCACTCAGAATTGACTGTTCTGCGTTGCTCTAGTGGTACGGTTGCGACATGTCCAGTTTTTCCGAAAAAACAGGCGACCATTTGCTTGGAAGTGCTTCGTGCGCGAACAACTTTTGTTGGATTTGGCTCATCATGAAACACCCAGACAGTCGACTGCTGTTTACTTTCGGGCTCATACGCGCAAATCCACGATTCATCACCTGTCACGATGTCATAGACGTGTTTCGAAGCACCGCGACCGTATTTTTTGAGCATTTCTTTCGACCAATTGACACGAGCCTTTTTTTGGGCGATTGACAAATTGTGTGGGATCCAACGCGAACAAATTTTTTTCACACTCAAATGTTTATGCAATATTGAATGTATGCTGGTCCCACTAACGCCTAAGGTTGTCTCAATCTCACGATAGGTCACATGACGATCTTCCAATATCAGTTCGCGCACAGCACCAATGGTTTTCGGAACAACAACTGATTTTGGACGACCTTCGCGAAATTCATCTTGGAGTGAACTACAACCACGATTGAATTCACCATACCATCGATAAACACTGGTCCTTGATGGAGCTTCATCGCCAAAAATTGAACTAAGTTCATCCATGCACTGTTGCTGAGTTAATCCACTCCGAAAGTTGTAAAAAATAATCGCACGAAAATGTTGACGATTTAATTCCATTTTCGGGCCGAGATGAATTTTTTAAGTTACTGTTAACAACACAAATAGCGCTCGTATGACAAAACGTCCTGAGTGCGTATAACCTCAAAAATGTCCAACTTTACGACAGAGCTGTCAATTGCCGGATTGCAACACTAGGGTTGCCAAATCCCGAAACATAAGAGGCAACCCTCGTACTCGTCTGCTTATATTCCATCCTGTTTTGTTTTATGTTTGTATGACTTTATTTATTTGTACGACTTGTGTCAGACTTATGAGTAGAGACAATTATTATTATTATTATTATTATTTATTGGCCTGTAGGAACCCGGAAGTTCATGGCGTCACCGAATCGACTCCGCCATCGTTCCCTGTCCTGTGCGCTCTCCTTCCACGCTTGACCATTCGATCCGACCTCCTCTAGGTCAAACCTAACATTGTCCTCCCATCTCCGTCGCGGGCGTCCGGCCGGTCTCTTTCCCGTTGGTCTACCGTCAAGAATTCTACGCACGGTCCTATCGTTGCCCATTCGCGCCACGTGTTCGGCCCATCTTAATCTTCGCGACCTGATTACTCTCACTATTGTAGGTTTGTGATATAGCTCTTCCAATTCGTGGTTATGGAGTTTCCTCCATTGTCCTGCCTCCTCGTCATATTTACCACCAAAGATACCCCTTAGTACTTTATTCTCGAATACGCGGAATTTGTTTTCTTCCCGTTTTGTGAGAGCCCATGTTTCGCATCCATATATAACAATCGGCACGATTATGGTTCTATAGACACGGAGTTTTATGTTACGTGATAGCAGTCTGGATTTCAGCAGTTTACTGACTGCGTGCCAACTAGCGTTGCCGGAATGCAGTCTTTTGTTAATTTCCTTCGACATTTCGTTACTGGCCGTCAGTGTCGTTCCCAGATATTTAAATTCTTTAACTTTTTCAAATATCTTGCCTCTGACGTTTATATGTGTTCCCTGAGGTCCACCCGCTCTCGCCGTAATCATGTATTTTGTTTTGTCTTCATTTATTTCTAGGCCCACCTCTTCTGCCGCTTGCATGATGATTTCACAGTTTTTACTAACAGTTTCTAGATTATCGCCAAGAACGGCGATGTCATCCGCATATGCGAGCACTTGTGTGACCCCGTTCAGGGATGATCCGGCGATGATGTCGTCTTGTACCTTCCTGATGACATACTCGAGGACAAGGTTAAAAAGACATGGTGATAGACCATAAAAGCTATAGAGTCGCCTCTCCCGAGAGAAGTGTAATAAAAAAAATCGACAACGGTTTTCGAATTATTATTCGTGTATGTAAGTAGTGATCCAATTATAAATAAAAATAAATAATTTTATAAAACTATGTGAATGGTGAGTTATACATATTGTAACACTGTCCAAGGATTATCCGCGTCAACACGGTCTTTCGCGTAACCCCTCAAAAAGTCCAACCCAAACGGCGTCAAATTACTTATCAGAGACCAACTGACATCAGTAAACCTCGAAAATACGTGGCCTGAGAACTTTTTTCACAATAAAGTCAAAACTGATTGTTTTGTGTGGCTTGTGGCGCCGTTTTGTTGGAACCACATATTACGAAGAACGAAATACTCGATTGCTGACAGTAATAGCTGCGCCTTCTTCGTGTTCCAAAAAGTATGGGACCTTTTTTAAATGTGGCATTATCCAGGGTGTAAGTATTCAGATGGGGCTCCTGGATAGTATAGTGGTTAGTATCCCCGCCTGTCACGCGGGAGACCGGGGTTCGATTCCCCGTCGGGGAGCCTCTGGCGCAAGACTAATGACCTTGCCCAAAAAAAAAACAAATCATTATGGAAAATTTAACAAGCCTCAGGACTTGCTAAATAAGGCCATGGCCGGTTCTCGGTTGTAGTGCCGATGATGATGATGATAGACCATCTCCCTGCTTTAGTCCGTCCCGGATTTCAAATGGTTCTGAGAGGTGGTTTTCAATTGTGACTCGCCCTTTGTTTTCGTTCATGCAAATTTGAATGAGGGCGGCATATTTTTTCGGGATTCCCAGCTCAACTACAATATGGTAGAGTCTTTGCCTTGCGACTGAGTCGTAGGCTTTTTTGAAGTCAACGAACAGTTGGTGAACCGTCTCTCTGTATTCCCACTTCTTTTCCAGCAGTTGTGTTATTGTGAACATTTGGTCGCTTGTTGACCGGTTCCTACGGAATCTACATTGGTAGTCTCCCAGTATCTCTTCTGCGTACGGTGTGATTCTCGCTAGAATGACATTGCTCTGTAGTTTTCGCAGTCAAATCTGTCGCCTTTTGAAAATGGAAACGACTATTGAGGTTTTCCATTCTTCCGGAGTGACTTCCTTATCCCATATTGTTTGAATGAGCTGGTGGATCTTTCCAGCGGTTGCCTCTCCTCCATGCTTCACAAGCTCTGCCGGTATGTAGTCGACTCCGGGAGCCTTGTTGTTTTTCAATCGATTTATTGCGTCTACAACTTCGTTGAGAGAGGGCTCTGGGATCTGCGGCTCGGCTGTATGTACGCTTGGCACGTTTATCTGTGGTTGATGGGTGCGTACATTGAGCCGGTTTTCAAAATACTGCTTCTACCTTGTCACGATATTGTTTGTTTCTGTGACCAGACAGCCGTTTGCGTCTCGAATTATTTTGACTCTCCCTCGGTAGCCATTTCTAATTGAATTTATGCCGACATACATACCTCTGATGTTCTTTGCTCTAGAATTTTTTAAGATTTTTTCGATCCGAGTCTTCTCCCATTCGCGTTTTTTGCGTTTGAAGAGTCTCATCGTCTGTGACTTCATCATATCTTTCTAAATGGATCACTCTGAGGCGTTTACGTTCTTCGATCTTCGCCCTGCACTCATCGTCAAACCAAGGTTTGGACTTAATTGTTTTCTTAAATCCTAATACCTTTTGAGCTGTTAGTTTGATTGTGTCTCTGATCGATGTCCATTTAGTGTCCACACTATTAGCTTCCTCTTCCATGAGTAGGGACAAAGGAGCAAAAATTTAGTTCAAAACAGGGTCAACCTGTTCAGTTTGTACGTCACCAATTGTCGATACATAGATCTTGTTAAAATAGGTCAACTTGAAGTAAGTAAGTAAGAACTGTTTTGCGGATAATGTAGTGTATTTGTGTAGTGAATGGAATTTTGCGCATTCCATTGCTGTTCTGACAGATTGTTTAGGGCTCTTTTCTACAAAATTTCTGCCTTTACTTCTGAATGTCACTGCTCGTTTTTCCATCGTATCGAGCTCGTATAGCCCAGTTTTGGATGCACTGACCAAAAATGGGAGTTGAACCCATTTGGGACGAATATACGCCTTGTAAATAGTCGCCAGGTTGGATGGAGTGAAGTATCTTTTGCATCTCTTAAGGAACCCCATACATTTGGCTGCACTTTTCGCATCTTCAAAAATGTGGTCGCTCCAATTAAGAGTAGAATTAATTTGAGTGCCGAGGACTGATAGTTCCTTGGCTTCGTCGACAAAATTGTGGCGGTGCCGCCAAACCCCACGGTACACTTACCTAAAAACCCCCATAACCTCATCCCAAGTCGCAAAATTTTTGCTAATGCAATCGCATTAAGCACCTGAAAATGCTTCACGCATTAATTAGATCAAATCTATAATCTTAAAGTCCCTGTAAAGAAAGCTTACCTTTTCATCCATCACTTCGCATACAATTCCTGTAAGATTTCTTTCTTACCTTATCAGGAATCTCAAACCAATTCGGCACCTTCCGTGTCAGGCAGATTCCCCTAGACGAATTCCTAATAACAAAGGATTTGGATTACATACTATGTAACCTTCCCCAGGGACCATAAACATTGCGCTGTATATTTTTTTCAGCTTCGCCATGTGTATGATAAATCTCTTAACGTACACATTGGCCGGCGACCTTTTTCTTCCAGCAATAAAATACCAGCAGCTGCATTCAATTAACGCATTCGACGCTGAAGCCAATTTCCCTAACTCGCACCATGTGAAAACAAAAGCAAATACACGCATCTAGCGTCTAGTGCCATAAAACGAATTTCCTCGCATGTGATCATGTATACAATTCGATCCCTTTAGCATCACCAGCGATACACATTTCCCATTGTGTAAATAGAAAAACCATTAGCACTTCTTCCTAATGGCGATACATTTACTTACGCATACCATTGCACTGGAAGAGTGCATGTCCTTGGTGGTCGCACCCTTAAGAGAAAAGTTTGTTCTCTCTCTTCCCTTTTTTTAACCCTAACCTAGGATGGAATTCATGTCAGAGTTCTATCCTCGGTGAGTCGTTTTACATCCGTTGACCACGCTGGTCACATCACTCCCGCTGTCTGTAGCGCTGCAGACACGCGAAATTACCCCGCGAGTCGAGTTGTCTTGTCGTTTAGCTGTGCTGCTCACCTTTCCTGGTTACTGTTAACGCGCATAATAGTGAAATTCGTGTATGATCCCACTAACTAAAATAGAACATTGGGCATTTTGTAATTATTGTATGACACCCCGCATAAATGAAATCTTCAGTGAATGTTTGTACTGAGTCTTGAAATGAACAATAAATGCGTATTACAAATCAACTAAGTCAATGTGCTTTAATTTCTATCCGTGGACAGTGTTTTCCTTATTCTTACTTGGCTATTCCTGTGAGTGTTTATTTTACTTCTTGTGTTGGTGACATTTTCGGCTGAAGGATCGATGGCGTCTCATTGTTCCGCATTCGTGCGGCACAGTTTTCTTTTGGAACATCGGCCAATCTTCTTATAGTGATGATGGAGGAAGAAGGGAATCAGCGCCGTACGCGTACTGAACTCTATTCCGTTAGATAATCCCCATTGCTATATCTTGTTGAGGTCGGAATTCAGTGTATTACGCATAACCTGCTGATTGGTATGGACGTTCGAGGAGTTTGGACGGGAGTGTTCGTATGAGTATGAGAAACTCAATGTGCTCTCATCGGCAAACGAGTGGATTGGGTTGTGGGTAATGGACAAGAGATTATGTATAACAATGAAGAAGAAAGCGGGTGAGTACAGAACCTTCTGGAATACCTGCATTAATTTGATGGAAGGCAGATTTGACACCATCAAGAACCACTTGAATTGAACGGCCAGAAAGATAGTCTCTTATCCATTGGATCAGGTAATTGTCCACTCCATCAGAATGTAATTGTGATAAAAGAGCTGGATGCCAAAGTCTGTCGAAGGCTTTCGAGATATCCAGTGCAACAGGCTTGCTTTTTCCGAAGTAGTGGATTGAATGGTTTCACTTTCCGGAAAAGTATGTGGCGGTTCTTTAAAGCATTCCCAAAGAACCACCCATTTCCTTAAATCAACCTGCTTTTCCCTCACTCCACAAACCACTATACTTACCTGGATTCGAGCAGCGTAAGCTGTCTTTCAGTAGCTTTTACCTGAAAGTTAAACCTCACCGATGGCATGCATAACATGGAATTTTTCTGATTCATAATATATGAACCATTCCTTACCCACTATCGGCTCAGCTCGTCAGCAATTATAATCGATAAACACTCGCTGGCCAGCGCAATTGTTGACACAGCTGCAGCCGATAACCTTACTACGGTTCATAATTAAATATTCCTCCAATCCCAAGGCTCGCAACACTTGCGACAATTCCCTTTCATCGGTTATCAACCGATCATGGAATTTGGGCATGGAAATGATCATTGTTTAGACAATCTTACCCATGCCATGCCCTATGATGACCCACAGCAAAGTAAAACAGACACACTTCACTGCGTTTGTTTTGTTTACTTTCCACTGGTCCATGGTTCCCCTGGGTGCGACGTTAGCCTGCACATCTGCAGGTCAAATTCCTGACCACCATATCCATGTACCAGCATATCAACCTAAAAAAGATAACATCCAACGTGACCCTTGGCCACCGTCGGCAAGATTTCTGTTGACTTAATGCTAACAAAATTTATTCCATCCTAGAGCACCAGAGCCATACGGCTAAAACAAATAAACCCCAATCGTCGGTCGACCTATCGTCACCGAAGAATGTATTGCCTACAACGGCATTACATAAACACAATGCCTGCAGTTCATTATGCCCGTCCATGTTTATTCAGGTGCAGTTTCGTCGTTGCCGATATGCAGGCTAAGGGGCATCGTACTTGTCCTATACGGACACACAGGCAATCCTCCCATTGAACCCTTTCCTCGATCACCATTGGCCGTCGCCAAGTTGAGCCTGTTCACACCTCCCACATCGATGTGATCCATCACTGTTGAATCTGACGGATGTGGATTACATCGGTGAGTCAGATTTCATTATTCGTGGAGTGCGCACGTGCCATAGAGAAGTCGAGTTCGTTGCGTTCGTACATCAGAGTCGGGGTAATTGTCCTTTTTACGCTTGTGTAGTTGCCTAAAACGAAGTGTAAACTTGAGAGTGCTAAATAATTAAGAACAGAAATAAGACCGGATCCAGGTCACAGTTTATCGCTTAAGAACATCAGTGTTAATAAAGTTATAACTCCAGCGTCTTACTTTGGTCTGCTTTTGTGACAGTGTGTTTGGTTTTTCTCTTTTTCCTTGCGGAACAATTTAGTGCGCCATTTATTGTTGTGGGGTATTTCGCTTAACCCGCGTCCGTGCTGACGCCCACAAGTACGCCACTCCGAAGTAGTGGATGGAATGGCTCCACTTGTCGGTAGGGAACGTCATTAAATCTCTTGTGGACCGGTTGCTACGAAAGCCATATTGGTGGTCATTGAGGAGGTCATTTGATTCCAGATATTTCGAAAGTTGACGGTGAAACAGTAATTCCATTACCTTGGAGAGAATAGAAGTTAGTGCTATGGGTCGTTAAGAAGAGAGGGATGATTTGTCACCCTTTTTGGGAATTGGCTGAATGTTCGCTGATTTCCATCTATTTGGGAAATGGCCAGTAGAATAAGACAAATGGAAGAGTTTTCGCAGTGGTTTAGCGAGTGAAGAGGAACATTTCTTCAAGAGAATTGAGAGAATTGCATCAGGACCAACGGCCTGCCTCATGGTGTGCTGCTTATGCTCAAGCTGAGACGGAATTGATGTGGTATCTGGTAGCGTTGTATTCGCTGCAAAATGTGTAGCAAGTAGATCCGCCTTCTCTATAGCGCTGGAGACTGGTCTGTCATCGACTATAAGCTATGGAATGGATGAAGAGACCGAGTTTTGAATGTTCTGGCTCCTCTGCACCCGGAATTGAACGACATAGTTTTCTTGGGTTAGATACTCCTTACTCTGTGTGGAATAAAGGTTCGCATGCCAAGCAAAATTATGTCTGTCATTGTGTCCGCTATAGAATCAACATAGTTATTGAGGAAAAATAAGAACCAATTTAACTTCCCACAAAAGTCGTTCATAAGGTCAAGATCCTATCGATAGAATCGGACAGAGCATCAAATTCGTTAAAGGATGCGTTTCTATCCAAGTTTGGGCTTCTGTAAAAAAAAAAGCAGTAATGTATAATATGCCAACGAACGTGAAGTTTTAGCCAAGAGAAATTAAATTCTGGATTGTAACAGAGCCTATGTTGTGGCAGAACCTGATAAGCAATATCATTTCGGCTATACCACGATGTGGAAAGAACAAAGGCACTAAGTTATAACCGGGTATAGTAAAATCAAAAATATCTGCATCAGTTATTACCCGAGTCTCGCTAAGTGCAAGGATTGCTGGTTTCTGCTTACAGACGTGGGCAGATACTGAGGAGATATTGCATCTTAAACCGTGAATGTTGCAAAGATCGACGTGACATTCCCCTTCCATGGAGATGGCGACACAGAAAACCAATACCTCGTCGAGAAACGATGCAAGTTGGACCTAGCGATTGATAAGCGAAAGCAACCACTACAGGTGTTATGCCCTTGTAGTGGTGGCCACACTAGTTCCGTGCCGAAATTCAGGTCACATCCCTTTCATGAAGAATATTACGCCACTCAAAACACCAAAAGCTGTCCAAAGATTATAAATCAATCGATAGTATCGATGGCTGAGGAAAAACAAACACAAGGAAAGGGAAGGGTATAAGGTTTTTCCGCACTTTACACTTCCACGCAATTTTCACACTACGGCGCGAATCCCATAGATATCACTGTTGGACGCGTTTGTGGTGATCCGTTTGTTCACTTCGGATCCCACAGAAGACTTGACGCGGGAACCGATAGTGCAGTTAGGGTATCTTGTGTTTACTTAAGATACCCTAAACAGATTACACAATTGATCCGATATTACGCATCACGAGACAGAAGCGCACGTGCTGACTCGTCGACGGTTAGCTAGCAACCAACTACTTTGTTTATATCAAAATCGTTTTCCATTGGGTCTCTGACGTCACCAGTTTCTTTGAAAAAAATATGGTTATCTCATATGGGTCAATTTCAAATACTTAAATAACTCGGTATTGATGACCTTTTCCATCACCTTAGATAAAAAACACAGTAATGCTATCAGTCGGCAAATTTGTTGCAGACACCTTTGGGGTTCGCTGAACTCGAACGATTTTTCACCAGGTAGGAAATGTTCTCCCTGCATAATATAAGCGAAAGAGTGTGCCAAGAACTGGTGATAGTTCTGAAGCACAGTTCTTAAGAACTATTGATGGTATTCCGTCCGGGCTGGTTGCCTTCCTACAGTCCAGCCCACGTAGAATCCGTTGAATGGTTCGCGGGTGGAACTTCGCATCCCGCATTTAAGACTGTACCAGCGAGATCACAGGTGGCTCCAAAAGGCCGGGATCGAGGTTTGAATTCGCGGAAAATAAATTCGCGAACACATTAGCTTTGTCCTTTGGAACGTCCCGCTGTCTGTCACCAACGGAGGGAAAGAGAAAGATGCGAAGTTACTGCTGACAGCTTTTGCCATTGACCAGAAAGAGCGCGAACCAGTTGGGCACCGGAGGAGCTTATTGATCACCCTGTCGTTGTGAGCTTTCTTCGCAGTATCAATCGCCTAGATGCACGCGTTTCTGATTCTATCAAAATTCGTTCTGTTAACATCGGTGGGATTGGAGCATCATTGCTTAAAAGCTCTATTTTTTGCCGCTGTAATCAGCTCGCATTTTTAATCAAAGAAAGGTTTATCAACGAACTTCGTTTGATGGAATGTGGAATATACATCTCCATCCCCAGAAGAATAATCTCTGATACCGACTCCGCGCATGCGTGAACATCCGAGTTTCCGAAGCACACCTCAGACCATGGAAAGGATACGAAAAAATCTCGCAAATCGTCCCAGTTAGCGGCCCCATACTTCCATACATGGCGAAGCTGCCTAGGCCGGTGATTCTCTTGATATGCAAGTGCTTGCGCGACAGATACCAAGCAGTGATATGAGTTTCCCAGTGGCCCAGAAACCTCTACGGTATAAATACTCGGTTCGGATGTCAAAAACAGATCCAGGGTGTTTGCATAATCGCCTCGGGCATCCGGCACTCGCGTTGGCTCCCCCACGAGTTGAGTGAAGTTGTGGCTTACAGCAAACATTTCCGTCAGCCTCCCAGCCTCGTCGGTTCTGTTAGTATGTAACAACCAGCTGGAATTGTGCACATTAAAATCGCCAAGGACAACAATTTCAGAAGCTGGGTGGTTGATCTGTATCCAGTCGACTGTACATGAAAGATGTTCGAAAAATGTCGCCGGTCGATCGTCATTCGGGGAGCGGTAAAGACAACAAAGAAATTTAACGGAATTCCTCAACACGACCCTCAACCATATGATGTCCATATTATTGGGTTCCAACGCCTCCATCCTCTGGCAAGCCAGATTAGACCGCACGAAGACGCAGACTCCGCCCTTAAAACGGAATCTCGAATGCAAGTCGTATCCTGAGCAACGAAGATATGTCGAATCAGTTGACGAATCGAGCTGGGTCTCAGTTAGGGCAAGTATATCAGGTTTCCTTGTTTGCAAATATTGGTGGACGGCGTTTATATCTTATTGGTGAAACCGATGCCCCTGATGTTACAAAATGCCGTCCCCAGTCGAGCGTCGGCCGAGCCTCGAGAGCGAGCCCGGTTATGCGATGACGAACCTCTTATAGTTCCATTACTTATCATGATATCTGCATGATGTTCCCCCTGACATAGTCCCCCCCGGAGATCCGAATGGGAGACTAGTTTACCTTCGGAATTCTTTATATCAGAGGGCACCATCATGACTCATCCCCGTGTCAGTCTGGGCCATCAGCCACACATCCGAAACACCGTCGAAGATTTCTCTCGGCGATATCGCGGAATGTACAGCGTGACGGGGTGGTATCTCACCTTGGGACCGACTACCATCTAACCAACCTTTTCTCGAACCGGTCCATCAGCCAAGCTCCGAAAGATGGCCAGGGATTTCTCCCGACCATTTTACGGAACCTATAGCTTGATGGGGTGGTATTTCACCGGGCGCACAGGGCGTTGGGACCCCGGCTATCACTACGATGTGTTTGAATGTAGATATTATACAAGAACATATTTATAACAAACAACAGATATATTCTTGTCACTCTTAGTTGAAGCCACAACAACTTCTTTTTATTTCATTTTCATTTCAACTTACCTATTCTTGGAATTGGATCACTTATATAGTTTTCATTTTGCGTGGAATTACTTGACGTTCAGTTGCCGCCCATAGCGTAGCGCCGTGAAGAAAAATAAATTTGAACCTCGAAAAGTGACGTAGGGATGTCCAAGTTAGTTTTTTGAAATCGCTTACTGTTCGTTTTGAAGCTGTTTTTAATTCGGTCGTTACCGAAAATTTGTTTGCCACAACGACTCTTAGCTGTAAACAATCCCCGACTGTTTATTTATTAGGGTGGAATGTTTTTTTTTCCAAATCCGCTTTTGCTTGCAATTGTGGCTTAAGTTAAATAAATAACCTTGACGAATTCTCAAAGATGCGTCTTTGTGTTGTTGTTTCCGAGCTAAGTTAAGTTATTTGACTCGGTGAAGAATTAGACGGCCCGTCGTTCGGGTATCTAGGATAGCGAAGCCATAAACAATTATACACATTGTTCAGAATAACGATTTGAGTGTGCAAGTATCGAATCTGAATCCTGTCAACAAAGCGGATAGAGCATAGAGATGGTTTAGCTCAGCATAGCTGTCTAGTCTAGTTTTTATATAGAATACATTAATGGTAACAGGCTTACAAACGTAAAGTTGTTTATGTCGCGAAAAGTAGTAATCCCTGCTGCTACGAATCCCATAATATATAATAACGATAAATTAAATATAACAATGGCTACGAAAGCACACTCTGACTAAATTAGTTATATGATAGATTGAGATCGGATCCAAATCCATGATCCGTGTTTTATCTATTGAAAAAATTGACACTATTAGCATTTTCATCTCAGGAGATAGTAGAGAAAAGGGTTCTCTTCTTCCACACCATACATGCTATCACACCAATTTTCCACATGTGTATAGATCCTTTTGCTCATTTATGATTCCACATTACTTGGTGCACGTGTTGACAGTGATAAATGCAAATTATTATTATATATTATATTACTTCCACCATAATTGGGCAACACCAATAAAACTGGAAATATCCCTCTTTCATATCCTCGGTTCCTCGAGCACAAAGCGTCATTTTTACCATTAAGAAAGTAATCCGGCTGTTCATCGGAGGTGAAACAGTTAAAAATTCAAAATAAATTCTCTCTGTGCTAAATGGTCGAAACTTATTGCCTAATTTTCGTGATACATTTTTATTTAATTTCTCTTTTTGATTCACCCGAAATGGGTGAAATGTTTCATTTGCCATCAGGCACACGTTGCTTACAATCATCGAGTGAAAGTACATTTTTTGCTTTCGAAACAGATACAGTTACTCAAGGAAAAACGAGATACACTATTCAGACTTGCCAAAAGTTTTATAGCTTCTTCATATTACAGATGCACAACAGAAATGTGAGTCAAGTAAAGGAAATCTCTGTGGTACATAACTTAATCAGGAAGCATCATCCTTATCTTGGATGTGCACAAGCTCAGATGAAATGCAGACAGCTACCACTAGTAAATTTTCTCCCTTTAAATGGTGTAAGCGAATAAAATCACAGCATGGCATTGAAAGATCTTATGAATTAGATTCATCAAACTTTCGAATTTTTGTTTTGTTGCTTTTGAATTTTTAACTTTTATACGACAGTGATTACGGGTATAAAAGGCGCTCTGTGGCATGTTAGCGAAAGGTGAAGCTCCCACTTCCTAGTGCACATCGATGTCGCAAGAATTATGAAGGTGCCTAGATAGGCAATTACATCACCCCGAACAAGCCACATGCTCTCTCTTGTCTTTCGCAATTTGCACATGACGAATAATGTCACTGGCTGCACGGGAGGTTGCGCACGGATATTCGAAAGTAAATGCAAATAGGTTTTTCATTCCTCAGAAGCAACGTTGATGTTAGATTTCCATTAAACGCTGGATAATATTATTCCAGATTGTGAACGTTAATCATAATTGTTTTAGTTAATTGTTATAATGCTATAATATATGGGGCTTCCGTTTTAAGAAAACAAAACCATTGGTATTACAACAAATGTGGAGTTAAAAACGATTGAGAATCATTTGTGGCCTTCACCGTTGGTATTATACCAAACAATGCCCTTGAACTCTTTTATGCACCTAGTCAAATATATGAATTAAGTTCTAATTTTAAACTGAAGAGCAAACAGCCTTATTAAAATCCATTGGAACCAACACTATTGAAATTAAGTTATTCTAGATTCTCCAAATTGTCATAGAGAGAATGAGTGTAATTTTGAAAGTACAGTTTTTATTTAGTTTTCTTTGAACTTAATAGCTTGACTAAACCGTATAACATAAAGCTTGACCAACATATTGAAAATTAAGTTGCTAAGGATATTGAAACTCACGACTCTATATAATATTGACTGTTGATATTACAATTTCTATTGTATTTTAGAGCGATCTGGTAGAAATAGTAGCCGCCTCTTCATCTCAATACCCTCAATACGCTCCTCCTAACTATCAGAATGTTAGAATGTTAGAGGTATGCGCTCCAAAACACAATCGACTCTGGAAAAGGCACCTTTTAACCTTCCCCATCTCCAATGGATATTGGCTGACGAACAAGCCTTCTACTTCTCAAACCTCACAAGTTCCAAGGAACGTATTTTTATAAACGGTCTCACCGACTCCATCAAATAAGCAATGTCCCAAATCATATGGGGAGACAACTGGACTTCGTGTTCACAACGGACCCATACAAGTCCTCAGTTGCCCTTAGTCCACACGCCCTCTCTACCATTGATAATTACCACCCCCCGCTGCTCTTTTCCCTATATCTTGATCATGAAACTCAGCCTTCTCTACCTCATGACAGCTTTTGCTACAACTTCCACAAAGCTAACTTCCGCCTTCTAAAGGAGTATCTTAGCAAAACAGCGTTTCACTTTGATCATCGGGGGGTAGAAGAAGCTACTGCCACTCTCTCTATGGAGATCTACTATGCCATCGCCCTATATGTCCCCTATTCTCGTCACAGGTCATCGGTTTCATCGCCATGGTACAACCGCACACTCTGCACTCTTCGGAACAAGAGAAATAACTTGTGAACCATTTTCCTCAAAACGCGTTCCTTCCAAAACTACTCCAACTATCTCGGTTCCTTTTATAAATATACCGAGCTCTACAACTCATTCTACTCCAACTACTTCAGAAAAACATAATCCATTTTGATCAATAACCCCAAATCTTTTTTCCACTGTATGAATTACAAACGTAAATCCGATGCATATCCTAACTCCCTTTCTTATGGTGCGACTACTTCAACCAACCCCCTAACTATTGCCAATCTATTCGGTTCGTTTTTCAATAAATCCTTCACAGACATCTCCTTCGAGCCCAACCCGTCGTACTTCAAAGACTTGCCCGAATTCTCCCTCGGCCCCTTCACCCCTCAAATTATTCAGCATCACATAGTTGAGGAAAAATTAAACTTACTCAAAGACGAGTTCAGCACTGGACCTGATGGACTCCCGGCATTCCTTTTAAAGAAATGTTCCTCTTTTCTTTCTCTCCCGATATCTAAGATATTCAATTTATCCCTTTCACAAGGTATCTTCCCTAGTATTTGGAAATTCTCCTATGTCACCCCCAAACATTAAAAGGGACCTAAAAACGATATAAGCAACTACCGTCCCATCGCCAAACTGTCTCAAATCCTTAAACTGTTGGAAGGGATTCTTTATAACGCGTTATCCTTCCGTTGTAAATCCATCATCTCACCCAACCAGCATGGTTTCCTTTCGGGTAGGTCGACCACAGCCAATCTCATCGAGTTCCCATCCCATACTCTCCGTGCCTTAGAGAATGGCAACGAAGTCGATGTAATCACCACAGATTTCAGCAAGGCCTTTGACAAAATCGTCCATAATATCATCCTTTTTAAGCTGTCCTCCCTAGGTTTCAAACCCCTATTGATCAAGTGGTTATCTTCTTATCTGAAAGATCGATCCTACTGTGTCAAATTCAGATCCTCCCTTTCCAATCCTTTTCTTCCCACCTCAGGGGTTCCGCAAGGCAGTCATCTAGGCAACCCCCCCCCCCCCCCCCCCCCGCCCCTATTTATCCTTACCACCAATGACGTTGGCGCCATTATTAAATACTCATCCATCTCCCTCTATGCGGACGACGCCAAACTCTATAAAACGATCATCTCTCCTCTCAACTCCCGACTTCTCCAAACGGATCTCGACAGCTTCTCAACTTGGTGCCGTAATAACTGCCTCGAACTCAACGTTGTCAAATGTCGCTCCATCACCTTCTCTCGCAAACGTCCCCCACCCTACATTCCTACTTCCTGCTAAACCAGCAGATATCATCTGTGCCCTCGATACGTGACCTCGGGATCTTATTTGACAGGGAGCTTAGCTTCATCCCGCATATTGATGATATTCTTAAGGCCAACTCTGCCCTTGGGTTTGTGAAACGCTGGTCTAAAGAATTCTCTAATCCTTACGTTTCCCATTCTCTCTACATAGCCTTCGTCCGCCCCCTTCTTGAATACGCCACTCAGGTCTTTTCTCCACAGTCAGGTCTGGTATCTTTCAAAATCGTGAGCCATAAAAGCGCAATACAAGATACTACAAACATAATAGATTTTACGATCCTCTTTGAGCGACTGGATTTCTTCATGAAAGATCTTGCTAATAAATTATCATCAAAAACCCATTGTTGCTGAAAGGAAATGACTGAAATTGCGGACGTCGCTTTCTCCAGCGACGTCTCAACTTCCCTTTTGGTGGACTGTAAAGCCGGCCAACGATGATTGGAGTCCTAAATTGGTGGACTGTACTTCCAGAGCCGGCGTCTTGCCCAGTACAAATCCCTAAAATCTACAAAAATGCAATACGCTGCGGACAAGAAAGAAACAAGGCAGTACGCTTATTTACTATTCTTTATTGATCTATTGACAATTCCCTTCTTCTCTTTAAAATTGGTCTCGTTAATACCGTTCGTTGAGGAGTTCCTGTGACGACTCCTGGTGTTTGAAAAAAAGAAAAAAAAAAGGGGGGGGGGGGGGGCGAGAGGCCGACTTTGGCGAGACAAGGACAGATGTGTTCTTCATCTTGTCTCTGGCTTCTGGTCATCTTGCGATAACCAGAACCACCCACATCCGTAAGGATGTTGGGCTCGGTCTCGAGATATCTGGAAAAGAAAAAAGGAGGGGAGATATCTAAGGATAGTGTGGACAGGGTTAGTTCAGGTGTTCTCTAACTACTTGGATATCTCCTGGTGTTTGAAAAAAAAAAATTGGTGGCGAGAGGCCGACTTTAGGTAGACAAGGACAAATGTGTCCTTCATCTTGTCTCTGGCTTCTGGTCATCTTGCAATAACCAGAATCACACACATCCGTGAAGATGTTGGGCTCGATCTCAAGATATCTGAAAAGAAAGGGGAAGGACGTATCTAAGGATAGTGTGAACAGGGTTAGTTCAATTGTTCTCTAACTACTTGGATGGGGGGAGTGTAGGAAAGAAATCGTACAAGACCGGTGGGTCTTGAGTGCGGTAGTAAATGCAGATCACGTCTTTGGCGTCTGATAATCTGCGCTTTGGTCGGTGTGTGTGTGTTTGTGCTGTCTTGTATCTCCTGGTGTTTGGTCGATGCGCCCGCTTTATATAGCCCGCAGTTGTCCTCACTTTCGCCCGATTCCTGGCTGTTCTTCTCTGTCAATCGTTTTCTTGAGCTCGTTTCTTGAGTGCCTTTTTCCTCTCGATGCTTTGCCGCAATCGGTGTGCAGCTGATCGTTGTGCTTCGCAGGAAGTCGTTTGCTGGTGCTTGCCCTGTCTTTCCTGGGAAATCGCATCGCCAACACCCATTATAAATAAGACAAAACTGTTCGTACTTTGTGGCCCTCAATCCATCGTCCATCCTTCACTGAGAGGTAAATTTAACAAACTGCCAATATGTCCGAAGATGATAATCCCCACGAAGAGAGGTTGATGCACTAATCGGTCGAAAAAGAGGAAACAAGCGTACTATCATCCCCGAAACTGAGCACCTTGTTATCCGTTGATTCCAACAAATCATTTATGTGAAGAAGCAAAAATAAGGTTGGAGCCAAAATAGAACGTTGGGGCACCCCGGAATTAACAGGATACAGTTCCGAACACTCGCCGTCCACAACAACCCGGATCGATCGATTTTCGAGGAAGCTCTTCATCCTATCGCAAAGCTGCTGGGAAAGTCCATATGAACGAAGTTTGCTCAGCAATGCCCCGTGCCAGACGCAGTCAAAAGCCTTGAGGATATCCAATGCGACCGCTTTTGACTCACCATGCCCCTCAATCGGATACGTCCATATATCGATTATATGGGTTAAAAGGTCTCCCGTGGACCGCCTGCCACGGAATCCGTATTGACGATCATTCAGCAGTCCGCTGCACTCCAAATAATTAATTAACTCGGCATTGATGATCTTTTCTATCACCTTGGAAAACATAGATAGTAATGCTATCGGCCAGTAATTTTGTGGAAAACACTTTTTCCCCTTCTTTGGGATTGGCTGAACTCTAGCGACTTTCCAGCAGGCAGGAAAGGTCCCTCGTGCATAAGATAAGCGGACGAGCCTGCCAACAACCGACGATAGTTCTGGAGCACAGTTCTTAAGGACTATTGCTGGTATTCTGTTCGGACCGGTTGCCTTCCTACAGTCCAGTCCATGTAGAAGACCGTACCAGGGCAATCACAGGTGGCCCCAAAAGATCGGCATCGAGGTTTGAATTCGCGGAAAACAAATTCGCGAACACATTAGGTTTATCTATTGAATTTGTGACAAGTGTCCCGCTGTCCGTCACTAACGGGAGAAAAGAGGAGGAAGCGAAGTTATTGCTGAAAGCACTCGCCATCGACCAGAAGCGACGCGAACCAGTTGGGCACTCAAGGAGTTTGTTGGTTACTCTGCCGTTGTAAGCCTATAGCGTTTGGGATGATAGTGAAGAACGCTTGATTCGAACTGACGCAATGACAGTTAGAATCACCAAAAATTGAACAAAAGCGCAACCCATCAGGCCACCGCCGTGTGTACGAATTCGATTTCTAAACTCAAGTACATTCGACTGATATGGATTTGGTATGTTATCGCTATGGTATTCGGCTCTGATGCATTTTCCTATTCGATTTTCTTTCGGTGTTCTTCACTATTTGCTTGTGTATTGTGTGTGTATCTGTTAGAAACGCCACAAGCCTTCCTCACGGTATCAATCGTCTGATTGCACGCGTTTCTGATTCTAACAAAAATTGTTCTGTAAACCTCGGTGGGATTGGAGCGCCACTGTTTAAAAGCTCTATTCTTGCCGCTGTAATCTGCTCGCATTTTTTATCAAATCAAGGTTTATCAAATGAACTTTGTTTGATGGAATGTGGAATGTAGATTTCCATCCCGAAAAGAATAATCTGTGTGACTGACTCCGCGCATGCGTTAACATCGGAGTGTCCCAAGCACACCTCCGACCACGGAAAGGATGTAAAGAAATCTCGCAAATCGTCCCAGTTAGGTTGCTTAGGTCGGTTATTCGTTTGCAATGCAAGTGGTTGCGCGACAGATACCAAGCAGTGATCTGAGTTTCCCAGTGACGCAGTAATCTCCACGGTATAAATGCTCGGCTCAGAAGTCAAAAACAGATCCAGGCTGTTTGCATAATCACCTCAGCCATTCGGCACTCGCGTAGGTTTCTCCACGGGTTGAGTCAAATTGCGGCTTACATCGAACATCTGTCCCAGCCTCCCAGCCTCGTCGGTTCTGTTAGAATGTACCAACCATGCGGAATTGTGTACATTAAAATGGCCAAGGACGACAATTTCAGAAGTTGGGTGGTTGATCTGTATTCGGTCGACGGCACGTGAAATATGTTCAAAAAACAAAAGCTTCTATATTTTTTTTATCTTACTTTTTTACAATACGCTTATATGAATAGGATATCTTTATAGTTTTAAATCCCAATGCATATTGCGGACATTGATTTCGGATCATCATCATCATCACCGGCGGTACAACCGGGACACGGTTTTGGCCTTATTTAGCAAGTCTCTCCACCGTTATCCGGTCCTTATCCGAGACTCGTTAAATTGTCCATAATAATTTCTTTTTCCAGGTTAGGTTATTAGCCTTGTGCCAACCCTTCTCAGGATGTCGCATCGATTCACTACTTGGCGAGTGCCAAAATAGCTATCCAGGGGTGTGACGTGGAGACTACATGTCATCTTGGATTGAGCAGAGGCAAGGATCGTCCTGGCCTTCATCGGGTTGAAAGCAGAGACTTTACCCTGTATGTTCGCTCCCATCCCCCCTTAGTTTGACATACAAACATTATTGAACATAAACGTTATTGTTCTTCAATCGAAATGGGCGGGTCGCTGCATGCATTGATTCACTACTTGGCGGGTGCCAAAATAGCTATCCAGGGGTGGCACGTGGAGACTGCATGTCAACTTTGATTGGACAGAGGCAAGGAGTGTCCTGGTCTTCGTCGGGTTAAAAGCAGAGACTTTACCCTGTATGTTCGCTCCCATCCCCCCTTAGGTTGACATACAAACATAGAAATTTGTTGTTCAATCGAAATGGACGGAGGTAGAACGCCCTGTAAAGAAATTCTTCTCATCATTAACTTTAAGGCCAATGCGTATCGAAACTTCCTATACAATCCCCTTCCTCTTCTTTCGGCCATACAATTAAGTGTACTTAATAACCCCTGTTGTGCGTTTATATTATAAAAACACTTGAAGTCGCAACAGTCACGACCAAGTACTGCTTTGTTTCTACCATACATATAAGAGTACTTTATAATGCTTGTTGTACACTCGTTTTATACATTATAAAACACTTGAAAAGATAATCATTGCAACAGATTAGTGTTTCGTTCGATGAAGTGTTGTTGACTAAAGTGATTATCTTTAATGAAAGCGAAACATCATAAATATTAACATTTCCAAAACTGAGGAAATTTTCACGATTTAAATAATGTGATCATTGGTTATTGAAGCATTGACTACGTACGAGGGAAACAAAACCATTCTAACTGTACCGCATCCGACGTATAATCCAGATCTATCTCCATATGACATTTTTATATTACCAATCCAAAAAAGACTGAAAGGTTGCCATTTTCTTAAAGCTTTAAAGACGACATTTTACACTATGCACGTTTTTTTTTTTTACACTAACGCGCACACAAAAGGAGATTTTGGAGTACCCTTAAATGTCAGAGTGGCTCCTCGATAGTATAGTGGTTAGTATACCCGCCTGTCACGCGGGAGACAGGGGTTCGATTCCCCGTCGGGGAGCCTCTGGCGCAAGACTAATGACCTTGCCCGGAAAAAACAAATCATTATGGAAAATTTAACAAGCCTCAGGACTTGCTAAAATAAAGGCCAAGACCGGTTCCCGGTTGTAGCGCCGATAATGATGATGAAATGTGAATGGATGGAGAAGAAGTGGATAAGGAAAGGAGGTGTCGATGTAACATATATTGGTCTTGAATGTCTGGACATTACAACGCCAGGAAACACATGATCAGGCAGAACTTTCCATATTCGTGTGGTTCGGCTAAAGAATGACGGCTAAACATTATTGTGCGATTCACTCGAAACTGTTTGTGCTATGCTCGCCAAATTGGTATTTCCTCTTTCAGGCGTTAATTGTTCGTAGTAACGTCTGTGGTAAATCAAACAAGCAAACGAGCGATACCCACACATATACACAAGCAATCTTAGCGAAGAACACAGCACCAAAAGAGAATAAAAAAAGTTATAAGAGCCGTAAACCACAGCATTAGAGCAGCAATTCATAGCTTACATGGCAAGTTGTGACATCATCGCAAACACCCGGCCGTGGTTTGATGGGTCGGTGCTTTGTTTCCACCTTTTTATAGCGTAGGTTCAAATTACGTTCTTCACTGGTTCACTAAACACTTTATAAACCCTTCATAAACCGCACTACAATCTAGTTTTAAAACTCTGACATTTCCAATATCATATCTTCTAAAATATAGATTTCCGCATTTAATCAAGAGTGAAAAATCGTTACTTTCACAAATTTTCTTTCTCCCCAAATACTGTTAATTCTCAACACACCTCGTTTTTATTTTTGAAAAATCATCCATTCGTTTATCAAGGACAACTAACTAATTTATCCACATACTATCTAACAGAGGTAATTGATGGAATCCTCCACTTTCGTTGGACTGGACTTCGTACAGCAAATAGCTTAATCCTCCCTAAGCCCATTCAATAAATGTCTACATATGTTATAACTCGCAAAGATACTTTCCCGCCGAAGTAAAAGTATCTTTGGACGTATTGATCAACGGAACCCCAAACCATTCGCGTGCTTGCGCCATATGCCCATGCCATGCATCAGAAATTGCATAACTCCATGTGCATCTGTCTTATAAACTTGGTAGAGGCTTGTGTTTAATAGGTTTTTAGTTTTGTTTTGATTCCTCCTCGGATTTGCTTCTTCTTTGCGTTTAACGAACTATGCACGTGACGAACTGACCACTAGCATTGTGCAGATTGTGTGATACCACAATTCAATTTTCTGATTCAGGTCCTTACTTCCAACTATTTGGGAACAACAAGGATTTAAAGTCTGTCTTACCAAGGATTTCTTGGCACATTTAGTGAGATTGAGTAAGCCGAGATCACAAAGGCTATAGACTCGTAATTTAAAACTTTCTAAAGTAACGTCGCTACCGACTATTGTTTTCTGACCCGAATGTTGTAAGAGTCTAACCACAGGAAGCGACGTAATCCACCTGGTTTCTCAGTTCGTCAAGCAACCGCATAACCATTCACTTTTTCAATTGCATTGCTTCATTTCACAAAAGGAAGTTTTCGGGATTGTGTTTCTGTGTAACAAGTTCACATTAAAAATCAACTGCTCCTGGTTATTTCGTCACCTGCCGTGCGAAAGGTAAACGATATCTCCGGATATTCAGATTACGTAATAGTTGGAGCAAAAGCAAACCAAAACAAAATAAAAATGAGAAAACGATATAAATAAAAAAAGACAGATAAGCGAAGGGAGGAGAAGGTATAAAGATGGGCACCCTAAACCACCTATCCAGTCGTCAAGGTCAAGTGAAATTTTCGGCCAAAACGCAAAGTAACGTGCCTTGTTGGAAATCATTAATTTTCTCTTCGCACTGTTGCATAAAAAAGAAACGGAGAGAGATTGTTAAATGATTTTCTTTAGAGCAGAAGATACAAAGATACATTTCACATTTGAATAAAGTAGCTTCGGTGTTTTTTCTGTTTTCTTTTCGAATCGACTATAGAAAGTGTTACAGAACCAATTTAGTTACGAGTATTTTTAAAGGCGCGCGACCGGGGCGTCCCAGGCACCACGCATCTACAGCGGTGATAGTGAATATCTGATGACACTGAAGATATTTTATTCAAAAAGAAAGGCGCCAAAATTGAAAACAAATTGTAAGTAGTGGAACTTATGGAAGTTACGAATGCAGTGTTGCAGAAATATGGAATACTTAAGTCGTAATAATAATATATAACTAATTTGAATTTGGGATACGAATTTATTTTTGATGGTTAGTGGTCGTTTCTGTCAGGAGTTGCCATCCTCAATGCGTAGTTATGGAGTTTTCGCAAGCCCTGTAGAATACTCAATTGCATTCGTAACCACCGTGAAGTCCTAAGCAAACAAAGAGTTCTCCACAATATACATTCAATAATGAGCTTGTAATGTTGGAGAATTCACATCTGGTTTTCTACCTTTACAACTCCGTAGTTCCTTCAAATAACATTTTCATTTCAAATTATTACATTTTTGATGTGGCAATAACATATGGCAACTCTAAACTACGCCACTTTCTGAGTTTATTAAGCATCAAAACTGGTACGACCAAACCAACAGGAAATTCAATTCAATTCAATTTTTATTTGGTAGATAATTACATTTATGGTATATTTTACAACTAGTACCTTAAGAGATTTAGGAAAGCAATTCCTTTACAACTATAATCTTAAATCTATATAACGACAATAGCACAATTTTAATGAATAACAAATAATAAATTAAGGGAAAAACTACAATAAAAAACCCTTATTTGAATCTTAAGACTAATATTGCACGAGCTCCCGGTTATTTTATATAGTAATGACCTCGATATAATTTTCATAGACAGAGTACATATGTAGTGATTTAGGATAACGCAAGACGGGAAACGAGAACATTGTCAGAAAAAGAACAATTGACGAAGAAGTTTCGATTGATTTTGTCAATAAGGAACTCTACCGGTTTAACGTTGGCGTTTTCATGTAGTTCATGTGTCGAATAATGCCATGGCAAGTTCAGCAACATTTTCAATATTTTATTTTGACACCTTTGCAATTTTATTTTGTGTGTGCGAGCACAGTTACACCATACAGGGGCCCCGTACAGGAGTATCGCTTGAAAAATGGTTTTAAATATTATAATTTTATTTTCGATGCTAAGCTTTGACTTTCTACACACTAATGGATACATAACTCTTACGGCTTTGTTTATTTTGTCGATTGTGGTATTGATGTGTTTTTGAAAAATAATTTTTTTATCTAGAATAATACCTAGATATCTACAGTCTTCGGACCAATCAATATCAACTGCACACATACTGAGTTTAGTGCCATTCGGTAGGTAGCAGTGTTTCCTACATCTCGAAAACCAGACTGTGTTTTATTACCATTTATTTTTATTTTCCATTTCCTGTAATATACTGCTAGCTCGTCAAGAGCTGCTTGCAAAGAGTTGTAGACATTAGTGAATAAGGCACCCGAAGAGAAAATGGCCGTATCATCGGCAAACATAGCTACCTGAATGTTTTCACCTAGACATGGTAAATCTGCGACAAACAATGTAAATAATATGGGACCAAGGACCGAGCCCTGGGGTACACCATGGTGGATTTGGTGAGTAGAGGATATGTCGGTTCCTAAACTCACAACATATTCTTCGTTCGAGAAGAAGAAAGCTCTGGATAATTTTGATAAGCGGTATTGGCAGCTTAAGTTTTAGTAGCTTATAAATCAAGGCATTGTGCCATACCGTATCAAAGGCTTTTTCGATGTCTAGAAGGACCATTCCCGTTGACTCCTTGTCGATGAATTTACCAGCTATGTGGTTTTTAATGCGCAAGACTTGGTGGATTGAGCTGTAACCACTACGGAAACCGAACTGAAAGTTTGGTAGAATATTATTTGCTTCCACAAAACAATCAATCCTTTCCTTAATGATTTTTTCTAAGAGCTTACTTAGACAGCTAAGTAGACTAATAGGTCTGTGTCTTTCGGGACTGTTCTTCGGTTTGCGGGGTTTCGGGATAGGTATTACTTTTGCTGTTTTCCAACAGTCCGGAAAATAACAATTCTTAAGACAAGCGTTGAAAATGAACGTTAAATAGTTACTTGCAGCAGGTGGAAGTGCTTTGATTAATTTGTTGTTAATATTATCGAGACCCGCAGCCTTTTTTGTTTCCGATTTTTTTATCAATTCTTTAACTTTGCTGATATTAGTTGCGTAAGCACTTTCAGCTGGTGTTTGAGAAAGTACATGGATAGTGTTAGCAACTTCAGCTTCAGTATACGCGTCGCTTAGATGCATAGATATGGAGTGGTTCTTACTAAACGTGTTAGCAAGTAGGTTCGATTTCTCCACTGAAGAAATAAACAACTTGTCGTGAACTTTAAACGGAGGAATACTTGACCCTCTCTTTTTAAATAATTTTTGATATTTTCCAGAACTGTTTGCTTGCTTTGTCAAGAGAGGAAAGGTGTTTATTCCAACACTTGTTCCTATATGTTGCGATTTCGTTTTTAATGATATTATTTAAGACTTTAACGTTAACTAGAAAACAATCGATTCTATAACGCAGCCATTTTCTTCTTTCAGAGTTTCGTAGCCTAATCAGATGTAAGATATTTTCAGGAAGCGGTGCCTTATCAACTGGAGCAGTGGAACATTTAGGTATCGCAAGATCGGCCGCTCTATTGATAACAGAAACAAAATTGTTGCATAGGATATCAATGTGCTCGCTGCAGGTTATAGAATTTAGGCTGGTATCACCTAGAACCAAGTTCGTGTTTATATATGATTTATAACAATTCCAGTTGGCGGCGGAATAGTTGTGGTATAAACTGGTACGATTTACAACTTCTGTATGGTTCACTGTGAGGCTGATCGGAAGGTGGTCTGAACTTAACGCATTTAGAGTTAATGGCACTATGCAGTAATTTGGAATATTAGTGATATATAGATCAAGAGTTGAGGGGTTCTTGTTAGCACTCGCTGGGATATAGGTGGGGAGAAGTGGATAAAGTATGGAAAAACTTGGGCTGGATTCAGTGACATCTAGTAAAATGTTACCCCAGCAGTTTGCCCTAAGACAATTCCACGACTGATGTCTGCAGTTTAGATCACCACCAATAATTACCTTGTTTCGAGTGTTGACTCTATACAATTTTTGCTGATCCCGCTTAAAGTAAGTAGATTTCTCAATGTTTCTATTTCCTCCAGGGAAATAGACCGAAAAAAGACTCACCTTGGAGTTGTCACTTAATGTTACATCTATACTAATTTCCTCAATTAACTTAAGGCGCAATGAAGGACGCAAGGAATGTTCTATACATTTTTTCACAACAATGGCGACAACTCCACCACTAGCATGTACCCTGTCTAGGCGATAACATATGTAATTTTGATGTGAGAAAGAAATGTCTTGTTTGAGCCAGGTTTCTGAAACAAGTGCAATGTCAATATTAAAATTTATCAAGAAATTAAAAAATTCATGCTTTTTGTTTTTGATGCTTCTCGCATTCCAAGTTATGATGTTAAGAGAGTTTCTTAACATGTTTTTTCCGAGTATATGTACTTAATAGCTAATGAAGTAATGACGTTAAATTGGTCAGCTTTAGTTTGACAAGCACTAAGCTTGGTTACAACTTCATTAAGAAGAGAGTTTATCTCGCTAAATGAGAACAGGTTATCATTAGTTAAAGTTTCTGATGGATTTTTCTTCGTGTGTGTCGTATCACTGTTGGAAGGTTGTTGGGTTTGATGGGGGCCAGAAGCCCAGGTGGATGAAGGAAGTGAAGGTTGACGCACAGATCGGGGTAGTGGAGGAAAATTATCAATGGATAATCGGTCGGGCACTGGCTGCTGTTTGTCACTCGGAGGCTGTAGGAAGGTTGTATTTCCTGTACCACGTCCGCGTGGGGATAATTTGCGGCGAATGTCTATGTACTGCTTTCGGCTTATGCATTCTGGATCGGTGGATTTATGTGGCCCACTATAATTTGCACACTTGATGACCTCATTCGTTTTGCAGTCGGATGTTTTATGGTTTCCCGAACATATTGCACAGAAGCTATTTATATGACAATGCATCGAGCCGTGACCGTAAAGCTGGCAATTGTGACATTGTGTGACCTTACCTGGATTATGTTTTTTAAAGTCCCAGCGAACGATGGTTTTGAACAAGGTTGAGTAGTTCCGTTTTAGTTCGTTTAATTTAACAGTACCGCGTTGAATATAGACGATGTACAAGTAGTGTTTGTGCAGGGCTTTTGTTGACGGATTTAATGTGATGGTTTTAACATCTAGGCACTTAATCCCGAGTGCAATTAACTCATTTTTCACTATATCGTTGCTTATTAAGTCTAGCCCGGATAACACTGCCTTTAATGGACGATTTTCCTTACGTGAGTGGGTGAAAAACTCACATTTTAACCGTAAGAGTTCGGTTCTGATTTTATTATATATGTCCATTGTTGGGGCACATATTTTTTGCCCAAGCGAAATGTTTTTGATTAAGTATTTGTCTATCTTAATGTTGCTCAAAATATCACGCACTTGAGCACTAGTTGTTTTTAATACCACAATTGGCGGAACGGTTTCTTTAGGAAGTTCTGCGCACTGTTCGTCATTGGTCGGGTCCATTTCAGGAGAGTCTTCCATCAGACTTTGAAGTGGTTGAAAAAAGTTAGTGTTTGAACACATTTTAGATTTTTCTAGAACATTATTGTTCACTTTTGAAAGTTTATCGGGGGGAGTTTGGCCTCCAATAACGGGGTCGTAACGCAACCGTTTGCGCTTAATTTTATTTAACACACGTGGCCCAGGGGCCATAACTTAACGGTTATAACACTTGTTCAAATTTTTGTATGCGGAAAACGAGGCAAAGAAAACAAGGTAGTGATAATTAAATTGTGAAAATTATTGTGAAAATAACGGTTGATTAAGATAAATAGCACGAGCAAAACTGTGAAACAAGTTGTCTATTTGAAAGTCAGCCAGGTACTCCAACCAACAGGAAATATCTGATCTTTTTTAGTCGTGTTCAAGAAGAAAGTCTTTTCAAGAATTATTTAATTCATTAGTGAGAGCGGACGATTCCAAAGTCCCTGTAGATTCCAGACCAGAACATGTAGCTCGTATAAGTGAAAAAATTATGCTTGTGCTATAGAAAAAACTTGTTATAGAAAAAATGTAGAAGCGAGTTATTAAAGCTTCAGAATCATCTTTACATGTATATGGCTACGGATTTAGTTTCTGCCTCTAAATGCAATCTTAAAAAAGCCTAGTTAATTTGTTATTAAAATATTATTATTGTGTTTTTATTTACAGGTAAGGGCACTGTGATACTTTATTGAATGACCACTAATTGGTGAGTTCGTATATATTTGAAATTCTTTGTGAACAGTGAACGTATTCGAATTAAAAACCTTTATTTAATGCATTTATTTATTGATTTATTGATTTATTTATTGATTTATTTATTTATTGATTGATTTATTTATTTATTTACTTATACTAGGGGGTTACATCCTCTGAGAGCTACTGAGCTCAACTCATTCCTATTTCATTTTTAATAATCTTCATTTAAATTTTAAAATTTCTTAATCAAATTTGATTTAATTAATTGTGGTCGCAATGGAGCTGCAGACACTTCTCTATTTTGTTCCCATATGTGGCATTAGTTGCGATTGCTTTCATACTCTCATAATATGTTCCCGCAATATGTTTATGTTTATGTTTAGTGCAGCTACCACCGCATTTATTGCCTTAATTCAATCCTCATAATTACCTACAACTAAAGTATATATAAGTTACAAACTAAAAAGCTTAAGAACCATCTTAACTAGGCTTAGCCTAATGTAACCAGGAGAAATTAAGAAGGCAGGAGTAGGGGCGAGAGGTAGGGGCAAGTTATAGTAAAGTGTAGAATCACCGCTTAAGATTAGTGGTCAAAATGGTTTAGGAGGTGGTGCCTGAGAGTGTGGGTAGAGAGGTCAAGTCAAACAAGGTGGACTTGGAGTTGACATTTCTCAGCATCCGCGAAAGGGGTTCGTTGGGACTGTAAGAGGTCCGGTGAGGGGGAATGTAGAGATTACGCGTATTTCGAGGATTTGTGTTCAAAGTCGGAGTAGTGGCGAGAGGTGGGGGCCGCTTAAGATTGGTGGTGAGAATGGTTTAGAAGGCGGTGCTTGAGAGTATAGGTAGAGAGGTCGAAGTCAAACAAGGTGGAATTGGAGTTGACATTTCTCAGCATCCGCGAAAGAGGTTCGTTCAGACCATAAGAGGTCCAGTGAGAGGGGGTGTAGAGAAGGCGTAGATTACGCATATTTCGAGGGTTTGTGTTCAGAGGAATTAAGTGAACGAGGTAGGCGTAGTCGACCGAGCCGGAGAGGACTCGACGAATGAACACTATGTCAGCCCCGAACCTTCGCTCCTCAAGTGTTTTGAGGTTGATTAATTTGAGACGGTTTATGTACGGGGGCAGGATTAATTGGTTTTCCCATCCTAGCCCTCGGAGAGCGAACCGAGGGAATCGACGTTGAATACTTTCGATTCTACAGGTATGGATCTTGTGATAAGGAATTTTTGTCAACAATTTAATTTAAATATATACCACGTGTATCGGAATGAATGAGCGTTTTTTTTTTAAGTAAACAATTTTTTTTTTGGAAAGTAAAAAACATTTTCTTGGAAGTATTGCCCATTGCTTTCTACACATTTCGACCACCTTTCTGGCAGTTTGTGGATACCACACCAATAAAATCCGTCGTCTTTTGAGACAAACTATTCGGAGACCCAAGTTTCGACTTCTTCGTAGGAATTGAAATGCTGCTCAGCCAATGCGTGTCCCATCGATGAAAACAAATGGTTGTCGGAAGGAGCCAAGTCTGGTGAATATGGCGGGTGGGGTAACACTTTCCAGCCGAGAACTTTTATTGTTTCTTTGACGGGTTTTGCTGTATGACTCGGTGCATTATCATGCAATAAAATTACTTTTTCGTATCTTGTGGCCCATTCTGGTCGTTTTTCGAACAATACATGGTTCAAATTGATCATTTGTTGTCGGTAGCTTTGCGCATCAACAGTTTCGCCTGGTTTTAAAAGTTCATGATACACCACCCCCTTCTGGTCCCGCCAAACACAGAGCATTGTCTTTTTTCCGAACCGATGCAGCTTTGCAGTAGATGTTGACGCTTCTCCTGGATTTCTCCATTTTTCATCACCAGTCACAATTCGATGAAATACTGACCTCCTTTCGTGTCGTAGAAGCAACGTTTCACATGTGGTGTTTCGCTTTTCCATCTGCCTGTCATTCAATTCATGTGGCACCCAGTTTACACAATTTTGGATCTTTCCTATAGCTTTTTAAACGGTCAGAAATTGTTTATTGTGCAACATTTAACATTTGTGCCATTTGTTTTTGACTTAAAGTGTCATCTTGATCCAATATTGCTTGCAATTCGGCGTCTTCCAACTTTTTTGGTGGTCTTCCACGTTCTTCATTTCGCACATCAAAATCATTATCTCTGAACCGCTTAAACCATCTTCTGCATGTTGCTTCCCATAGAGCATGGTCACCATAAGCCTCGACAAACATTCGATGTGACTCTGCAGCACTTTTCTTCAAATGAAAACAACAAATTAATGCTTTCCGCAAATCATCATTTTCTGGTACAAAATTCGACATTTTTAACAGGATTAACAAAAAATATGTTGTTTGTACAATGACTTGATGCATTTTAATATATTTGACAGATGTCATAGCAACCAAATAAAAAAAATATATGGGCTCGTTCACAACAAACGTTCCCTATCGATACATTTGTATCTTGACGTTCAATTCACACTGGTACACCTGGTATGTAGTAAATAATTTTATTTTTATTAAGGTTGAATATGTATTTAAATTAGTTAGGGTAAGTTTAAGAAGACTTAGTTGCGTGACCGTTGAGTGGTCGATTAGTGTTGGTGTTCAATGTAGACGTGGGCTGTTATTCGGCGTCAAGGTGCAGGGGGCGTTGAAGGGCTGCTCCCCTGTTCAGCTTCAGTCTAGTCCGTTGTCGATTGCAGATGTACACACTGTTCAATCGTCGCCTTGCTGATTGGTGATTGTAGTTTCAATAGAGCTGCAGTTGTTTTGTGTTTATTTTGCGGTCGTCTTTCCGTTGTCAACTTGTGAACTTCGTCGTTTAACGTCGAATGAATCTAAATTTGTTTTCGCTGTTGACGTTTTATTATTTTATTCGCTGCCAACGCCGTTTTATTATTATTTTCTCTACCAAGTAGAATTTGCACAAAGTAGTTTATGCAAATTAGCTACTTGGCGAGTTGTTTTCCTTTTAGAGGTAGACAGGGGAAACTTACGAAAGGGGATTTGTGGATGTTAGAGAGGACCTGGACGCGAGGTAAGTCCGTAACAGACCATACCTGGCTAACATATTCAAGCAGTGGACGGACGAAAGTAACGTAAAGGGATCGAGTAACATAAGGGTCGGAGAATTCCTTAGACCATCGTTTCACGAATCCGAGGGCAGAATTGGCCTTTCGGATCCGTCTCATCAATGTGAGAGAGGAAGCTAAGCTCCCTGTCGCAAAAGATCCCAAGATCTCGAATAGATTGTACAATGGTCAGGATTTGGAGTAAATGCGCTTACGGTAAAATATTATAGATAGGCATTTTGCGATGTTAAGTACAAAGTAATTTTTGTCAAACCAACTGGAGAAGTTGTCAAGGTCTAACTGCAGCAGTGCAGAATCAAATAGTGACTCGATGATCTTGTATATCTTGGTATCATCAGCGTATAAGGAATTCTTAATGACCTTATTAAAGTATAAATAGGAGAGGACCCAGGTGGCTACCTTGAGGTACCCCAGAGGCGGCAAGGGACGGGTTGGATATCATGGCCCTGAACCGGACAGAAGTAAAGTCTATCTTTTTGATGGGAAGAAATCCATTTCAGCAATCCAGGTTCGAAACCGAGGACGGACAATTTGAAGAGGATTAGATTGTGAGAGATTTTGTCTAAAGCTTTACTGCGTTAGAATAGAAAACCACCTCTCAGATCCATTTGAAATCCGCGACGGACTAAAACAGGGGGATGGCGTCTCACCATGTCTTTTTAACCTTGTGCTCGAGTATGTCATCAGAAAGGTACAAAACGACAACATGGCCGGATCTTCCCTGAACGGGATCATACAAGTGCTCGCATATGCAGATGACATCGCCGTTCTGGGCGATAATCTAAAAACTGTAAATAAAAACAGTGAAATCATCATGCAAGCGACAGAAGAGGTAGGCCTAGAAATAAATGAAGACAAAACAAAATACATGATTACAGCGAGAGCAGGCGGACCTCAGGGAACACATATAAACGTCAGAGGCAAGATATTTGAAAAAGTTAAAGAATGTAATTATCTGGGAACAATACTGACGGCCAGTAACGAAATGTCGAAAGAAATTAACAAAAGACTACATTCCGGCAACGCTAGTTGGCACGCAATGATTAAACTGCTATCACGTAATATAAAGCTTCCTGTCTATAGAACCGTAATCATGCCGATTGTTCTATATGGATGCGAAACATGTGCTCTCACAAAACGGGAATAAAACAAATTCCGCGTATTCGAGAATAAAGTTTTAAAGGGTATCTTTGGCGGTAAATATGACGAGGGGGCAAGATAATGGAGGAAACTCCACAACCACGAACTGGAAGAGCTATACCGCAAACCTACAATAGTGAGGGTAATCAGGTCACGAAGATAAAGATGGGCCGGACACATAGCGCGAATGGGCTACGATAGGACCGCGCGTAGAATTCTTGACGGCAGACCAACGGGAAAGAGAGCGGTACCACGGCCGCGACGGAGATGGAAGAACAATGTTAGGTTTGGCCTTGAGGAGATCGGATCGGCTGGTCAAACGTAGAAAGAGAGTGCACAGGACAGAGAACAATGGTGGAGTTGAGTCGGTGAGGTCATGAACTTCCGGGTTTCCACAGGCCAATAAATAATAATAAATATTAATAAATTTTGCCCAAATAGCTTATGATGATTTGTAAAGGGTAACGCGAGGTATCCGGTGCCCGCTCGTCTCAGGGTTTTTCTGATGGACAAATACTTGGCTAAGTTAAACGTTTTTGTGTGCCCAACATATGAACAAACACAATTTGTTTAAACGGTACCGTTGTCAATTTCTTCTGAACAACATTGTCCATAACTTTATGGTGATGTAAAAATTACGATATAATATAACCAAGTAATTTCAAAAAATTAGAAATATGATTGAAGGCCTCTTTTGATTTATGCTTTGTAGATATTATTTAATTGATGCTGATCTTCATACAACAACTGCGTCTAAAATCATTTGCTTTATGAGAACATCAATTCAATACATCATTCTATTCATTTCATCGGAGGTAGCATTATTCTCATTCAAGGATGAATTTACCATCCAGGTCAGGAGTTGTGGTAGAAACCCTATTATACGGTAGGGATGTTTCCCCTTAGTTCAGTACCTCTAAGATGGTACTCTCAAATCCGTATCTTCTCCAAATCAACCATTTTCTAAATGAATACAAATCCTCTCCGCATATCGATTTTAGTTTGTAGAAAACTAAATCCTTTCTAACACCGCAGGTGTCCCCCTAATCGAATTTAATCCTAATCCTTTGGCAACAGCCCTACAAGGTTTTGGACGGTTGCTGACACAATTGCTACCACACTTAATCGATCTTTTTGTATTCGTGTGAACGTTAAAAGGGAACAAACTCAACTACGAACATAGACGGTTGACTTAGCCTGTCATGATTACGTCCTCCTTTCATCTGCTTTTTATTCTTATATTCGATACCCTTCGGCGTATCTCTTAAATACTACACTATGCGTATTACACACCCTTGCATCTACAGCAAATAACATCCCGTATTCAATTACATTCAGAAGCGAAAGGTGGAATTGGAAAATAAGACGAAGCCAGAGAAGAGTAAACAGTCTCCCAAGGAGAATAACAAGTTTCCAGAGATACAAGTTTAACCTTTGACTCAATCAAGGACACACAATCATGGGATATGACTTCACTGAACTTTCACGAGGTGTAGTGTGGCGTAGTATTTGACCCTCAAATGTTATAATAGAGGCAATATTTGTCACTGTGATAGCTGCAAACTCATTGTGTATATATTTCTCTCAGTGTGCCAAACGAAAAGTAGGGTGACAAGAGAACAGACTTATATGATCTTCAAATGTTTTTTTTAAGAATAACCTTGAATTCATCCTTAGGACCGGTCTGCCTGTAGCCATTTCCTATATCCAAATGACATACACCATACATCCTGAAATATGACCGAAAATATCTTTTACTCGATTGAAGGGTAGAGAAACCATCAGCATCAAGTAATTCAACCCCACTGAGTTCGTAGAGTAACAGCTGCAAGAAATATTGCTAAATGTGGTTGTAACCGGTAAGACGAAATACAGAAAGTTTTAATCGAAGGTCACCACTGTAATGGCTATTGGTGCGAACTTTAGAACAAATCTATCAAAGTTGGCATTTAAAAATTAGTCACCTTCAAGGTGAAGGGACGGAGAAACCTTGTCCCTGAAAAAATCTCCAATATTGCTGAGGCTACGAACGATATAGCATTATAGTCGAACGTAGTTTCAGATTATCAAATAAGCTATCAGTGCGGATTAAACTAAGGCGCAATTCTAAGAACACTTACAGCTATGGCAACTTGTTTTTGGCTCTGAATGTCTGTGGGAGTAGCTGATGATGTGGTCAGGGCGTTCAAGGTGAAGCTCCAAAGTAGTCGCCTTGACGAAAATGCCAATAAATAAAAACTACTTAGGTGCGAAAAATCCAGTATCGTGTCGAGAATCCAGTGTGTATCGGAATATGAAATCACCCTTTATGAACGAACATTTTTAGAGATGATCAATTTTTTTGTGATGTCATGTGAAATACTATATTTATATTTAAAAAACTATATTTCTAGAAAGGAAATATTAATTATGAGAGCTTTTTATTTAGTTATAATGGGATTTATAAATTATATATTTTTTTTTAATTTTTTTTTATATTGTTCATTTAGCCCACCTTAGTCTCCTTCATATACAGACTCTGTTAAATTAACACCCACATACCCTTTTACTTACATTACTTACGAAGGTCAATCAAAAAGTTTTAAAAGTTTTTGAAATGAAGACGCAATTTGTTTACAATGTTTTATTTTATTTCTCTCTAATAATGACATTTTGTCAATCCAGTTTTTATTTTTTAATTTTGTTTCCCGGATTCTTAAGCAGATCTTAACTAGCAAGTCGTTACAGAACTGTATAATACGACGGTAATATCGGGCACCAACGCCCTCTGTAGTCAAGCGGAGGTATTACGGATAAATCAAATAAATAAATTCGAATATATCTCTAGGTTTTTGTTGCTTTTTGCCTTCTTTCCTATTTTTTTATAACAATTTTTGCCTCCGATAAGATAACTATCGAATATCTCCAGAATTCTCGTCGCATACTTAAGCTGGATCAATTCTGCCTAAGCTCTCAGTCTCCCAAAGAGTGACTCAAGTCCTTCCATCACCTCTTACGGGTGATTAGCAATGAATAAAAAACTCTTGAATAAGCCCGTCAGGTTTGGTCTCCTTACTCCTCGTCCCAAATGTGCAACGTCGTTTTTTGTGTTTTGCCCTCCGAGGATTGAATTGGGAAAAGCCCCTGATTCTACCCCCTACACGAGCCGTCTTCACCTAATTAACCTTAACACACTTGAAGAGCGCAGAATTCATCTCTTCGTGGAATGTAATTCGGGCGCCAGCCGGTCAAACGCTTCGTTCGATTTTCAAAAAAAAAAAAAAAAAACGGTTCCTATAGTTACTCTAATTGTCTACTCTCAGGTTCAATCAACTGCCCAAGCCTGCTCCTCTCCATCACATTTTCCATTAATCCCCGAAATCTCCGAAACCCTCGTCTCTACTATTTGCCCGCCCATCACACGTCTTACGGCTCTAATGAACCCATTTTGCGAATGCATGGGTGGGCAAACTTTCACCCCACGTTCTTTGACTTCAATCTCACCTCTTCCGCTCTCAAACGTCGTTCCTCTTTTATCCCTCCCGACCCCACCCCGCCCACCGCCTACACTCTCCCACACTCTCCCACACTTATACTCATATCCTAGTATCCGGCTTATCCTCGCCTTTCCCTGTCCTACCACTTAGACTATTATTCTACCCATCTTTGTTTAGTTCCCCATTCCATTTTTAAGTTATTTTTAAGTTAGTCCCCCACCCCCAACTAAGGCATCCGGCTTAGTTTTTAAGGTAGTTCGTAATTCTATTTATAAGTCTATATGTTTATACGACTTGTACTAAGCGAAATAAACAGAGGGTTCTGCCCTCTATTCATTCATTCTGGATCAGTTTTGCGTCTCGTTGATTTGGAATGCAAATTTTCGGCTGAATTTGTCAAATCACAAACCAAGCATTTTTATACTAATTCACAAGACCAATACAGTAAACTCCCGATTATTCGCCTTGTGGATTATCCGCGATGTATAAATTCCATTACGAAAATATAAAGAGGATTTGAACGGCAAACCCGATAATCAGGAGTGTACTCTATTAGTCTTTTTTGTCGAGCTTATTCAAGGGGTCAAACCACAGGCAGTGTTTTTGTGAAGACTTTGGATCAGGTTGTTGCAAAGATGCAAGAGTTTCGCGCCGACGATTGCAACATAACCGCCTTTTGTATGATGCTTCTCCCATGTCGATATAATTGCCAAACAGACAGTGATTTTGTAAAGACTTTGGATCAAGTTGTTGCAAAGATGCAAGAGATTCGCCTCGACGAGTGCAACATCCACAGTTTATCCTTTTATTTAGTAGCAGACCTGCAACTCTTATATTAACAGTGGTAATGGTATTCTGGATTGTACTGCTGTAAAAGTACGAGTTTCGTCTCGTTGAATTGGAATGCAAATTTTCCGCTGTATTTGTCAAATCACAGAACAGGAATTTCTACAATATACTAAGTTCACAAGACTAATACAGTAAACTCCCGATTATTCGCCTTGTGGATTATCCGCGATGTATAAAATCCATTAAGAAAATATAAAGTGGATTGGAATGGCAAAATGGATAATCAGGAGTGTACTGGATTAGTCTTTTTTGTCGAGCTGCTTCAGGGGGTCAAATCACAGGCAGTGATTTTGTAAAGACTTTGGATCAAGTTGTTGCAAAGATGCAAGAGTTTCGCGCCGACGATTGCAACATAACCGCCTTTTGTATGATGCTTCTCCCATGTCGATATAATTGCCAAACAGAGAGTGATTTTGTAAAGACTTTGGATCAAGTTGTTGCAAAGATGCAAGAGATTCGCCTCGACGAGTGCAACATCCACAGTTTATCCTTTTATTTAGTGGCAGACCTGCAACTCTTATATTAACAGTGGTAATGGTATTCTGGATTGTACTGCTGTAAAAGTACGAGTTTCGTCTCGTTGAATTGGAATGCAAATTTTCCGCTGTATTTGTCAAATCACAGAACAGGAATTTCTACAATATACTAAGTTCACAAGACTAATACAGTAAACTCCCGATTATTCGCCTTGTGGATTATCCGCGATGTATAAAATCCATTAAGAAAATATAAAGTGGATTGGAATGGCAAAATGGATAATCAGGAGTGTACTGGATTAGTCTTTTTTGTCGAGCTGCTTCAGGGGGTCAAATCACAGGCAGTGATTTTGTAAAGACTTTGGATCAAGTTGTTGCAAAGATGCAAGAGTTTCGCGCCGACGATTGCAACATAACCGCCTTTTGTATGATGCTTCTCCCATGTCGATATAATTGCCAAACAGAGAGTGATTTTGTAAAGACTTTGGATCAAGTTGTTGCAAAGATGCAAGAGATTCGCCTCGACGAGTGCAACATCCACAGTTTATCCTTTTATTTAGTGGCAGACCTGCAACTCTTATATTAACAGTGGTAATGGTATTCTGGATTGTACTGCTGTAAAAGTACGAGTTTCGTCTCGTTGAATTGGAATGCAAATTTTCCGCTGTATTTGTCAAATCACAGAACAGGAATTTCTACAATATACTAAGTTCACAAGACTAATACAGTAAACTCCCGATTATTCGCCTTGTGGATTATCCGCGATGTATAAAATCCATTAAGAAAATATAAAGTGGATTGGAATGGCAAAATGGATAATCAGGAGTGTACTGGATTAGTCTTTTTTGTCGAGCTGCTTCAGGGGGTCAAATCACAGGCAGTGATTTTGTAAAAACTTTGGATCAAGTTGTTGCAAAGATGCAAGAGTTTCGCGCCGACGATTGCAACATAACCGCCTTTTGTATGATGCTTCTCCCATGTCGATATAATTGCCAAACAGACAATGATTTTGTAAAGACTTTGGATCAAGTTGTTGCAAAAATTCAAGAGATTTGCCTCGACGAGTGCAACATCCACAGTTTTTCCCTTTATTTAGTGGCAGACCTGCAACTCTTATATTAACAGTGGTAATGGTATTCTGGATTGTACTACTGTAAAAGTACGAGTTTCGTCTCTCGTTGAATTGGAATGCAAATTTTCCGCTGTATTTGTCAAATCACAGAACAGGAATTTCTACAATATACTAAGTTCACAAGACTAATACAACAAACTCCCGATTATTCGCCTTGTGGATTATCCGCGATGTATAAATTTCATTACGATAATATAACGTGGAATGAAATGGCAATATATATATATATATATATATATATATATATATATATATATATATAAATATATATATATATTTAAAGTTAGAGTTTAAATATCTGGAAAAAATACTGACGTCCAGTAAAGAAATGTCGACAAATGTTAACCAAAGACTGCATTTCGACAACGGAAGTTGGCACGCAGTCAGTAAACCGCTGAAATCCAAACTGCTCTCACGTAATATAAACTCCGTGTTTATAGAACCATAATCATAAAGATGCGAAAAATGGGTCCTCACAAAACGGAAAGAAAACAAATTCGGTGTGTTTGAGAATAAGGTTTTATGGAGTATTTTTCGCGGTAAATATGATGAAGAGGCAGGAAAATGGAGGAAACTTCACAACCACGAATTGGAAGAGCTATATCGCAAACCTACAATAGTGAGAGTAATCAAGTCGCGAAGATTAAGATGGGCCGGCATGTGGCGCGAATGGATAACAATAGGACTGTGCGTAGAATTCTTGGGGGTAGATTAACGAAAAAGAGACCGGTGGGACAGCCGCGACGGAGATGGGAGGACAATGTTAGGTTTGACCTTGAGGAGGTCGGATCGAATGGTCAAGCGTGGAAGGAGAGTGCACAGGACAGGGAACGATGGCGGAGTCGAGTAGGTGAGGTCATGAACTTCCAGGTTGCTACAGGCCAATAAATAATAAAAAAAATTCTATTTGTCACCTCAGGTAAGCCGTACTAAAATAGTGTCCGTGATTAAGAGCTCTCATTCTTCTCCGTGATCGGTTTCCTATCTTGTTTGTTTCGCTCTACACAGAAATCCTCAACGCCATATCCCTATATGTCCCATACTCCCGACACAGGTTATCATTCTCATCGCCCCCATGGTATAACCACAAACTACGCACCCTTCGTAACAAGAGGAATAAGTTGTGGAACACTTTCCTAAACACGCGTTCTCCCCTTGACTACTCCAACTATCTGGGTTACTTTTACCAATTTACCGAGCTTTACAGCTCCCTCTATCACAATTACCTTGCCAAAGCTCAATTCAACCTGATCAACGACCCCAAATCTTTCTTCCACTTCATCAACCACAAACGGAAATCTGATGCCTATCCCACTTTCCTTTTCTACGGCTCAACTACTACAACGGACTCAGCATTTCGTTGCCGTTGCGCTACCGTCTTTGATAGTACCGCTCGTGTCCGATATCATGTAAAACATCGTGTTAACATATGCACCTGTAATATAAAACCGTGTAGGTCTGGTTTAGCTTTTCGTAATGCGAAACGAAATGCAAGGTCAAGTGCACGACGGTTGGATAATTATCGGTATGCGATATGATTTGATTGTCCGTGGGGAAGGCTTTGCTTTCGAATGAATGCGGGCCTCAATAGTTTGCATGGTTAGCAAAATACGAATTTTAACTGTTGGACAGGCGGGTATTGCATTATATGCAAACAGCTTTGACTTAGAGGGAATCAGAGGAAAATAAGATTGTATCTTAATTGTTTGATATGATGGGATCTTAATTGTTTTATGTATGTTAAGAGGGGGTGAATGGCGAGGTGTAACACCCGGCCCAGACGGACTCCCTGCCATCCTCTTAAAAAAATGTTCCTCTTCTCTCTCCCGCTCGCGTCAATCTTCAATCTATCCCTTGCTCAAGGTCTATTCCCTGACTTTTGGAAATCCTCTTACATAACCCCCATACATAAACAGGGGAAAAAAAACGATATATCCAATTATCGTCCCATTGCCAAGCTTTCGCACATTCCCAAACTGTTCGAAGGCTTTCTATATGAGGACGTTATGTTTTCGCTGCGCACCCATCATCTCTCCAAACCAGCACGGCTTCCTCTCAGGCAGGTCCATTACTACTAATCTTGTCGAATTCACATCCGACACACTCCTTGCCCTAGAAAACGGCGATGAGGTCGATGTAGTCGCTACCGACTTTAGCAAGGCCTTCGACAAAATCTTCCATAAACTCATTCTCTTCAAGCTCTCTTCCCTCGGTTTCGAACCCCTGCTGATTAAGTGGGTCTCATCCTATCTCAGTTATCGAACCTGCCGCGTGCGATTTAGATCCACCCTCTCCGATCCTTTTTTCCCAACCTCAGGTGTCCCGCAGGGCAGTCATCTCGCCCCTCTCCTATTTATCCTAACCATAAACGACATAGGCTCTTGCATTAATCACTCCTTCATCTCGCTTAACGCGGATGATTCCAAAATTTTCAAGACAATCCGCTCTCCCCTGGACTCTTCACTTCTCCAATCGGATCTTGACAGCTTCTCGACTTGGTGCCAAAATAATTGTCTTGAAATGCATATCGCCAAATCTCACACAATCACCTTCTCTCGGAAGAGTTCGCCCACTCACCCACGCTCCTATCTCTTACTGAACCAACCAATAACATCGGTTGAATTGATTTGCGATCTGGGCGCCCTATGAGACAAGGAGCTCAAATTTACCGCACATATTGATTACATAATCCTCAAGGCCAACGCCGCCCTTGGGTTTGTCAAACGCTGGTCGAAGGAATTCCTTAACCCCTGTCACCCGATCACTCTACACAACTTTTGTGCGGCCACTACTCGAATACGCTAGTCAGGTCTGGTCTCCGTATCAAATGACTCACATTCGCAGGATTGAGGGTGTTCAACGTCGTTTTTTGCGTTTTGCCCTCCGCGGACTAAACTGGGAAAACCCGCTCACTCTACCACCATGCATAGGGCGGGTCCTTCTATTCAATCTAAACATACTTGAAGAGGGCAGAATCCATGCCGACGTAATCTTTGTCCATCGCCTTCTGTTTGGCTCAATCAATTGCCCTAGCTTGCTCTCCACTTTAACATTGCACACAAACCCCCGTAACGTACGTAACCCTCGACTGTTTTACGTGCCCGCTCATCACACTTCTTACGGCGCTAACGAACCCATCTCGCGTATGCTACGACAGGCCAACTCTTTCCCCACCTCCTTCGATTTCAACATCTCCACTCCTGCTCTTAAACGACGTCTCACAATAAACGCGTCCTAAATCCGTCCCCTCCCTTCAATAACCCCTCTACCCTGCAATCCCCTCTACCGTGCAATCCCCTTGTAGCGATCCTTAATCGCTACCCCAATCCAAATCCCCAATATTATCATAATCCCATCCAAATCCCCAATACTTCCCATTAATACATAATACATCCAAATTCCATATTGAGTCACATGAACAACGAATTAAACCAAAAGTTAATTGGTCGTACATTAACTCAGTTCCCAAAATCCTGACATCATGAGATGCTTAATTCAAAACGCATTTCATAATTCCCCTTCCAAGAACCTATCCAACCAAATCCTCAAACAATTCCTAGAATTAAATTCCAATTGAAGCACACAAAGTCTTGTGTGTGCTTCTTGGAATTTTGACACTAAAATAGTTGACAATTCTCAACTAAAAAAACAATAAAAGGGCGACCAATTCCAATTTCGTGATCAGTCAAGCTTCAGAGGTCGAACCGCTGATCAACCGAAATTAGTAAGATTCCAGAGGCCGAACCCCTGGCCGCGCATGAACCGAATATAAAACCGAGTTACGGCTAAATAGAAAAAAGTACTTCCTAACGAAATAAAACGATTAAAGCTGCTTATTAAAAGAAGGGAAAGTTGCCTATTCGTCTTTTGTGATGTTTGACTTTTGATCCGGCTTTTCTTATTGTTTGAAATTGCATTGTCCTCGATATCTGATTACAGTTTCTTAGTGATCTATTTGTATAATTAATCAACCAGGTATTAGTGATGTCAAATGATATGTTGGCGGGCTTTAAATTATATAACTTGGCGGTTGTTTTTGTCCTTCAGCTCGATGATTGTTGGCTGCGATGTTCCGCCGAACACTGCTAACACAAAGGACACAACGGAGCGAAACAGCACAATAAAACACGGAAAAAATGTTTTTCTATTCGTAATTTTTATTGTTCTCGTCTATTATTTTTTGGACGTTATGAAGTTTTTCTTTTACACTATCGTCACGCATGCGATCGCGCAGCACTATCGACACACACTACAACGTTCTAAGATAACGCGACTCGAGCTCCTCCTCGAGAGTTCTACATCGACGTGTACCCTCGCTCAAGAGTCTAACTTCTCTCCTGCTGTTCGATAAAGACTGACCGGACCTATCCTACAAATATCCCCTTTGCATTAATCAGCACGCATTTGGAAAGGAAAATTTTCCCATCCAATCTGCTAACAGAATTTACCCATCGTATCTGTTAACAGCATAACATTTCCCTTTGTATCTTAAAGAAGAATTTCCCATACGATCTGGAAAAGAGAACTCTTACCTACTTATCGTTATCATCATTTGATGTCGGTGGTCGGAATCATGTTTCTTTTGTTTCAGGATCGGATGGCGCCGCTGTTCTCCGATCTTTCCGTAGTTTATTTGCTCTGCACATCTGGCATGCGGCAAAGGTCGCCTGTATTTCGGATGTGTACGCGGACTATGGGACGTACGGCTTTGTTTGCCTTTCCCATCACAAACCTCTATCTGGGATAGTGTTGATTTTTCATAGCCACCAGAATAGGCATCCATTGTTCAGTTTATTATTCCTAGCGATCCCTTTTTGGCCACCATAATTATCCTCGGGTAGGATAATTATATTTGCTTTACCCTATGGGAACAGCGTTTTAATCGATTGCTGTTTCTCCGCAATGGCTTTGTTTGAGCACGTGCGCCTGTCGGTTTTGGGATCTTGCACGGAATTTAGAGGTGCTAATTGCCTTTAGCTACCCGAGTATGCCTCCCTGATTCGGTTAATTTACCGAAAATGTAATTCCTTGGAAACATCGTGCAGATGTTTCGGATGGGAGATCTGTATGCGATGCTTTCTGCATTTGACGCATTGCTTAGATGAGATGCTTTAGCTTCCCTTTTGAATTGGGTAGAATACCATGTAAGGGTGCGTTGAACTCGATCTTGGAAGCTTTTGAACGTTAAGTTCCTTGGTTTTCGCTATCGGGTTCAACGTTGTTGCAATCTCATACAGCCTTTATTACAGGTATTGTAATGACTATTGGCCGCGTGTCTGGGGGCACGTGTGCTGCGAAAGGTGAGTAGAGTTCCTTGGCGGAAAGGATAACTCACCTGTAAGGAGTTGTATGGTTCGTAGAACCGCTACAATATAAATTCATCCGATGCACCAAGTACATCGGAACATTCCGCAGCTCCACAAAAAAAGGAATGAAATCCACAGTGAGAAAACATTTGCACGATACAAATACCTCTTTCTCACGGAATGTGGGTACAGAATTTCAACTACCGAAAATCACCTGAAGCGCTTACAGAATCTGCGTAAGGAAATTAACTATTTAAAAGAAACTGACTGGATGTATGAGTCGTTGGAGAAAACGCATTGATCAGCAATAAAAATTGATTAAATTGCACAAACACGATGATTCGCCTATTCTCATACATTTACAAAATCTTCAATGTTGATTATAAAAAGGACTCCCGTCAGGAGATCGGAACATCGGGGAGTTTCCAACAAAGAGGCAAGGCCATCCACTACTCCGCCCTCACATCCCAACACCCTCCTCAGCAACCCTCCTGAACAACTCAAACTAGCTCTCCCCTACACCTTTCCAACCCCCCCACAACCCCCTCCCCCTGCTCACTAACCCCCTCCCCTGTATCAGTCCGTACGCATGCCCCCCACTGTCGCACAAAGGCCGCGTTCACCACCCCCAAATACACTCGCTCTTCCTTGGCTTCCTACCCCCCCTATCGTCCAGTAATCTTCAACTTCCTGGTTTTCTTCTCCTTTTTTTCTATTGAATAATTGAATAATGTCTTAACCACTACTCTAGATTTTAAGATAGTCTGTAAGGTTTTTATGTTAAGTTAATTTTACGCTTGCATTAAGCTAAATAAAAATGGGGGTTCCGCCTCCAATCAATCAATCAATCAATCAATCAAAACACAATCCAATTGCCACCCTAAAAACGTTTTTGAGGACTCCAATCGTCATCATCGGCACTACAACCGTGATCCGGTCTCGGCCTTATTTAACAAGTCTGAGTCTTGTGAAATTTTAATTTGTTTTTCCGGGCAGGGTTATTAGCTTTGTGCCAGTAAGGACTCCAATAAGGACACCATAGTTACACCAGAAGTGTGGCTTTATGGACTTGTTCCTGGAGGACTCTAATTAGAACACCGCAATGAAAGAAAAAATACCATTGAGAATTACCCACGCCAACACCGAGTACGAGCACCTATTATCATCAAAAATCTCCCCAATGGTAGAAACCTGAGTTATACTTCCGATTTTAAGGGAGATGACCTAGACTGGCAGAGCAGGAAGTTTTAAGTAATCTCCAATTCGGCTGTAATAGGATATTCCTGTAAATAGGTTAAGCCCAAAATCACTTTATCTTGCACTCCACGAGCGCTAACACGGAATTCTCATCTCGTCCACCTCTCATTGCGGCCCGTCCATCTTCAAATTGTGAAACTCCTGCTCCAAACATCCATTGCCATTTTATCGCACTCAGGTTAACACCAAATAATTAAAATAAAAAAAAATTTCCCTATTTTCTATTATAAAAATCCCAAGATTAAAAACGCGAACAAAAAAAAAACAGAAAAGAAAAAAGACCTTAACTCTCTCGCCCCAGTGTGCATTCACTCCAGGGAAAACAGCACACTTCGGATTTGGCGACCGAATGTACTTTCTTTAGAAATCTACGGCGGCGAAATCTCTCGGCGACTCTTCGATTGCGCTCTCTCTTTTGTTTGGTTGCTTTCCACGGTGCGGAGAGCGCAGGCTCTCTTGCAGGTTGCTGGTTTCGTTCTTCCTTTTCATCGACGCACATGCGTTTAGCGTTTCCTTGTTGCTTGTGTGGCCGTATTTATCAGAATTTGCTTTTCACATTATGTTTTACCTTGATACCTTCGACTGGTCGGTCGTGTGTGTTCATTCGTTCGGTTGGAACGAAGTGAGCAAAGGTAGTGGTGAGTGCTTGAGTCGAGATTGAGTGAATTCCCAAGGCGTTTGAGTGCGATGATTGAGAAACGCACGAACACGAATGCAATAGTATAACCTATGTAAAGAGTCAGTATAACAGAAGGACAACGGCAGAGAGCGAATGCGAAGAATTTGATGTAATGGGAAAATATGAAAACAGAAGACGGTCGGAAAAGAGGGGACGGCGAACAGCATTCGATCTGAGTAAACCGTCGATGTAGTAACTCAGTCGTCAGGCAGCGTTGGTTAAGTGTGGTTTGTTTCGGGCGTATTTATTTCAAGGCGATTGGACGGCGTGCAAGTGGTTCACCTAGAAAAAGTATCTCTCTCCATGGGATTTTCGCATAGATAGATACTTTCCTTGAAATCGTTATAGATATACCCTAAGCTTTTATTCATACACTCAAGAAATTCGGGCGACTTCTCAAAACAGGAAGTGTACAAATGCAAAGAATCGATTCCGAAAATTCAGTGAATCCATTTAGTGCTCCCAACTCAACAAATAATTGATTAAAATAATAGAAATCTTTAGATAAGAATTTGTCAACAACAAATGAGAAAAAAGTGATATAATACGTTGGAAGTGTTTGCATAAATTTTATCCATTCAAATAATCAATAACGGTGAATTTTGAAATAAGAAAAGTGAAAACGCGTCAAAGAACTGAAATGTTCCACCCGTATGTAAAAATTAAAAAGAAAATCGCAAGTGGTTCCCAGCTCCTGCAGCAGCAGTTGCAACAGCAGCAACAACAAATCCAACCGCACAGATGTTGCTGTTGCGGAAGTGCTAACAATACGCCCAATAGTAATAGTAATGGCAACAACTTCACAACAACATCTTCAACATCAGCAGCTGCCGCAGTTTTAGGTGCTGTCGCCAATACAATCAACTGCAGTCAATCGTTGCAGCATATCTGTTCACCAGCAACGACAGGATCAACTCCAGTAGTTAATACAACGGATGTCAATAATTCAAGTGCGCCACAGCCGCCATCGTCAGTACAACAATCGTTGCAAAATCACCAACAACATTTATCTCAACTCCTACAACAAAACGTTCCTCATCTACCGTTGCCTCTGCCACCTACACAACAACAGCAAGAGCAGCAGGAACAAAGACAATCTCCACCAATTTTACCATATTGTCCAATCGATCGGCAATTGGGTCACCTGAACTTTTCTACCAGCAACAGTAGCGCCACAAGCAGTACAAGTAGCAGCAGTAGTAGTAGCACATCAACACCAGCTACTAGCCAAATACGAAGCATTTTGCATAGTAGGAGTTTACCCACGACCAGCAGCAACAGCACTGGTAGCACGAATAGTACAAATCATAATAATAATTGTGTTACTACTGGTTCAACGAGCGCATCCAGCACGTTAAGTAGAATTAGCCATACTATTCAACAACACCTCAATCAACAGCAACAACTGCATCCTGCGCATCATCACTCGCACCATCATCATCACCATCACACCAGTAACAATAGCAGCAGTATAAGCAACAGTAACAACAACGGTCATCAACATAATCACCATAACAACAATCAACAGCAACAATCTCCTATGTGCCTAGTATTATTAGTGAAATGCCCGAATTCAAAGGAATTTTGTACATCAGCGAATTTCTGTGATAAAAGGTACGTGCCGTGAAAACTCATATCTCTCATTCCCCCCTCTTTGGTTATCTATCTGTCGGTTTCCGTTTTGCTCCTTGTGTCCGTGATTCCTACGGCAGAGGTAAAGATTAATCACCTCAAAGTGAATGGATATTTAACCCCCAAAACATAAAAGATCAAACTAGATATGCACAGGGCCCTAATGTTGTAATTAAACACACTGTTTCCCGCCCTAAGAACAAATCAAACGAGTGCTCTCAACACTCCCATTTTGACCCATTTTCTTTATCTATTTTTATCGGTGTGTTCTATTTAAGTGAACAACGGTGATAGCCTATTCTGGCTTATTAAATTGCTTGTTTTTTTTTAACCCATCACTGTATCTTGCAACATTTGTCTAGTTCGTGGAGTTCATTAATGCTTTGTCATCATACCGCGAATTTGTTCGAAGTTTGTTACAATCCATGTTTATCTAGTTCATGGAGTTTGTCAAACCATGCCTTGTGATGTTTGTTTAAGACTTGGTATAATCTACTGTTGCTTCATGAGGCTTGTTGTGAGACCCTTTTTGTCCGCGCATTTCGTGTAAAAAAACTAAGTAGAACAGTCCATGAAGGGCGCCACAACTTATTGCTGTTGCCTGTTGTTTTGGTGACCTTGTGATTGATCTACAGTATTCCTTTTTGGTCAGTTATGAAATGTGTTTCTTCCACTCCGTGCAGATGAAGGAAATGCAGCGGCATCTCTAGCATCAATCCTGTATTACATGTAGTTTGTCATTGGGTCAACTGCAGATGATTCCTAGAGAGCTGCTCGACCAGTTTTATCACAAACTAGCGTGGAACCCTCTGTCTCCTCATTACTATCTCTAGGTATTCAGTCGAACCTCGATTATTTACCCTCTCTCTCTTCCTTTCCCACTCTGTGCTAATTTCAGAACCTCTTTTGTGCGTGCGTTTTATATAAACAAAAAAAAGGATAAAAAGCTTATTTCGGGAAAAGTTTTTGGTCAGTTCATAGAAAACGCTGTAATGTCGCCCCAAATGATCCAATTCGTGTTTTCGACTTGTAAACCCCGTCAATCAGGTATTTGTAAACATTGACGAATATGTAAAACGCCAAATCTTGATTTGGGCATATACATTTGAAAAGTGCGTCATTTTACAAACGGTCAGCGCATTAAAGATTCTAATATTAGAACGTGTTCTACACCCATATCACAGCCGCGCTTGAAAATAATTGCGTACTTTACGTTACACTTAACTGGGTCAGTTGAATATTGTTCCAAACATTAAAAATTCCTTTTCAGGAGATTTTGGTCAATTTATAATTAATGCTGTAAATATGAACCACATGATCCAACTCCAGTTTTGAAGTTACCAACGCTGTAAATAAAAAAAAAAAATGTTTAAAACAATGGAGTGTAAATTCATTTGCAAAGTGAATAATTTTTCAATCACTTGACGCATTAAATTTCTCAATATTACAATCCTCCACTAACGTGGTACGAGGGTTGCCTTTTATATTTCGGGATTAGAGAACAAAAACAAATATTGATCATCGAAAATCACTTTATTGTTTTTCAAAATATTCCCCATGAAGATCTATACACTTTTGCATGCGTTTGAACCAATTGTCGAAGCACTTTTGCCACTCTGATTGAGGTATCTCCAACACATGCATTCTGAATGCAGCAACCGCTTCTTCAGGTGTCGAAAAACGTTGACCTCTCAGTTTGTTTTTTACGTACGGGAATAAAAAGAAGTCATTCGGTGCCAAGTCAGGCCTATACGGCGGATGACCCATCAAATCGATGTTTTGGGTGCTCAAAAATGCAGTTGTCGCAGCCGATGTGTGAGAGCTCGCATTGTCGTTGTGAAGAGTGATCCGTCTTCGGCGGTTGGTTTTCTTGATTTCTCGGAAGACAACTGGCAAACGAATGGTTGTGTACCACTCAGAATTGACTGTTATGCGTTGTTCTAGTGGTACAGTTGCGACATGTCCAGTTTTTCCGAAAAAACAGGCGACCATTTGCTTGGAAGTGCTTCGTGCGCGAACAACTTTTGTTGGATTTGGGTCATCTTGAAACACTCAGACAGTCGACTGCTGTTTACTTTCGGGCTCATACGCGTAAATCCACGATTCATCACCTGTCACGATGTCATAGACGTGTTTCGAAGCACCGCGACCGTATTTTTTGACCATTTCTTTCGACCAATTGACACGAGCCTTTTTTTGGGCGATTGACAAATTGTGTGGGATCCAGCGCGAACAAATTTTTTTGACAGTCAAATGTTTATGCAATATTGAATGTATGCTGGTCCCACTAACGCCTAAGGTTGTCTCAATCTCACGATAGGTCACATGACGATCTTCCAATATCAGTTCGCGCACAGCATCAATGGTTTTCGGAACAACAACTGATTTTGGACGACCTTCACGAAATTCATCTTGGAGTGAACTACGACCACGATTGAATTCACCATACCATCGATAAACACTGGTCCTTGATGGAGCTTCATCGCCAAAAATTGAATTAAGTTCATCCATGCACTGTTGCTGAGTTAATCCACACCGAAAGTTGTAAAAAATAATCGCACGAAAATGTTGACGATTTAATTCCATTTTTGGGCCGAGATGAATCTTTTAAGTTACTGTAAACAACACAAATAGCGCTCGTATGTCAAAACGTTCTGAGTTCGTATAACCTCAAAAATGTCCAACTTTACGACAGAGCTGTCAATTGCCGGATTGCAACACTAGGGTTGCCAAATCCCGAAACATAAGAGGCAACCCTCGTATATGCTGCGACAGCTTCTAGTCCCGACAACACATCCCTAGTTTGTTTCACTACCTTGGGCCAGTTATTTTGTGTCACAAATTAAAATCTACTTTAAAAGAAGTTGTTGGTCAATTTATAAATAACGCTGTAAATGTGTACCAGATGATCGAATAGAAGTTTTGAAGTTACTATTACTATTTATTGGCCTGTAGGAACCCGAAAGCTCATGACCTCACCGACTCGACTCCGCCATTGTTCCATGTCCCGTGCGCTTGTGGCGGTTCTTTCATACATTCCCAAAGAATCGCCCATCCTCTTAAATTAACCACGTTCCAAACCCATAGTACTTACCTGCAATAAGGGACAGCGTAAGCTCCCCTGCAGCATCACACCTGACAGTTAAACCTCATCAAGGCATGCATCACATTGAATTTTTATATGAGCCGTACCGGTTATCTACTGATCATGGGATTTGGGCACTAATATGATTCACCATACACAATTATACCCCAGCCATGCCTACGTTGACCCGCTTGAGATCTAAAGTAAACATACAGTATCTCACTGTGCGTTTTGCTTACCCGCATATTAATCAAACATATAGCCATCCAGCCTGACCCTTTGCCACCATCGACGAGGTTTCTGCTGACTTATGTCAACAAAATAATTTGCCCCCTTGTGCACCGGCGCCATATGGCTGGATTGGATATTGCCTACATCGGTGTTTCCAAGGAATCTTTGGCAAATACCATGACGACCCCTTTTGTATCATAGGCACATCATATACATCATGTGTGCCACCATTTGATCTGTGAAATAGCGTTTTTGTTTACTTTGAAACAAAAATCTATTTCGATCTCTGGCATACATCACCAACGATGTATGGGTACATCGCCCCCGACGATTGTACTTCTGTTTGATCAGGTGTCCACCGATCATCGTCCTCATCGCAGGGCATTGTACTTGTCCTACACGGACACATATAGAATCCTCCCTTATCTATGCAATTCGCGGCCGCCGAACTGATGGATGTGAGTTGCATCACCAGGGAGTCAGTTCTTAACCACCGCTGCGTGCACATGTGAAAAGTCGAGTTTTGAACAATAAATCGCGAAGAGTCGAAATACGCCGACGAGGAAGTCGATGTAACAAATTCTTTAAATAACGTGTCGTGTAAAAGTTATTCCGTAGAAGGTTTAAATTACCTTAAGTAGATCGTACGGTGTCTACTTAAATGTAAATTCGTGTGGACAAAGAAAAACAAAAAGACAAATCATCATCATCATCGGCACTACAACCGGGGACCGGTCTTGGCCTTATTTAGCAAGTCCTAAGGCTTGTTAAATTTTCCATAATGATTACTTTTTCTGGGCAAGGCCATTCGTCTTGCGCCAGAAAAAGACAAATACATAAACAAAATTTGAAGATTAACAATAGTTCACCTAGTAATGTGACAATCAAGTGTAATCTATCCGCAGAATTTTTAGAACAATAAACATCTACACTTAAATCAAGTGTTTTAATTTCCGCTTCGAGTAGAGCATCTTGTTTTGTTTCTTCGCTGGACATCGGAGTTTTCTGGACTATTTTGGCAGCAGACATCGGTGGTATTACGCTTAACCGGCGTCCGTGCTAACGCATTAGTGATAAACTAACCACACGCTCTCCTTCCACGTTCGACCATCCGATCCGATCTCTTCAAGGTCCAACCTAACATTGTCCTCCCATTTCCGTCGCGCCCGCCCTGTCGGTCTCTTTTCCGTTGGCCTACCGTCAAGAATTCTATGCACGGTCCCATCGTTGCCCATTCGCGCCACGTGTCCGGCCCATCTTAATCTTCGCGACTTGATTACTCTCACTATTGTAGGTTTGCGGTATAGCTCTTCCAATTCGTGGCTGTGGAGTTTCCTCCATTGTCCTGCCTCGTCGTCATATTTGCCGCCAAAGATACCCCTTAGGACTTTATTCTCGAATACGCAGAATTTGTTTTCTTCCCGTTTTGTAAGAGCCCATGTCTCGCATCCGTATAGAGCAATCGGCATGATTATGGTTCTATAGACACGGAACTTTATATTCCGTGATAGCAGTTTCGATTTCAGCAGTTTACTAACTGCATGCCAGCTAGCGTTGCCGGACTGTAGTCTTTTGCTAATTTCCTTCGACATTTCGTCAGTATTGTTCCCAGGTATTTAAATTCTTCGACATTTTCAAATATTTTGCCCCTGATGTTTATGTGTGTTCTCTGAGATCCACCTGCTCCCGCCGTAATCATGTATTTTGTTTTGTCTTCATTTATTTCTAGGCCTATCTCTTCTGCCACTTGCATGATGATTTCACTGTTTTTACTTACAGTTTCTAGATTATCGCCCAAAACGGCAATGTCATCTGCATATGCAAGCACTTGTGGGACCCCGTTCAGGGATGATCCAGCCATGTTGTCGTCTTGTACCTTTCTGATGACATACTCGAGCACAATGTTAAAGAGACATGGTGAGAAGCCGTCCCCCTCTTTTAGTCCGTCGCGGATTTCAAATAGTTCTGAGAGGTGGTTTTCTATTCTAACCCGCCCTTTATTTTCGTTCATGCAGTTTTGAATGCGGGCGGCGTATTTTTTTGGAACTCCCAGCTCAACTATAACATGGTAAAGTCTTTGCCTTGCGACTGAGTCGTAGGCTTTTTTGAAGTCAACGAACAGTTGGTGAACCGTCTCACCGTATTCCCACTTCTTTTCCAACAATTGCCTTACTGTGAACATTTGGTCGCTTGTTGACCAGTTCCTACGGAATCCGCATTGGTAGTCCCCCAATATGTCTTCTGCGTACGGTGTGATTCTCGCCGGTATGACATTTGTTAGTATTCTGTGTGTGCAATGATATTCTTCTGTAATTTTCGTAGTCAGATCTGTCGCCTTTTTTGAAAATGGGGACGACTATTGAGGTTTTCCATTCTTTCGGAGTGAGTTCCTTATCCCATAATGTTTTAATCAGTTGATGGATCTTCCGAGCGGATGCTTCTCCTCCATGCTTCATAAGGTCTGCCCGTATCCAATCAACTCCGGGGCCTTGTTGTTTTTCAATCGATTTATTGCGTCTACAACTTCGTTGAAAGAGGGCTCTGGGATCTGAGGCTCGGCTGTATGTACGTCCGGTGCACACATTAAGCAGGTTTTCAAAGTACTGCTCCCATGTTGTCATGATATTGTTTGTTTCTGTGACCACACAGCCGTTTGCGTCCCGAATTATTTTGGCTCTCCCTCGGCGGCCATTTCTAATTGTATTTATGCCGGCATACATACCTCTGATGTTCTTTCCTCTGGCATTTTCTAGGATTATTCCGGCCCGAGTCTTCTCCCATTTGTGTTTTTTGCGTTTGAAAAGTCTCATTGTCTCTTTCCGAATTGTCGCGTATCTTTCTGCGTTGACTTTATCATTTCTTTCTAAGTGGATCACTCTGAAGGATCGTGCTAAACAGCAAACATCACGCAATCACTGAAAAATAATTAAGAATTTTTAACTCAAATTATATACATCATCATCTTCGGCACTACAACTGGGATCCGGTCTTGGCCTTATTTAGCAAGTCTCTCCACCAGTCCCGATTTCTGGCCGATGTCCGAGGTTTGACAAATTATATACAAGGTGACGCAAAATTAATCACCCATCATCACTACGTGAATCATATTTGACATTTGAGAACTAGACAGCTGCAGTATCGTCGATACTCTCGATTGATTTATAACTTTTGGAGAGTTTTTGGGATTTGGAGTGGCTAGGTGTCCCGCCCACCGGAGCCTACCGAGCTTGACTTTTCTTACAACATTAGCTTCAACGTAGATCGCGTACATCTCATTGTTGTAGCGTTTCCGGAATCTCCCTCCCTTACATACGGGGCCAACAATTCACCTTAAGACTTTTCCCTCGAACGCCGCTAAGAGTTCAGAGTGCCTGTTACTGAGCACCCACGTCTCGGATCCATACATGAGTACTGGCATGACCATGGTCTTGTACAGTAGCAGCTTGGATGTTCTGGATAATTTTCGGGATTTAAAGAACCTTGATAGACCACGGTAGGCTTTGTTGGATTTGATCAGCCGTTACGTATTTCTTCCTCTATATTGTTATCGGCTCAATACTATTGACCCAAGATAGTTAAAGGATTGCACTACTTCAAATTCGTGCTCCACTAGCCTGATAGTTTGACCAACGTTAGGTCTTCTCTTCGCAGAAATTGCCACAATGTACTTAGTTTTTCCCTCATTAATCTGCAGTCCCAGTTTTTGTGCCGCCTGCTCGATCTGGGTGAAGGAATCCTGCACAGTCAGATCTACCGATGATGTCGATGTCATCTGCGTAGGCAAGTATCTGGGTGGGCTTGGTGACAATAGTCCTTCTAGTTGTGATGCCAGATTCACGGATTGCTTTCTCCAACGCCAGCTTGAAGAGGAGGCAGACCAGACCGTAATTAATTTTGTTTTTCCTGGAAAAGGTCAGAAAAAAAAACCAGGAACTCTGAAGACCGTCCCCTTGTCGGAGTCCATTAAAGATGTTTATTGGTTTGGACAGAAATCCCGCTACTTTTACTTGACTAGTTATGTTGGTCATGATCAACCTACAAAGTCGTACCAATTTGTTTGGAATGCCGAACTCCCTCATGGCATTCTATAGTTCTACCCTGGCTATGCTGTCGTTGGCGGCCTTAAAGTCTATAAATAGATGATATAATCTTAAATTCCTGACATTTTTCCATCCCCTGTCTAAGGGTGAATATCTGATCAATCGCTGATTTGCCTGGGATGAAGCCACACTGATATTGACCATTGATGGCTTTAGCGTGTGGGGATATCCGATCTTGTAGGATAGTGGAGAGTATCTTATAGGCGGAACTCAGCAATGTTATATCCCTATAGTTGCTGCACAGTGTGATATCTCCCTTCTTATGTATGGGGCAAATTATATCACGACGCCAATCTTCCGGCATCTCCGTTTGCTCCCATACTTGCACCACGATCTCATGAATTGCGTGATGTAACGCTGTCTCTCTTTGTTTGATCAGCTCAGCTGGTATGCCATCAGCTCCGCGGGCTTTATTTGATTTGAGCTGTCTTATGGCTTTTAATGTTTCGTCAATGCTTGGTGGTGGCAGCATTTGGTCTTGATCCTGCATTGCTGGAGCCTCCAATTCTTCTGTGAGCTGACCATTTAGCAATTCATTGAAGTGCACTTCCCATCGCTCCAGAATGCCTTCAGAATCGGTGATCAGATTACCGTCTTTATCCTTGCAGTAAGTGCAGCGTGGTGTGTACCGCGTCATGCTGCGGATTATTTGGTAGATCTTCCACACATGGTGCGGACCTCGCTCTCTACTTTTTTCTATTTCACAGACAAGGTTTTTTCCCAGGCACTTTTTTTGTCTGTGAAGCCTTTTTTCAGATTTTCTGAGCTCTTTGTATTTCTCCTCGCGTACCCGCGTCCTATGAGACTGCTGCATTGCCTGGTATGCAGCATTCTTACGTTCAGTGGCTAGTTTGCACTCATCATCAAACCAGTCGTTCCGATCTCTATGACTACTGCCTAAGATGGAGTTGGCCATATTAATGATAGTATTCTTAAGGTGTGTCCATTTCTCTTCTACGACTGGCATTCTGGCCCCAGGACCTAAGCTCCCTTCGTCGAGCTCTTCGAGGGCGAGTCTTACCGCATGACTAAAGGTGTTGCTGGTGCCCTCAATGCGTAAGGCACCCGTGTTGATCCGCGGATGCAATACGACTTCGTAAGACAATCCGCGCACGGAAATCTATACCATATTATTCTGCTATTTGGAATAACATCTCTCCACTCCGAAGGTACTTCCACATAAATTTTTTGGTCGATTAATCCCATGTCTTTATCACATTCGAGATATGAATAGCCTCTCACTGAAAACATTACTTTAATCCAATGTAGTGCTCGCAGCCCTACCGTCTTCCCTAAATCCTTACCTCAATCCTTACCCATTTAACCAAATCCCATAATATACATTAATACAATTTATATAATAACTATATCCTTTAATATCCTTTTTCATCAAATACATTTGCATATCAATTCAATTTCCATAGTTCCTACATTTACATACCAACCAATTCAATTATACATTAGAAATACAGTCATCATCCCTAATTCTCAAATTTGCATATCCTAACAGAACATACACATACCAAATTTCAAGCTATCTATTTCATAACAACAGTTCATACAATTTCCGTTATCCCGTAAAATACCTAAGCAGCTGCAATAGTTTGCAATAGTTTCAGTTAACGAAAAATAATGAATCACCCCCATTAGGTAACTAGGGGCAACTGATTGATTTCGTTCATACGAAATCAGAAATAACAAGGAAGAAATAATCAGACTTCCAACGAGGAAGGACGGGTTTTGTTTTGTTTGAGAACATTTGGTGTTTTAAAATAAAAGTTTTGTGTTAAATAAATTAAATAAAAGTTTTTCATTTAAGGAAAAAAGACTTTCCACGCTCTTCCCTCGGTCGCGTCGAGGAAGCACGGCGTTAGGAATACGAGAACAATTAAATCTCTTTTTTCCGTTACTAAGTAGTGAGGATCTTTCAATGTGAGTGTACAAAGTGGGCAAAATAGGTTGCATCGCCTGTCACCCGGGAGACGGGGGTTCGATTCCCCGTCGCGGAGCCCCTGGCGCAAGACTAATGACTTTGCCCAGACAAAATAAATCATTATGGAAAATTTAACAAGCCTCAGGACTTGCTAAATAAGGCCAAGACCGGTTCCCAGTTGTAGTGCCGATGATGATGATGAAGTAGTGAGGAGAACGTATGACAGTATAGTTTTTATTTTGACCCACACAGGAGTCACAAAATATTACGAATTATCGAACTTCTGTTTTACCATAGTTACTAATATAATGATCTAGCATTGAACAACCATAAACGGAATCTTTCTTACCAATACTCCTGTGGCGTTATCGAATAATAAAAAGCATCATCCGTATACCAAGCAATAACATAGCAATTCCACATCAGTTGAGTGTACTTGAGTTTAGAAATCGAATTCGTACACGCGGCGGTAAACTGATGTTTCAATGCTTCGCGTCTCACGCGTTTCATCCTGTGTTCTATTCACCTTCCTCACCATTCTTGCTAAACGCAACAGTCGTCTCGTGTGATCTGACACACAACACACAATCTCCCATAGGTAAACAGGACTTTAGTACTATGATCACGACTTCCGCTTAGAGCACCGGCACACTCGCCTACTCCGACGTTCTCCCGCTCGTTCGTTTTTCGCTCTGTCGTTCGCATACGAAGTAGATGGTAACAAAGTTATTGAGGAGGGACTAGTGTGGCGTTACAGATACACACACAATACACAAGCAAGTAGTGAAGAACACCGAAAGAAAATCGAATAAGAAAAGACATCAGACGTATACCAAGCAATAACATAGCAAATCCACATCAGTTGAGTGTACTTGAGTTTAGAAATCGAATTCGTACACGCGGCAGTGGCCTGAAATGTTGAGCATTGGTTCAATTTTTAGTGATTCCAACCGTCATAGCGTCAGTTCGAATCACACGTTCTTCACCTTCGTCGCAAACGCCATACTCTTGTGGGGGTATATATAAGATGCCAGTACGGGCACAGGTTGACTAATATGCCCAACGATTGTTCCACTGAAAGCCGATCGCCAAAAGGGAAGGAAAAATAAAACACTGGTTTGACTGAAATTAGTTTTTATTTTTTTTTTTTTTTTGGTTGGAAAAAACTGTTTAATTGTATATTTAAGTACATTCTATTTTAAATCCAACTTCACACTAAATAATTCACAATAAATTTACAAATTTGCTACGAGCACTTCGACACCCTTTTCAATGAATATTATTTGATATTTTTATTTAAATCAATAACTTATTTCATTCGGGTCGCTTGTTCCCTATCTTCGTGAATTTCCACTGCTTGTGCTGTGGTACTTAATTAAACAAAGTTAATGCTGGACGGCTCTTCGATAGTATAGTGGTTAGTATCCCCGCCTGTCACGCGAGTTAAGGCCCCAATTATTCATATCCTTATAAGACTATAGAATATATAGAATTATATAAAAATATGAATCACCCAAACAGTAATCATTTATTGACACCCAAAAGATGAATCGTCTAATCACATACAACATAACGAAAGTACATCACCATCTAAACTGCTAGATGTCGCCTCAGATAAACTTAACGAATCGACAGTCAGATAATAATGATAGAACGATTCCACTTCCTCTTTTCTTGGTGAAGCTGATCGGGTGAGCATGTATCTTAAATAGCAATTCTGCAATTTATTAGTACTATTAATTAAAACAAATATATTTTAAATGTAAAATTAATGTTTAGTTAATAATTACCAGAGTTCGAAATAGAATTATAAAAAAAGATTTGTAATCTTAGACTTTAATATTTAATTAAATAAAATATATATTATTGAAACAGTCTAGATTACTTAACTCGCGGGAGACCGGGGTTCGATTCCCCATCGGGGAGCCTCTGGCGCAAGACTAATGACCTTTCCCGGAAAAACAAATTATCATGGACAATTTAACAAGCCTCAGGACTTGCTAAATAGGGCCAAGACCGGTTCCCGGTTGTAGTGCCTATGATGATGATGATGATGTTATTTCCTCTGTGACCGTAGATCATTTCTACTGTGAGGATTGAGTTTCGTTTTGTGTTCCCTTTGTAATACTACATTACTTATTACTTACCTTAGTTTTGAAGTTAGTAGTTAAGTTTATATCGATATCCCTTGTATTAAGCTGAATAAATAAGGATTCTGACCTCACTAAATAAAATAAAATTACCTTACCGCATTTGTAACACCTGATGTTCCCTACTCGATGAGTGAAGCTGTATTTGTATAATTTTTGCCACATCTAGTACGTTCACTTAAAACCCTATTACTAAATGAAATTCATTACACCCTTCTTGTACATTCATATTGACACACCTTCCTTGTACTTATTCGGGGACATTTTTCTCTTAAAACCTTTTATGCCGTTCTACGTCCAAGGGTTTTCATGAACTACGTTATTCTGATAAACCGTTTTCTCTTATATTGGAGGGACCTTCAGAGACGCATCCTACTGCCATCCAAAAAAAAAAAAAATACAAAATCTCAAAAAAGAAAAAGAAAATCAGGCTAAGTACATAAGCTCCCAAACAGGTCGCTCAAAAGAAAGCCATTTCAATGTCCTAAATTTGGTAGAACCAAACTCTCAATAACCTAGTCAACCGTCCCTACGATTCTCAGTAAAACAAGGGATATCATTTGAAGAGACTAGGCAAATGACGTCCAGAAATGTTACCTCTTGACTCGGGGTTTACGAAAATGCAGAGAGTTGCCTACAAATGTAGTCCCTGAAAGGACATTTGTAGGCAACTCTCTGCATTATCGTAAACCCTGAGTCAAGAGGTAACCTTTCAGGATATCATTTGTTTCGTCTCTGCAAATGATAATTCTTTCAAGTTCCGTAAGTGTGGTACTTCGAGAGAAGGCGGATGCGTTTCGATTGGTTTCTCTAATGTTGCTCTAAACTCTTCAAAATTGAGTATCAATTTGTGGGGCTCTCTTCCTTGGAAGTATATTTTTGGGTTTCCGTTAAGGACAATCGTTTTAATTTCGTAAGGAGTTGTGTCCTCGTGAGTGCACGTGCATTTCTAACTTAGTTCCATCTTATAATAATAATATAATACTGGACATCATTATTATTGTTATTATTTATCATCATCATCGGCACTACAACCGGGATCCAGTCCTGGCCCTATTTAGCAAATCTCGAAGCTTGTAAATCCTCCATAATAATTTACTTTTACGGGCAAGGTTATTAGCCTCGCGCCATATTATTGTTATTAGGATCTGGAATAAGTTCTTGCTGTTTCCAACACAACTATGTTAATTACTCAACAGCTTTCAGATTTTTGAAAGTATTAGGAATGATTCAAAGGCAGGTACATTGGGTGCCGGACAAGTCAAAACCAATGAAAACTTAGTCAGATTCGAAACAGTTATTTATAATTGACAGTTTATAATATAATTACATGGCGCAAGGTTATTAGAATTATTATGGACAATTTAACAAGTCTCGGATATGGACCGGATACGGGTGGAGAGACTTGCTAGCGTACGTGTGATTGATCACACGTACGCTACCAAAGTTGAATTTGTTTTTTTAATTTTCGTTCCTTAGATTAATATACTGGCGCGTATTTTATACTTGGAAACAGCGAGACGGTTCTCGCTGGAAAGGTTCCGGTGCATGGGTGTACGCAATTGCATCGGAAATTGGATGCACAGAAGGGAATTCAACCAGTCAGCTGTGCAAACAAATGGTCGCAGGACAGCGGCCGAAAAAGGTTGGTCTGTTTATTCTAGCAATTCGTTTATGCTAGGGAATGTTGCCGTGCAGGCTGAAATAGCTTCTTCTGTTTATACATTGTGTATACAGAAGCGTTCTGTTGATAGCCAGCGTGAGAATGGTGGCTGTTCGTTGTATAGACAGCGAATCGTTAGACATGACCGATGCGGTGATCGTTCCTCGATAAGGCAACGGATCATGCAACTGTACAAATAAATGAACGTATATGAGGGCTAAAGCTATGCCGTTGTAGGCAATCGATTTTTCTGTGACATTAAGTCAACAGAAAATTTCTTCACAATGGCAAGATCTACGGTGGAGATTGTTTGCGTTAGCAAAACGGTGCGTGGTCATGACATGATCATTGGTATGGTTGTTTGAACAACAATTATAATCATGTCTAGCTCGATGATCAGTTATCGGCTTAGGCGATCGATCATCGGAAATTTGGCTTGCAGATGTGCAAGCAAGCAAATTGCCTGACGTGTCTTTTTTGGACCAACGGATTGTTGGAACAAGAACACACAGAAGGATTGGCATTTGTTTGATGGGCATGTGGCCGCCCATAGGAACCGATCGGTTTTTGGCGGATTTTTCGTTGTAGATAGACACTTTGGCGAATTTGAATGTTGGTCTATTAGTTGTGGGAGTGTTCCGCCGAACACTGTCCACGTGAGAGAAACACCACGGAGCGAACACAGCGAAGAAAATGAGACACAAACTGTTTTTATGTAAAAATCCGTTTTTATTTTACTTCTATTTTGTTTTATTTCACAAACTATACCATAATTGGTGAGTACGACGTGATCTGTACAACACAGCACACACTTTCCCGTAGTAAACAGAACTTCCCACACGATCATGACTTCCGCATAGAGCACCAAGACACACTCGCCTGCCCCGACGTTCTCTCGTTCGCACCGAAGCCGATCGTAACGAAGTTACTGAGGGGGGAGTAGTGTGGCGTCTCTAACAGACACACACACAAACACAAGCAAATAGTGAAGAACACCGAACGAAAATCGAATAAGATAATGCATCAGAGCCGTATACCATAGCGATAAAATAACAATTCACATCAGTGGAATATACTTGCGTTTAAAAATCGAATTCTAAAATCGGCCAGTAACCTGATGTGTTACGCTTAGGTTAAATTTTTGGTGATTCTGTTATAGCGTCAGTTCGAATCACACGTTCTTCACTATCAATCTAAAACGCTATAGGTTCAAGATAGATGAACCGAGATGGTTTAGTTGATATGCTTTCGTATGATGCCATGGCAAGATAATGATCTTGCCATGGGCTTATTTTTCAGGTAAGAAGTAATGCCTAGTAAAGTATCGAAGGTTGGGAATAGGGAGTTGGGTTAGGAAAATCCACTGTTTTGACTGTTCTTTCATCTCGAGAGTGTTGTGGTGTATCCATGTTTCATCTACTGTTACTAATCTGCGCAGAAACTCTTCTGGGTTGCAACGCATGCGCTCCAAAAATTCTCAGCTGAAAGCAAATGCGGCACCCATCTGGCAGATATTTTTTTCATACCCAATTTATCATGCAAAATTGAAACATGGAACAAATTGAAAATTGACAGATACCTGGCGAAGTGATCATCATCATCATCATCATCATCGGCACTACAACCGGGATCCGGTCTTGGCCTTTTTAGCAAGCCCTGATGCTTGTTAAATTTTCCATAATAATTTGTTTTTCCGGGCAAGGTTATTCGCCTTGCGCCAAAGCGGGGAGTGATGCTTATTAAAAACAGACCATTAGTGATGCTACGAGTGCCATCGTAGGCGTTTCTAAGGACTTATTGACCCACCCTCGTAATTTTAGACTCTAATTTAAAAAGTGTATATGAGATCTGGTTGTCATCGGGGAAAAGTAAACTTGCGGGAACCTCACAATCGGGAAAATTATGTTATCACATGCAATATAGTATATATAATAATAAGAATCTTTAAGACCTTTCGGGTTGCTATATTTGTTTCCTATGCTGTTCTGCACTCCATAATTGACTTCGCATCAGAAAATACTTTTCTGCGCCCGAATCATTTAAAAACTGATCTGTCTAAATATTTTGTTAATCATATCGTTATTGTGAATGGAATAGCTAAACTTTATCGTATTCGGCCTCATTTCCAGACAATTTATACAACAAATTTTCGAAGATTCCGAAGTCAGCGCGGCAATTATATTGATATCAGAATTTCATAGCAGATCACCCACTTCTTTGGTACTCAATCCTCCTACGAAAGCAACATCTCGTATTTCATTCTAAGAAAAACATCTGTGCCATCATCGTTGTCATATATCATACACACGCCTCTAGATAGTATTCACTAAACAATTGTATATCATTCAACAATTTTATTTTAAGCCTAAAAAATCGAGTGTTTTTATAAGTCACTCGTAATAATTCATGGCAACTGACAACGTTAGATATTTCTTATTTATTTTCCGTTTAGTCGAAATTGACCTCAATCTTTAAACATTCAGAAGTCCAATGTTAAATACAATTCCAATATATACAAAATCAAGTAGGAAATACAAATTCGCCGCAAACTTGAAAGTTTAATATGAGTTTTAAGTACACAGGAAGTCCAAGAGAATTCATACCAACGTGAATTTGTTATTTATTTCTTTGCTCTAATTCTAAAAAAATACAAAAATTAGCTTAACACAATTTAGTTGATTGGAATACAAAATTGTAAATCGTCAGGTGATCAAGAACGCGAGAAAATATTTTTGAACTTGCTACATTTCCGGAAAATTCTTCTTGGTAGGTGTATAATTAGGCCACAGATATGGTGCCTTATACTTGCTTTGTCCAGGTGAAAATTAATGAGCACAACCAAGACCATCTTCTTTATAATATTCATAGATACCGCTTCCTAGTTAAATTATTTGTGGTAATGGATGTGGATTTCAAATGTCCATACAAGAAAAAAGACAGTCGTGTTAATGGTTGCTGGAAAATGTAACTTTAGTCAACGGTGGCGTTGGTAACGAGATTGCAATATGATTGCAACTGCAGGTACGAGGCAGTCCCAGAATTAATCGAATTGACACATAGATGGCGGTAGTTAGTATAATATAATGACTATGGTAGATAGTATAGGATGGGCCATACATGTTTGCACATTTGAAACATGAATAGAAATAAAACTACAAATGTTATTTTGTTCATCATTTATTTAACGTAATAAACGTTTATTTTTTTTAAATGACATCGTCGAGATGTGCCCCGTCTCGTCGTTGGTACTCTTGCAATCGACTACGCAAACTTTGGAAAACTCGCTGACACATGTGCGAGGTATCGCGGCTATCTCCTCCTGGATGTTTTCTTGAACGTGGCCGCCCTGTTTGTTTAGTATTCTTAGTCGATCCCGTTTGCTCGAATTTCTCGACCCAAGCTTTGATTAAATTAACACTTGGGGACACTCACTTATACGGCGTAATCCATATTCAATTCAATAGGCGTCGTACAGTAACGTAGGAATCCTTGTTTTTCTAAAATAGTTTTGCACAAAAAGCACGCTGTTGTTCCGTGAAGCGCTCCATCGTGACTAAAATTGTGTGAAGCGACGCACAATTCCCCGCCACTCGCGCGCCCCCCCCCCCCCCCCCTCTAATGGCTTTTAAGAAATCAAGTGTTGCCATTTGCAAAAATGTATGGCCCATCCTATACCACAGATAGATTTGCATAGACATAGATTTAGAAAAATGAAGTGTTAAGTTTGAAGACGCTACGTTGTTTATTACTTGTTTGATAGCCATCAGTAGTGAGCTGCCAGTGAATTTGTAAACACGGAGAAGATTGATCATCGTTTGTGATTCAATACTTTTATTTGAAAGGATTTAGTGCAATCAATCTCAAAGCCGAGTTGGATGCCACTCTGGGGGAGTGTGCACCTTTCGTTTTCAACAGTGAAGTGGTGGCAGAGTTTAAACAAGGCCGTACGAGCTGCGAAAACGAACATCGCAGTGGTCAAACCAATGTTCCACTGTTCCAGAAACGGTAAAAAAATCCACATAGTGGTATTGGATGACCGTCGACTAACAGTGCGCGAGCTAACAGAAATGGTAGCCGTTTCCAAAAAGTGCTGTACATCATGAAAAAGCTGTGTGCAAGATGGGTGCCGTGTTTGCTCACAATCGAACAAAAACAGCGTCGTGAGGATGTTGGAATCGAATGTTTGGCCATGTTTCGCCACAACAATGCCGAGTTTTTGCGTCGATTCATAACTATGGCTCTATCACTATACACCCGAGACGAAGGAACAGTCAAAACAATGGACTCAAGGGGAGGAATCAGTTCCAAGGAAGGCAAAAGTGGTTCCATCTGCAGGCAAGGCTTCACTTGTTTGGGATGTGTGTGGTATAATTTTAATTGTTTATTATGCGAACATATTGCAGCATTTGAGTGATGAAATTAGAGAGTAAAGACCGCATTTGGCAAAAAGAACGTGTTGTTCCATCATGATAACCACGCTTGTTCATCATCATCGGCACTGCAACGGCGATCCGGTCTTAGCCTCATTTAACAAATCTTCACCGGTCTCGATTTCGAGCCGATGTCATCCAGCTCGGCACTCCCAGGCTCTGGGCGCCCTGGTCCACGCCACCCTCCATCGCAGACAAGGTCTGCCGCGCTGTCTCCTTCCATACATCCTGCCACAAAGGGCTTTCCGGGCAGGCTCCTCTTCGCTCATTCAAGCTAGGTGTCCCGCCCACCGGAGTCTACCGAGCTTGATTTTTCTTACAACATTAGCTTCAATGTAGATTGCGTACAACTCATGGTTGTAGCGTCTCCGGAATAGTCCTCCCTCACATACGGGGCCAACAATTCTCCTTAAGAGTTCAGAGTGCCTTTTATTGTGCACCTAAGTCTCGGACCCATACATGAGTATGGTAGGACCTTGGTCTTGCACAGTAGTAGCTTGGATGTTCTGGATAAATTTCGGGATTAAAGAGCCTTGATACACTATAGTAGGCTTTGTTGGATTTGATCAGCCGTTCGCGTATTTCTTCCTCCAGATTGTTATCGGATCAATACTATTGGCCCAAGATAGTTAAAGGATTGCACTACTTCAAATTCGTGCTCCACTAGCCTGATAGTGTGACCAACGTTAAGTCTTCTCTTCGCAGAAGTCGCCACCATGTACTTAGTTTTCCCCTCATTAATGTGCAGTCCCAGTTTTTGTGCCGCCTTCTCGATCTGGGTGAAGGAGTCCTGTACAGCGGAATCGATGATGTCGATGTCATCTACGTAGGCAGGTATCTGGTTTAGTGACAATAGTCAGGTATCTGACTTAGTGACAATAGTCCCCCCAGATGTAACGCCAGAGTCACGGATTGCTTTGTCCAACGCCAGGTTGAAGAGGGGGCAGGCCAGACCGTCCCCTTGTCGGAGTCCATTAAAGATGTTTATTGGTTTGGACAGCAACCCCGCTATTTCTACTTGACTAGTTACGTTGGTCATGGTCAACCTATGTATGGGGCTATCCGATCTTGTAGGATAGTGGAGAGTATCTTATGGGGGGTACTCAGCAATGGTATACCCCTATAGTTGCTGCACAGTGTGATATCTCCCATCTTATGTATGGGGCAAATTATACCACGACGGCAATCTTCCGGCATTTCCTCTTGCTACCATACGTGCACCACGATCTCATGAATTGCGTGATGTAACGCTGTCCCTCCTTGTTTGATCAGCTCATCTGGTATGCCATCAGCTCCAGGGACTTTATTTGATTTGAGCTGTCTAATAGCTTTTAATGTTTCCTCAATGCTTGGTGACGGCAACATTTGGTCTTGATTTTGCATTGGGGGAGCCTCCAATTCTTCTGTGAACTGACCATTTAGCAAGAATGCCTTCGGGATCGGTGATCAGATTACCTTTTTTATCTCTGCAGTAAGTGCAGCGTGGTGTGTACTGCGTCATACTGCAGGTTATTTGGTAGACCTTCCGCGCCTGGTGCGGACCTCGCTTTCTACTTTTCTCTATTTCACGGACAAGGTTTTTTCCCAGGCACTTTTCTTTTGTAAGGCTAATAACCTTGCCCGGAAAAACAAATTATTATGGACAATTTAACAAGTCTCGGATAAGGGCCGAATACCGGTGGAGAGACTTGCTAAATAAGGCCAAGACCGGATCCCGGTTGTAGTGCCGATGATGATGATGACTTTTCTTTTGTCTGTAAAGTATTTTTTCAGATCTTCTGAGCTGTTTGTATTTCTCCTCGCGTACTCGCGTCCTATGAGACTGTTGCATTGCCCGGTGTAGCTCGGGGGTAAAAGATGTGCCAACGATGACGAAGTGATGTCTACAGTAGATGGCTATTTTGAACAGCTCGAAGTTTCTTACTATAAACAAGGTATTGAGACAATTGAACATCGCTGGGAAAAGAGTATCGACCTAAAAAAAAGACTATGTTGAGAAATAAAGTTTTTGCCATTTTCTCTCGGGAGAGGCGAACCCATACTGAACAATAACCAATCCGCGCGTCTAAATAGTCTCGGGCGTTCTTATTCTCGGCCTTCTCTCTTTACTCTTTCAACCCTCTTCCAGTTGCTCTGTCATTTAAGGACATAGAATAACGCCTTTTGTCCACGCTCAGTATTAATAAAACAAAGAAAAAAAAAACAACGGAAATTCTCACGGATGTTGCAGTAGTTAAGGCGAAACGCTCGCACCATTGCAACAGTAGGTTATAAAGAACCAATTTTTTTTTTCACACAAACGAGCGCATAAAAGCGGATTTTGAAGCAAACGTGTTTATGGTGTATAGATAGGTAGAGAGTACAGGGCGTGCGAAAGAAGTGGTAGAGAGAATCAACAAAAAAGAAAAATAATGAACGAGGAGGAGGAGGTATCAATGTACATTGGCCTTTAAATGCCTAGATATTGCAATGACAAGGAATCATAATTAGACAGACCATTTACGTTTTTAATCTTTAATTGCGGGACTGTCGTTTACTTGACGCACAACCAAAGCAGTACAATTGAGATCCATGCAATTGCTGTTTCAGTATTCTTACACGTCACTTGACATTGTTGAGTTTTCTCTCTGAATGATACCATTTTCGAAGTTTCATAAGACCTTTCGAAATTTCGTGGTCAATCTACGAAAATGAGCGAGGCAGACAGAAACCAACAACAGTCGCTCTTTTTCGTCATATCAGGATGACGCTGCAGAAATGGAATAGAAACAAATAGGAATCGAGTATTTTTCGTGCCGTGTTGTGATTAGAAGGTGCTTTGATCCTAGGGTGAGTGTTTTGTACTTCAGTGACAAAAATTGAACAAAATAATATTTATTTATTTATTTTTTGTTTTTTTGATTTCAAGTTCTGTGTATTTACGAGGGCGGGTCAATAAGTCTTTAGAAAATGACGATTTTCTTTTAATTTCTCATTTAGACCTAATAATGACGCAGAATATTGTCCAGTTATCGTATTTTCCTTTTCCAAATATTCAATCAAGATAATACCACTTGCATCCCAAAATACATAACCTTTCCAGCTGATTCCACCGTATTTGCCTTCTTTGAAGCCCGTTCGCCTTTAACAATCCACTGTTTTGACTATTCTTTCGGGAGTGTAGTGGTTGCTAATCTGCGCAGAAACTCATCTGGGTTACGACGCATGCGCTCTAAAAGGGCTTAGCCGAGAGCAAATGCGGCACCCATCTCGGAAATATTTTTTTCATACCGACTTTATCATGCAAAATGGAAACATGAAACAAATTGAAAATTGACAGATACTTAGTGAGGAATGATGCTTACTAAAAGCAGCCCATTAACGACTCCACGAGCGCCATCGTAGGTGTTTCTAAGGACCTATTGACCTACCCCCGTACTACTCTATAATGTAGCATGCAAATATAAAACATTAACAATATATTTTAGGCTCCTCGATAGTATAGTGGTTAGTATACCCCCCTGTCACGCGGGAGACCGGGGTTCGATTCCCCGTCGGGGAGCCTCTGTCGCAAGACTAATGACCTTGCCTGGAAAAAACAAATCATTATGGAAAATTTAACAAGCCTCAGGACTTGTTAAGTAAGGCCAAGCCCGGTGTCGATGATGATGATGAACAATATATTTTGTGATATTCACATATATGTCGACGGCTTTTTGAAGTTTTTGATGGTAATTGTCGAGAGATCGTTTCGGATATTACGGCAGAAATCATAACCACGAAATTATATTCCCCAAAAGATCCATGGGTACTCCCATCAGAGAAATAACATCTCAAGTTTGTTGCACTGATCAACGAGAAACTCTTGCATCATTGCAACATCAAAGCACAACAACAGCTCTTAATGGAGTAATTGATGGTTTGAGTTTGAAGTGATGGGCAGACAGTAGAAATATTGCACTGGGCTATGAAAAACATGGTACAAGAGATGAATTTATCCAGAATGTATGCTGAGGTCCTCAATGGATAGACGGACTTTTGTTTTTTATGTTACAGTGAATTATACTGATATGTTTGTAGTTGGCAGACATATCTCTAACAACTGTTTAAAATCTAACAATACCAACAATAACTTAATAGCGCTCAGCTCTATAGATAGGACTTTTTCGAAGTATATTTAAAAAAGGCGCAACATTTTAAGGCGGTTTTGAATATAAAGGTAATAGATTCTGTTGCAAAGAGATATTAGCGAGGCTTAAAAAATAATTTCCCCACTTTAATAGTAGATTTTTGGTGAAGGTCGCATACTCGTTAACTATTTGTTGGTGTTATTGGTATTGTTGTTGTTGTTGTTGAAACTTCTCTACGCGCGTGGAATAAGTTGTTGTTTTGCACCTTTATCTGTGCACCACGTTCGTTTCTTTTATTAAAGATTTGTTACTTTCTTCTTAGTTATCAGAACGATAATGGTAATTCTATTCCCACGAACTCTGTATTCAACATAGTTAGTTCATTGTGGAAAAAAATGCGACGGTGTCAAAATATCTGTTTCAGATTTATTGGGGGATATCATCATCATCGGCACTACAACCGGGAGCCGGTCTTGGCCTTATTTAGCAAGTCCTGAGGACTGTTAAATTTTCCATAATGATTTATTTTTTCTGGGCAAGGTCATTAGTCTTGCGCCAGAGGCTCCCCGATGGGGAATCGAACCACGGTCTCCCCGGTGACAGGCGATGCAACCTATTTTGCCCACTTTGTACACTCACATTGAAAGATCACAAAAATTGCATTTTTTTTTCAATTATAAAAACAAATTAATTTCTCCTTAAGTGGGATGAGTTGGGCGTTGAATTTCTGGAGAGACATATCCCCCAAAGTGGCGCAGAGTAGTGACCTTGCCCGGAAAAAATAAATTATTATGGAAAATTTAACAAGCCTCAGTACTTGCTATATAAGGCCAAGACCGGTTCCCGGTTGTAGTGCCGATGATGATGATATCCCCCAATAAATCTGAAACAGATATTTTTCCAAATCATTACGTTTAGAAAGTACAGAGCGGCGCAGAATTAATCATCCAATTTTGTTTTTGAATAACTTTTTTACTAAATAAAAAAAAATGTATTTGAGTGGTGGAAATCTTTATTTGGACCTTTACAATTTTTTCTGTTAAGTGGAAAAGATGATATCCGTCAAGTCGCTGCCGCCAGTGTTGATACACGTTTGTACCCGTTTTATCGCATTTTCCATGACTTTCCGCAAGATTTCCGGTGATAAATGTTCGCATTCCCGCTGAATATTCTCCTTAAGGGATGCGATTGTCTGAGGCTTGTTGGCGACCTCAAGTAGACCAAAGCAAGAAGTCTGGGATGGTTAAATTGGGAGATCTTGTTGGCCATGCCTAATCGCCAAAACGGGATATTACGCAACCAGGATACGCTTCCTTCACAACATCCATTGTGGCTCGTGCTGTGTGTGCAGTTGCACTGTCTTTTTGAAACCGCATATTCACCAAACCCCGTTCATCAATTTCTGGCAGTAAGAGGTCGTTTATCATGGCCCTGTAGCGTTCGCCAATAACAGTGACCGTATTGCCGATGGCGTAGTGGGGGTTCTTGAAGCTCACCTGAAGAACCACCCATATCCGCAACCCATATTTACATCCCAATCACCAGCACCTGAAAACATTTCCTTTCCCAAGGACATTAGTGCATACAAGCATTACCTAAGATTCCTAAAAAGAGTTGCATCCACAGGGGCATTTTCCCATGCATTAGCGCATCGGCAAAATTTTCCCAACAAAGAATTCTTTATGGAATAAACACCATATCCCTGAAAGAATACAATTCGGTTCACATATCATGTAACCATCCCAACCAGGCATAATGATCATTGCGTCGCCTATTCCCGGCTTCATCATGTGTACAACAAATCCCTTTTCATACACATTGGCTGGCGACCTTTTCTCCCAACAACAAACAACCCAAGCAGCTGCATTCAATTAGCGCAATCGACGGTGAAGCCAATTTCCCTAACTCGCACCATGTGCAAACAAAAGAAAGCTGTTCTTCCGCAGGCATTCTGGCGATACGATAAACAATCCATATCGTTTGAAGTATCCCAAATGCATCTCCCATCTAATGAGTTACAACTTTGTGGCGACTCTAACAGATACACACACAATTCAATTCACAAGCAAAATAGAGAAGAGCACCGAACGAAAAATCGAATAAGAACATACATCAGAGCCGTATACCAAGCGATAACATAACAATTCACATCAGTGGAGTATAGTCGAGTTTAAAAATCAAATTCTAAAATCGGCCAGTAGCCTGATGGGTAACGCTTAGTTCAATTTTTGGTGATTCAAACTGTCATAGCGTCAGTTCGAATCACACGTTCTTCTTCACTATTATTTCAAACGCTATAACTTGTTTACTCAGTTGAACTCTCAGATCATAAATTCCCTTTGTCCTACATATTCCTGGATCCGTTTACCATTGACCTTCTCGCATAAGCAAACACAAACTCAATTAGCATCCAATGAGTTTCGGCTTGTTTGCTTAGCCGAACTCACATCTCATGGATGTACATTATGTCCTTTCTTTGTTTAGATTCGTTCTCATGGTTTCGTCCCACGAATGAACCAATGTACACACATACATGTGTACCACCATGATCTTTATTACGAGATCTGGTTTTCTGTTCCACAGAGAGAGACTTTACGTCTCTCTTGTGGTAAGTAAAAACATATCCTTAGCGGAGAGGATATCCACCACCACCGAATCGAGGGTGAATCAAGATCCAGGTTCCAACCCTCGATTGAGTCGTAATTCACCCGCCAGTGCGAACGCTTCTTCATCGGCGTTTTCTTTCAACCCCCGTAGCATTCGCTCGGGCGTGAACACATCCCCGGAGTCAAGATTCGCGAGTCATAGTCAAAGTCGAAGTGTGTGCTGTTTATCCTTTTTTAATTGACCCTTATCGTGTGTGCTTCGATTCCGGTGCTGTAATCGGACGCGATTGCAGTTTTTTTTTTGTTTTGTTTGGACACTTAATGTACACTAAACGCATGCTATACCCGCATCAGTTTAAATAAAGATTGTAAAGCCCGAAAGTGAACCTTAATTCGATAATAAAAAAGGAATAAACTAAATATGTGTGTTTTATTTGTCCTGTGTTTGACGCTTCCGCTTGGTGAACATTTTCCGTGCTGTGGCATTCGTGTGCTTGATGTTTTCTTCTTCCCTTGGTGATCATTCGGTTAATGGCGGAACCGATGAACTAATAGTGACGTTTGGAAGACGAAGTAGAACCTCGTGTCGTACGCCGGCACCACGACTTAGTTCCCCCACAGCGTCCTCAAAAAATACGACCCAATTATTCCTCCCACGTTAACGCCGCGTCACACAATGGCTTTGAGTGGATGCATTGCCTCTTTGTGTATCACACGCAGAATTTCAGTGCCCCAGAAACGAAGATTTTGCTTATTGACGTAACCGCTTAAGTGGAAATGCGCCTCGTCGCTAATGATGATTTTCGGTAACACCACCGACCGTTTATTGGTCAAAAAAAAATCGACAGAATTATACCACGATCTTGCGGAGTATAGCGCTCCATTGCTTGTCTGTTTGTATACTGCAGCTGTCTAGTTTACAAATGTCAAATATGATTGACGGTCGACGCCATTTGCAAAAAGTGTAACATCTTCCGATTGGGTGATTAATTTTGCGCCACCTCGTATATGTTTTTAAAGTATTTGTTATTTGCGCATAAGTCTAAATATACTTTGTCCCAGTAAATTCTCGTAACCTGAATACGTTCTAATGCTTACAAGTTTTGTGGATTTTTTTTTACACTAACGCGCGCACAGAAGGGGATTTTGAAGTACTCTTAAATGTCAGAGCACAGTGCGAGCAGAATAGAGGAAGTATGTTGCGGTAGCCTTAAATTTGGCAAGATCTGAGTGTAGAGTTTTTAAAAAGGGATATAAAACACCGTATTCTCTCATCTAAGGGATGTCCGTATCATTGGTTTGTCCGGGGCACAAATGTCAGTGATTCGTCAGAAAATATGCTTGCATCGATTCTTTTAATGAAGTATTTAATTACACATGCCTTTATGAAATCACAAGACCCAGAATTGTGGCTCTAGGTCTTTTCTTGTTCCTTGGAGATCTCTTGCGCTCTTCTATTTAGTGTATTTGGATGAACTGTTCAATCCCGCAGTGTTTGCTACAATTTCTGATAAACCCAAGGAAACTGCCGTAGGCTATTTAGGTATTAAAGAATGGAATTAGGGCAATTTTGTGAAATAGCTGGTTAGGTAACTCTCGTTCCCGCGACCTGCTTTAAATTCAAATCCACATGATCACTGTGCCAAATTGAGTTAACAATAGGCGTTTTGACTAGGCATTGTTCATTTTCGTCCAAAAACACAAGTCTTGTTGCTGTCTATCCGCTAAGGGCAATCGAAAACAATTCGGGCACGTATATGATAATTGTAATTCACTTCTGAGAATGCTGTTGGTCGTCTTTATCAGCAACCGATCGTAAACAACCTATAAAACGAGGCATTAAAAGAGATTTGAAAGTCTGACTATATCGAAGAAGTGACTCATCGGTTTATCTAATTTTGTGGTTCTTCCCTGGTCGAGAAGGTTGACTGAATATTAATTGAAATACTGATCGTCTGGGTGCTCGTGGAACAGGGTCTAGAAGAAAATGCGACAATGCGATAGTTACCAGACTCCCCGAGTTGCTGTCGTTCATTTTGTTTTAACTTTGGTATTCTTATTATCTTACCATTTGATCCTCAAGTTGTTTTTAGTTTCGTTTTAGACAGCACCGGCTTTCTCTGTTTACAAGTGTGGATCGGCGTGATCGTAGTTTTCTGTTTTGAATAGTTCGTTCGTTACTCTTCGTCGGAACTAGAAATGAGAAGTTTCCTTCTCTTATGTTAGGCTCATCTTCTGCGGCTGATCTGTTACATGGTGACTAAGTAAGAGTAGACCGGCCTTTGTAATCTGCAAGCATTCGATCGTAGCATGTGCGTCGTCATTCGGGCGTGCAGAGTGAGTAAATCAACAAAGATCAGACGGAAGAGTGATAATTTAATTGAAATTGCTACTAGTGAAGCGTGAAGTGCGATTTTTGTTTGGCTTAACGGACACAAAAAGTTGATTTTTGATTTGGCTAGATTTTGTGACATTTCTTTTTTTTTATTTATGAAATTTCCGGTTGTTCATGTAGATCATTGTTATTATTTAAGGAAGTTTCTGACCAATTTGTGAATTAGTCAATTAGTGTTAAAGGAATATGTTTGTCACTTGTTGATATCATAACATTATAAAAAGTGGTTTCACCTGTAAAATACGAAAGTTTGACTACCAGATTAATTATAATAGGTACATCAGTATCAAGTTTCTTTACGACTATTTTGAACAATCGATTAATTTATAATATTTATTTATTTTGATTTGGTGAAAGTACTCTGCTAAAAGCAGCCGGATGTATGTGCATGAAATTCACCGAAACCACCGATCTCCGAAAGTTTCTAACGACTTGGGAAGTGGAATTTCTCTAAGTCTTGCCGATATCACTTTTCATTTGTGAAAAGGTAAGGTTAGTTTCCAAAATGTCTCGAAAACAATTTCCCTTGGTGATGTTGCTACGATGAAATTGTTTCAGGATAAGTACTTTTATAGTCTTTGGTTGAATTACTCATGGGTAAGATAGATAGCCGATTATATTGGACCGGAATATATCGAATTTCATAATAACAGAAATTCCATGTAATTATTTTCATTAACAAAATAGAATGTTGTGTTTTGTGAGCAGCACTAAATTTATTGTTGGCGCAAGGCTAATAACCTTGTCCAGGAAAACAAATTATTATGGAAAATTTAACAAGCCTCGGGACTTGTTGAATAAGGCCAAAACCGGATCCCGGTTGTAGTGGCGACGATGATGATGATGACTAAATTTATTGAGCAAAGAATTTATATTAAATTTTGTGTGCGTTTTGAAATTTTTCCTGCAGAAATGCAGAAACGATGACAAGCCTTCGATCAGCAGATTGTATGGAAAACAAAGGATATGATTGGCATAATATGGTGAAGAAGGTCGAGAACGCACTGAAGATGAACGTCATCCGAAACGCCCATAAACATCACAACACAACAAGTAGTTTAGTGGGGCTACCACCCCATTTATTGGCTTAATTCAAGCAACATAATTACCTACAACTAAAGTATATTTAAGTAGTAGGCTTAACCTAAGGCAACCAGGCCAATTAAGAAAGCAGGAGTAGGGGCGAGAGATGGGAGCAGGTTATAGCAAAGTGTAGAATATATATATAAGAATATAAATACTTATAAACTAAATTATATATAACCTTACAAAGTTTAGTGGGGCTACCACCCCATTTATTGGCTTAATTCAAGCAAAATAAGTACCTACAACTAAAATATATATAACTTACAAACTAAAGTACGTAAAACTATCTCAACTAAGCTTAATCCAAGGTATCCAGGGCAAATTAAGAAAGCAGGAGTAGGGCCGGTAGGTGGGGGCAGGTAACAGTAAAGTGTAAAAACGCCGCTTAAAATTGGTGGTGAGAATGGTTGAGGAGGCGGTGCCTGAGAGTATGGGTAGAGAAGTCGAAGTCGAACAAGGTGGAATTGGAGTTGACATTTCTCACCATCCGCGAAAGGGGTTCGTTGATACCATAAGAGGTCCGGTAAGGGGTGATGTAGAGAAAGTGGGGATTACGCGTATTTCGAGGGATTGTGTTCAAAGGAATTAAGTTAAGGAGGCAGGCGTGTGGGGAAGAAGTATAAGGGGTTCGTTAAGACCATAAGAAGTCCGCTGAGGGGGAATGTAGAGAAGGCGGAGATTATGCGTATTTCGAAGGTTTGTGTTCAGAGGAATTAAGTTATAAGGAGGTAGGCGCAGTTGACTGAGCCGGAGAGGACCCGATGAATGAACACTATGTCAGCCACGACCCTGTGCTCCTCAAGGGTTTTGAGGTTGATTAATTTAAGACGGTTAATATACGGCGACAGGATTAATTGGTGTTCCCATCCCATCCCTCGGAGTGCGAACCGACGGAAGCCACGTTGAATACTTTCGATTGTACAGATATGGATCTTATGATAAGGAGACAATACCTGGCTAGCATATTCAAGCAGTGGACGGACGGAGGTAACGTAAAGGGATCGAGTAACATAAGAGTCGGAGAATTCCTTAGACCATTGTTTGACGAATCCGAGGGCAGAATTGGCTTTCCGGATCGTCTCATCAATGTGAGAGAGGAAGTTAAGCTCCCTGTCGCAAAGGATCCCAAGATCTCGAATAGATTGGACAATGGTCAGGGTTTGGTTGCGAAGGGAATAGGGACGTGAGGATGAGTAAATGCGCTTACGGGAAAAGTATACCATATATTGGCCTTTGGCGATGTTAAGTACAGAGCACCAACTGGAGAAGTTGTCTGGGTCTGATTGCAGCAGTGCAGAATCAAATAGTGACTCGATGATCTTGTATATCTTGGTATCATCGCCTTATAAGGACAAGCAGGAATTCTTAATGACCTTATCAATGTCATTGCTAGCAAGTTTAAATAGGAGAGGACCCAGGAGGCTAACTTGAGGGACCCCAGAGGTGCCAAGGAAGGGGTTGGATATCATGGAACAACCGAACGGAATACAGTCTATCCTCTAGATAGGAATAAATCCATTTCAGCAATCCAGGTTCGAAACCGACGACGGATAATTTGAAGAGGGTTAGATTGTGGGAGATTTTGTCGAATGCTTTACTGAGTAAGAATAGAAAACCACCTCTCAGATCCATTTGAAATCCGCCACGGACTAAAACAGGGGGATGGCCTCTCATCATGTCTTTTTAACCTTGTGCTCAAGTATGTCATCAGAAAGGTACAAGACGCCAACATGGCCGGATCATCCCTGAACGGGGTCATACAAGTGCTCGCATATGAAGATGACATCGCCTTTCTGGGCGATAATCTAGAAACTGTAAGTAAAAACAGTGAAATCATCATGGAAGTGGCAGAAGAAATAAATGAAATCAAAACCAAATACATGATTACAGCGAGAGCAGGTGGACCTCAGGGAACACATATAAACGTCAGAGGCAAAATATTTGAAAAAGTTAAAGAATTTAAATATCTGGGAAAAATAACGAAATGTCGAAGGAAATCAACAAAAGACTACACTCCGGCAACGCTGTAAACTGCTATCACGTAATAGAAAGGTCCGTGTCTATAGAACCATTATCGTGCCGATTGCTCTATACGGATGCGAAACATGCGCTCTCACAAAACGGGAAGAAAACAAATTCCGCGTCTTCGAGAATAAAGCCCCATTGGTGGCAAATGCACACTTTTTGTGGCTGGTACTTGCTACCAACTCGATGTTTACAAGCGACCGCAATATTACACATCATAGAGATTTCAGGTTTGTTTCTGGCCCATTTGTTTGTTGGTGGATCCACAGCGAGAGAATATTTCGTCTTATCCGCACAATGTTTCATGCGTCTCAATTGAGGAATTCATAATCATGGCGGAGTCGAGTCGGTGAGGTCATGAACTTCCGGGTTCCTACAGGCCAATAAATAGTAATAGTATAGCTTTACTGAGGTCGGTCGAGACCATGCTGACCTCCTTACCGCGGTCTAGTGCTGAGAGTGTTAAGGAAGTGAACTGAACAAGGTTGGTTGTAGTTGATCGCCCACTGAGAAAACCATATTGCCTTGCTGAAAAAAGACGCAATAAAAACTAAGAGATTCGTATAGAATACTTTCAAGAATCTTGGGGAAGTGGGACAGTTTGGCGATGGGCGATTTTGGGACTCTTCTTGTGGATGGGGGTGATGAAGGAGGTTTTCCAAATGTGTGGGGAAAACGCCTTGAGAGATAGAGAGATTGAAGATCAATGCAAGGGGAGCAGAGAGAATGGATGAGCATTTCTTGCGGAGAATTGCAGAGATACCATCAGGGCACGGTGTAAACTCGTCTTTGAGTTGCAGTAGCTTGGATTCAATTAAGGGCGGATCAAAGGAGTTGGGGAGAAGGGGCTCGAGGGAAAAATTATATAGGTAGTTAAAGTATGACGGGCCAGGCACAAAGTCATTAATGAATTTTTTGTTTTTTGTTGTTGTATTTAAAGTACAATTGTTACAATATGTAAAGTACAGGCTAATTGCAACAGTGTGGTGCCGTGCCAGTTGTAGCAACTATGTTGTAACAAAATTATATACATGGACATATATCACGCCTACCCGTAACCTCTGGTTTCTTCATCTCCCTCGACCGGATTGTACCAAATTTATATTCTTCTCTTGGAATTGTAGCAGAATTATATACTTGATAATATATCACTCTTACCCGTAACCGACCGGATTGTAACAAAATTATATTCTTCTCGTCCTCAATTTAGGGGTTCTTGGGTATCTACCCGCAAAACTGCCACCTTCCAATATCACGGTTGGTCTCTCCGACGACGGGGGCCTCCTCCGAACACAACGTACTAGTACACGCAAAAGAATACCACAATTCCCGACTAGTTTACTTTATTAACTGCACACAGCTGACTCGACTTGGCTTACTAAAAAGACACTCTCTCTCACCATTCCCCGTTTTCTCCCCGAAAGGAACTCTGCCATGACTGTCCCTTCGAAATTAACATCGTAACGATGCAGGTTTGTGCATTTGCTTGTATTCAATTTAAATCTACGATCTGATACTGTCTGTAACGTAAGCGCTCAACTAATATTTCGTTAGGCAAATGCCTAATTGAAAAATGCATGTGTACAATTTATAATTGTTTAAAGTTTTATATTTCTTGCATATTTTGTTGTTTTAAATAATCTCGCGCTGGGACAATGGGGGAGGTTACTACGTAACACCCGTGTTTTAAAAGTTATATATCCGTAATATTTATAGCATGTAATAACTCTTAGTTCAATTTAGTGTATGAATAATACATCTTCCAATTCCATCTTCTTTATTTATTAAATTGAAAGAAACATGAAAATCTTCAATTTGGAAATAAATAATGTATAAACCTTATGTACGTTCACCGCACGGGTTATTTGACCCGTCCGTGGTAGGTTCAGTGTTAAAGATGCCAGCGTACGTGCCGAGTTCACTCCCCTAATGTACGACTTATATTGTGCGGCTCCTGCCCATAAGTGAGCTGCATACATTATAATGGAGGTGTTGCCACTGGATATCAGTCCGGGGTCCTCCAAAATTGGGTAGCAATCTCACCAAGACTATGCATACTCTAGTCGTTTTTTCACTCGTTTTCCGCAGGTGTTCCTTAAAGGTCAACCTGTTGTCGAGGGTAACGCAAAGATAATTAATATAGGGACTGGTTCTGATTATTTATCTTTCTATTTCCAAATCAAGGTGTTCAGCTTTCTAGTGGCTCCAAGAAACTGCCTCAGTATTATGTGCGGCTAATTACAGTCCGGCCATATCTAGCCAGCATTTAATGCTCTTGATTATATGGGAACAAATATTCTCCAGGTCATCTAGATGTTTAGCTACGGCCACTATCGCCAAATCATCTGCGTACCCAATGATTCTAAATCCTTCTGGTATATTGACTCTGAGCACACCATCATACATGATATTTCATAACAGCAGACCTAATACAGACCCCCGGGGTACACCCGCTGTTATTTTATATTTCCGTGGTCCGCTATTAGTGCCATAGAGCCGTCTTCGATCCGTGAGATGGTTTGCTATTATACGCACCAAGTAGGGTGAGACTTGTAGATCGCCCAACGCTTCTAGAATCCAATTTCAGTTCACCGAGTTAAATGCATTTTTAACGTCTAGTGTCATCACCACATCATATTTTTTGATTATCCAGCTATCGCGTTGGGAACGATGTCGCACACCATAGATAGTGCCTTACCTGTTGATCCTTTCCGGAACCCATATTGCCATTCAGAGAGCACTGTTGCCCCATCAGTGAATTGTTCCAGGCGAGTCGCACTTACTCGTTCAAACAGTTTCCCTGTTGTGTCCAGCATGCTTTGCTAACCTGAAAATACGTTAACGATGTTCCGAACTGTTAGACATGACCACGCACAACCGTAATGAAACATGGCGAAAAGAGAATCGAAAAAGCCAATCAGAATCCCATACTAAGGCAATTAATACAACAAGTCCACAGTTTAAATAGTAACAAGAAAAACTCTACTATCGCCATCCGGATCTCTTGCTGTGACTATCTGCTTCGTAGTGTGGGTCGCAGTCTTCACTTTGCCGCAAAACGCTATACCTGTTTTGACAATTAATCAATCAAAAAACTATCAAGGAATGTTTTTTTGGGACGGATGTCCGTTTTCCAGCGAACTTATGTCTGCATTTGTTTGATTAGCATCTACGAGATATACTATATATCACTACAGTCATACAACGAAAAAATAATGGATTTTTTCCCCTCGAATCTAGTATTTGTGTATAAATCTGTTTGCAGCGCAATGGGTGTTAAATCCTTAATTAATAATGTAGGGAAATCGCAAAACACCCTTTTCACTTTGTTTTCTTCCCGTTTTGTGAAAGGCCATGTTCCGCATCCGTATAGAACAATCGGCATGATGTATAGACACGGAGCTTTATGTTACGTGATAGCAGTCTGGATTTCAGCAGTTTACCAGGTGTTATTGGTGTGAAGTGAGCGTCAAGATACAAATTTATCGATAGGGAACGTTTGTTGTGAACGAGCCCATATATTTTCTTTTTATTTGATTGCTATGACATCTGTCAAACATATTTAGTATGCATCAAGTCATTGTACAAACAACATCATTTTTTTTAATCCTGTTAAAAATGTCGAGTTTTGTACCAGAAAATGATGATTTGCGGAAAGCATTAATTTTTTGTTTTCATTTGAAGAAAAGTGCTACAGAGTCGCATCGAATGCTTGTCGAGGCTTATGGTGATCATGCTCTATCGGAAGCAACATGCAAAAGATGGTTTAAGCGGTTCAGAGGTAATGATTTTGATGTGCGAAATGAAGAACGTGTTAGACCACCAAAAAAGTTTGAATACGCTGAATTGCAAGCAATATTGGATCAAGATGACCCAAGAAGCCCTACCATTTTCCTCCCACATTTCCTTTTTCCCCAAATCCATAATGGATACAAATCGAATTTCCACCCAATATCACATATTCATATCCCCAAATCTACGTTAAATTCTATGCCAAGCAAATTGAAGCAAACGTTCAACTGTCGAACATTGAATTAAATTCCAAAAATTCAAACATCACAATGCATATTTTCACATGCATTGTATGTTAAGTCAAAAACAAATGGCACAAATGTTAAATGTTGCACAACAATCAGTTTCTGACCGTTTAAAAAAGCTGTGGGAAAGATCCAAAAGTGTGGAAACTGGGTGCCACATGAATTGAATGACAGGCAGATGGAAAAGCGAAACACCAAATTGCTTCTACGACACGATAGGATCCCAGTATTGCATCCAATTGTGACTGGTGATGAAAAATGGATTTATTTTAAAAATCCTAAACGCAAAAAATCATGGGTACATCCAGGAGAAGCATCAACATCGACTGCAAAGCCTGATCGGTTCGGAAAAAAGACAACGCTCTGTGTTTGGAGGGACCAGAAGGGGGTGGTGTATCATGAACTTCTAAAACCTGGCGAAACTATTGATGCGCAACGCTACCGACAACAAATGATCAATTTGAACCATGATAGTATAGTGGTTAGTATACCCGCCTGTGACGCGAGAGACCGGGGTTCGATTCCCCGTCGGGGAGCCTCTGGCGCAAGACTAATGACCTTGCCTGGAAAAAACAAATCATTATGGAAAATTTAACAAACCTCAGGACTTGCTAAATAAGGTCAAGACCGGTTCCCGGTTGTAGTGCCGATGATGATGATGATGATGATTGTTCGAAAAACTACCAGAATGGCCCACAAGACACGGAAAGGTAATTTTGTTGCATGATAATGCTCGGAGTCATACAGCAAAACCCGTCAAAGAAACAATAAAAGCTCTCGGCTGGGAAGTGTTACCCCACCCGCCGTATTCACCAGACTTGGCTCCTTCCGACTACCATTTGTTTTCATCGAAGGGACACGCATTGGCTGAGCAGCACTTCAATTCCTAAAGTCGAAAATTGGGTCTCCGAATGGTTTGCCTCAAAAGACGACCGGTTTTATTGGCGTGGTATCTACAAATTGCCAAAAAGGTGGTCGAAATGTGTAGAAAGCAATGGCCAATACTTGGAATAAAATGTGTTTTCATCATCTTCATCGGCACTACAACCGGGATCCGGTATTGGCCTTATTTAGCAAGTCCCGAGGCTTGTTAATTTTTCCATAATAATTTGTTTTTCCAGGCAAGGTTGTTAGCCTTGCGCCAAAAAATATTTTACTTTCCCAAAAAAAAAAAAAAAAAAAAAACACTTCATACCCGTGCACCTGGTAGAAGACCTTCAAACAGTTTAGGAAATAACTCCGTCAAGAATGGAGGCAGGACTTTTTTTTACACAAACGCGCGAGCAAAAGGGGATTTTCTATACCCACAAGAAGAGGAAAAAATGCTTTAACCGAGAACGCACATAATTAAATTTTACAAATTTGGACTTAACACCTTTTGCGCTGCAAACAATTTTCTTGTAGCAAAACATCAATTTGCAGCGACTTACGCGCCATTTCTCGAAACTAAGGAAAAAGTTCTTCCACTATTTTTGTGATCGGGTTCTTCAGAGTGCCTGAAATAAAAACACAAAAAAGTCCATGAACTGTATTTTCTGCACAATAGCGAAGGATTTTTTTTACACTAACGCGCACGCAAAGGGGATTTTGAAATATCTATAAATGATTTAAAAAAAGAAACGAAATTCAATAAAATGGCGGAGTTTTGAAAAAGCATTTCTATTTTCACTTAATAGTCGGGCGGTGTTTCGAATGGTAAATAGACATCCCATCAAAATCCCGGAGGGTAATTAAATTGAAAAGTATTTACTAAACTCTCTCCAAAAAGATTCATTTAAATCGAATGATTTGTATTCGAGTTAGAACTGTAGTAATTTGAGAATTGTCGTTTTGAGAAAACCCCGTTTACGGGGTGCGAACAGTGTAACTTTTTAAAAGAGGGGATTTTCGGGAATTTATTAGAAGAAAATATTTGCTGCAAATGTCTTGAATTTTTGAGCAATTTCGTAGTGTATAAGTTTGCTGAACTTTTTGTATGAAAATAATTAATCATCATCATTGGCACTACAACCGGGATCCGGTATTGGCCTTATTTAGCAAGCCCCGAGGCTTGTTAAATTTTCCATAATAATTTGTTTTTCCGGGCAAGGTTATTAGCCTTGCGCTAAGAAAATAATCAATACTGAACTTATAATAGTTACGAGTATAATCAATACTCAGCGACCTTTGCGCCATTTACGCGCTGCTTTTTAGAATGCTACCGTTCAAAAACTGTTTGTGATCAGCCCTTGAAATTTAAGTATATTACACTCGAAGGTATAAAAAAATAAAACGATTTTTCGAAAGTGTCACACTTAATGATTAATGATCTAAAAACAATTTGTTGATAATGGTTAATACTGTCGCCCCATGTTGGGTACAATATTTATTAATCTCCATTAGCTAAGTGTCCTTCACAGTCGCCGGACGACGGTTTTACTCCTCCCACAAGGGAAATGAATTCACAAACCATAATACTAATTAATCAATTAGTTTTTTAAACTTATCACTCATTAGGTCACGACCTGTCGTCAGTAAACTGCCCACTTTGTCATATTTCAACATTTATGCATTTCCGCTTGACAACGGGTAATAAAATTGTTGTCATTGTTGTTATTAAAAGTAAAATTACTTATCGTTGCTTTTATCATGGACTTTCGTGGATCAAAATTCGCAAATTTAGTCATGCCAGTTTTTATTTACCTTATTGCTTGAAATTAGTAAACAATAATGAGGCACATACATATACTCGTAGACGAGCACCCAAGGTCACTTTAGAGATGTATTTCATGCAAATGAGGCACAAAAATTTAAACAGCAAAATTTGCTATAGAAAAAAGAGCAAAACATAAAAAACAAATACAAAGAAACAAAAGAAAAAACAAATATAAGAAGAACGGAATAAAATGAATAACGTGTTCTTAACTTGAAGAAGTAACTAATATACGAGTACTGTGAGAGTAGTTGCAGAACTGGCGTATCTTAGTTTCATTTATAGCCTCTTGTCAAAATTGTATGTCATTGTTATTGATCATGTTTTAAAAAAATCTGAACGTGAGTAAGTTCAGCAAGAAATATCTTAACCTCGCTACGAGAAGTGTTAAACATGTCGGGCACAAAGAATATGCACAGTACCTCGTATCGCACCTTCTACCCGTAGCACGAATGAATCTTCGTTTCAAATATAATTTATCTCTGTTTAGATTCAGATAACTTTTTAATTTCCTATTAATAAGCATTTACCTGTTTTTGAGATATCAGCTTCGATTTTTTTCCTTTTCAATTCTTCAATTTGTCCTTCAGAGGTGTATGTTATATGTATGTGGCGGTATTCGTTTCAATTTCATTTTTAATTTTTATTTTTCATATCAGCAGTCTTTTTTATATCTGCACAATTCTAATTGACGGTGTTCTTTTGTAGAAATTGATAAGGACATGAGGCAATGCCAATTTACAGTGAAACTGGTGACTGGTTTTGCGATGCAACTTCCTCATAGAAAGGCAATTAGAAGATTGGGAATACTTGCGCATTTGTATCCAGTAAATATCGTCAAACACTTGATCGGTTGGGGGTGGTGGAATTTAATTGATATTAACCGCGGTTCTTTTTGAATTTAAAATGCAAAACAAGAATAATGTTAGCACTGGTTAGCCGTTTAGGTAGATTATTTCGCGAATCAGTATTTTTGTCACAGGTGGTCACGATATTACTTAATCATTTCTGAATTATATAATTTTTGTGGTTTCATTTTTCTCGTTCTCCTTTCAGTCAATCGGAGGTCGGGTATTGAAAAGTATAACGCGCACCTGTGAGAATTGCGACTATCAAATTACTGAACACGATTTCGTTAGTGGACATTGATGGAAAAGTGAATTGTAAATATTAATACTGGCTATAATGTAGATCAGCATGTAATGGGAAACTAGAACGAACAAAATTGGTTCATTCAATAGAAAAGTGTAATAAACATGTATCATAACAATTCTAGTGTTTCTTGTTAGATTTCGGTTCCCTTGTCATTCCTTTAGCTTTTCAGCACCCTGTGGTTTTTTTTTTAAAGTCCTCCTAGACAGTTATTTAATATACTTAGTGTAAGCCGTAAGACACCAGAGCAGTGAGCTTGGTAAATAAGCTGATCTAAGCTGTGACTGAACGTAGATTCAATTGGCGATTCTGTAATAAGTTACTAATTATTCCGGTTGTGTTACGGAAACAGGAATTTATTTTAGAGGTTTTTGGCCGAACGAGACCATGTGTCAGTACGTATGATGAATTATGACTGTGAATACACTGGTTCAACTGATACCTTGGGGTATTATCGCGAATAACCTATAGACTTTCTAATTATTTTTGTAAAATTGTAGTATTCCTACACCAACCCCATTCGTTAAATCGGAAATAAGTAAATATCACTATGTTTTATATCTGCTGTTATTATCAAGACTGTAAATATCATTCATAATATCGGTGAACCTCTCGCAAGTCAGTTTTTTCTTTATAATTGAAAATCATAGTAGTTTTATTATTTACAAACACATGTTATGTTTGTTTCGGAAACAGTGCTTAAAGTACTATTATTTATAATCCGATCTTTCTTACGGCTAATAACCTAGCCTAACCTAGCCCGGAAAAACAAATTATTATGGACAATTTAACAACTCTCGAATATGCATCGGTTACCGGTGGAGAGACTTGCTAAATAAGGCCAAGACCGGGTCCTGGTTGTAGTGCCGATGATGGCGATGATGATGATCTTTCTTAATTGGGTCTATAATAGGTTGTCGTAAAACAAAAAACTCCGATTTATTAGCATGCAACCTGACTCCCGGCTGATCAGACATATCAAAAAAAGATCTTCATCATCATCATCGGCACTACAACCGGGAACCGGTCTTGGCCTTATTTAGCAAGTCCTGAGGCTTGTTAACGTTTCCAATGATTTGTTTTTTTTCCGGACAAGGTCATTAGTCTTGCGCCAGAGGCTCCCCGACGGGGAATCGAATCCCGGTCTCCCACGTGACAGGCGGGTATACTAACCACTATACTATCGAGGAGCCCAAAAAAAAAAGATCTTCCGACGACCTAAATCCGCTCTCCCCTGGACTCCTCACTTCTCCAGTCGGATCTTGACAGCTTCTCGACTTGGTGCCAAAATAACTGCCTAGAAATGAATATCGCCAAGTGTCACACAATCACCTTCTCTCGGAAGAGTTCCCCCACTCACCCACGCTCCTACCTCTTACTGAACCAACCGATAACATCGGTTGAATTGATTCGCGATCTGGGCGTCCTATGCGACAAGGAGCTCAAATTTACTGCACATATTGATCACATAATCCTCAAGGCCAACACCGCCCTTGGGTTTGTCAAACGCGGGTCGAAGGAATTCCTTAACCCCTGTCACCCAATCACTCTACACAACTTTTGTTCGGCCACTACTCGAATACGCTAGTCAGGTCTGGTCCCCGTATCAAGTGACTCACATTCGCAGGATTGAGGGTGATCAACGTCGTTTCTTACGGTTTGCCCTCCGCGGACTAAACTGGGAAAATCGGCTGATTCTACCACCATATACAAGCCGGCTCCCTCTAATCAATCTAAACACACTTGAAGAGCGCAGAGTCCATGCCGACATCATCTTTGTCCATCGCCTTCTGTCTGGCTCAATCAATTGCCCAAGCTTGCTCTCCATTTCAACATTGCATACAAATCCCCGTAACGTACGTAACCCTCGACTGTTTTACGTGCCCGCTCATCACACTTCTCACGGGGCTAACGAACCCATCTCGCGTATGCTACTACAGGCCAACTCGTTCCCCACCTCCTTCAATTTCAACATCTCCACTCCCGCTCTTAAACGACATCACAGAATAAACCCGTCCTAAATTCGCCCCCTCCCTTCAATAACCCCTCTACCCTGCAGTCCTCTCCTCTCCCCCCATCAAACTAGTTTTCCCCTACACCTTTCCAACTCCACCCACAACCCCCCTGCTCACTAACCCCCGCTCCCGTATCAGTTCGTACACATGCCCTCCACTGTCGCACAAAGGCCGCGTTTACCCCCCCCCCCCCCCCCATACACTCGCTCTTCCCTGGCCTCCTACCTCCCCTAACGCCCAGTAATCTTCAACCTCCTGGTTTTCGTCTCCTTTTTTTTTCGATTGAATAAGGTCTTAACCACTACTCTAGATTTTAAGATAGTCTGTAAAGTTTTATGTTAAGTTAACTTTAAGCTTGCAGTAAGCTAAATAAAAATGGGGGTTCCGGCTTCAATCAATCAATCAATCAACCCAAAAAGCGGGGCAAGCCCCAGCGACCGATTCCTTTATATATTCACGTACCTACCATAGTAATTATCAATTCTCTTTTTTTGTAAAATATCTACGTGTTTATCGTGGAAACATGCACATACTAACAGATTGCATTATTTACTTATGTGGTTACTTTTGCTTTGAAGAATTGGGGTGGGTGACGCAAGTTGTATGTTAAGAAATGAGGATTACACTTTGCCAATTTGAATTTTCCTTCGTGAAATGTGTATATACGTGTTTATGGGAAATATTATTAATTATGCGGATACTCTTGCTCTGAAGAATTTTTTTTTTTTTTTTTTTTTTTTTTTTTAATTACACTTCTCCCAGGGGAGGCGAACCTATAGCTTTTTTAAGGGGTCGTTGTTGTGTTGTCGTTTTTAAATCCTGCCCGCACGCGTTTTATTCGTTGTGTGGATTTTTTTAAACTAACGCTCGCACAAAAGGGTCATTCAAGGGCATTCCGAAAAATGTGTGTCCTAGAGCCATATATTTCTTGTGGACTACACCTCGCCTATCAAACGAACAAATGATGACTGATTTGATTTTGTGTTTGCTGATTATCACTTTCTTGGGACGGTGAGAGTTTGCGCTGTGCCTCTCCCGACTTTGTCCTTTTGTCTCGGGATCGTGTGAGGAACGAAGTATTGTACCAAACACGGGCACTGGGTTCTACTTCGCCGTCACCGACGTCACTATAAGGTTCAGCCGCCGCCCCGAGATGCCACCAAATAACTGTTGCAGTTCTTTTTGAACAGTTGCAGGTTGTAACGCTCCGGGAACACTCACGCGGGGAGGGAGTTCCACAGCTTTCCCGCTCTGTAACGGAACGAGTTCTGATGCAGGGACGTTTACGCCCTCGGGAGATGAACCGCAAACTGGTGCGATCCGTCGGATTGTCTTGTGGAGCGCATATAAACCGAATTGCGCGGAATAAATGCTACAAATCTCCGAAGAACAGCACCCGTGATAATATCTGTAAAACAGACAGAGGTCGGATACGCGCTTTCGATGTGATAACGGCTGTAGTCCCAATGGACGCGCCGCGCCGTCGAGAGATGAACCACAAATTGGTGAATATGGAATAATGCTACCAATCTCCGAAGAACAGTAACCGCGGGGCTGGGTGACGCACTTTAGGCATCTTATTTTTCCATTAAGGAATGGAACTATGTTATTCCTTATAAGAAAGCAATGTGTATACACATTCAGTTGGCGGAAAAACAAATTATTATGGACAATTTAATAAGTCTCGGATAAGGACCGGACTTGCTAAATAAGGCCAAGAGCGGATCCCGATTGTAGTGCCGATGATGATGATGATGATGATACACACATTCAGCCATCTGGTTTCTTTATATATCCAGCATCACCACCAGTTTTCTTTCGACAGATTAGAGCGTATGGCACACATTGGGCGTAATATTCCTCCATTATGGAGCGTGGATTATATTTTCGCTTATGAGACAGCAAAAATAGTGAGAGTCTCAGGAATGCGTATATTGGGAAGAAAGTAACTGCCATTTTTTCATACAAATAAAACATTATTTATTTTGTACAATGATTGAAGTTTAATCCGATAATGCAAGATTAGGGCTATATTATGGAAGCGACATCACTTACAAACAAGATCCAATAATTTTTGGCGACTGATCAAATATGTGCGCCGAATGGTTTTATGTTTTTCTGCATACTTTATAGCATTAAATAACATTGTTTTAGAGCAATTAAGCTTTTTTGAAATTTCTTTATACGACAACCTTTCATTATTTCGAGGATTTATTATCGACTCTCTCATGTTTTTTGTACAGCTTTTTTTCTTTACCAGATCTCTTTCAAATCTCTTAAAACAAAGCAAGAACTTATAATTCTGTTTACTTTCAAACAAATTATTATATTTACCAACAAATATTTACGTTTAAAACGAAATTATACAAAAAGAAACAAATCATTGTTGATTATATCGCCAATTCAAAGAGGATAAATTTGACTTCAAAACCAATTTAAACCAATGTACATGTGCAATAACTTTGGTAATTGCTGTTTTACATGAGAATAGAGATGAAGGAAGGACTAGCGGTACTTTTCATGATGGTTGTCATCTCTCATAATTCATGCAACGGTGTTACCAGTAGGTGCTAAAATCGTTCTTAATTAGTTCGCCACAACTGTATATAGGGTTTACGATGATAGTGAAAATTGTGTGATTCGAACCGACGCTATGATGGTTAGAATCACTAAAGAATTAAACCAATGTTCAACATATCAGGCTCCTGCCGCTTATATGAATTCGATTTCTAAACTCAAGTACACTCAACTAATGTGGAAATGATGTTATTGCTATGGTGATTCGAACCGACGTTATGATGGTTAGAATCGCTAAAGAGTTGAACCAAAGCTCAACACATCAGGTCACTGCCGCGTAGACGAATTCGATTTCTAAACTCAAGTACACTCAACTAATGTGGAAATGATGTTATTACTATGGTACGAGGGTTGCCTTTTATATTTCGGGATTAGAGAACAAAAACAAATATTGATCATCGAAAATCACTTTATTGTTTTTCAAAATATTCCCCATGAAGATCTATACACCTTTGCATGCGTTTGAACCAATTGTCGAAGCACTTTTGCCACTCTGATTGAGGTATCTCCAACACATGCATTCTGAATGCAGCAACCGCTTCTTCAGGTGTCGAAAAACGTTGACCTCTCAGTTTGTTTTTTACGTACGGGAATAAAAAGAAGTCATTCGGTGCCAAGTCAGGACTATACGGCGGATGACCCATCAAATCGATGTTTTGGGTGCTCAAAAATGCAGTTGTCGCAGCCGATGTGTGAGAGCTCGCATTGTAGTGGTGAAGAGTGATCCGTCTTCGGCGTCCAGTTTTTCCGAAAAAACAGGCGACCATTTGCTTGGAAGTGCTTCGTGCGCGAACAGCTTTTGTTGGATTTGAAACACCCAGACAGTCGACTGCTGTTTACTTTCGGGCTCATACGCGTAAATCCACGATTCATCACCTGTCACGATGTCAGGGACGTGTTTCGAAGCACCGCGACCGTATTTTTTGAGCATTTCTTTCAACCAATTGACTCGAGCCTTTTTTTGGGCGATTGACAAATTGTGTGGGATCCAACGCGAACAAATTTTTTTGACAGTCAAATGTTTATGCAATATTGAATGTATGCTGGTCCCACTAACGCCTAAGGTTGTCTCAATCTCACGATAGGTCACATGACGATCTTCCAATATCAGTTCGCGCACAGCATCAATGGTTTTCGGAACAACAACTGATTTTGGACGACCTTCACGAAATTCATCTTGGAGTGAACTACGACCACGATTGAATTCACCATACCATCGATAAACACTGGTCCTTGATGGAGCTTCATCGCCAAAAATTGAATTAAGTTGATCCATGCACTGTTGCTGAGTTAATCAACGCCGAAAGTTGTAAAAAATAATCGCACGAAAATGTTGACGATTTAATACCATTTTTGGGCCGAGATGAATCTTTTAAGTTACTGTAAACAACACAAATAGCGCTCGTATGTCAAAACGTTCTGAGTGCGTATAACCTCAAAAATGTCCAACTTTACGACAGAGCTGTCAATTGCCGGATTGCAACACTAGGGTTGCCAAATCCCGAAACATAACAGGCAACCCTCGTATACGGTTTTAACGGATTTGCTTTGATTTTTTCGACTTGTCTTTCGGTTGTGTTGTTCTTCACTATTAGTCGCGTGTGTATCTGCTAGAAACGCCACATATATATAAAAAAAAAAACAGTTGATACGTAAGTTGCGATATGCGCGACTGTGGGTACAACGGTTCAACTGACGGCACTGCACTTCTTATGACAGCGAAGTAACAAGATTATTTACACAATTATTTCCTTTTTTTACAAAACCGGAAACATATTTCAAAAGATTGCATTCTACGGGAACATGTCATCCCATTGGTTTATTATACAACCCTTTGGGCTTAAATCAATGTCACATTGCTTCTTAGTTAGTTTAGTTACCTGCACGAGTATATAGACCTCTTTAATGCGCTTGCATTGTTGATGGGGATGTACACAATCGATTAGAGGGTTGTAAACGATTAGATCGTTTAATGATATGAATTTAGATGGCAATGCAGCACGTGTGGTAATCTCTGAAGTGAATACCAGGCTTCGTTATTAGAGAAATTTATATGTTATAGCCCAACCACGTAAAGTTACATGGAGTCGTCAATTGAAGATACAAAATTATGCGCATATTTCAAAAGAAATGACCACTGCGCCGATTAATATTTTTAACCACTGATCAAATGTCTTGTGGAAAATTTGACCCTTAAAGCAAAAGAGGCTGACGCCGAAAAGATCCGAAAACACTGCTACCCGATAAAATATTCACTTCTTCCCTCTGTTTCACGTTTTGTTAACTTTAGCAGTTCTTATTGGACAAGTATCGATCACCAAGAATTAAATCCTCATGCAATTAGATGTTGCAATTTTCTTTTTCAGCCGAACCGCACGATTATGTACCGTCACAATTAAATGTATTCCTCCCTTCACACTCGTAGATGTTCAAGATCATCTCTTTTCCCTTTTATTTTTTTCCATTCCCAAGGGTGCTGAGTATAATTCTTGTATATTTTGGCAATTTCCGAGAAAATGAAAAGACATTGGCTTGGTTCTATGTGACATCAACAGGGATAGTTAAACTTCACCTTCTTTAAGATTGTATTTTCAATGAATATTTCAATATTTATCAAGTATAATTTTCCAAGGGTAGTTTTCTCTTGCCTTTTCACTTCTAGTGAATCTAGAAAAACGTACTCAGTGGAAGAATACAACGTTATAGATCCCTGTTTCAGTTGAATTGTCCTTCAGTTTGAAAGGTACAGGAAAACAATGCAATATTGTTATTTTGAACCTTTTATTCTCCCCTCGTTCGTGTCCTGTATGCTTCGCACTTTGAGTGTTTGGCAATACAAGACGTGAAAATACACAGCATTAAATCAGAGTATTATTGACAAATACATTTAGTCGTTATCCGCTCGTTATAACGTCTACCACGTGGTCGGTTAATTTCGCTTAAAAGAATATGTGCTAATATAAGAGAATTTATTCGAGGTCGAAGTCGAAAGTGCGGATTTGAATATTGTCATCCTAGTAGATAGATGTAGGTTTATACACATATAAAAATTAAGCAAATCGAAAACAGTTTAGATGATATGCGGTAATCGTAGAACACCGCTGTATTCAATTACCTTCTACACTTTGAAGATTCTTTATCATCTTTCTGTCGTTCTACGTTATACGAGTAGTAGACTAGTATTTAAAAGTTAACAGTGTTCACACTTCGTCGGAAAGTTACGTCCGAATGTTAAAAGCAAAATTAATTCAAATTGAATTCGACCGAAGTATTATGGATTTAATTCATGAACAAGTTGAAAGGTAAGAGAATTTGTTTCCGGACTTACTTCGAAATACAACACATTATAAATAACAATGATTTTGTGAGCTTGGATCTTTTCCCGACACCTTTGTTGGTGAATGAAACTTCATTAGAGTGAAAGAGAACAATTACCTTTGTTTGCCTTTCCAAAGGTATAGAGTTTAAGAAACAAAGCGGAGACCTTGTCAATTAACGATTAATTGCTATTCGTTGTTTCATTAGTCTTTTTAAGGTCATGTCAATTTTAATATTTTGTGTCGGCAGTTTTTTTTTAAGCAAACACTATTTGTTCTCTGTTGTTGATTCTTGTAATATTTTATAATTATGTATTGTATGACAAATAGGTCATAGCGAAACTTAAAAAGCAACTTGGCCGATATAAACGTTTGATATCGCATAATAAATATTGTGGTTGAATCATACCACCATGGGTGGATGTATTTTTTTCCCTTGAATTTAATAAATGTACTTTACAAAACTCCTTACGAAATTTATTACGTAAGTTAAGTGAGTCGAGTCGGTGTGGTCATGAACTTCCGGGTTCCTACAGGCCAATAAATAAAAAAAAAAAGTTAAGTGACATATTTAAAGTGGTAGTCCGGGGAATAGAATTTACGATGACTATTTTAAATATATCGCATGGTTAATTCCACTCATGGATTAAAAAACCTCATATTAAATAATATATGTGTAATCGTCGCTTTCGCCTATATTTTTGCATAAAGCAAAGAGCACGTTATTATTGATTCTGGTATTTCGAATTTAAATCTATCTGAATGTACAGTGCTTATATTCCTTTCACATCGTAGCACCGCTCCCCATAAGCTTTATGTATACAAAATGATGTAACAAACCAGCTACTGGCCTAATGTGTTTCTGTTCTAGGCCCAGATTTAAGTTTGTACTGCTAACTTTCATTTTCATAAACATATCATTCATAATTATTTCTTGTATAGAGGCCCGGATTTGGATAGAAAACAGTTTATTTATTTACTTTTTTTTCGTATTGTATCGAGAAGGGGGAATTTTTTTTTTAAGTTTACAAAACGCTTTTATTATACAAAAAAGTTTACGGATTTTACTTATGAATAAATGCTAAGCCCTGTTTACATTTATTTTTGTTATATTAAATTATTGACTCTTCACAAGTACTCGACCTTATGGGCAGGATCAAGGTGTAGTATCTGTTTTTATCAGCTTAGCATTTGATAGATCTCCCATCGGGGGACAATAAATGTTAAATTGATTTTGGGAAAAAGGCGGAGTGCTACGGGGTTGCGCCACCTCTGGCACTGGTTTGCCCGACAGTGAACAGGAATGCGGCTATCCCCTTATTGAGATAGTGAGGACTTGTCCTTGCGTATTATTTTAACGTTGACATGTGGCCATTTTAGTTTGCTAAATAAATATTTGAGTTGACATCTAAACACATGAAGGTATATCGTGATTAATTTGTTAACTGAAAAAATTCTTTTGAGCAAGGCATGATTGCTCATACCTCTAATTATTTATTCATTCACTTTTTTAACACTATACCATCGAGCAGCCTTCCTGCCCATTACTCACAGCAAAATTCCTCCTCTTTATGTGAAGGGTCTGGTGCCTGTGAGAAACAACTAACAGGCCGATTGATGTGCGACATCCTTCCAATTATCACTTATACCATGCGATGGGCAGCTTAAATCACCGATTCAGTCGATATAACATCGAAACTTTTCCATATTCAGCATTCGCGCAAAACCGACATCTTTCCAATGATCATTCATACCATGCGATCGGCAGCTTAAGTCACCGTCTCAGTCCATATATGGTAACATCGAAACTTTTCCGTATTCAACATTCGAACAAAACCATGCTCTGGCATCCCCGACTTACGGCGACGACCCTTGTTTCTTTATGCGAATCCTCAGCCTAAGTCCAATGGTTCATCACAGTCCAGATATCTACTATAAAAACAGTCCCCATCACCAACTTCACCAGCCATGTGATTACCAAATTCTAATAACACATCAAGGGCGAATTCAGCAACAGATGACTTAACAACACACGAGGGTGGTTTATTTAAGTATAACATGAATCGATCAATATATCAAAGAAACGGTCAATTACCCATGTTATGATCAATCACCCATGGTAATGATCAATCAGCCATGGTAATGATCAATCAGCCATAGTAATGATTAATCACCCATGGTAATGATCAATCACCCATGGTAATGATCAATCACCCATGGTAATGATCAATCACCCATGGTAATGATCAATCACACATGGTAATGATCAATCACCCATGGTAATGCTGGAACACATCGACAAGGCATCATTTTTGGAGCAAATTAACCCAATAGTGGGCAAGGCCACCAACGATCCAGCGTTTCGATGACAATAACTTACGCTCAATAAATTCCATAGTAGTTATTGGTTCAAAATGACAACTGGAGTGGATAGTGGATACACTGAATACGTGGTTAGCCCTTTTTTTTTTTTTTTTTTTTTTGAACACGAATATTTAACAAAGAAGCTGGCAATGACTTCAAAGCTCATACACAGTCATCATCATCATCGGCACTGCAACTGGGAACCGGTCTTGGCCTTATTTAGCAAGTCCTGAGGCTTGTTAAATTTTCCATAATGATTTGTTTTTTCCGGGCAAGGTCATTAGCACTGCGCCAGAGGCTCCCCGACGGGGAATCGAACCCCGGTCTCCCGCGTGACAGGCGGGTATACTAACCACTATACTATTGAGGAGCAGTCAGTACGTCCAAAAATAATTTATAAATGACGTTTTTGCCACAGAAAATTTGATATAAATGTATTTAAAATACGTGGCTGCTCCACTTGTGATATATATAAAACCAATTCTTCGAAGATCGTACGCGTTGCTGCTACAACTGCTGTGGTCTCTTGGACAGATCCTGTCCGCAGCGCCAGTTGTGGTGTATAAAGCCACAAAAATTTTGATATTTGATAATAGTATAAATTGGTTACCTGATTCTTCCTTCTTGGTGACTAGTTCATCAGTCCTGTTGTGATCGGCTCCGGTCTGTGCAGCAGTCTTCCCTTTGGCTGTGGTCCTCGATTCCTCGTGAACTAAGCTGGAGGTAATTTCCAACGCATTCGATATAATTCTCCACACCTCCGGATCAGCAGCTACTTTTTTCCATTGCGCATTGAGCTCGTATCGCACGGTTTTGCACTTTCCTCGGTTCCTGATTCTTCCTTCTTGGTGACCAGTTCAATTTATTTTATTCACTGTGGACAAGGAAAATACCTCTCTCTCTCGATCTCCAATCCGTTGGATTGTACACCGCTTGTAAACTTTAGGATTGAAATCTATAGTAAACCAAGTTGTCCAAGTGCTTTTTCAGTAACTTTTTAATTTCAATTTTCTCCCTTTAATTTTTTAAACTTTACTTTTACACAATTCAATCATAGGAACGAGCGTTATTTCTTCTCTTATCTCTTTTTCTGCTGCTGACCAACCGTTCTTCAAGCAACTGTCTTCAGAAAAAAAAAAAACGTATTCCGCAAAACAAAACCAAAACAAACGGAATCGAAAATTACTCTTGCTGTTTCTCTCTCTCCGCCAGCATCCACTCCGAAAACAGAAATCGAACTTGTACACGATCCACACTCGAACAGGAGTATGTTCGCACACTCAACATGTGGATCGTGTGCTTTTCCCACCACCTTACCATCAAATTATATTAAAAAGCAAATTAAATTAAAAGCAATTAAATGAGGGGGGGGGGGGGGGTGGCGGAAGCCGCACATAACATACGCGATCTTTTTTACTTAGTTCATCTTTCGGTAATTTTTGTTTTAATACACAAACGCGGCCATAAAAGGGGATTTTGGAGTACCCTTAAGTGTCAGAGCACAGTGCGCGAGGCACCGATACATTGACTCACCTTTTCTACCCAATCACAAATCAAAGTAAGGGTACCAGAAATACTGGATAGCTTCATTCGGAAAGTGTGTTCCCTAATTTCATGCTGACATAAAATTGCGGTGTAACATTTCGTAACTTTTTTTTTGTATAAAACTTCTTAATGGCGACTTGATTTGAGGCCACCACAATTGTTGGTATTAGAATTAATCCGAATTTATTGGAATACCCACCTATTTGAAACTACGAGTGCGGCAAACGCTTCTTAAGAGCTGTAAGATATTACTACTATTTATTGGTCGTTCATCTAGAGCGGAGGTTCATGACCTCGCCGACCACTCCGCCATCGTTCCCTGTCCAGCGCACTCTCCTTCCAGCCGATCCAATCTCCTCCAGGTCAAATCTAAAATTGACTTCCCATCTACGTCATGGCCGACCTGCCGGTCTCTTTCCCGTTGGTCTACCGTCAAGAATTCTACTCACGGCCCTATCGTTGCCCATTCGCGCCACATGTCCAGTCCATCTTAATCTTCGCTACCAATGTAAGATATACTTCACCCAATCCAACATGCACACGATTTCCAACCATGTATTCCTTTTGGGCAAGAATTCAATTCTCACATTTGGAAGTTGCGCGTCTTCGATAGGATGCACAAACGAGCATGGAACTCAAATGGACCCCAATTTCGTCGTCTGAATTTAAGTTTTCCCCTGTATGTGTTCTGCGTATCTCTTCTGTATAATATTTTCACATTTTACTTCATGGTACATTTCTCCGCGGTGCCCGTCAATCAGAGTCTGCGCGTCAGTTTATGTTAAAAGTTAGCTTCATCATCATCATCGGCACTACAACAGGGATCCGGTCTTGGCCTTATTTAACAAATCTCTCCACCGGTCCTGATTTCGAGCCGATGTCATCCAGTTTAGCACTCCCAGGCTCTGGGCGTCCTGGTCTACGCCATCCCTCCATCGCAGACAAGGTCTGCCGCGCTGTCTCCTTCCATACATCCTGCCACAAAGGACTTTCCGGGCAGGCTCCTCTTCGCTCATTCGAGCTAGGTGTCTCGCCCATCGGAGTCTACCGAGCTTGATTTTTCTTACAACATTAGCTTCAAGGTAGGTTGCGTACAACTCATGGTTGTAGCGTCTCCGGAATCGTCCTCCCTCACATACGGGGCCAACAATTCTCCTTAAGACCTTTCTCTCGAACGCGGCCAAGAGTTCAGAGTGCCTTTTATTAAGCACCCAGGTCTCGGATCCATACATGAGTACTGGTAAGACCATGGTCTTGTACAGTAGTAGCTTGGATGTTCTGGATAAATTTCGGGATTTAAAGAGCCTTGATAGACCATAGTAGGCTTTGTTGGATTTAATCAGCCGTTCGCGTATTTCTTCTTCCATATTGTTATCGGCTGATACTATTGACACAAGGTAGCTAAAGGATTGCACTACTTCAAATTCGTGCTCCACTACCCTGATAGTTTGACCAACGTTAGGTCTTCTCTTCGCAGAAGTTGCCACCATGTACTTAGTTTTACCCTCATTAATGTGCAGTCCCAGTTTTTGTGCCGCCTGCTCGATCTGGGTGAAGGATTCCTGTACCGCCGATTGGGTTCTACCGATGATGTCGATGTCATCTGCGTAGGCAAGTATCTGTCTGGACTTGGTGACAATAGCCCCTCTTGTTGTAATGCCAGAGTCACGGATTGCTTTCTCCAACGCCAGGTTGAAGAGGAGGCAGGCCAGACCGCCCCCTTGTCGGAGTCCATTATAGATGTTTATTGGTTTGGACAGCAATCCCGCTACTTTTACTTGACTAGTTACGTTGGTCATGGTCAACCTACAAAGTCGTATCAATTTATTTGGGGTGCCGAATTCTCTCATGGCATATAGTTCTACCCTGGCTATGCTGTCGTAGGCGGTCTTGAAGTCTATAAACAGATGATATAGTGGAATCTTAAATTCCAGACATTTTTCCATCGCCTGCCTAAGGGTGAATATCTGATCAATTGCTGATTTGCCTTGGATGAAGCCACACTGATATTGACCAATTATGGCTTTAGCGTATGGGGATATCGGGTCTTGTAGGATAGTGGAGAGTATCTTATAGGCGGTACTCAGCAATGTTATACCCCTATAGTTGCTGCACAGTGTGATATCTCCTTTCTTATGTATGGGGCAAATTATACCACGACGCCAATCTTCCGGCATATCCTCTTGCTCCCATACGTGCACCACGATCTCGTGAATTGCGTGATGTAACACTGTCCCTCCTTGTTTGATCAGCTCAGCTGGTATGCCATCAGCTCCAGGGGCTTTATTTGATTTTAGCTGTCTAATGGCTTTTAGTGTTACCTCAATGCTTGGTGGCGGCAGCATTTGGTCTTGGTCTTGCATTGGTGGAGCCTCCAATTCTTCTGTGAGCTGACCATTTAGCAATTCATTGAAGTGCACTTCCCATCGCTTCAGAATGCCTTCAGGATCGGTGATCAGATTACCCTCTTTATCCTTGCAGTAAGTGCAGCGTGGTGTGTACCGCATCATACTGCGGATTATTCGGTAGAACTTCCGCGCCTGGTGCGGACCTCGCTCTCTACTTTTCTCTATTTCACAGACAAGGTTTTTTTCCCAGGCATTTCTCTTTTGTCTGTGAAGCCTTTTTTCAGATCTTCTGAACTCTTTGTATTTCTCCTCGCGTACCCGCGTCCTATGAATCTGCTGCATTGCTCGGTATGCAGCATTCTTACGTTCAGTCGCTAGTTTGCACTCATCATCAAACCAGTCGTTCCGATCTCTGCGACTACTGCCTAAGATGGAGTTGGCAGTACTAATTACAGTATTCTTAAGGTGTGTCCATTTCTCTTCTACGCCCGACATTCTGGCCCCAGGACTTACTCTCCCTCCGTCGAGCTCTTCGAGGGCAAGTCTTAACGCAAGGTGTTGCTGGTGTTCTCATTGCGTAAGGCAGCCGTGTTGATTCGAACCTGATCCGCGGATGCAATACGTCTCCGTAAGGCAATCCACGCCCGGAAAACTGTACCAACAAGATAGTGATCCGAGTCGACGTTGGCACCTCGGTACGTTTGTACCGTCATCAGGCTCGAAGAGTGGCGGCGATCTATCAGCACGTGGTCAATTTGGTTGCGAGTGGCTCCATCAGGTGATACCCAGGTGGCTTTGTGGATATCTTTACGCGGAAACCTGGTACTCGCAACGACCAAGTTTTTCGATGCTGCCAATTCGATGACTCGTAGTCCATTGTCATTTGTGTTCTCATGCAAACTATGGGAACCTGCGTAGTGCCTGAAAACCGGCTCCCGACCTATTTTCGCATTCAAATCCCAAAGAACGATGTTCACATCGTATCTTGGGCAGGCATTGAGGGCCCGTTCGACGTTCTGATAGTATTCTTCTTTTTCGTCGTCAGGGGACTCCTCTGTAGGTCCGTGAACGTTTATGAGGCTTATGTTCTTAAATTTGCCTCGCACGCGAAGAGTGCATAGCCTTTCATTTATTGCATTAAAGCCGATGATGGCAGGCTTCAGTTTTTGACTGACTAGAAAGCCTACCCCGAGCACATGGTGTTTTGCGTGACAGCTGTAATAAATGTCATACTCTTTTCTTTGAAAAACACCACCCCCCGTCCATCTTATTTCTTGTAATGCTGTTATGTCAGCCTTATATTCGGACAGAGCATCGGCTAGCTGCTGTGCAGCTCGAGCTCTGGATAGTGAGCGTATATTCCATGAAAAAATCCTTAAATCATTTAGCCATTTTCGTTTCCGTGGTCGTCGTCGTGTATCCGGTCCATATCCGAGGGTTGTTAAATTTGCCATTATAATTCATTTTTACGGGCCTGGTTATTAGCCTTGCGCCAACCTTTCTCAGGATGTCGCTGCATGCATTGGTCAACTACTTGGCGGGTGTCAAAGTAGCTATCCAGGGGTGTCACGTGGAGACTGCATGTCAACTTGGATTGAACAGCGGCAAGGATCGTCCTGGCCTTCGCCGGGTTGAAGGCAATCAGAGACTTTGCCCTGTATGTTCGCACCCGTCCCCCCGAAAGTTAGCTTCAGTCATATCAATAAACTCGTTTTTCAGCCGAAGCACACAAATGTATAATGCTCTGCTTGATTATATGTTTCCCCATTATTATACTATTATATAAGTGTTAAAAAAATAGGATTTGTTCTTATCTTTCACCACAATAGTGTCAGAATCTCAAATTGCTGTGCGGTTTGATTGCGAATAAATAGAAAAACGTGATTTTGCTATGTCAAAGTTAGGTACTTGTTATTATCAAACCATCAGTGCCCCCCCCCCCCCCCCCCCCCCCCCCCCCGCGCTCTTAAGTCATATAACCACCACTCTCGACTTCTATAACTTTATCTATCCTATACCACCCCGACTTTCTTTATCTGTCGCCCTCTGACGGGTCCTTGCACTACATAGTACACTTTTGTAGTACTGTAGTACCCTGTATATAGTGTATACTTTAGTGCACTATATACTCCGCTTGTCGTTAATTTGCCCGCTACGTGTGGCTTATGGACAGGAGATTATAATGTACCCACAGTTAGACTTACTTGTATAAAATGTGCACAAAATTGTCTATTGTCTATTGTCACAATCAAGCAGTAGTTAATCTAGCAATCTAGGTGATAATGTCTCCACGAAATCCGTGACTTTTGCCGCCTTATTTGAGTTTTAAAACAACAGGTATCTTCTTTCATGTATTATTGTATGATACCCAGTGTATGATAGTCATTTGTTAAGCTTGAAATTTATAATTCCGCCGACTTATACAACTAGCTTGAAAATCAGTCAGCTATAGTATTCCCTCATCACAATGACAATATTTCTCTAATAAGTCGAATATTATATTGTACGATTAATCCATTAGAGACCTTAATCACCTTACAGCGTTAAGGAGCTTTGACAAATTCAAACATTGGCGTATTCGTTTGTCTACTTTATCCAAAAAATCAACAACAAAATAATTACACAATAGAAACTTATTATTAATCGGAATTAATATTTTCACTAATACTAGACAAAGGTTACATTTGTTCTCGAAAGCAAAGTCCTTGATATTCCAATAAATACTCGCGACTGCCAGCTCAAGGTGGGATTAAGTGAAATGATATACGAGTATTATCAGGAACTAACCAATTTTGTGTTATCACGGATTACGTGCTCACCGAAAACACGAAAGCTTGCTCGGCGTAAGCTAGGGAAAGGTCTACACACAAGGGGAAAATATATCTAATCTCATGTCAAAGTAACTACGGTCCGAAAGTAGAAGGGTAGATATTCCGTGTATTAGTTTTGAGGGATTTCTTATTATATAGAATTAGTGTGTCGGAAAAAAAAACGAGGAAGTGATGAGCATAATTATCCGTGTAGTGATATAAACGCTAGCTTTTCGTTCGTTTGCCATTAGCACGTGGCTGGATTTGGCCTTGCCGCATTTTTTGAATCACACATTACAAGGGCAATCATGACATGTGCTAATTGATTAGTTTTTGACTTCTAGTTTTCTGTATTGTGTTATATTTGTGAGTCAGAACTTCTCGAACGTTAGTTGCTTAAAAAGTATCTAACATCAGTGCGGCGGCACGTGTATGCTTGTGCGCAAAGATGTGTATTCGAAAATGAAAAATTATTAAATATGTTGTCACAAAAGTTTTCGAGAATTTAGCGTTTTAGAGCTAGTAACAGAAAACAACAATAGAAAAAATCATGGATATGTGATTCTGCAACATGTCAAAGGTTTATTATTATAAAGAGTAGAGATGTTATCAACGTCGTTTTACTGTTTGGAAACACCATGGATGAGCCAATATTCCGAATGTCTAAGCTTTATTACAATGTCTGGCATTAGCCGTTTGGCTACGAATGGTGTTTATAGACGGCGGGAAGTGTCGGGTCCAGTCTCACCTAAACTGGTTGCAAGTGATGCGTGGTGGATTTAAAATGTAGGGCTAGTTGGGAAAATTGAAAAACACTTATCCGTTCATTTAAGAGTTGATTTTTCAACCGTCAAACGATCAAACATCTACCAAGGGGTACTAATTGATTTTTAAATAAAGTTCTTACTATTTTTAGTTGTCAAATTGTTCCAATTCATGAGAATACGCGAGAAATTCAAAATTGACGATTGTTACATTCGAAGAAGAGAGATTCAGGATTTTTTTCGGATGAATTTATGCCGAACACGCACTGGTCGTAAAGAAGAAGTTTCTCGGGAATTAATTGAGGATTTTCATTGGCGTGGGATCGACAATTTTGTTTATTCACGATTTTATTCAAGGAAAAGTGAGCTTCTTCGCGCATGATAATTGTTTATCAAGAATCATCATCATGTTCACCACGAAATTCGCTGAAACCGAGATACGCTGCTTGATGATTGGTAAAAGTTGATGTGTTAGTTGAATTTTGTTTGGAAATTACTTCAAATCAACATGAGTTACGTGACGACGGACAGATGCGCTTGGGATGCCCAACTGCGTAGGAGGATGAGGACTTGGTGTTGTCGGTGATCTCTCAATGCTGTTCTAATACAGCCTTAATGTTCTCATCAGGCCGCTTCGGCCGATGTCGGTCATGATGGTTGGCAGTATCAAGATAGCCGGCGTGATATCTTTTTGGTGTCTGAAAGCACTTTCCTCTTTCGATATTTCCGCATGTTGCATTTTCACAATTGCGAACATGTTTTCAATGTAAAACTGCTCGACAATAGTGTCCTGTGATAGTGTTATGATAGTTGGTATTATAAAAACGGCCGGCGCGATATCCATTTGGTGTCTGAAGGCGCTTTCTTCGCTCGATATTTCCGTATGTTGAATTTTCATAATTAGGAAGATGTTTTCAATGTAAAACTGCTCTGCAATAGTGCCCTGTGATAGTGTGTCATAATGGTTGGTATTATCCAAATGGCCGGCGCGATATCTTTTTGATGTCTAAAGGCGCTTTCTTCGCTTGATATTTCCGCACGTTGCAATTTCACAATTGCGAACATGTTCTCAATGTAAAACTGCTCGGCAATAGTGCTGTGGCGGTTCCGCCAAACCCCACTGTCTACTTACCGTAAAACCCCCATTACATTCAGCCAATTTCCTAACTTCACTAATGCAATCGCATTAGTACCTGAAAATGCTTCACGCATCATATAGATCAAATCTATAATCTTAAAGTCCCTGTAAAGAAAACTTACCTCTTCATGCATCTCTTCGCATACAATTGTCCGTAAGATTTCTTGCTTTACTTATCTGGAATTCCAAACCAAATCGGCACCTTCCGTACCAGACAAATTCCTGTAAACAAAATGATTCGGTTTGCATACAATGTAATTGTCATGACAGGGACCATATAAATATTGCGTCGTCTATTTTTCAGGAATTCAATACCTACCCTTACTAGCGATGCCATAAACACCATTTCCCAGTAGCCTAGCTAAAACCAATTAGCACATTTCCACATCGCATCGTCGTCTCTTTGTTTAGCCGCGACGCACATTTCCAACAAAGATCCCATTGGCATCCGACGAGTTCGGTTTTATTTGCTTTACCGAAATCATATCCCATGAATGCACTTTATGCCCTTTCTTTGTTCTAGGTTCATTCTCATCCATGAAAGAACCATGCACACACACCACCATGATCACGATCAGCGAGTGAGCTCTGCACGAGCAAGATATCGCTGAGGTTTATTCCATCCGCTGACCGCCACGGTCACGCGTCACTCCCGCTCTCCGCCGGCAGCCGAGACGCGTAAATACATACCCGGAGTCGTGTGGGTATTAGTTTAAAGTATTTTCGTGAAGTTGTAAACGTAACGAACCGCAGACCCGACGGCGATCTTGTCAAAGTTGGTGAAAGTATTAATTAAAATGTTGTCATTTTTATGTGTTGTTCGATTTTGATATACATTCAAAAATAAAGAATAAATCTTAGTGAAAGTTTTAACGCAACGTCAAATGTTAGTATCCAATAAGAAAATAGAACTACAATAAAAGAACCATTAATAATAGAAGAAAAGTGTGTTATATTTTTACTGGTCTGGTGTTTGTGCTTTTTCCTCGGTGTCGTACTGGTCGGAACATTTAGAGGAAGTTGTGGGGACTAGGTAGAACTCCCGCCCATGCTGGCGTCGCGATCTCGTACCCCCACAGTGCCCTGTGATAGTATGTCATGATGGTTGGTAATATCAAAATGGCCGGCGCGATCTCTTTTTGGTCTCTGAATGCGCTTTCTTAGCTCGATATTTCCGCACGTTGCATTTTCACAATTCAATCTAAAACTGCTCGGTAATAGTCCCCTGTGACAGTGTGTTCTGTTTCATGGCAGAAATTCGATTCGACCGCAGGTTGCCATAAGCCGCTCTGAAAACAGACGTGAAAATGACAGGGTTGCCAGATTCCGGAGTTGTAAATGGTCCACTCTATACTTAACTTATATGAGGGTCATGAACATACGATCTGCATGAAAGCTTCTGGAAAGTTTTTTCTTTTAAATTATTTGTTTTTGCAATACAATATAATAGTTGTAGTAAAAGGAAATCCATTATTTTTGCACGAAATTGAAGGTTTTATTTGGCATAGGTAGAATGATCCGAGTTAGGTCAAATGTGCACCGTTTTGTTCGAAAGATTGTTGCCATTTCGAAGGTAATTTCATTATGCCTGTCTCATAGAAACCCTTATTTATAAATTTTTATTTTATTTTACATTTCCCAGTAGTCCGTGTCCTGAGATGTTTTTTTTTCTCGAGCGGGTCCATCAGGCAAGCTCCGGAAGCTGTTCAAGGATTTGTCCCAACCATTTCACGAAGCCTGTAGTTTAATAGGGTGGTATTTCATCGGGCGGCTGGGGTTTGGAACCCCACCTACCACTCAGTAATTTGTGCTGAACTGTACAATAGCAAGAGTCGTCAGTTGAACCTGGGTTTGCGCAATCAAACGCAAGATACAACCTCCCTACCAACTCAGCCACTTGAGGCGGCGTGAAGAAAAACATCTCTTCAAGGGAATTGATTGACATTAGTGCCATAAATACATATACACTCCCTATCACAAATTTTGCGATTGATTTTCGCTCTTTACACCTGTGGCGTTTCTAACAGATACACACGCAATACACAAGCAAATAGTGAAGAACAACGAACGAAAATCGAATAAGAAAATGCATCAGAGCCGTATACCATAGCGATAACATAACAAATCCACATCAGTCGAATGTACTTGAGTTTAGAGATCGAATTCAAACACACGGCGGTGGCCCGATGAGTTGCGCTTTGGTTCAATTTTTGGTGATTCTGTCATAGCGTCAGTTCGAATCACATGTTCTTCACTATCATCCTAAACGCTATACACCTGTTGGAAATTTTGTACCCGGAAACATATACTACCTGTGAATAGGTACGTATTTTCCCAAAAGAAATTCTTATAATTAAAGGGTAATTAAGAAACAACCGCTGGAATTTCCCAAGATCAAATAACAAACTCCTTAAAAACGGTATAAAAAAGTGCGTCCTAGGATGAGGTCACACGCCAAATTTTAGAAAAGAAGGAAAAAGTTAATGAAATGTACATTTTATGGTTTTAAAACATTTATTTATAACGTTTTTTCACATTAATAATGAGTATGTCCACCCATTTTTGGATATGAGGTCTATAAGACGGTTTGGAATAGAATCATCGTTTTTTTTAAATAGTCTAGGGAAATTTGGTCCCAGTAATGACGAATAGCTTCGATCAGGGTGTCGTTGTCTTCAAATTGTCTGCCGCCTTCATAAACTTTACGAGATAGCCATGACCAAACGTTTTCGATTGTGTTTAAGTCCGGCGAATAGGGCGGCCATGGGAAAAGTATCACGTCTTCTTGAATTGAATCCAACTTCTAACAACCCTGGAAGTGTGGATGGGGGCATTGTCTTGTTGGAAAATCCAAGACGGACCCGAAAATGTTTTTAATTTTTGGAAATGACCGCAAACATTTGTAGTTGTTTCCGTTCCTTGTTGTGGACAAAAACTCCAACTCGATTGTGCCATAGTAGGTAATAGCTCCCCACTTCATGACACCTGTTGTACGGCTGTGATGTCTTGCCAAATAGCAAGCTCCTCCTTTCTCAGATCATGTAAATAAAACTTGAAACCATCGAGACCATCAAGGTTAAACTTTTTTTCACTCGAGAAGACAACGCGTTTCCATTCACTCGTCCAAGCGACATATTCCCTTGCAAAATTCATTCGATGCTTGCCTTTTGACCGGGAGTGCGCCACCTGACATTGCAGCTAAAGAAAACGCAGCATTGCATAAGGTCTCCCAAGAGAATCGTCGGAGAATGCGGCCACAGTTAGAGCTCTCAAGCCTAAGAGAATGGCAACGAAGGTGGGATTCTTCCACCAAAGGAGGATGGACCACACCATGATATCTGATATAGAAACATGAGTGAAAAGAAAGCATGGCGAGCTGAATTACCACTTGACTCAGCTAATATCGGGACATGGATGCTTTCGGCAATACTTGCACAAGTATAAGCATGTGAATCACCCACACTGCTGCTTGTATTGCGAAGGCAAAATAGAAACTGCGGAGCACGTACTCCCAGAGTGCGTGAGATTTGAGATCGCACGAACGATTTTGGAGCGACATATGAGACGAACAGTTACTGCGGCAGGAGTAATAAGTTTACATGCTGAGTTCAAAACGGGCATCATCATCATCGGCACTACAACCGGGAACCGGCTGTGCCTGGCGGGAGGTGGTTTTAGTCGATAAAAATCCGGCATGCCTCTGGATCGGTTCAGAGGGATCTTTTGAAGATTTTGACATTTCTACCTAAACAAAAAAACAAAAAAAAAAAGACACCAAAGTGCTGACACCATAAGAAGTCAGACTGAATAGATAGCATTACAATGTTCACTGCCCAGGTGTTTCGACAGATGTGTGTCATATATGGTATACGATATCACACTGCATGATACTTACCTAATAACGTGTCATCTGAGAAGTGACTCATTGTGGATTTACTATGCAATGTGTATTGTATTATGTGCGCTTGGAATTAGGAACATAGCTTTCGGGTCATGATTGGGAAGCCTACATATGATGCCATGTGATGTAGTTGGTATCGATATGCATCGGGAACACTGATGGGGGAACAGTATTTAAAGAAGGATTTGTTGAGGAATAAATCAGATTCAAGCAAACCACAAGTGGACTTGTTTCTCATTTTGGCAGACTTTTATGGCATGCGTGCCCTGTTTTTCAAATACATTCCTTTTGGCAGATATCTATGGCATTCGTGCCATATGAGACGGACAGTTACTCCGTGATGAGTAAAACAATATATGCTGAGCTCAAAACAGGCATGGTCCGTAACAAATGGTTTTCTCTGTGAAATGATGCAGCAGTTGCGACGTGACGAGCGGAGTAACAAGTACCCTCCGCCCCGCCCCGCGATGGTATATCTAAAAGAAAGTTCCGCGGGGATCAACAGGAATATGCGCCTGACGGGAGGTGGTTTTAGTCGGTAAAAGCCCGGATCGGTCCAGAGGTATCTTTTGAAGATTTCCACCTTTCTACCGAAACCAAAAAAAGACCTTCCAGAGCATGGTGCATCTTAGACATCAAAATTACTGTAAGAGGATCAACGAAACCACAATTGCACGTGATTGGGTGTTACAGTTCAGGACCATAAGCACTATTAACATTTTCTGCCGCCTGGGTTGTATTTTTGCCTTTCATCATCATCATCATCATCATCGGCACTACAACCGGGAACCGGTCTTGGCCTTATTTAGCAAGTCCCAGGCTTGTTAAATTTTCCATAATGATTTGTTTTTTTTCCGGGCAAGGTCATTAGTCTTGTGCCAGAGGCTCCCCGACGGGGAATCGAACCTCGGTCAGCCGCGTGACAGGTGGGTGTACTAACCACTATACCATCGAGGAGCCATTTTTGCCTTTATCGAAGAAAAATGCCAAAAAAATTTTCTGGTGTCTATATTTGACATGCGCTCAAACAAAACTGAGTCAAGCAATCACCAAACTGTCTGAAAAGTTTTTTTAGTACCAAATCTTATTTTTCTAACTTCATCCAGTGTAACCCGATCGCACTTATACAACGCGAGATAAAAATTACTAAAGCCTTCTATTGGAAAAATAATAGATTTCTTTTTACTACACCTTATATAAAGTTGGTGTGAATTGAATATTTTGATTTAGATTCGTTCTACGCAAACGTATTTTCCCTTTGCTGGTGTACATATTTGACAAACGCTCAAACAAAACTGAGTCAAGCAATCACAAAACTATTATTTTTTTAAATAACATCCTTTATAAGATATGAATAGTACAATCTTAACAATTTAATTTAATACTGTGTTTGAATTGTACTTAATTTAGTTTAATTAAGTAAAACATGTAAGGGTTTACTGCATCAGTGTTCAACTCCCAGGTTACAAAACTGTTTGAAAAGTTTTTTCGTACGACGTCTTATCATTGTAACGCCATCTAGCGTAACCCGATCGCATTATACAACGCGAGATACAGATTACCACGCGAGATGCAGATTACTAAGCCATTCAAAATAATGGATTTCTTTTTAATACATTATATATATCTCAACTAATTCTTATATGGAAAGATCAAACAGAAGAAATCATCAACGTTGTATATTGCATTCCAATAATAGGTTCACGTAATGACAAGGGGGTATTAAATAGCCTGCAATAGGCAGTTTTTTATAGACTTATGTAGGTTTTCCAGAGATTTAGCGCCTTTCAGACCGGAAGTCCATTTGAAATAGCAGTGTCTCTTTTTATTTAATATAAAATTGATTCCTAAGCAGTAAAAATTCAAGGAACCATGAAGACAACCCAGCACTCCTTTGCACTTCATTGATTTTTGTTTTTCAAAGCTATCAGCTTACATTTTTTTTAGATGACAGGAATCGGTTTACCTGAGAAATGGATCAGGATCAGTTCAATGAACAATTTCGTTTCATTTCCGAATACCTTCTACGGACAGCTGTGCTCATTACATTTGCACCTGTGGCTAACCAGGTGTCACATAGTCGCACACACGGGGATATTGACGTATTCTACATGTGCCTGTTGTGTTGGTCCATCGTCGGATCTCATTGTAGTTTAATGGACCTAAAACCAAAGAATATCTTCACCGCACCCTGCATCTCACCTCTCCATATCAAATTAAAGAACTCTCTACATAAATGCAGGCAATCCCGATTTACGGCAAATATTCCCGACAAAACTCCTCTAAAGGATGGAGGGATACACATATTGCGCACTACCTGTTTAACGTAACACCAGATTACCTCTGTTTTAGGCATTGATATATAACATTCGCTCACTTTCTATCAGACTACTGTATCGTTGCACATATTCATAGTGTTTGTCACCTTTTTAGTGTATTTGTTTTTAATTTCAGTCCTCTTTACGTTGGTGCCCTGATCATAGGTTTTGCCTTCAGGTTTTCAGTTAGCCTTACATCGAAAAGGTGTCGAGATACAAGGCTCGCTCTCGTATACCTGCACACAGGTAAACATTTTTGTGGTTATTGATCGTAAAACATCTGCGGGCAGTCGAACTCAGCTAAAGTGTCCAGACCTTGTGAAAGTTAAATAAATATAGAAAATGTTGGGACTAAGAATGCTTCCGGTTATAAAGTTGAGTGAGTTGGATTATATTTAAAATGAAAATGAATAAAAAAAGCCCTGCAAAATATATCATGACCTTAAACAAATATGGAATGTATAAAACAATATGATTCACTGCTTATACAATAATTCCATAAATATAGAACTGGCGATAAGTGGGATTCCCCTTGGTATTAAAGTGTGAATTTTTTATGATTAACGGGTTCGTGGGAAGAGTGGGGTGATAATATATATTCGGTTGTTGTCAAGGTCAAAAAATTCGTTTTGAAGTGGACGATTCGTTCGTAATAAGTAATATAATCGAGTTAGGAAGTTACTCGTTTGTTTTCGGAATGTAAAATGTTCTCCAAAAATATTATCATTATTGGCTTGAAATTAAGAATGGCGTACTTGTATTATTTGAATAAGCTCGCAGTTCGAAGCTTTGGGACAAGGAACCAATTATTATTTTTATAGCTTTTTATATATATTTAAATCTATACATCATTTCAATTAGAGTCCTTAGGTTCTTAATAATCCATATATACCCATTGCGGTGTATGCATACATTTTGACCGTTTTTTTCTAGGGAAATTATTTTTTTTATTCAAAATATTAGCCATCGGCTTTTACACATTTCGCCCATCTTTCAGGTAATTCATGAATAGCATGCCAGAAAAACTGCTTGTCTTTCGCGGCAAACCATTCATCGAGCCATTTGCCAAATTCCTCGAAATCGCTGAAGTACCGCTCTGCCAGCGCGTGTCCCATTGATGCGAAGAGGTGATGGCCAGATGGCGCCAAGTCTAGGGAGTACGGCGGGTGTAGAAGGATGTCCCATCCAAGCCTTTTCAAGGTGTCTTTCACTAGTTTTGCTGTGCTGCGTACTTTACGCTGGCACCATCTGTTAGTTAAACCGGAAAAAACGTATGCATGCACTTGGTATTGATCTTCCCCATTGCTCGTAAACGTTTGCTGATTATTTCTTGCGACACATGTAACGCTTCTGCTAATCGCCGTTGAGTTTGGGTTGAGTCATCATCCAATTACTCCTGCAATTGCTCGTCTTCACATTTTTGTGGTCTACCACAAAAGCGCTCACTGTCTTTCACATTGAAATCACCACTTATAAATTGTCGAAACCATGTCTCACATGTTCTAATTGATGGAGCGTATTCACCATATGTTTCTACCAGCAAACGATGACTTTCAACAGCCTTTTTCTTTTGATTAAATAAGAAAAGCAATGCGCGCCGCAAATGTTCCTTTTCAGGCACAAAACTCGACATGATATCTGAACGATAAAACAAAGACGCTCGATTTTGGCGGACTCAACTAGTGTGTGTTTGTAGTTAAATCTCTGACGAGATGCAGTTAAAAATGACGTATGTGTCAAATTAATACGCTGCGTACTTTTCGTTGGCGCCATCTTAGTTAAACCGGAAGAAAACGTATGCATACACCTAGCATATAGTACAATGCATTATCTGTAGGAGGTCTACTGTCATAACGTTACTGTGATATCCGTGTGTTGGCGGAATGACCATCTACATCTGGTACTCGTATTGGCTCGTTGACGAGTTGAGTTAAACTCTTTGCCACAGCAATCCTCATTTTCCTCAATAACGACGTTGACTCTATAGCGGACACATTGACAGACACGATTCTACTTGGCATGCGGACCTTTATTCCACACAGAGTAAAGAGTATCAAACCCAAGAGAAATATGTGGTTCGATTCCGGGTGCAGAGAAGCCATTAAGGCGAGTTGAGCTTCCGGTTGTATAAATCAAACAATACTGAGGAAAACCGGGAAAGATTTAAGAGAGCTAGAAATAACTGCAATGCGTATATTCAACGCGCCAAGTTTTTGCATGCCCAGAGAGTGAGACAAAAAATACTACACTCTCCCACAGGTAGTAGAAACTTCTGGGTATTCGTGAAAAACATTCAAAACTCAGTCTCTTCATCCATTCCATTGTTTATAGTCGATGACAAACCAATCACCAGTGCAATTGAAAAGGCGAATCTACTTGCTGCACATTTTGCAGCCAACTCAACGCTGCCTGATACTACATCAGTTCCGCCTCAACTTGAGCATAAGCAGCACACCATGAGCCAGATTCGCTTCCGAACGCGTACTGTTGTCCGGGCACTCAAAGAGCTAAACGCACACAAATCCGCTGGCCCGGATGGCATTCCCCCAATCCTCTTGAAGAGATGTTCCTCTTCACTCGCTAAACCACTGCGGAAACTCTTCCATTTGTCTTATTCTACTGGATGTTTCCAAATAGAAGGAAGCCAGCGAACATTCAGCCAGTTCCCAAAAAGGGTGACAAATCATCCCTCTCTTCTTATCGACCCATAGCACTAACTTCTATTCTCTCCAAGGTAATGGAATTTCTTATCAACCGTCAACTTTCGAAATATCTGGAATAAAATGACCTCCTCAATGACCGCCAATATGGCTTTCGTAGCAACAGGTCCTCAGGAGATCTGATGGCGTACCTTACCGAAAAGTGCAGGCATTCCATCCACTACTAGACAACAAGGTTGTTGCACTGGATATTTCAAAAGCCTTCGACAGAGTTTGGCATCCAGCCCTTTTGTTAAAATTACATTCATATGGAGTGGACAATTCCCTGATCCAATGCATAAGAGACTATCTTTCTGGCTGTTCAATCCAAGTGGTTCTTGATGATGTCAAATCTGTCTCAAATTAACGCAGGTGTTCCCCAGGGTTCGGTACTCTCACCAATTGTCTTCCTCATCTTTATAAATGATCTCTTGTCCATTACCCACAACCCAATTCACTCGTTTGCTGATGATAGCACATTGAGTTTCTTATACTCATACGAACACTCTCGTCCAAACTCTTCGAACGTCACTACCAACCAGCAGCTTATGCTTGATACATTGAAATCAGACCTCAACAAGATATATCAGTGGGGATTATCTAACCGAGTAGAGTTCAATGTCTTACAAACTGAGTGCTGTCTCCTGCCGTCAAAGGCAAACCCCAAAGTAAATACACTGTTGATGAATGGCACTTGCATCGACGAAGCCAAGGAACTATCAACCCTCGGCACTCGAATTAATTTGACTCTTAATTGGTGCGACCACATTTTTGAAGCTGCGAAAAAAGCAGCCAAATGTGTGGGGTGCCTTAAGAGATGCAAAAGATACTTCACTCCATCCAACCTGGCCACTATTCATCATCATCATCGGCACTACAACCGGAAACCGGTCTTGGCCTTATTTAGCAAGTTCTGAGGCTTGTTAAATTTTCCATAGCGCTTTGTTTTTTCCGGGCAAGGTCATTACTCTTGCGCCAGAGGCTTCCCGACAGGGAATCGAACCCCGGTCTCCCGCGTGACAGGCGGGTATACTAACCACTATACTATCGAGAAGCCAACCATTATTTACAAGGCGTATATTCGTCCAAAAATGGAGTTCAACCCCCTTATTTGGTCAGGCGCATCCAAAACTGCACTACAAGTGCTCGACAGGATGCAAAAACGAGCAGTGAAACTTATTGGGAACTCAGCCGTAAGTCGATCGATTCCGTCGTTAGAACACAGGCGCAATGTATCATGCCTATCTCTTTTCTATAGATAATACCATGGTCGTTGCTCAACTGAACATGATGAATGTGGTCCGCCCCTTCACACATTTTCCCGCGATACCCGTCAATCTGTGAATGCGCATCATTTCACGCTGAAAGTGGACTTTAGACGCACAAATAAACATAGAGAGTCATTCTTTAGCCGTACCACAAGAATGTGGAATGTTCTGCCTGATCATGTGTTTCCTGGCCGTTGTAATGTCCAGACATTCAAGACCAATATACATCGACACCTCCTTTCCTTACCCACTTCCTCTTCATCCGCTCGCACTGTGGTCTGACAGTTGAGTGTCTTCAATATCCCCTTTTGTGCACGCGTTAGTGTAAAAAAAAAACAAAAAAAAAAACCTTCAAATTTACCCCTATATGATTTTACTTTGTTAATTTGTATTATTCGCACCCTGCTTGGTTCTCACGCATGTCAGATAGGCTAGCGGGAAGTAACATAAATATTTCCCACCCCTAATCCAGGGTGTTACGCGTAACTGTACCCATTGGATAGTTTGCAGTCAGGGTTATACCGACTGTATTATAACGGCGCCTCTCTGACACCGGGTCGAACCAAAGCAGTAAGTAGACCTTACCATCTCAAAACGGGACTCTGATATCCCGGACTATTTGAAACCCCAAGACTAAAAGGAACAAACACAAATGAATGAAAACTACAAATACATTAAAAACATACGAAAATCCCGGTAGGTGTAGATGTGATGAGCCGACACTATCATAAGGGAAGAATTCATCAAGAAAACACTGACTTGGCAAAAAGAAGACCAAGACGAGTTAGTGAGGTCATGAACTTTCGGGTTCCCACAGGCCAATAAATAGTAATAGTAGATTTTTTGAATTACATCAGGCTTTCCTCTGTATTGTGTTCAATTTATACGAGGGTGAATCAAATATAAACGGTGATTTTACTTTTCTGCTTAGCAACAAGTTGCGAGCTACATAATCTTGTGCGTACCTGTTGTTTGGTTTATGAAGAGTAGGGGAACTGGCTTGGCTAGCGGTCGCCCTCGACTTTGTAGTCAGTACAGCCATGAATGTGCAAGAGGTACATGCGCCTGCTGCGCAAGGAATCGTCATAAAATTTTTAAGAAATGAAGGCGTTAAATCCTCGGACATTTTTCCTCGAATGAGGGCACAGTTTTGTGATGATACACTGTCTCAAAGTCGTGTGTATACGTGGGCCAGAGAATTTAGAAATTCATCAAGAAAACACCGACTTGGCAAAAAGAAGACCTAGACGAGTCAGTGAGGTCATGAACTTTCGGGTTCCTACAGGCCAATAAATAGTAATAGTAACATAGTACTTATAAACAAACAAAAAACAATATGGTTGTAAGATACATAAAACGAGTCGGGACCGGGAGATCAATCGTAGTACAAATTTCATACACATAATTTTTTATATTGTCTGATTTTGTTGTGGCTAGACTTTAATTATTTGTTTTTCTTTTTCTAATATCTTTTTAGATTGTCAAACGAATGCCAGGCAGGTCAAATCGCTAGAGTAACTTCTAACCTGCACGCTTCTAGTAGTACAATGGCGGTTAGTCGTGTACCGTCACCACCTTTAGCGGAAGTTAATACACCCGTTGCTGAGAATTGGTGTTATACACAGGTGAGCATTTGTAATATAAAAATATATTTCATGTATTAATCTGCTAGCCAAGATCATTGTTGCATAGCTCAATAAGTTTAGTTTACTCATCTCAAAGATTACTTGGGCAGTAATACTTCGAAACTGCTTTCCTGTTTTGTTTAGGACTAGACATTAGTTCGTTAATTGTTAACGTTTTCTACAATTTCATTTATATATCAAGGTTATGAAAACAGGATATAGGAATAATCTGGATGAAACCAAAAACTTTAGAATCTACGCCACAATCACGTCCAAAAAACTCATCAAATTTACTATTCTCGTCACATTAATCGGTTTATAATGGTCAGTCAAAAGTCCCAGGGTCGGTAGGAAAGTTCACTGAACTAGTCGTATATATTATCAAATTCAGTCATGTCAGCTCTGACGTGTTTGATCAAAATAAAACTATTGTACTGTTTAATAATCAGAATTACACAGATTCTATTATTACCCTAACTAATGCTTGTTTCAAGCGATAAATACACTTTAATAGAGCTAATACAACAATACACCCACCGTGACTAGTTTTAAACGAACATCTAGTTTTTCCGGTCGCCAAATGGGTATAGAATTCACTTCTGTGGGTATCGAAATTGTAAAGCAAACATCGGTGACGGCATTGTTGTCGATAATTGTTAGTATCTAGCTCCTCCGTTTTAAAATTCAAGTGAACAGGTCAACTAAGCAACAGCTTCTAATCATTGTGCTAAACAATCATGAAGTCTTTTCCTCCAAACAATCGAAACAACATCAACCGCCAAGAAAAGGTACAAAAGAACTAAACTATATACATAAGTGAAAAAAAAGTAAATAAAAACGAGAAACCATTCGACATTGGTTGGAGGAACCCTGAAAGTGTACGCACTTGACTTTGACTAGTTCCGAGTACGACGGAAAGTTCATCGTTTTTATCTGCTTCTTTATTCGGCTTGTACGATTTGTACAGCCTACTAGACCTGTTGTTGTATAGTTCGAGGTTCTTATCAATGTTTGACAGCGCTGCTGATAGATTTTTGGTTCTTTTTTGGAGAAATTAATAGATTATAGTTTAGAATTATGGTGTTTGTTGAAGCACGTATACTTCCGTGTGCGTAAGCCATTATAAGCCACTAAGAGTGTGGGCCGAAGGTTACAACCAGATTTACGGGCATTGCCATTTGATCATTTGTATGCTGATGTATCCTCATTTTATTTTAGCATTCAACATCCTTTGTGTTTTTTTGATGCATGATTTTTTCTTTTAAATCTGGTTCAAGTTGCTGAAATGGTCACCGTAAAACCATGGTATAGTCCTTATTGTCAAATAAGTCGGTCGGCCAGTCAAGATCATTGTTATATAGCTTAAGATAGTTCTTAAGCTCTTTAGTTATATATATTTTAGTTGTAAGTACTTATGTTACTTGAATTAAGCCAATAAATGAGGTGCTAGACCCACTAAACTATCCCCGTCCTACCCTCGTCCACCCGCTTATACCACCTTTTATCCATTTGGTTATGTCCCCCACACCTTAGCTAGATGTTATTTGTTAAGATAATCACATATATTGTTTGTATATCGCTTGTACTAAGCTAAATATATGAAGATTTTGCCCTCACCAAATTTAATTAGTTTAGTTAAACTAGTTCCAAAGATTACTCGAGCAATAATATTTTGAAATTGCTTTCCCGTTTTGTTTAGGACAAGACATTAGTTCTTCAATTGTAATACAATATATTATTCTACAATATCATCATCATCATCGGTACTACAACCGGGATCCGGTCATGGCCTTATTTAACAAATCTCTCCACTGGTCCCGATTTCGAGCCGATGTCATCCAGTTTGGCACTCCCGGGCGCTGGGCGTCCTGGTCTACGCCATCCCTCCATCGCAGACAAGGTCTGTCCCGCTGTCTTCTCCTTCTATACATCCTGCCACAAAGGACTTACGGTCATTCGAGCTAGGTGTCCCGCGCACCGGAGTCTACCGAGCTTGATTTTTCTTACAACATTAGCTTCAAGGTAGATCGTGTACAACTCATTGTTGTAGCCGTCTCCGGAATCGTCCTCACTCACATACGGGACCAACAATTCTCCTTAAGACCTTCCTCTTGAACGTGGCTAAAAGTTCAGAGTGCCTTTTATTGAGCACCCAAGTCTCGGATCCATACATGAGTACTGGTAAGACCATGGTTTTGTACCGTAGTAGCTTGGATGTTCTGGATAAATTTCGGGATTTAAAGAGCCTTGATTAGACCATAGTAGGGTTTGTTGGATTTGATCGGACGTTCGCGTATTTCTTATTCCATATTATTATCGGGTGATACTACTGACCCAGGCTCCTCGATAGTATAGTGGTTAGTATACCCGCCTGTTACGCGGGAGACCGGGGTTCGATTCCCCGTCGGGGAGCCTCTGGCGCAAGACTAATGACCTTGCCCGGAAAAAACAAATCATTAAGGAAAATTTAACAAGCCTCAGGAATTGCTAAATAATGCCAAGGCCGGTTCCCGGTTGTAGTGCCGATGATGATGATGATGACGACTATTGACCTATGGTAGTTAAAGGATTGCACTACTTCAAATTCGTGCTCCACTACCCTGATAGTTTGACCAACGTTAGGTCTTCTCCTCCCAGATGTCGCCACAATATACTTAGTTTTCCCCTCATTAATGTGCAGTCCCAGTTTTTGTGCCGCCTACTCGATCTAGGTGAGGGAGTCCTGTACAGCCGAATCGGATCTACCGATGATGTCGATGTCATCTGTGTAGGCAAGTGTCTGGCTCGACTTGGTGACAATAGTCCCTCTAGTTGTAACGCCAGAGTCACAGATTGCTTTCTCCAACGCCAGGTTGAAGAGAAGGCAGGGCAGACCGTCCCCTTGTCGCAGTTCATTAAAGATGTTTATTGGTTTGGACAGCAATCCCGCTACTTTTACTTGACTAGTTACGTTGGTCATGGTCAACCTACAAAGTCGTATCAATTTGTTTGGAATGCCGAACTCTCATGGCATTATATAGTTCTACCCTGGCTATGCTGTCGTAGGCCTTAAAGTATATAAATAGATAATATAATGGAATCTTAAATTCCTGCCATTTTTCCATCGCCTGCCTAAGGGTGAATATCTGATCAATTGCTGATTTGCCTGGGATGAAGCCACACTGATATTGACCAATGATGACTTTAGCGTATGGGGCTATCCGATCTTGTAGGATAGTGGAGAGTATCTTATAGGCGGTACTCAGCAATGCTATACCCCTATAGTTGCTGCACAGTGTGATATCTCCTTTCTTGTGTATGGGGCAAATTATACCACGACACCAATTTTCCGACATCCCCTCTTACGTGCACCACGATCTCATGAATTGCGTGATGTAACACTGTCCCTCCTTGTTTGATCAGCTCAGCTGGTATGCCATCAGGTCCGGGGGTTTATTTGATTTGAGCTGTCTTATAACTTTTAATCTTTCCTCAATGCATGGTGACGACAGCATTTGGTTTTGATTTTGCATTGGTGGAGCCTCCAATTCTTCTCTGAGCTGACCATTTAGCAATTCATTAAGTGCACTTCCCATCGCTCCAGAATGCCTTCAAGATTGGTGATCAGATTACCTTCTTTATTCTGCAGTAAGTGCAGCGTGCTGTGCACCGCGTCATACTGCGGATTATTTGGTAGATCTTCCGGGCCTAGTGCGGACCTCGCTCTCTATTTCACAGACTACATTTTTTTCCCACTGCTGCATTGCCCAATATGCAGCATTCTTACGTACAGTCGCTAGTTTGCACTCATCATCAAACCAGTCGCTCCGATCTCTATGACTACTGCCTAAGATGGAGTTGGCAGTACTAATGATAGTATTCTTAAGACGTGTCCATTTCTCTTCTACGCCCGGCATTCTGGTCCCAGGACTTACTTGTGTTGTGGTAATCGGTTTTCCGTTTTTGGGGGAATCAGAGTTGTCTTGAAATATGTTTCATAATTTACGGTTCGCCGATATAAAGTGTGTGTCAGATGTCACCCTTAAATTTATTTTTTTCGTATAGACATTTTTATTTAATTGTAATGAAAATTTGTAGGCGTCGAGATCTCCGAGGACGAGTCCTAGTGCATGAGCAAAGGTGTTACTGGTATTCTCATTGCGTAACGCAGCCGTGTTGATTCGAACCTGATCCGCGGATGCAATACGTTTTCGTAAGGCAATCTGCGCTCGGAAAACTCTACCAACAAGATAGTGATCCGAGTCGACGTTGGCACCTCGGTACGTTCGTACCATCATCAGGCTCGAGGAGTGGCGGCGATCTACCAACACGTGGTCAATTTGGTTGCGAGTGGCTCAATCAGGTAATATCCAGGTGGCTTTGTGGATATCTTTACGCGGAAACCTGATATTTGCAACGACCAAGTTTTTTGATGCTGCCAGTTCGATGACTCGTAGTCCATTTTCATTATTGTTCTCATGCAAACTATGGGAACCTGCGTACTGCCTGAAAACCGGCTCCCGACCTATTTTGGCATACAAATCACCAAGCACGATTTACACATCGTATCTTGGGCAGGCATTGAGGGCCCGTTCGACCCTCTCGTAGTATTTTTTTTTCGTTGTCATGAGACTCCTCTGTAGGTCTGTGAACATTTATGAGGTTTTTGTTCTTAAACTTGCCTCGCATGCGAAGAGTGCATAGCCTTTCGTTTATTGCATTAAAGCCGATAATGGCAGGCTTCAGTTTTTGGCTGTCTAGAAAGCCTATCCATGGTGTTTTACATGACGGTTATAATAAATGTAATACTCGTTTCTTTGAATAACACCACTCCCAGTCCATCTTATTTCTTGTAATGCTGTTATGTGGTCTGGGCGATGCCCAATTCTTGAGAACGCCGTGGAATTGACTGATTTGGATCGTTTGCTACGGACGCCTGAACGGCAGCGATATTGTCGACACTCAAACAAAGAAATATTTCAGCGAGAAGTACTTGCAGCTGAATCAATAGTTGCAAGTCGTCGGAAAGTAATTTAGATGGTTACACAATGACGGTTGTGTATATGTGGCGGTGCCGCCAAACCCCACGGTACACTTACCTAAAAACCCCCATTACCTCATCCCAAGACGCATAAGTTTTCGCCTATGCAATCGCATTAGGCACTTGAAAATGCTACACGCGTTAAAGAGATCAAATCTATGATCTTTAAGTCCCTGTAAAGAAAACACCTTTCAATTCCTTCAACACCCTTCGCATACAATTCCCCGTAAGATTTCTTGCTCAACTTATCAGGAATTCCAAACCAATTTCGGCATCTACGTTGCCAGACAAATTCCCCTAGACGAATTCTTGTAAACAAATGATTTGGTTTGCATACAATGTAACCATCATAACGGGGACCATACACATTGCGTCGCCTATTTCCCGTCTTCACCAAGGGTATCATAAATCACCATACATACATATGGAATCCTACCGCATAAACAAATGCAAATAGGTATGGTATACTTACCCTTGGCAGCGATGCAATAAACACCAATTGACGGTAATATAGCTGAAACTCATTAACACATTTCCACAATGCATTGCTGCCTATTTATTTAGCAGCAATGCACATCTCAGACAAAAACCCAAACGTTTCCTTTGTCTTTTCATATTTCGGGATCTGCTTCTTCATCAGCAGCAGTATAAGCAAACACAAACCCGATTAGCATTCAATGAGATTCGGCTTGTTTGCTTAGCCGAATTCACTTCTCATGGATGAACATTATGCCCCTTCTTGGTGTTTCAGATTCGTTGATATGGTGTGTCCATGAAAGAACCCATGTACACATATACATGTGTACTACCAACCATCTTCACCCTAGACGATTGAATATCGTTGAGTCTAATCACAACCATCAAACGGTGCGCACCGAAAATCGCGATTCACCCCCCCGTATCGTGCGTACGTGAGTCAGTAAAGAACGGCACTACAAAAATTGTAACAATTTTAAAAAGTCGTCAACAACAATTTTTTTAAACACAAAACACGCTACAATGTTTAACTTATCATATCAAACGTCATGTCAGCTCTTCACTAGAGTCATACCAACGTACCAAATAAATGTAGACATTCACAGGGCGCATTTTTTTTTTTAAATACAGTCTCATTACTTTTTGTCCACAGTGTACTGTTTGCAAGCCCCATTTAAGTACAATCGTATAATCCAAGTGCAACAACACTATTCGTCATGATGTTTATTAGAGATAATCTGCCTTATAAGTGGCCCACCTAATGATTTAACCCACCGATACCGACAGTATTTATTGACATTATGTTGCCCGATATTGGATGTGATCCAATAATCATATGTATTTCTGGATGATAGTTGGTGCTTCGTGGCAGAAAGCACACAGACAGGACCAAAAAACTGGATTGGGCACATCTCGTCGCCTTTTTGCGTCCATCGTTGTACTACGCTATTACTCGGCACTACCCTTCTCGGGAGCTGTCGGTAAAAGTTCATATGGAACTACTGCACTGATCACAAGAATCACTGATTACTGGAGTCTCGATTCCAGAACTGACAACTGAGAAGTGAAGCACCAAAGTTATTGATATTCTGTGCAGAGGCGAATCAAGTGTAGGTTGTAAGAAGAGACAGCGTTGAGGTGGATTCCGGACATTGAAGCACTTAGGCAATTGACTTATATGCCGTCGCCGACAAGGGATATGATTAGCAAGAATGGTGTATCTTCTCTAATGGTACCCATAATAGGCATCTGGCTGACGATCTTTGGCAACAGAATAAGAAATAAAACCCTTCAAGTGTGCATGGCCAGAATGTGTTGCTGAACGTTGAACCGTATTTGTTATAGAATGCTCGGACGGCAATAGAGATCATCGAACCGTATCCATAGAGAAGACCAGCAGGATCGAAGAGTTAAAGGAACAGTATCGGTCCTGTTTTTGCTTTTTAATCAACCACGCAAGTAAGTCGCGTTATGTAAAATGAATCCATTGGCATGTTCTCTCAGAAGTGAACAAAATGGAATTTCGAATATTCCTCCGCTACAAAATACGTGACTGGACACTGGAAAGTTCACTTATAAAGGGGTATGACTTGCTGCATAGGTGCTCTTGTATATTAGGTAATTCTATACTGTAACTCTCATACGAATGAATTGTACTATTCAATGAGTTATTTGAAGTTCAGAGAAATATCCCAGGAAGAGCTATTATGGAAAATTGAATACGAAATTTTACTGAAGTTTTGAATTATAAAATGTGCTTTTTTATATTCCGTATCTACTTAACTATTCCCTTAGGACATGACTCTAAATCAGTATTTGTATCTCTCCTAACCCCTATTTTTCGTTAACTGCTTTCGCTGGCGCACATGAAGGTGGTTAGCGTGTATCAGTTTTGTGATATCCAACTATTCTATGACGTCCAAGTAATCTACGACGTCATGGGCAAAAGCATAACTTTCCTCCATTTTTATAGTTTGTGCCGGAAACCGATTTGCGTTTTACCGGCATGCTAAAATATATGAAGAAAACCGAGTTAAATTCTTTATCCTTTGATTGAAATCAATGCTTTACCACCTACACTTCGATACCCTTATGACAGTTGGAGTTCATATCTGCTAAAGGCTTTAAACGACCTGGTCATTGTAGGAAACGTTAGTGCACATCATTGGCCAGATCGTAAAAGTGAGTTATAAAATTCTATAGCGTTCAAAGGATACTGTAAATTGGTAGGATACACTGAATTGGTAGAAGAATTTTCTATCGCTAATAATAGCTGACCTCCTAAGTTCACGTTGATTCGTTGCATGGTATTTAATCACATTTAGCGCTATTATATTTAAGTTATTATGTAATTTACTTACATGGTAATAAATAAATAAATAAAAAAAAAAAATAAAAAAATCACATTTTAGTGTGCGTCTTATTGACTGAATCCTGTCTGTTTTTTCTTGCTTGAAGAGTATCTCAAAATGCCATTTTTTTTTCAACTTCAACATTCAACGCCTTTATTTATATTGGAATGTTTCAATTATGTCAATTATTCGGGAACCAGCACCTTACACGCTCGAATATTTCCAGATTATAGTGAGGTTGCCTCTGTGACTAGCTGATTGTCTTGTCCCTAGCAATTATCAATTCTTCTTCATCAAATAGAAGCACATCTATCGGAAATACATTCTGTCAAAAAAGTACTGGGAATTGATAATTTAAAAAGACGCCTTAAAATGATTGTCGAAATTCCTTTTGTCGCTATTTGGCACAACTTTTTTGACGAATTTACTCTCTTATACGCCGCATAACGCCTAGAGAGTATTACATATTCACCGTCAGACCTTCGGACAGGAATTCCGAGCGCATAACACCCCGGCTATCAAAGAAAACAGTCTTCAATACTTTGACTTTTGATCGAATTTGACGTCGTTTTTCCGCTTCGGCTCAGTTGGGTGGCGCAATTCTGAAACTTGTTGACTGGTTTGCATAATAAACCCACATATCCAAGTCTGATCGCGATGTGTAATGCATTTTATGCATTATGGGGTCGGCATTGACTAGTTCTAACATATCTCCGGCGACCTTTGCGCTGTTGAGTTTTTGAAAAAATTCGGGAAAATGTGTAAAACAAACTTGAAATGAACTTACAAAATCGAGCACTGTAAAGAAGCTCAATGACAGATTGCTCGCAAACTTCACGTCAGGATAGAGGACAGCTGTGTCAGCATAGCGAATTTTGACAATCCTTTAAAGCGAGCTTTTTAGTTGAGCAATTCCCGGTACTTTTTGACAGAATGTATGCGTATGTCAGCGGATACCTGAATTATTTACATATTCAGGTATTTTTTCTCAAAAGAATTGAAGTGGGTAACATACTGTAGGTGTCGTATTTTTCCGTTAAGGAATGTAAGAAAATCTTTACTATTAGAAAGCAATAATATCGAGGGTTCCAAAGATGTATATACATACTAGTGAACACATGCTTTATTTTTACGAAGAATGTCTGTGGGGGTAGAGAGTATGGATGCCGACAAACGACACTTGGTTCACTTTATCCTCAAACACTTGTCCGCCGAAAAATTGTTCACAGGAAGAAGAATGAATACAAACGCACAGGGTTGTTTTATGGTTAATGTTTTTTATTTTTACTAATTTTTATATCAGTACATACACATATCACTCTCTGGTGGTGGTTCTTAATACATATCGGTAATTCCACAGGATGACTTTCTGTATTTAATTTTATGTTTGAATGTAACACTGGTGGACAGCAATCGAGTCTTGAATCGGAATTTTAATGTTAATAGTATGCTCACATAAATTAGTTCTATAAGAATTGTCAATTAATTGCAACAAACTTCACTTCGATGAAAATTGACTTTACCGCCTTGTACAACCGACTGTAAACTTCGACTTGCTCGTAAAATTCGTTCAGAATAAAACGTGTGTGCGTACACCCCGGTGGTTAATGCTCGAAAGTAGTTGAGAGTCGACTCCAAGTGCATGTACGCACTTTGGTGGTTAAGATGTGACTAATTAGAATTAGGGATGAAAATTGGAGTTTGGGCTTTGCACGGTTATTACCCAATCATCATCGCGCTCTTTCATGAATGTTCATTTCCATGTCTCAGCGAGGTGAATAAATACTTGCACATTCATTCGACAGTCGTTGGGCATGCGAAGGATGAAAAGAACAAAAGAGAGAGCGCAATAACTTCGGGGTTGACTTAGCTTGTGTGCTTATACCAATGCACCCTCTGAGGATGACCCACTGACCTAGTGCGGTGACTGTGGCGATCTCAGAGTGCAATGAACCCGGGAAGTTAAAAATGGGAAGAAGAGGAAAATGGTTTTTGCTATTCACCTGTAAAAAGAGATCATTGATCCCCAGCGAATAGAGTGTCTGGGGAGAGTCAATAGGACGCAGCTGATGCTTGGGAAATAATCAGCGTGAGAACCAGACTCAAAGGCGCTGAAATAACTTCAGCGGTTTTGCTATGATGCAACAGCGTCGTTTGGTTAGATTTAGTTGTTCCTAACCAATATGACGTTGAGATTTCCGGTAGAAATCTCATAGGGTTAATGAAATGGAGTTGCCCTATGGCAAAAGTGAGCTGAATTCAATTCTGCATTATCTGCATAGAATAATGAATTCAGCTATGCTTTCTTTTACAGGTAAAATAGCTGGACAGTGGGATAGAGGATAATGTGACGCGCTGTAGGCGGTTGAAATTGTGGGTTGGTTCACCATGTAGTATAGAGAACCCCCACATGTCCACGAATTTCCCTTGGAGAATTGAGGTGGATAACGTAGTGTTGGTATCGTATTTTTCCGTTAAGGAATGTATGTAAATTTTTACTTATGAGCAGGCAAAGATATTGAGGGTTCCAAAGATCTATATACATACTAGTGAACACATGCTTTATTTTTACTAAGCATGTCCATTAATTTCCCTTGGAGAATTGAGGTGGATAACGTATTGTTGGTGTCGTATTTTTCCATTAAGGAATATACGTAAATGTTTACCTATGAGAAGGCAAAGATATTGAGGGTTCCAATGATGTATTGTACATATTAGTGGACACATGCTTTATTTTTACTAAGCATGCCCATCAATTTTCCTTTAAGAATTGAGGTGGTTAACGTATTGTATGTGTCGTATTTGTCCGTTAAGGAATGTATGTAAATGTTTACTTACGAGAAGGCAAAGGTATTTATGGTTCCAAAGATGTGTATAAATGCTGGTGGACTTTTTATTTTTTTTGCATGTGTTCCACCGAACACTGTCCGTAACATCAAAACACTTTTTTGTTTGTAGTTTAATTTTTTTTCTTTATTATATATATATTTTTGTTCTATTTGTTTTTCTTTTTTTTTTGAACAACTTTATGTTGAGCGAGAAAGCCGCGCGCATACACTCTTTCTTTTTTGCTTTCGCGGACCATTCGCGGTGTATGTTTTCATTTTACTAACTCCAAAACTTTCTTCAGGGGATGGAAAACTCACCCGGTTGTTCTTCCTTCCTCTTCCATTCTCTTATCCCTTGCTGTCCTTTCTTTACCAAGGGATTTCTCCTTTACAGGAGATCGCACCCTCACTTGTCTTACGATTTCGTGTTGTTCGTAGGAATAGTGTGGCTGCATCCACACACACAGACGTGAACGTTGCTGTCCGCGTGGCCGGAGATATGCCGAGGATCGACAGGAATTTCACACATCTGAGGTATCCCTTTGTGTACATTACCCGCGTGTGGTTTATGGCCCTTGTGATTTTCTCGGCCGAAGTCATTATCTTCGGCTGCGATATTTACATGGTTTTTATTTCCTTGTAGGAACAGTATCGGTTGTTTGGTTTAGTGTTTAACCTTTGTTCCCACAATAGTCCTTTCGATAAGGAAAACCAAATTGCGGTTGGCTCAAAGGAAGGTCATACATTTGTCTATTCCTTGGCCATACATCGACTCCGTCAGATAACCGAACTGCCTACCCGAACTGTCTCCACATCAGAACGTTCTTCACCTCTGGCAGGTTGGTTAATAAATATTACAACAGTAGTTTGCTCTACTATGCCGCTAATATTGAACGTATAATTCGACGCTTCGTCGAGCTGTCCGTAAAATTTATCGAAAATCTTCCCAATAATAAACGCGCTCACATCGACTCCGTCAGATAACCGAACTGCCTTCCCGAACTGTCTCCACATCAGAACGTTCTTCACCTTTGGCAGGTTGGTTAATAACTCTAATGAGATTGTATACCACAATACAGAGCTTTTACCTCACCAATTAAAATATAGTAATATTTCAACCCTTCTCCAATATTTTGCGTTTCAACGAACAAACGGAAGTAGTTCCCCAGCCCACATCCCTGACTGACAATATCATCACTAACCCATAACCTACCTATTGATTACTATGCTTCCCCCTTCCACACCACACTAACTTATTTCAATAATAATTAGGTAACCAGACTAGTTAAGATAAGTTAAGTTAAGTTAAGCAAATTAGCATAGGTTAAGTAAATAACTATATCCTGGTTTTCTGACCTTTTCCAGGAAGCTCTACCCACTACAATCTTAATCCATAATCAATATATAACTTCTATCATATTGTTTGAAAAATGTACTAGTAAGTATATGTAAACAATTATAGCTAAAGTATCATAAATTATTGATGGTCAATAAATACAGAAATGTAAAAAAAAAAAAAAATTGGCCATACATTTATCGCCTGGGATTTTTCTGGCTGTCGGCATCTGGCGCTGCCGCACCGGCCACTTGTGTTTGCCCAGCTAATGTGTCGTCAAACAATTTCTTTTCTGGGTAGTGTCCTTCGATAGCCGTGCAGGCATGAGAAATTGGGGCCACGTGTCTGTGGATACGTGCGGTCGAGGACGCCCATATGCATGTCCCCTTTAGCTGGGCGGAAAGGTAAATTAGGTCCACGTGTCTGTGGGCCGTGGGGTTGAGGACACGGTAAGTATGTCCCATTTGGCTGGGTGAGAGGTATTTAACCCCGCAGTGATTTGTGCGGTTCGCAGGACCGCCCCAGACTCATGTTTCATTTTTATTAAGCATGTCCACCAATTTCCCTTAAGGAATTGAGATGGGTAACGTATTGTATGTGTCGTTTTTTTCCGTTAAGGAATTTATGTAAATTTTTACTAAGGCGAAGATATTGAGAGTTCCGATGATGTATATACATACTAGTGGACACATCCATTATTTTTTTTAAGCATGCCCATTAATTTCCCTTGGAGAATAAGGGTGGGTAACGCACATTAAGGGTGCTAATTTTACGATATGGAATGTAAATCTTAATTTCCTTTGTAATAAAAAGCAAAACGAAAATACCCAAGAAGTGGTCGATTTTTAGGTCTCTACAGTGCCATAAGCTCTTAAGTTAAGCTTCCTATCACATAAGATGCTATAGCTTTCTATCTATATGATATACAAGATATGTAAATAATTGCCTTAATATGATTAGCAAAAATGGGAGAGAATTTTAATTTTTTCTTCAATCGATGAGGAGTAGAGGAATAATATCCTAAGGGTGTTGTGTGTGTACCAATGATATGGTTATTTGGTTATTTTACAACTTTTGTTCTTATTTACTTTTTTTTTAGTTTTCTATTTAGCTATCCCTAAGGAGTATTATTCTTTGAGGAGCAATAATATCCTTGGGGTATGCCATAAGCCCTTAAGTTAAGTGAAACGAAACTGGATTGTGGAATTGGGATTTAGAACAGGGATCAACTTTAGCCTAGTTCGAAATATGTTTTAACCTGTTGTTATGAACCACCACTGACTTTCGCTTGATTTTAAGGGTACATTGATCGGCACGATTACTGCTGTAACCAAAAAGGGGTCTCTCCAAATAAACACCAACTTCCCTTTCTCATGTTCATTTCTTACCAAGACTTTGTCTCCCATATAGCGCCTGTGTTGTCCTGTTTGCCGACCGTAAGAAACATTCTACCTATGCTTATAGTTTAACAATTTGCGTTTAGCTATTGCATAGACCTTTTATAATTTATATCGAAGAAGGTCATAGAGATCACCTGTCCAATATAAGATCACTTTTGGATTTGTGTAAGGTCTTACCATACAAGGGAGTTTTTAGGCAAATTTTAAAAAGCATAGTTCTTCGGCCAATACGTTCTAAGTCCTTCTTTTTTTAATTCCAGTTTTTTGTGAATTACACATCCGCCATGGATGTGCCACGGCGAGCCATGGAGACTGTGGAAGTAAGGAAGAAATTATGGAGACAGGTAGATTAGAAAAAGCACGAAAAAGAAAAAAAGAAAGTTGGGACTGGGAAACAGGATTTCTGGAATGTTCACTAGAAAAGCCTATCCCAACAACAAAACTTACCAATGCCGCCTACATATGGTTGTTCGTAAAAACGAGCATATTAACAAGTCTTGCATAATCATCGTATTACTACTTATTGATGTGCAGAAAGCCGAAAGTTCATGACCTTACTAACTCGGCTACGCAATAATCATCACATGGTAGTGGCAATGCCCAAAAAGGAAAACATAGTTTTTTAATCGATTACGGTTATTTTTGAAGCGATTGACGCTCGGCTGTTAACCGCTTTTTGCGAAAAGCTGGTTCTACTGTAGGTGTCTTCTAATGTCACACATGACAATAGGATATATGATCCAAGCACTTAAAGGGATTAAGTCGACAACGAGGATGACTTTGTCATTGTAGTTTCTCAGGTAGTGATTCGAGTGATTCCAATTTTTTATCACGCCTTATATAATACTCGTAATATTGATTCTTGTTAATAGAACATGAGGCCGTTGTTCAAAAAAATTTACTAGTTATTTCGCGTTAATTGTGGCACTCTATGAAACCAAAGACTCTGAACGGTGGCAATGTTGATGGCAGTGTTGTTTTTTCTTTTATTGAACGAGCCTGCACGTAACAGGCAGAGCGTAAATAGAGAACTACACAAGTTTGCAACAGACGTTCCATATGCTATATTGAACACCTATCCACACAGTATGAAATTTTTAATTATTGACTTAATGTCGTTGTAACACTAACTAAAGATGGTAATTTAATCTCTAATTTCGTCTTCCATCGATTATCACTTCGACTGTGTCGATGAGGAAGAATACGGTTTCTCTTATCCAGAAATCGGGTGTTGGTTGCTATTTTGATCAGAATATCGGCTACTTATTCACCTCCCACACTACTGAATGTATTTAAAATCCAATAACTCACAAACTTGTATTTGGTTCGAATTCCTCACTTCTTTGGTGGTGTCGTCATTTAAGTCCAATTAACATCTGTATTTGTGTATAGAAGAAGTATTTTTTTTATATCTCGATACGAGTGATTTTTTAACTTGCGGCCGGACACTATTTTATGCCTCAGTAAATTCTTCTTTTTGTTTGGGTGTTATTTTATTTTAACTTGTTATGAGAAATGGGACAATGTGTGATGACAATTATTAATTCATTTTAATTAATGAAACGTCTCATTTTGTAGGACGACTGAATTTAAGTTTTAGACATCGAATTTCATAATTAGATGTGGCGCCGCATGATATTTGGATCAATGATATGGAAAATGTCATTTAAAATAGATTTTTTCATTTGATTCGTCCTAGATATTTAGTTACATATAAAACGTCGAATTTTCATTTTACAAGAAACTTGAAACAATTTGAGGTACTCATAATATCAATGCTGAGAATGGCCGGGTAAACAAAAAAAGGGAAAGCGGATACCGATTGACGTTGCTCTTAAATGCTTGAAGATTGCAACGATGAGGATACACAGATTCAGACAGAACGTGTATGGCTTGGCAAAAGAATAAGTCTGGCCGATCATGATTAAATCAGTAAAAAAATGTCAACGTGTCACATCAGTAAAATGCTGGATTCAGTTGTGAGTAATTCACAAGATGTCATCCACTAAGATAAGAAATGGAATGGGTGACAGTACGCGGTCTGGTGAAGACCAGTTTTAATTTGATGGGGGCAGATTTGACATCATTCAAAACTACTTGGATCGACTGTCAAGAAAAAGTCTCTTATCCATTGCATGAGCATAAGAATGCATTTCTGAACGCTAAAATTCTAAACTGAATGCTAAAGTGCTCAACTGTGTTCCATGCTTTTAGGATTACAGATATAATTTTTTTTAATATTCAGTTCTCAAAAAAAAAACAAAAAACTTTTAGTGCCAAAACAGTCCCCTTAGCAGTGAATATTTAACTGTTATTTTTCACAGTTGTATGGTGTAGTGTTCTAGGAATACTTGTAGCATTTTTGGCGATGAATCAGATCACTGCCACCTGTATACGTTAGTGCTTTTGCATATGGCTTTGATGACTGTTTTTCCGATTCGCTTTTGTATTCCTCAGCATGGTTGCGTATTCATGTATTTCTGTTGGATTCGTCACTTACACAGTACATAGAGTTACTGGAAATGCCCACAGTAAAATCAGTTTTGTTAGAGTTGCCTTTTGACAATTGAAAGGATCTATCAGGTTTGCCTGTGGGACGCAGATAAATCAGATTCATTGGAATGATATCATGAATCCATTAGGAACAACTCCAATGACAATACCCATAAAATAGGTAAATATCCATAGGCCGCCTTCGATGTGACAGTGATTGCACTATTCATATTACTGCGGTCTCAATTTAGTACTCATCTCAATACCTTGCAATCATAGTGGAAATCATTAAAGAGAAATCAATTTTTTTTCATTTAAAAGTAGATTTGATATCATCCCCTCGCAATGTGCTCTGACATTTAAGGGTACTCCAAAATCCCCTTTTGTGCGCGTGTTAGAGTAAAAAAAAAAAAAAACCAAACGAATTAACCGCTTCACCCATTGCATTAGTGTAGGAATGAATTTTTGAACGGAGTGCTAAACTTTGTTGCATGCTTTTGAGGAACCTTTAGGTTGACTTTTGAGAAACCTTTAGGTTGACGGATGTGGAATTATTTGAAGTATTACACTAACATACAGGGCGAAGTCCCTGCTTTCAACCCGGCGAAGGCCAGGACGACCCATGTCCCTGATCAATCCAAGTTGACATGTAGTCTCCACGTGACACCCCTGGATAGCTACTTTGGCGCCCACCAAGTAGTGAACCAATGCATGCAGCGACATCCTGAGAAAGGTTGGCGCAAGGCTAATAACCTTGCCCGGAAATTAAATTATTATGGACAATTTAACAAGTCTCGGATATGGACCGGATACCGGTGGAGGGATTTGCTAAATAAGGCCAAGATCCGATCCCGGTTGTAGTGCCGATGATGATGATGATGATGAGGATTACACTAAAGACAAATGACAGTGCCGTTTCTACCCATGCTCCCAAGACCTTTTAAAAGTATAACCTCCCTATTGGGAAACCCATTGTTTCATATTAATATCATACTTGTTGGGAAGCCATACAGTTCAATCTATTTCAAAAGCTGACGAGTAATTAATTCAGTACGCTCAATGGAATTGAAGTTAATGCTATGAGGTAGGAAGGAGTAGACGAGGTGCCGCCTTTACTGAGATTTGGTTGAATATTCGCTGTGTTTCATCCATTAGGGAAGTGGCTAGTTGAATGGGACAGACAGAAAAAGTTTTCAAAGCTATTTAACGAATGAAGTAGAACAGTTCATCGTAATAAGTCAGCTGACTTCTGAATGTTCAACTTTTTAATTACTCGGATAGCTCAACATGTTCGGCAATGAAATTGGATCATAGAATGCTCTTTATTTTCGAGTATTGGTGAAGCTGAATATCGTTTTCACGATCGGTTGTCATGAACTATGAACGACGGAATAGAAAAGCAGAGAGTTTTCGATGTTCTTAACAAATGTCCTGACATTTTTCATTCTAATGGGCGCAGTTTGTTTTTTTTTTGTGGTGCAGTCGTGTTTTTGACACGTTTTCTAGTGGTCGATGAGTTTTATGTATTGAATATTCCTAGATCTCTTGAATTACTTGTAATCTTGTATCCTGCTTGGTTCTCACCCATGTCAGGCAGGCTGGCGAGGAGTAACATAAATAGTTGCCACCCCTAAACCAGGGTGTAACGCGTAACCGTGCCCATTGGATAGTTTGTAGTCAGGGGTATACCGACTGTATTATAACGGCGCCTCTCTGACACAGAGTCGAACCAAAGCAGTAAATAGACGCTACCATCTGAAAACGGGACTCTGATATTGCGGACTATTTGCAACCCAAGACTCAAAGGAACAAACAAAAATGAATGAAAACTACAAATACAATAAACATACATAGATGTAGATGTGATGAGCCGACACTATCATAAGGGAAGAATTCATCAAGAAAACACTGGCTTGGCAAAAAGAAGACATAGACGAGTCAGTGAGGTCATGAACTTTCGGGTTCCCACAGGCCAATAAATAGTAATAGTAGATTTCTTGAATTACATCAGGCTTTCCTCTGTATTGTGTTTAATTTATACGATGGTGAATCAAATATAAACGGTGATTTTACATTTCTGCTTAGCAACAAGTTGCGAGCTACATAATCTTATGCGTACCTGTTGTTTGGTTTATGAAGAGTAGGGGCTAGCGGTTGCGCTCGATTTTGTAGTCAGTACAGCCATGAATGTGCAATAGGTACATGCGCCTGTTGCGCAAGGAATCGTCATAAAATTTTTAAGAAATGAAGGCGTTAAATCCTTGGACACTTTTCCTCGATTGAAGGCACAGTTTGGTGATGATACACTGTCTCAAAATCGTGTGTATACGTTGGTCAGAGAATTTAGAAGTGGGCAAGAACGTAACGAAAACGAAAGTCATGATCGACGCCTAAAGACAAGTCGTACAGATGACAACATCCGTGCCGTTTGAGAGCTTATTGAAAGTGATTGCCGCTTAACTGCTGTGAAAATCTCATTAGAAGTGGGTCCTCAACTATGGAAGTATTCAATTCATTATCACTGATGATCTTAGCTTCAAAAAACTTACTGCCCGATGGATTCCGAGGTTATTGGCCGTAAATCAAAAACAGGTCACCCTTCGGCTCATTTATTGTATATTGGATTTGCCATAAATGATCCGTTGGCTAGTAAAGTTCATATGCTGACCTTGGTTTTTTTATGTAAATATAATTTTAAAGGACAATACTGCCAAAGATAATCTCGTATATCTTAATGGTATTGTGGGTAGTTTTTATGTTGGCATCAGTAAGGATGCGGGTTCCATAAAAACACCACCGACGTCTGCTCCCAAAATTGTCCCACAAGAAAATTCAAACGCACTGAATTTATTTTAATGTTCCTTTTATTTCCACTACAATCCTTACGATTAAACAATATCGTGCCTTTATTCGTTCTATTGATTTAATTTTAAATTTACACGGTGCACTTGTTATATACGGTATGGTACACGACGTTATAACACAACGTCACATTTTTCTTACTATTGTTCTATTGATTTAATTTTAAATTTACACGGTGCACTTGTTATATACGGTATGGTACACGACGTTATAACACAACGTAACATTTTTATTCGACAATCATTATTTAGTTAAATTCGACTCGCACACGAACTCCTCGATTATGTTAAAGAAGCGACAGAACTTCACATATGTATTCGCCTGGGGGCGAACTCGACTCCTTGAGGTGTTAAATTTGACTCCGTTGAAAAGGCGCGACCGTCCGCTATGGAGATTGACATCTGACTCCACGATGCAACTCACATCCATCAGATTCGATGGCCGCGAATTGCACCGATAGGGAAGGATTCTATATGTGTCCGTATAGGACAAGTACGACGCCCTGCGATGAGGACGATGATCGGTGGACACCTGATTAAACAGACGTACAATGATCGGGGGCTGCGGCTATGTACCCATACATCGTTGATGATGTATGACAGGGATCGAAATAGATTTTTGTTTCAAAGTAAACAAAAACGCTATTTCACAGATCAAATGGTGGCACACATGATGTAAATGATGTGCCTATGATACAAAGGGGTCGTCATGGTAAGATTCCTTGCAAACACCGATGTAGGCAATATCCAATCTACGGTGTACCAGGAGCCAAATTATTTTGTTGACATAAGTCAGCAGAAACCTCGTCGACGGCGGCAAAGGGTCAGGCTGGATGGCTATATGTTTGAATTAATATGCGGGTAAGTAACGAACACAGTGAGATACTGTATGTTTACTTTAGATTTCAGGCGGGTCATCATAGGCATGGCATGGGTAAGGTTACCTAAACAATGATCATATCCATGCCCAAATTCATGATCGTTTGATAGCCGATAACGGGAAATTGTCGCCACTGTCGCGGACCTAAGGGTATAGGCGCGATATACAATTGTGAACTATGGAAAGAATATCGGCTACAGCTATGTCAACAATACGCTGGCCAGTGTTTGTTTATTGTAATTGAAGACAGGCTGAGCCGATAGGAGATGAACTGGTTCATGGAGTATGAACCAGTGAAATTCAGAATGTGTGGATGCCGTCGGGTAGGTTTCCTTTCAGGTATGATGTTGCAGGGGAGCTTACCCTAATTGCAAGTAAGTACTATGGCTTGGTATGATAAGAGGAAGTGGTTAATTTAAAGAGGATGGGCGGTTCTTTGGGAATGTATTAAATAACCGCCACAGTATTGTCAAATGTTTGTAGGTTAATGAATAGCACCGGGTTCCACGCAATACATTTTTCTTGGAATATGATTGCCAACGCCAATGCAGAGTTCCCTCTCAGGTGTGTGTCGGGGCTCTATGGGTTTGTTGGTAGCGGTACCACCATCATTTTTGTTGATAATCTTCACTTACACTTGAAAACTCCTAAATTAGACTTGTAATAATCTCACTTCTAAACTACGAGGGCTGGTCAATAAATCTTTAGAAAATTAGGATTTTCTTATTTAACTGATGTAATAATGACGCATAATACTGTCCAGTTATCGTGTCTTCCTTTTGCAAATAGTCAATGAAGATAATACCACGTACATCTCAAAACACAGTAGCCAGAACCTTTCCAGGCGATTTTACCGTCTTTGCGTTCTTTGGCGCCTGTTCGCCTTTAACAATCCACTGCTTTGACTGATTTTTCGTCTCGGGAGTGTAGTGGTGCATCCATGTTTCATCACAGCTACTAATCCGTGCAGAAACTCATCTGCCAATTTATCATGCAAAATTGAAACATAAAACATATTGAAAATTGAGAGATACTTACTGAGGAATGATGCTTGCTAAAAACAGACCATTAACGAAGCTACGAGTGCCATCGTAGGCGTTTCTAAGGACTTATTGACCTACCCTCGCAAATTCTTTATTCGAAAAATAAATCTTGACTCACACTTTAAAATTCCTAATCTATATTTGTAAAAATCTGACTACTAAACTAGATTCTTGATTCGAAAAAAAGCAGGTAACTTCACCCATAATAAAACAAATTAAATCTGACAGCATATGATCAATCCAAATCAGCCTGCACAAGTCCGAGAAATTTCGATTTCAGGGAGCAGAACCATCTTGTTGATGACTGACCCGCACCCGTCTCCAAACTACATGTTTCTACATTACTTATCTCGCAAACTGATATCGGTGGATGTTTGGGTTCTCCATATTTTAAGAAGGGTCATGCTCAATTTGAGGTCAAATCCAGAAAATGTTAATTTCGATAAGCAGGACCCCATTGGCGGTTAGCTGATGTTCGATGTGCACTTATTTTTTCAATACCTTCTTGACTATTTTAATAACATAGGTTGCCCTCAGTTTGTGGTTTTGTATCATCGATGCAGTTGAGGTATTATCTCAATTTGCTATAATGGTGTATAGCAAATCAATTAGTAGAGGTTGTACTAAAGGCTGTTGTACTGTCATCGATCATTTGTTTCTTTGGATTTGTAATATCTTCATCAGTTTAGGTTGAACTTTAGGTCATACGTGTTTGTAATGATGTGTAAATAAAATTATAAAATTAAATACAACTTGGTAGGTTTAATACACTAGGGAAAAATCAAAACAAGTATTGCTACGAATGGCATGGTAAAAAAATAACACTTGTCAGGAAAGGGGAATAAATCCGGAAAACGACATAAAAGGGCGCCACATTGACGATATAAATGCCTACCCGTTACTAAAGTTTCAGAATGTATTTTTAGTAATGTTCGTTATTAAAATTGATAAACTCGATGTATATTGAAACTTCACCTGAAGGACCTGATGACTATCATCTTTGTGCCAGTTCGACGGAACGCAGCAATAAAAGTTCTTTGTTGGCGGATGACCGAAAAAGAACTCATGGCCCTTATCTTTCTTTGTGCTCCTTTTCGGCAGCATTTTTTTTACCGTCCGCCTGATAAAATATCAACGACTGGCATTCGTTCTCACCCGTTCTCGAAAGAACGAATAAATAATAATGTACGAGTTTACATGTTATCTTGTGAACAAGTAAATTTGTCATCGTCCCTAAGTTCATTGGCCAAAGCGCCGAGTGACTTTCCCCAAAAATTTGCGCGAATTCAAGAAATAGACTGAAACCAAGCACGGGTGGCGACACACTTGGTTGCGTCTCGTCAGATTAGGTAAATGACCAGATACCGTTCAAGGGGCAAAAATACGTTTACATCTCATTTTTAGTTTTTTTATTTTTTTTTGGGGTTTTTGGACCCGATTCTTTGTTTCGCTGTTGTATTAATTTAATTTTATTTCCAGTGTTCCTAACGTAAAAGGAATACCTAAACGAGAGAAATAAAACCATGAGGCAGAAGAGGATCAGTTACGTATAAAAACAAAAAACAACCACACATAATTCCAACGTAAGGGAATTGAACTTCACGTTATTGGATGATCTGGGCAAGGCCAAAGCGATGACTGTTTGCCAGCTCCATTAACTTCTGGTCTCTGATGGTCACTTATGCGGACAGAAAGGTCTCTGGACGACGCATCATGACGAAGAAGAATTCCTGAGCTTTATAGGAATAAAGCATAAAATTGGTAGGCATAGCACGCATTCACTTGCCTTGGGTCCTACTCTCTTTTCTACCGCTGCCTTCTTTCAAAACGCTTGTTCTTGTCTTTAAATGCCGCTAAAGTTTGACGTGATTCCTAGTTAACATAAACCGTCGGCCAAATAATGACAAACATTGATTTGTTTTACTACCACGACGCTCTTGGCGTCGAATCTATTTTGACATCAATGCTGCGCAACATAAAGTAATTTATTTTTCGACCACTGACTACATTTCAAGTGGATTCGGTTCTCCACTGTGGATGGATAGAATAGAAGGCTTTTTGGAATTTCACCTTGACCGGAGCGATTATTGAACTACTGGGAGCATTTAATAAACGGCTACGTGTTAGATGTTCGGCTCCTTTTATGAAATTGATGAAAGTTTTTGAAAAGGATGATGAAAGTAGTGGTTATGGATAAAACAAAGAACAGAGAACAGGTCATCAAACTATAAATGTGTCTACCCTTGAGATATTTACACCTTATGGGCGTGGCAGTTCGGTCTGCCTGTGCCCTTGAATTGCTACTTAGTTATTTGACACAGCACTACGTCGATGAGGTCAGCTGACGACTTTTTAAACGACTTTCATAAACAATTAAATGGAAATCAATCACACAAAACATCAGCTGTGCTTGAGTGACACCATTTAGCCAAAAATATAACTTTTTTGAGAGAAGTGAACTTTTTTAATGGATAAATCCTCGCTGGTTTCAACTCGTACGGCACCCAATGTGTTTTGCTTTTGAAACGTTGTTATTGATATCGGTATTGCATATCATCTCTTAACAACAACACTGTTTGAATTTAAAATGTATGTCTTGGATGGCCCATCGGATGGAAAAGAATTTCCGATTCGAACACAGTGTAATCAATGGAATTGAGATTTCAGTGGAAAATTAATGCAATCGTGCTGTCGATTATTGTTATTATTATTATTGTTATTATTATTATTGTTATTATTATTATTGTTATTATTATTATTGTTATTATTATTATTGTTATTATTATTATTGTTATTATTATTATTGTTATTATTATTATTGTTATTATTATTATTGTTATTATTATTATTGTTATTATTATTATTGTTATTATTATTATTGTTATTATTATTATTGTTATTATTATTATTGTTATTATTATTATTGTTATTATTATTATTGTTATTATTATTATTGTTATTATTATTAATGTTATTATTAATGTTATTATTATTGTTATTATTATTATCATTATTGTTATTATTTTTTTTTATTAATTTTTTTTTTTATTAATTTTTTTTTATTTATTTATTTTATTTATTTATTTTATTTATTTATTTTATTTATTTATTTTTTTTTATTTAATATATATGGTTTTCCAATAGGGACTTGACAATTTTTTTCGGTAGTAAATTTTTATAATTTGCAGACGTTCGTTAGTCTACTTAACCATAATGAAAATGTTGAGTTTACTGAATAAATTGACAGTTTCAGTTCGATGATTAGTGAAAGGGTGCGTTCACAAATTAAATTCAAAGTTGTTAAGTCCCTATTGGAAAACCCGATACTTCTCGGGAGATGCGACCTATAGCGCCGACGCGGCACCCCGTGTTGCCACCAATTAACCGTTGCGTTGCTTCTTGAAAGGTTGCAGGTTGTTACGCTCCGTTTCTCGGTTCTGTAACGGTACGAGTTCTGACGCAGTGATGTTCGCGCTGTTGGGAGATGAACCGCAAATTGGTGCGAGCCGCCGGATTGTCTTGTGGAGCGCATATGAACCGAATTATGCGGAACAATACCACGAATATCAAGAGAACAGTAGCCGTGATAATATCTGTAAAACAGACAGAGATCAGCTACGCGCCTTCGATGTGAAAGCGACTGTAGTCCCGACTTCAGCGCCGTATCCCCGATCAGGCGTATCGCTCGTCTCTATATGCTCTCAAGTAGCTCGAGGGTATGTTTAGGAGCAGAGCTCTAAACAAGAGAGCAATATTCGAACGCGGGTCTAATCTAGGATTTATACAGAAAAAAAATTGAATCGGAGTAAAGTATTTTTTGGCTCTAAAAAGGTAGCTCAGTTTTACTGAGGGGGGACCAGGTGATGATCGACATGTTTATGCAATGATACATTCCCACAGCCCGTGAGCAATTTTATGGTTTCCACAGATTCGAGTGCCTGGCCATTCATTATCAACTGTGGAACCGATGATACACTTATCTTCGTAAATGTTGTATATTGTGCCTTCATTGCGTTGAAGTCGACGAGATTGACCGTGCCCCACCGCAGGACCTTATCCAGATCCCGATGCAGAGAGTCGATCTGGCTACATTTCAGCTGACACGATATTGGCGCACTAATGGGCCTATCACTCGAAAAAGAGGAAACGAGCGTACTATATCATCCACAAAACTGGACACTTTGTTATCCGTTGACTGAAACAAATCATTCATGTGAAACAAAAATAAGGTTGGAGCCAAAATAGAACCCTGAGGCACCCCGGAATTAATTATTTTTATTTTTATTATTATTGTTAGTTTTATTATTATTGTTAGTTTTATTATTATTGTTATTTTTATTATTATTATTATTTTTATTATTATTATTATTTTTATTATTATTATTATTTTTATTATTATTATTTTTATTATTATTATTATTATTATTATTTGTATTACTGGCGCAAGACTAATGACCTTTTCCGGAAAAAACAAATCATGGAAAATTTAACAAGCCTCCCCACCAAGTTCAAGTATCAAAAAGGAATAGGGAGGACACGCTATATTTGGATAAACCACTGACAACTGGTTGAGATAATTTCGTTCCGTTGCAGTGAAGTAATCATTACCAATTTCTAAGAAGATTCTAATAACCATAAATGCTTTTTTTGCTATAATTTTCTTGGAATTTGCATTTTGTCCCTAATTACCCATTGGTAGTGGTTGATGCAGGATTAGGTTTTTTGAAGTAACAATGTTATATTTTGCTTAACACAACAATAATTGTTATTTGAAGTAACCAAACTTACACCGCTGGCGCAAGACTAATGACCTTGCCCGGAAAAACCAAATCATTATGGAAAATTTAACAAGCCTCAGGACTTGCTAAATAAGGCCAATACCGGTTCCTGGTTGTAGTGCCGATGATTATGATTATTTTTATTATTATTATTTTTATTATTATTTTTATTATTATTATTTGTATTATTATTATTTTTATTATTATTATTTTTATTATTATTATTTTTATTATTATTATTTTTATTATTATTATTATTTTTATTATTATTATTTTTATTATCATTGTTTTTTTTATTATTATTTTTATTATCATTGTTTTTTTTATTATTATTTTTATTATCTTTATTACTATTATTATTATTATTATTATTATTTTTATTATTATTATTTTTATTATTATTGTTATTATTATTATTTTTATTATTATTGTTATTATTATTATTATTTTTATTATTATTATTTTTATTATTATTATTTTTATTATTATTATTTTTATTATTATTATTATTATTATTTTTATTATTTTTATTATTATTTTTATTATTATTATTATTTTTATTATTATTATTATTTTTATTATTATTATTATTTTTATTATTATTATTTTTATTATTTTTATTATTATTTTTATTTTTATTATTATTTTTATTATTATTTTTATTATTATTATTATTATTATTATTAATATTATTATTATTAATATTAATATTAGTATTATTTTTATTTTCATTATTGTTTTTTTATTATTTTTTTATTATTATTACTTTTATTATTATTATTATTTTTATTATTATTATTATTTTTATTATTATTTTTATTATTATTATCATTATTATTATCATCATTATTATTATTATTATTATTATTATTATTATTATTGATCGATTTTCGAGGAAGCTCTTCGTACAGTCACAAAGCTGCTGGGAAAGTCCATATGAACGAAGTTTACTCAGCAATGTCCTCTGCCAGATGCGGTTAAAGGCCTTGGAGATATCGTATTCGATCACCCTTAACTCAATATGCCCTCAATCGGAGCTGTCCATATATCGGTTATAAGGGTCCAAAAGGTCAACCATGGGCCGCCTGTCACGGAATCCGTATTAACGATCATTCAGAAGTTCCTTGCACTCCAAATACTTTACTAACTCGGCGTTGATGACCCTTTCCATCACCTTAGATAACATAGACAGTAATGCTATCGGTCGGTAATTTTGTGGGAGGCACTTTTTACCCTCTAGAATTGGCTGAACTCGAGCGATTTTCTTGCAGGTAGAAAATGTCATCCGTGCATAAGATAAGCGAAAGAGTCTGCCTAGAACCGGCGATAGTTCTGGAGCACAGTTCTTAAGGACTATTACTGGTATTCTGTTCCGACCGGTTGCCTTCATACAGTTTAATCCACGTAGCATGCGTTGAATGGTACGCGAACAGAACCTCCCATCCCGTATCGAAGACCGTACTGGCGCGATCACACGTGGCCCCAAAAGACCGGCATCGAGGTTTGAATTCACGGAAAATAAACTCGTAAATATATTACCATTATCTTTTGAATATTTGACTAACGTCCCGCTGCCCGTCACTTACGGAGGAAAAGAGAAGGAAGTGAATCTATTGCTGACAGCCTTTGCTGGAAGCGAATCAGTTGTGCACTAAAGGAGTTTATTGGTCTCTCTGTCGTTGTAAGCCTTCCTCGCGGTATCAATCGCCTGGTTGCACGCGTCTCTGATTCTAACAAAATTCGTTCGACGGGGTTGGAGCGCCATTGCTCTATTTTTTACAGCTGTAATCTGCTCGCATTTTTTATCAAACGAATGTTTATCAGATGAACTCCGTTTGATGGAATGCGGAATGTAGATTTCCATCCCAAGAAGAATAATCTCTGTGACCGACTCCGCACATGCGTTAACATGGGAGTCTTCAAAGCATACCTCCAGCCACGGAAAGGATGCGAAGAAGTCTCGCAAATCGTCCCAGTTAGCAGCCCGATATCTCCATACATAGCGAAGCTGCATAGGTCGGTTATTCGTTTGATATGCAAGCGCCTGCGCGACAGATATCAAGCAGTAATCTGAGTTTCCCAGTGACGCATCAACCTCCACAGTATAAATTTTCGGCTCGGATGTCAAAGAGAAACGCAAGGTGTTCGCATAAACACTCCGGGTGTCCGACACTCGCGTAGGTTCCTCCACGAGTTGAGTCAACTGGCGGCTAACAGCGAAGATCTCCGCCAGCCTCCCACCCCCACCGGTTCTGTTAAATTGCACCATCCAGCTGGAAGTGTGTACATTAAAATCGCCAAGGACGACTACTTCAGAAGCTGGCTGGTTGATCTGAATCCAGTCGACGGTAAGTGAAAGATGTTCGGAAAAATGTCATTCGGGGAGCGGTAAAGACAACAAAGAAATATAACAGCATTCCTCAGCACGACCCTCAACCACGCGATGTCCATGTTATTGGCTTCCAACACCTCCATCCTCTGGCAAGCATCCTCCCTTAAAACTGAATCTGGAATACTATACTAATATACTCGTAAAAACGAATGACATTGGAAACGATATTGGAAAGGGAAAAAATCAAGAAAAACCTTCCCATCTAAAAATGTTGCTTAATGTGTATGTACTTAATACGAAGGTCAAAAACTATACTTTCGAATTCATGTATACTCCATCTTGGGGAGACAAAAACCGATGTCTAAACCGCAGTGGTCAGACTTGCCATAAAGTTGGTTACTTGATAATTATACCGTGTTCGTAAGTACAGTGCTACTGGATAACTTTTTAATTTGCATCACGGGAAAAACCCTCTGATTTATTGATCCACCGACGTGCTCTACATCCACAAAGGACTGCACTCCTTTTATAAAAGAGAGTATTGGGTTCGTTAGCAGCGCCATCCATTCTCTTCTTCGATTAACTAACATCGATACTTTCCACTTTCTATAGCATCCATCGCACCGTCGGCAACATCACAACTACACCTCTACAAAGCAACCATAGGAAAGCACTTCAAGTTTGTTTCGTTTCGATGGTTTTCTTCTATTCTGTTTTATTTCACTTTACTATTACGACATTAGATATGCCACCTTCAGGTCGTTACAGCGTCATCAGGTAGAGACAAATAAGCACATGCAAACATCACTGGACTCTAGGCGAAACAATAAGGTCTTCTTACAGTCTGTCTCGTGCACGTTTCCATGCTTCCTTAAGGTGCATACGTTCAGTTCCGACTGTCATGGGACATTTTAAGGAGAAAATCTCTGTAATCACATTACAAGAGCGTGCGTTTCATTTGTGGATATATAGTTGACGACGGCACCATGGTGTGCGGTTCATATTTTGTTGTTTTTATTGATTGGCTTTCTGATAATTCCCATCATTTGCCGACATGCAAATGAACCGGACTGGTTTGAATGTGATTTACAAACAATCTACAAGAAAAAGAAAAACTCACAAGTAAAGAAGTCCAGCTTGTTTGTCACCTTTAGCAATAGCTCCATGCATCTCAATATGAAGTCTGCCCATGGTACATTGCCACCCGTTTGCTTGAACAATTGACTGGCAAATCGTTTTTGAGATGCAATTGAGAGGTTGCAAATGTGAATTTAACTTCCGCACTTCCTTTATCTAAGAAAGTATCTCAAGTGTGCGACGCGGGGATCATGTAGCGATAATTAAATAAATTAGTCCCATCGCCCTGTGGGTAGCGCTGTCATCTCAGACAATCATTGATACCACGACATGTTTAGCAGAGCGAACCGACCGCTTGAACTGATTTCCTATTTGCTGTTGGAGAAATTACCATCGTTTAATTTCACTTTGGGGAGTTGATTTCCATGATGGGCAATTATGATAAGATGCCGTTCAAAGATACTTATGTATGCTGGGAATTCACTAGAAGTTTTGGGGTTTGCTGTAAACTTAAATTGTTTGTGTACCAATCCAAAATGTCGTCCTTTTATTTGGTCAACTAGATAATAAAAAATAATTCACATAAATAACTACGGTTATTCATTAGTTTATTTGTTAACTTAGCTTAAGCCTTTACAATAATATAATATTCCTACTTCTAATCTTAAATGTATTCTACAATAATTCCTTTGAGTCTGAGAAGTTGACTGTATTTATGTAATTTACAAAGAAATGATTTTCTAAAATTACCAAAACTGATCGTAAAGCCCTGAACAAAAGATTCTGCTCGCACTGTGCTCTGACATTTAAGGGTACTTCAAAATTCCCTTTTGTGTTCGCGTTAGTGTAAAAAAAAAACAAAGACGAGTCAGTGAGCTCATGAACTTTCGGGTTCCCACAGGCCAATAAATAGTAATAGTAGATTTCTTGAATAACATCAGGCTTTCCTCTGTATTATACAAAATATAAACGGTGATTTTACTTTTCTGCTTAGCAACAAGTTGCGAGCTACATAATCTTGTGCGTGCCTGTTGTTTGGTTTATGAAGAGTAGGGGAACTGGCTTGGCTAGCGGTCGCGCTCGACTTTATAGTCAGTACAGTCATGAGTTATTTCACGGTTATTTCAGTTGTTTATTGTTAGAGTGAACAATATTGGTATTTCTTAATAGGGCAAAATTAAAACACTCACAGATGCAACAGCACCCATTGTGCTGATTTGTGAATTTAATACAACATTTAATGTTTTGTTGGTTCTTTTAACGCATTTCTTTTTTTAAAACAAAAATACACAACACTTATAACTCTTAGATTAAACGCTGATTATTTAAAAAGTATTTCGAGTATACATCAATAGAACTTATTAAGTTGGATTTAGAAAAGCACACAACACCACTATGGCTCTTAACGCATTTCAAAGGCACGTCCGCGTTCACCTCTTTAATAAGGAACCCACCCACCATTGTGGTGAGCCTGGACATTGAAAAGGTTTTTGACACGACGTGGATCGAAGGTCTCGTCTTTAAATTATTGAACACTGGTGTCAGTAGTACGCTGTGTAGTATCATGTACCACCTCGTTCGAAACAGGATTTTTCAAGTTCGAGCAAGTGGAAAGCTTTCCCGAACTTTCAACGCCGCAGCAAGCGTACCACAAGGTTCCATTCTAGGCCTGTGGCGGTTCCGCCAAACCCCACGGCCCACTTACCTGAAAAACCCTCATATCTTCCATCCAATCATATAATTTCGCTAATGCAATCGCATTGGCACCTTAAATGCTTTACGCATCTAGGATTATATAAGGTATAATCTAAAAAGTCCCTGGTAAAGAAAACTTACCTTTTCATGCATTCTCTTCGCATATAATTTCCTGTAAGAATTTCTTTCTACCTTTTCAAGAACCCCAGGCAAATTTCAATTTCTTACACCTACAGCGCAGTCTCCACCCAGCATACCTGAAACATTTCCTTTTTCACGGACAATTAATGCATACAAGCATTACCTAAAATTCCTAAAAAGAATTTTTTCTACAAGGGCATTCATACATGTATTAATGCGTCTTTGCATAAGCGTTTTTTCACACTAGCGTTCGACACTTGCATCGCCATAGATACCATGTTCCATTGATACAGATGGTATCTACAAACCGTCATTGTATAAACATCTAATCTGCCTTGCAATGACCTGCAACTATCAATACATCTGCAAGCACTTTACCCAGAATTGCTTCTTTGTTTGAATCTCCAAACAAGCATCGACTTTGCGCAGAGCTACCGCATTGAATTCAAAGCATAAACAATGCAAATATAGAATCCGTTTCCCACAAACGGATTTCCCTGCATATACAAATGCAAGCAGGGGATTTGTTTCGTCCACCAACCCATTAGCACCTTTCCCAATGTCTATTCGTATATTTACACAAGGGCATCACACATCTAAGACTTTTATGATGCCCTCGTTTCTTCGCTGTATCGTCGTCTATTTATTTAGACGCGATGCACTCCATAGACAACGATCTTTTCGATCCTTTTGTCATTACCGCCTGTCTGCTTCGTTTACCCATTGCCCTCGATCATGTGTAATCCACACAGATTTGAACGATCGCACACATACCACCATGATCTTCATTACAAGATCTGGTTTACTATTCCACCAAGAGAGACTTTACGTTTCTCTGGTGGTAGGTAAAAACGATATCCTTAATGGAGAGGATATCTACCACAACACCACAAACTCGCCCCATAAGCGAATCCTCTCTGCACGAGATGATTATCGCTGAGTCAAATTCCATCCGCTGACTGCCACGGTCACGCAATCTCCCGCTCACCGGTGCGCACGGTGACGATAATATACCCCGAGTCGTGGCGAGTGTTGTGTTAAATTATAATCAAAAGCAAGTCCGTACCAGCAGGGTTTGTAGCAGATTGTGTTTTTATTGACTCCACATAGTAACTTTCACGTAGTGCTACCGTAAAATAAATAAAAATAAACAAAAGAAATCCTGTGTTTTACATTTTTTACTTGTCCGGTGTTTGGCGTTTTCTTTGCTTGAAGTGCCCGTGTATTGGCACAATACTTCCCCCCCACAGGCCCCATTTTATTTAATATCTACACCTCAGATATTCCGCGCCTTTAGACAGGAAAGTAAACCAGATATGCTATGCGGATGACGTGCTAGTGTAGACGTTATCCAAAAGCCCTAAACTGGCAACAAATCGACTCAACCGTCACCTGGACGAACTGTATCAGGATTACGCCGCTACAGGCAGACCACAGGGTTCTTTTCTAGGCCCGATCCTATTTGATATCGACACCTTAGATATTCCTCGTCCTGTGGATGGTTGAGTAAACCAGATATGCTATGCGGATGACGCCCTAGTGTACACGTCATCCAAAAGCCCTAAACTCACAACAACTCGACTCAACCGTCACCTAGACGAACTATATCAATATTACAGTCGATGGGAAATTCGACTTAATCCACCCAAAGCAGTAGTCATAATTTTGAGTAGTAATCACTCTCAACCTACGTCTCGATATTCACAGAATATTCGAATACAAATAAGGAGGTACTACGTTGCGCGAGAGGTGTGTGAATAAGCGTTGTCGTGTTGCAAGATTATTTTTGCCAGGCTATCTCAATCACGACATCGGAGGTATTTCAGGGTCTATGAGTACTTAGGAGGATTTACCATGGCCCTCGTTCCAGAAAGTCGGCCACATAAATTCGATGAGCAAGTGGCGGTTCCGCCAAACCCCACTGTTACTTACCTGAAGAACCCCCATAACTTCGACCCAACTTATAAGTTTCGCTAATGCAATCGCATTAGCACCTTAAAGCTTCACGCATTAAAGAGATCAAATCATTAACCTAAAACTCCCTGTAAAAGAAAACTTACCTTTCATGCATCCCTTCGCGTACAATTCCCCGTAAGATTTCTTGCTCAACTTATTAGGAATTCCAAACCAATTTGGCACCTTCGGTGCCAGGCAGCTTCCCCTAGACAAATTCATAATAACAAAGGATTTGGATTACATAATATGTTATCTTCACATTGCGCTGTCTATTTTGCACACATTGGCTGGCGACCTACACCCAAGAAACCAAAACAAATATGCGCTTCTCGCGTCTCTTGGCACCAATCAATCCTACAGCATAAGCAAATGCAAATAGGAATTCAATACCCTACCCTTACCAGTGATGCCATAAACACCATTTGCCGGTAATCTAGCTAAAACCCATTAACACATTTCCACATTGCATTGCCGCATATTTATTTACCCGCAATGCACATCTCAGACAAAGACCCAAACTTCCCTTTGTCTGTTCATATTTCGGCATCTGCTTCTCATCAGCAACGGCACGAGCAAACAGAAAACCAATTATCATCCAAGGAGATTCGGTTTGTTTGCTTTACCGAACTCGTTCCCATGGCCTTGTGTATGAAAAAACCAATGTGATCTTCACTCACACATACACATACATTGCCAAGTCTTTCTTCCTTGTTTTCATCACGAGATACACTTTCTCTCTCGAGAAAACTCACCTCCGGTTGTGAAGTGGCTCTGCATCGAGCAGAGCAACGCGGAGTCCATTTCCATCAGCCGACCGCCACGGTCGTTGTCGCTCCCGCTCTCCGTCGCGCGAGTTAATTAAAACAATTATTAACTATTTAGGGACTATTTTATTTTTCGTAAATGTTCTTATTTATGATACTGTTCGGCGTGCTGCTTTACTGCTGGGAGATCAATCACACCGGTTCCTCTTCGTTGACGGTATTTATGCCTCGAATTGTGATAAGGTTGAGTGTGGGGTTCAGCCTATTTGTTGGTGTGTCTGTTGTGGAAAAGTTTGAGTTTCCTGTACTGGGGCCGTGTGTTGATTTATGATAGATTGGATTTATTATTATCGGTATGCTTTAGGCAGCTCCTCAATAGTATACTGGTTAGTATACCCGCCTGTCACGCCTCTGGCGCAAGACTAATGACCTTGCCCGGAAAAAACAAATCATTATGGAAAATTGAACAAGCCTCAGGACTTGCTAAATAAGGCCAAGACCGGTTCCAGGTTGTAGTGCCGATGATGATGATGATGATGCTTTAGGCTATGTTTTGATAGTGCGAGTTTGTACAATATTTATACAGTACTTATATTACAAAGATTGATAATAGAAATGGTACTAAGGTTAATTACAATAGATATTTTAATAATACAAGGGTTAGTGTATATAGAGATTTGTATGGGGTTTTAATTATAGTAATAGGTATGCAGATGTGTGATACATTATGTGGGAGGTGTTAACTCGCGGCGAAGAAGCGTAGATAATTAAGTCGAGTGGAGTAAGCGCGCTAAAAGTAAAAAGTCCTTTCCCGTTCAAATCGCGTGTCCTACAGTACAGTGAATTCGCAACCATAATTAAGCTAACAGGGCCGTCCAACATAAACAATAAACCTTTGCTAATCGGGACAATACATCCAACCAAATAGCATTAAGTTATGTAAAATCGTGCGAACTTCTGTAAAGTTAATAATTCATACAAAGTTATCAATCAACGAACATTAAATAAAGTTCAGAAAGTAACCTTCGCTGCGGTGTAGTGTGTTTCCTCTTCCTGTTGTGGAGTTTCATTTGTTTTACTCTCCTGTGCTGCAGTTTCCGGGATGTTGTCGTTATCCTTCCACGTTTGATGAACAGTTTCCTTTCACTCACTTCACTCTCAATACCCTTTTCACGTGCGTCACCAAGGGCCTCTGTTTGTAACTTCCTCAATCTCTCACCATCCCATTTCCTGTCGGCTTCCTAAATTGTGTTGCCACACCTTTCGAAACCTGCCCGACGTTAGAACGACCCGTTTCACAGTTTCTTGGCATTTACTAGACGACGGTCTTCCATATTCGGAAGCCGACAAAAGGACGATCGAAGAAATAACGATAAGGTTCATCGGTTTTCACTATCTAATGTGGCTTGTAGTAGTTTTCTTATCACAAATCAATACTATTTCCAACATATTTGATGATTATGTTGGCCAGATGCTGACGAATACTATCCTTTAGGTGAATCAATGTTCCGTCCGATCACCGCAAATATGTGATTTAAGACAGCCTCAACAAAGTTACGGGGCACCCACGTCGGCCAGTGCAAATTACCCCAAACTAACGAAACATACGATGAAAAGTACAATTCGACGGTGAATGAGGGCTTCATATTCTTTCACTTCATGATTGCACACCGCGCCGAGCGACCCCCGCTTAAGGGCACCCAATTCGAATCAGCAAGTTCCTCTGCCACATCCCGTACTATAATAATTCTTTACTCTATTGTATTTTAAAGATTTTGAAAGTTTTTCGACAAGGTGTTTTCATTTTTAAGCTGATTGCTATATTTATGTTCTCTCTAGGTCTCTTCTCGTATTTCACCCAATAGGCCTACCAGAATTAATTAAAACAATAAAACCAAATAATTCCTTTAATTTAGCAACGAGCGCTTATGTATTTGCCTACCATGAACCACACGGTGAAGAGGGCCTCCTGCTGATATGAACTGCGAACCTCATTTGGGATGACAGCAGCTTTCTAAATGTCGACCAGGTAAACGCGCTCAAACAAAATTCCGTCCGCTGGCCTGTTTCGCCATTGAATCTCATTAATTACTGATAATCAGTTGCAATAGAAAATTACAAATTTATAATCGTTACAACGCTCTCCCTTCGTTTCACTTCGCATTCATCGATTTCACTCGTGGAGGTTCCACCAGACCCACCACACTCTATCATCCAAATGAGAAATTTCCGTAAAATCCAATGAAAGAGAAATTTTCAAATTTCTTTGTCTCTTAGGTAATGTACAACACAGAAGTGACTGAGCTTCGAGCCTACCTTCTCTATGATCACCGAGTGAAGGGTGATTAAAACAAAAACGTTGTTTCAAAAAAAAGTGTTTAGTTTTTTTTTCCCTTGTATGTTTCAATTACGAAAAACCTCCAGACTCGTCGTATATATCCAGTGACTTACGTTTGCTTTCATTTTCGTTAATCCGTCTTTTCACCCCGCGAGTCAACGAAGGTGAGCTGCAAAGAGCAAGCTTACGTAAGTGAAAGATTTAACGTTGTGGCGTTATGAGTCGCGGAGGAGTTGAAGCCACTTGATCCAGGTTGACTCTAGACCAACATACGAGTATATGCAGCCCACAGAAGTTTCCTATACTGGATACCGGACTGACTCTACTGCGGCTGGAGTTACTATTGTTATCCAAGTTGATATATTACTAGTATAACACATGGAAGCGTATCTCGTTTACTTTAGCCCGAGACCAAGCCTCCGCGATCCGCGATCGTTTTATGCAATCGACCGGGAAATAGACTCGCCATGTGCGCTTAGGAAATTCGACGTTAGGCATATAACTCGTTTACAGAAACACATGCGTTCGATTATCGCTAGCTTTTGAGCTGGTTTTGTAAAGCCTCCAAGTGTTTTGCAATCCTTTCGATATCTTGCGGCGTTCACCACTCACTGGTACATAACATGGTTCGCGTCAAAGTGTTTGATTGGTAGATGTAATGGGGGAACCAATGTAAAACATATTGTATTAAAAAAAATGTGAAGGGAAATATTTAAGCGCCACTAAAACAGTTGAAAGTTAGTGGTGCTGAAGGAAACTTTCGCCATGGGATTTGGGTGTGTCGAAAATACCCTTCATTGCCTTGTTTTAAACTGTCATGATCATAATGTTCTAGGTTTTTAGATCAGGTTAAAGTCGCCCTTATGGAGTTAAAGGATGTTCTCTACACTTACTATATAACCTGCCCCCCACCTCTCGCCCATACTCATGCCTTCTTAATTTGTCCTGGTTACCTTAGGTTAAGCTTAGTCACGATAGTTCTTAAGCTCTTTAGTTTGTAAGTTATACGATTATATATACTTTAGTTGTAGGTAATTATGTTGCTTGAATTAAGCCAATAAATGGGGTGGTATCCCCACTAAACTTGTTAAAATGGTAATAAGTTTGTAGATATGGAGAAACTGAGTGGTAAGGCGGGTTGACCAACCTTAGTTGTATATCGTTTCGTTTGTTTGCCCTTATAGAACTGCGGCATTACATCCTATATAATTTTTTTTATTTTGTTTCCATTTATGTAATGCACAGCAATATTACTATAATAGTTTCCCCATCGAGGGAAGTACGCTTAAGATTAACTAGTCTCATTCAACCTCGATTTTTGGTATTGGGAAATGTATGGTATACCAACTGGATAAAAAAACTTTATTTTTGTTGAAAACCTGTTTTATAAAGCCAGCCAAATTCAAAATTTGTATTACTTTCTGATCACACAATGTATACTTCTCTACTAAAAGGCTGAAAAGTTCCAAAATTTTTAATGAAAACAAACGTTTTTCGAGTTATATTTATTTCTCAGCATAGTTGTCTTCGAAAGCGAATAAACTTGCCCGGAAAAACAAATTATTGTGGACAATTTAACAAGTCTTGTATATGAACCGGATACCGGTGGAGAGACTTGCTAAATAAGGCCAAGACCGGATCCCGATTGTAGTGCCGATGATGATGATGATGATATATATATATGTATATGTATATATATGTATATATATGTATATATATATATATATGTATATATATATGTATATATATATATGTATATATATATATGTATATATATATATATGTATATATATGTATATATATATATATGTATATATATATATGTATATATACATGTATATATATGTATATATATATGTATATGTATATATATATGTATATATATATATATATCGAATATATATATATATATATATATCGAATATATATATATATATATCGAATATATATATATATATATATATATATCGAATATATATATATATCGAATATATATATATATATATATCGAATATAAATATATATATATATCGAATATATATATATGTATATATATATATATATATATATGTATATATATATATATATATATATATATATATATATATATATATATATATATATATATATATTAGCTATACCCGATTTCCCATTATTATTATTTTTTTTTTTAATTAGACCTCTCGAGAGAGGCGAACCCGAGATGCCACCAAATAACTGTTGCAGTTCTTTTTGAACAGTTGCAGGTTGTAACGCTCCGGGAACACTCGCGTGGGAAGGGAGTTCCACAGCTTCCCCGCTCTGTAACGGAACGAGTTCTGATGCAGGGGTGTTCGCGCCGTCGGGAGATGAACCACAAACGGGTGCGATCCGTCGGATTGTCTTGTGGAGCGCATATAAGCCGAATTGCGTGGTACAATACCAACAATCTGCGAAGAACAGTACCCGTGATAATATCTGTAAAACAGACAGAGGTCGGCTACGCGCCTTCGATGTGATAGCGACTGTAGTCCCGACGTCAGCGCCGAGTTCCTCATCAGGCGGATCGCTCGTCTCTGTATGAGCTCAAGTATGTCGAGGGTATGTTTAGGAGCCGAGCTCCAAACATGAGAGCAATATTCGAGCGCGGGTCTAATTTGGGATTTATATAGGAGAAGAAGTTGAGCCGACCTGGCGATACTCGACACGTGTTTATGCCATGATACATTCCCACAGACCGTGACGTTGAGCAATCTCAAACTTTCCCCAGCCTCGAGGGCCCGGCCATTCATCATCAGCTGTGGAACCGATGATCCACTTTTCTTTGTGAATGTTGTATATTGTGTCTTCGCTGCATTGAAGCCGACGAGATTGGCCTTTCCCCACTGCAGGATCCTATCTAGATCCTGATTCAGAGAGTCAATCTGTCTACATCTCAGCGACGCAGATGCACCAAACGGCCGAACACTCGAAAAGGAGGAAACAAGCGTACTATCATCCGCAAAACTGAACACTTTGTTATCCGTTGTCTCCAACAAATCATTTATGTGAAGCAAGAACAAGTTTAGAGCCAGAATAGAACCTTGGGGCACCCCTGAATTAACAGGAGACAGATCCGAACACTCGCCGTCCACAACAACCCGGATCGATCGATTCTCGAGGAAGCTCCTCTTCCAGTCGCAAAGCTGTTGGGAAAGTCCATATGAACGAAGTTTGCTCAGCAATGCCCCGTGCCAGACGCGGTCATTGGAGACATCCAATGCGACCGCCCTTGACTCAGCATGCCGTTCAATCGCAGATGTCCATATATCGGTTATAAGTGTCAAAAGGTCTCCTGTGGACCGCCTGCCACGGAATCCGTATTGACGATCATTCAGAAGTCCGTTGCACTCCAAATATTTAACTAACTCTGTATTGATGACTTTTTCCATTAACGTAGATAAAATAGATAGCAATGCTATGGGACAGTCATTTTGTGGGGGACACTTTTTTCCCGTCTTTGGGATTGGCTGAACTCGAGCGATTTTCCAGCAGGCAGGAAAGGTCCTCCGTGCATAAGATAAGCGGAAGAGTCTGCCAAGAACCGGCGATAGTTCTGGAGTACAGTTCTTAAGGACTATTGCTGGTATTCCGTCCGGGCCGGTTCTCTTCCTACATTCCAGTTCACGTAGAATGCGTTGAATAGTGCGCGGACGAAATCCCGCATCCCGCATCGAAGACCGTACCGGCAAGATCACAGGTGGTTCCAAAAGGCCGGGATCGAAGTTTGAATTCGCGGAAAATAAATTCGCGAACACATTAGCTTTATCCTTTGAATTCGTGACTAACGTCCCGCTGTCTGTCACCAACGGAGGAGAAGAGGAGGTTGTGAAGTTACCGTTGGCAGCTTTTGCCATTGACCAGAAGGAGCGCGAACCAGTTGGGCACCGAAGGAGCTTATTGATCACCCTGTCGTTGTGAGCTTTCTTCGTGGTATCACTCGCCTAGTTGCACGCGTTGCTGATTCTAACAAAATTAGTTCTGCTAACATCGGTGGGATTGGAGTGCCACTGCTTGAAAGCTCTATTTTTTGCCGCTATAATCAGCTCGCATTTTTATCAAACAAAGGTTTATCAGACGAACTTCGTTTGATGGAATGTGGAATATACATCTCCATCCCCAGAAGAATAATCTCTGATACCGACTCCGCACAAGCGTTAACATCGGAGTCTCCGAAGCACACCTCGGACCATGGAAAGGATGCGAAGAAATCTCGCAAATCGTCCCAGTTAGCAGCCCCATACTTCCATACATGGCGAAGCTGCCTAGGCCGGTTATTCGCTTGATATGCAAGTGCTTGCGCGACAGATACCAAGCAGTGATCTGAGTTTCCCAATGGCGCAGAAACCTCCACAGTATAAATACTCGGTTCGGATGTCAAAAACAGATCCAGGGTGTTCGCATAATCGCCTCGGGCTTCAGGCACTCTCGTTGGATCCCCCACGAGTTGAGTCAAGTTGTGGCTTACAGCAAACATCTCCGCCAGCCTCCCAGCCTCGTCGGTTCTGTTAGAATGTAACAACCAGTCGGAATTGTGCAGATTAAAATCGCCAAGTGAGTCTGGAGTTGTTAGGGGCGATAGATAATTGTGGTGCAAGCTTTTGGTATGTATTTAGTTGCTAGGTAAATCCGTCTGGGTGGTTTATAGTGAACGACTTCTGGAGCTGTAGGTGCCGTAAGTGCTTATTTTTCGTTATGTTATTTCAAACACATCCAATTAGACTAATCTTCGATTGATTCCAAATCTTCTTGTTTTACTAGTTTAGTTAACCGTTAAGACGTCTTATTAGATTCATTAATGTTTAAAAATATGTGAGATGTAGATGGTCGGTTGTAAGTCTGTGGCGTTTCTAACAGATACGCACATAGTTCACAGGCAAATAGTGACGAACAGCACAGAAAGGAAATCGAATAGGCAAAGCGTGAGAGCCGTATACCATATCGATAACATAACAATTCCACATCAGTTTAGTGTACTTGAGTTTAGAAATCGAATTCGTTCGAACACAAAGTTCCTCGTAACAAAGTTACTGAGGAGGAAGTAGTGTGGCCTTTTTAACAGATACACGCACAGTACACAAGCAAGTGAAGAACAAATCAAAAGGAAAATTGGATAAACAAAAGCATCAGAGCCGTACATGAAGCAATACCATAGCAATTCCACATCAGTTTAGTGTACTTCAGTTAAGAAATCGAATTCGTACACGTGGCAGTGGCCTGATGTGTTGAGCATTGGTTCAATCCTTTAGTGATTCTAACCGTCATCGCGTCGGTTCGAATCACACGTTATCCACTACCGCCGCAAGCGTTATAAGTCCTAGGACTGTTATGTAGACCACTATTTATTTAACTACAATTCAACAGCGTATCCTACCAGGTCAAACCCCCGCTAGCGTGCTAAGTCTTTTGTTTCCAATTTGTTTTCATCTCAAAACCGATATTTTTTAAAGAAATACTAAAGTACATTTTTTACATTAATTGTGTTTAGATATATAGATGCCTAGTGTTAAAAAGATTATACGTTGGGGCCGCATTTGCGTACTGGCACTCGAGAGCAATAAAAGATTTCAATAACGTATCCTACCCGGTCAACCCCCGTTGGCGTGTTAAGTCTTTCCTTTCGAACTTGTTTTCATCTTAAAACCAGTATTTTTGAAAGACCAAAACTGCTATTGTAAATTTGTTTACATTAATCGTGTTGAGAAATAGATGCCCTAAGTGTTAAAAAGATCTTACGTTGGGTACTTGGCACTCGAGGGCTATAAAAGATTTCAACAACGTATCCTACCAGGTCAACCCCCGTTGGCGTGTTAAGTCTTTCGTTTCCAACTTGTACGAATAGATGCCGCAATAGTCTGTGCATTTTGCTAATAAAATTTGTATTGTATTCACTAGATAATGAGCACGTGGCGACAGATTGAGAGTGTACGTTTATTCGATGTATTGTTCTGTTCCTGTTTTCTTTTTATTGCTTTTCATGGCTTTTTTATTGACTGGCGAAGGTTAACTTAGTAGTTGGTTGCCGAGTGATTAAATTACAATTCTGTTTAGTAATATCGATTCACAGCGGGAATTGTATAGTTTTAAGATGAGGTGTAGTATGTGCATTCGTGTAATGCAGTAAAGCGTGGGAATAAGTGAACATATACATTACTGGAGGAGTGTCGTATATTATTCGAAGTAAAAGTGACTATAGTAGTTAGTTTTACAGTGATCTCACAGAACCACTATTTGAATTGATTTGCAAATTCGATTACTTGGGAATTTAAGACACTCCAAACAGCTAACAAACCCACAGAAGTCTGTAGGGTTTACTGTTAATAAAAGCCTCTGGAACTATAGGTTTCCTAAGTGCTTATTTTTCGTTATGTTATTTCAATCACATCCATTTAGATTAGCCTCCGATTGATTCCAGATCTTCTTGCTTTACTAGTTTAGTTCACAGTTGAGACTTCTTATTGGATTCAATAATGCTGAAAAATATGTAAGAATGTGTTGGTTGTTGGGCCTAGGACAATAATGTAAACCACTATTTGAATCAAACCGCAAATTCGTTCACTTGAGGATTTGAGACACTCCAACCAGCAAACCAAACCACAGAAGTTATACAAAACAATACGAATCTCGTCTCAGGGGTGCGTAAAAATCACTCAATGTTTCACACGTTGTGGTGCCTCAAATGTTTTATCTTGTTTCATTTATACGATTAGGTGTTTAGTTGGGAAATGCAACTCTGTTCTTTCTTCAATAATTCTTTGAAGAGGTTTGATTTATGTCACTACTAGATTGGGGAGTGGCAGATAACACTTGTAGATTTGAAAATAGTTTGCTCTATTGATTGTTCGAAATAGAATATAGTTAGGAGCTGTACTAACTTTAGATTCACAAAAGATTTTTGTGAAATTATTAAAGGCAAAAGTAACAGCATATAAAAACACGCAGTGAATTGCTTGTAGCTTCATGTGGCACCTGGGTTAGGATACATCCTACCACTCGGTCTTTAGTCCCCTTTTTGCTACATACTGGCCTAGCCCTACTCTCAGAATCATGTGTGTTTGAAGTACACTATCCGTCTTCTTCGTACAAATAATTCAATGTCAACAACTAACTCACTTCCCTAACAATTTAAAACTATGCTGTGTGGAATAGACGGACGGAAATGCTAATTTTGCCGGAACGTTATGCTTCCCAACCCAAAAATGCATCGCCTTTGTGCCGGATTGCCCTTCTCCTTTTCATGAATGGGAATGCCAACTTTAAGTAATAAATTAGGAATTCCTTGGTTGCTGTTGGAGACGGAGCAGCACACGATGGCAACACCGGTTGTGCCCAGCGCAGGCACTACTGAAGGCAGCCATGACAAATCAAATAACAAATGTCAGCAAACAGCTGACATTCAATAATATTAAAATGAGCTGTCGCACTTCGTAAATCTATTTGAAGAGACACAGTTCGAAATCGCTCAAATCTAGATAAATCAAATTGAAATCAAGACAAATAAAGAGAAAGGGGTTCACAACAATTAAACTACAGTGTGTTACATTATCTGGAGGATTCTTTACTTGAGGTTCCGTCAGCAGTTCATCCAACTTAAGGTATACGTTTCTCCTCTTTCTTACAATAGCAATTGTTTCAGGATGACAACAATCGACATCTATATAGTGTGCTGGTGGCCCGTTAATTGACCTCATTGTCAAGAGCTCCGTATCGTTCACAGTAATTTTACGTATTGGCCGTCCGAGTGCCAAAAAAGTTGCGAATCATCTAGTGGGGGATAAAATCTTTCAAGTGGTCGTCGTCCGGATGACAATATGGCAAGCTAACGGCCAATTCTTTTTTAGGAGACCTCAAGTGTCATATCCGAGTGTAACCATTTCCTTTCGCAGGTACAGGTTTCTTCTTTCGAGGAATATAGGATATCGCGCCTGCGGGCGGAGGCGTCTATACGAAATGTAATATAGTCGACGGGAAAAAGTCGAAGTATTTAATTGAGAACCTATTGGTTTTACGAGTATTTAGCGGAGAAGGGGTTGGTGGCATTGGTGGCTTTGGTGAAAGCAATAATGTCGTAAAGTACTATTTCTCCCGATTATATGGATTTAGGTTGTAAGTTACCCATATTTATATTATTATATTTATATATTTATACCAAAGTTTGTTCAAGTCGGTCCATCCGCAAAGCTCCGAAAGATGGGCAAGGGTTTCTCCTGACCATTTCACGGATGTTATTTTACCAGATGGCCGGGCGTTAGAACCCCACTTGCTACCCGCTCTTTAATCGTCTTTTACGACAAGCTAGTCTTAGCTTTAAGTATATTAAAACACTCTACTTTCAACACTAAATGTGTTTGAGAAATAAATGATATTTCGACCGCGAGTAGATCGAAACTTTTCTGATTTGATCGCCTCGTCCGTAGATGATGCAGATCCTTGCACTCCCACGAAATCTAATATAGTCGAAGGGAATCCGTTCGAAGTATTTAACGGAGGGGTTTTTGTTGGCTTTGCTGAGAACAATGATATCAAAAGATACACAAAGGACGCTAACCGCGAATATTGTAATAGAAAATCTTCGGTGCCTTAGGATTCGTTTGATTTCGTGGAGGTTAATCAATACTAGAACAGACTGGAACACACAAATACTTAACAAAGAAGCCAGCAGTGACTTCAAAGCTCATATATAGTCAGTGCGTCCAGAAATAATTTATAATTTAAGCGACCTTTTCTAGTTCATCTTTCGAAAATGTCGCCGGTTGTCTCTCCTACAATAAGGTGATATGCTGTTAGATTTAATTTATTTTATTAAGGGTAAAGTTACGTGCTTTTTCTCGAATCAAGAATCTAGTTTAGAAGTCAGATTTTTACAAATCTAGTTTAAGAATTTTAAAGTGTAAGTCAAGATTTTTTTTCGAATCAAGGGTCTGCGACGGTAGGTCAATAAGTCCTTAGAAACGCCTGCGATGGCAGTCGTAGCATCGTTAATGGTCTGTTTATAGTAAGCATCATTCCTCCCTACGTATCTGTCAATTATCAACTTGAAATATGTAAAGCATTTAAAGTGTAATACGAGGGTAGGTCAATAAGTCCTTAGAAACGCCTACGATGGTCTTGTAGCATTGCTAATGGTCTGTTTTTAATAAGCATCACTGCTCACTAAGTATCTGTCAATGATCAACTTGAAATATGTAAAGCATTTAAGGTCTAATACGAAGGTAGGTCAATAAGTCATTAGAAACCTACAAGCCTACGATGGCGTTTGTAGCATCGCTAATGGTCTGTTTTTAGTAAGCATCATTCCTCCCTAGGTATCTGTTAATTTTCAGTTTGTTTCATGTTTCAATTTTGCGTGATAAATTAGGTATGACGAAAATATCTGCGAGATGGTCGCCACATTTGCTCTCAGCTGGGAAACTCTTGAAGCGCATGCGTCGCAAGCCAGATGAGTTTTTGCGCAGATAAGTAACTGTAGATGAAACATGGATACACCACTACATTCCCGAGACGAAAGATCAGTCAAAACGGTGGATTGTTAAATGCGAACGGGCAAAGACTGTGAAATCAGCTGGAAAGATTATGGCTACTGTGTTTTGGAATGCATATGGTATTATATTCTTGACTATTTGGAAAACGAACAGATGATAACTGGATAGTATTGTGGTATAAAAATATTCACTTTATTAATTCATCTTAGAACTAACAATTACTATGAGTTGACAATTAATCAGGCACTGTCATTTTATTTTCACATTTACCTGCCTATCAAGAGTGCCCTGCTCTGATTGACTGAGCATTAGTTTAGTTTAGTGAGTGCAGAACCATCATATTTGGCTCAACACAAGCGATAACTTAACAACTAGCTTAAAACTAAAGTATAAAAAGTATGAATAAAAACAAAAAAGAGGAGGGGGGTGTTTGGCGAGTTGGTTACGGTGTTTATTTACTTTTATGTACTTATTTATTTAGCTTGGTTCGCGCGAAAATTTCTTCAGTAACGACCTATAACTGAACGACTGAACTATAAGACAAATTTCGGTCTGTCTCCATTGTCACGATGTGACTGTGAACTATAAGACTAAACAAAATACTGCCTGTCTCTATTGTCCCGATGTAACTGTGAACTATAAGACTAAAAAAAAATTCGGTGTTTCTCCATTATCGCGATGTGACTGTGAACTATAAGACTAAAGAAATTTCGACCTGTCTCCATTGTCACGATATGACTGTGAATCATAAGACTAAACAAAATTCTGCATGTCTCCATTATCGCGATGTGACTGTGAACTATTCGACTAAACAAAATTCGGCCTGTCTCCATTGTCGCGACGTGATTATGAACTATAAGTTTATCTCAAATTCACCTCCGTCATTTCCACTCCACAGTATGGATAAAAACAAAAAAAGAGGAGGGGGGAGGGGGTGTTTTGCGAGTTGGTTACTGTGTTTATTTACTTTTATGTACTTATTTATTTAGCTTGGTTCGCGCGAAAATTTCTTCAGTAACGACCTATAACTGAACGATTGAACTATAAGACAAATTTCGGTCTGTTTCCATTGTCACGATGTGACTGTGAACTATAAGACTAAACAAAATACTGCCTGTCTCTAGTGTCCCGATGTGACTGTGAACTATAAGACTAAAACAAAATTCGGTGTTTCTCCATTATCGCAATGTGACTGTGAATCATAAGACTAAACAAAATTCGGCATGTTCTATAAACATTCAAACACAAATTACCGGCTTCCGACTGGCTAGTTCGTGTTCTTCGGCTTCCGGCTTGTTCGCCCGTGGATTGCTTGCGTTGTCCCTCTTGTGGCTTCCGGCTTGGTTAAGCCCGTGTGGGGTTCTTCTGGCTTTCTAAAACCGTGGGTTGGCGGCAACCTGACCTCGGCCGGTGGATGATGTGAACCCCATCTCCTTGAGGTGCCGTCACTGTGCCCCTTTCGATCCAGAATGAACCCGGCACCTTGGGTTACCTCTTTAGCTGATTGTGTAGGTAAGGGTGCTGGACGTCTTGAGCAAATTAAATTAAACAACCCTTTTCTTTTTATCGTTTATCACAATTATTTTATTTTATTTTTTGTACCAGTTTTAATTTAATAATATACGTTTGATATACGCCTCACTTCGCTTCGGCTGTCTTATTCACAATTGAAGTAGGTGGTGCGTGATGCACCCCTGTCGATGTTCTGATCCTAATTAAATTAATTCCTAGCGGAACTCTTTATTTATACTCCTAATTCAAATCATAAAACCGCACATACATTCCCACGGTCGTGGCTGTCCTCCAGACAGCTACATGACGCCAGTTGCCAAGCCAACGACGTTGAGAATCGGAACGTTGCAAAAATTCTCTTCCCCAAGGCCATGAGAACATTTCGATTCGCGGTGACGTGAATCCGATTTTCTCATAGTGCACAGGTAGAATTACCCAGGCGACGATGGGGTGTCGGGTGCGATCGTCCAGGTGATGAGTACGTTGGGAATTGCAGAATTGCAATTCGGATGTCAGTATGAAAATGAATGCATTCCAAGGTTAGGAAAAATGTGGGAAAATGCGAGATTGCATTTTCAAGTATGGGGTATGGAATGCGTTTAGCAATGTGTAGACCTGTGATAAGGTTTCACATGCTACACCGAAAGGATTCTATGGGTTGTAGCAAGAATTTCTTGTATGCTACACTGAGAGAATACCTTCGGTGTTAACATTAATTAATGTTTGAAAATATTGTTTTTGCAGGGTTAATGGTAGGGTTAATGATTATATTTATTTGATTTATAAATTATATATTTATGTCTCTATATTTATTGGCTATATAGCATGTATGAGTAGTTTGCGTGCAGCAAAGTGTGTAGACATATGGTATTGTATTTCTTTGTGTAACAGGCATCCCCCCATTGTCGCGGTGTGACTGTGAACTATAAGACTAAACAAAATTCGACCTTTCTCCATTATCGCGATGTGACTGTGAACTATAAGACTAAACAAATTTCGGCCTGTCTCCACAGTCACGATATGACTGTGAATCATAAGACTAAACACAATTCTGCATGTCTCCATTATCGCGATGTGACTGTGAACTATCCGACTAAACAAAATTCGGCCTATGACTATGAACTATAAGTTTATCTCAAATTCACCTCCGTCATTTCCACTCCACAGTATTCTGCGTCATTATTAGGTCAGCTAAATGATAAAATAAAAGCAAATCGTCCTCATTTTCTAAAGACTTATTGACCTGCCCTGGTAGTTTAGATGTCCGAATATTACAAGTCTAGTTTAGAAGTTTTCAAGTGTATGTCAAGATTATTACAAATGAAATAGCATTGAGATTCTTGAAAAAAGACATTAGACTAAGTGACTATGGTGGATGGTAGTGCTACTGGTTGACAAATGATAGTCAACAAAGGCCTAAGCCCCTAGTTTGTTGTAATTATTTATATATGTATATGTAAGATAAATATTATTGTATACGTTTATTATAATTAGTTATATATTATTTTTCTGAGGACTTTTTGACTGCTCTACCATTTTTAATATCATGTACTGGAACATGTACCCAGTCAACCTAGATATTTCTTTAATCCAAATCTATGAACAAAACCACCCGAAATTGCACATATCTCAGCACTTCAAGTTGTTTATTGTAGTGTAAATTAGATACATGGCAATTTATATGTAATACAATGGGCTATCAAAGTTCTCACTATTTTTTTCTTCTTTTTATTCCAGGTGAAAGTGGTGAAATTCAGTTACATGTGGACGATAAATAATTTTAGTTTTTGCCGTGAAGAAATGGGTGAAGTCCTTAAATCATCTACATTCTCTGCGGGTACAAATGACAAATTAAAATGGTAAATTCTTTAAATCAATCCCTCTATAATTCATGTGTATATAATTATTGTTTGTTTTCAGGTGTTTAAGAGTCAATCCAAAAGGTCTTGATGAAGAGAGCAAAGATTATTTATCATTGTATCTACTCTTAGTTTCATGTAATAAGTCAGAAGTTAGAGCCAAATTTAAATTTTCTATTTTAAATGCTAAACGAGAAGAAACCAAAGCAATGGAATCCCAGAGGTATGTTGTTTTCCTGCTATACTTCTGTAATTGTTTATGTCCTATTTTCGCCTTAATTTTTTGTTTTCATCTTAAAACCGATATTTTTGAAAGACCAAAAATACTAGTGTGAATTTGTTTACATTAATCGTGTTAGAAATAGATGCCTCAAGTGTTAAAAAGATCTTACGTTGTGGCCGCATTTGAGTACTTGGCACTCGAGGGCTATAAAAGATTTCAACAACGTATCCTACCAGGTCAACCCCCGTTGGCGTGTTAAGTTTTTCGTTTCCAACTTGTACGAATAGAGACCGCAATAGTCTGTACATTTTGTTAATAAAATTTGTATTGCATTCACTAGATAATGAGCACGTGGCGACAGATTGAGAGTGTACGTTTATTCGATGTATTGTTCTGTTCCTGTTTTCTTTTTATTGCTTTTCATGGCTTTTTTATTGACTGGCGAAGGTTAACTTAGTAGTTGGTTGCCGAGAGATTTAATTACAATTCTGTTTAGTAATATCGATTCACAGCGGGAAATGTATAGTTTTAAGATGAGGTGTAGTATGTACATTTGTGTAATGCAGTAAACCGTGGGAACACGTGCACATATACAATACTGGAGGAATGTCGTGTATATTATTCGAAATATGGTAAAAGTGACTATAGTAGTTAGTTTTACAGTGATCTCACAAAACGCCCACCGCCAGCTTGGTATCCATTTGTCAGAAGAAGAAAATATGATTAAGATGAGGTCTTTGGATCGACGAAACATGACGCATTGTAAATTGTCACTAATCGTCATTAAAAAACATGAAATGCCTAGATATGACTTGGGGGGTTGATTCGTTCTGTTACAGTTGTATCCGTCGCAATTGTGCAGTGAATTGTTAAACAAAATATAATTCAGTGTGTTGGCGGTGTAATGCGTTATGAAATATTTTAAGGAGTTAATCTCTTTTATTTGTAGTTAGGAGTTAATTTGTTTTATTGCTTAAACTTTCCTTAAGGGGGGGGGGGGGGGGGGGGGGGGGGTCCTTGGGTGGCGGCCTCAAAACATTTTTTTTGACTTAATCGATAGAATACCACTCCTAGCAATCTGAAAAAAAAATAGAACAGAAATGCCTCTACCGTTGGAACTAAAAAAAGTTGAAAAAAAAATTATTTTTGTACCACTTTTTTTTTAGTTTTTCGAATGTTTTAAAAATAGGTAACATTAAAATTTGGGGATGAGGATAGTTACTGCATTAGAAAAGCCTATAAAGAAGACATATATTAAATTTGAAGTAAATCGGTTCCGTAGAACTTGGAAAATCGTGGGTATTGTTTTAAAAAAGATCCCCCACTTCATCAGCTGCTAACCATCTACACCAGGATACCCGCTCAAGTATCCAGGAATGATAAAAAAAGTTGATTATGAACGGGAGAAACTTGTAAGTGGGTCAAAATATCGTTTTTCCGAGAGTAGTCGTGAGCAAGATTGGCGGTCGTCGAGTGCGCGGAGAAGCATGCGTTTGGGGTTATTATTCTTTATATGAATTACTCTGACACATCAGTTTCCAGATTTTAATTTGATGAGGATGGGGAGGAAGAAAACCTTCAATTAGAAGATCAATTGTATGGAGCAGGCGTGGCAGATTCCAGGTAAAACGAAAATTTCAACAACATTTCACTACTCAAAACGTTAACCTTAATTATTTCGGCACCATGTTTGGCATACTGGGCATCGCAGTAGCTCCCTAAATTGTTATTCCATTAACTTGAAATTTTAACTCCAACTTTAAAACAATATTTTCTAGTGAACGTAGCATTTTTTTGTTGATAAATTGATTTTTATATTATAAGCGATTTTCGTTCAATGTTTCGAAAAAAAAACAAAAAAAAAAGTTCAAAATAACGCCTTTTTTTAAATCAATTTGTGGAAAATATCCTACGACGTTCACCAGAGTTTGGACTATATTGTAAGAAACTTTTTGGTTTTGGTTCCTATTGCGGATTCGCAAATGAATGTATAGCGTATTGCGACGAACGTGAAGAACGTGTGATTCGAACTGGCGCTATGACGTTTAGAATCACTAAAAATTGAACTAATGCTCAACACACCAGGCCACTGCAACGTGTACGGATTAGATTTCTATACCCAAGTATACTCAACTGATGTTGAATTGCTATGTTACTGCTTGGTATACGGCTAATGCATTTTCTTATTCGATTTTCGTTCGGTGTTCTTCACAATTTGCTTGTGTATTATGCGTGTGTCTGTTAGAAACGCCACAAATGTACTGGAGGAATCTACTACGTTCACCATCTGTCTGCCATAAGGCAACTGTCATCCGCCAGTTGAGTACGGGTTGTTGAAAAAAGGGACGCCACCTAAGCGTCACCGGATTTAAACGTGCCCAACGGTCTCTTCGTTCAGTCTTCATGCGAGCTCCAACCCGTCCACGCTGCCAGGAAGAATATAGCCTTCGAGATCACAACTTGGGTTTTGTTTTTCCTCTTCGCTGTTTCCATTGGCCTTTCCTCTCGTAATATACATTAGCGGAATTTTGCTTTCGATACATGTGTTATAGTGTGCAGCGAAGTAAACAACCGCTACCGACACGAGTCTTCCATCCGTTTGGGCTTAGTTTGTTATACGTTCATTTCACAAACAGTATGTCTTTATAAAGTTTTTTCTCCTTCCTTGATGTGAAAAAGTGAACACTCCAATATAAGGGGAAAGGTAAACAATTACAAACAGTTCCATATAAATAAAAAATTGTGACCTCTAGCGATACGCCCATGTCGACCGTCCGAGATCCGAGCTGCTATGCCACAATTTTTTATCCTAAAAATAAAATAAAACATGTTTTTTTAGTTAAAGACTTACTTTCATATGTACAAAACCAGAATCACCCATATCCGCGAGGATATTGGGCTCGGTCTCGAGATATCTGAAAAAGGAAGGGGGGGGGGGGGGGGGGGGGGTCTAAGGATAGTGTGGACAGGGTTAGTTCAGGAGTTCTCTAACTACTTGGATGCAGGGATGGTGGGAAAGAAATCGTATAAGACTGCTAGGTCTTGAGTGCGTTACTAAACGCAGATCACGTCTTTGGCGTCTGATGATCTGCGCTTTGGTCGGTGTGTGTGTATGTTTGTGCTGTCTTGTACTGTGCGTGCGTGTGTGTGTGCTGTGTTAGCAGGATACCCTATGGGATGGGTCCAGGAATCTTCTATTATAGAGGGGAATGTTGTTGGGAAGGGTGCTTTCTCCAATTTTGTACTGAAGAAGAAATTGTGGTGGTCTGATCCGAAGAGATCGAGAGAGAGAACGGTCAAGAACACAAGACGCCCGTACAAGTAGGTTCTCGTTGTTCTGAATGCTTTCGAGGTACTTGTATGCTAATTGTAGCAAGTACTCGTCGATAGGGGTAATGGAGGCATCTTCGTATAGGTGAGAGTTCGGGTAATGGCGACCGTCAGGCCTGCTAGAGTGGTTGGTGCATCTTCTGAGGAGGTTTCTTTCGAAAACTCGAAGTCCTTCCATTTAGGCCGAAGATATGGAGGACCATATGGGAAAGGCGTATGATATTCCAGATCGGATTAGCTGCCTATAGCAGAGAAGCTTAACTTTGGTGTCAACTATGTTGCTCTACTTCAAGATGTTGTGCAGTTGCCTAGACCGAGCGATGCCCCTTTGAAGAATGTGGGTCACATGTTTGATGAAATTCATTTTTGGGGTATAGATGAACCCAAGATATTTCATCCTGCCCTGTGGTCTAATCGTAGTACCTCCCATTTGTATTAGAATATTCTGTGAATATTGAGAAGTTGGTTGGAAGTGTTTACTACTCAGAATGATAGCTACTGCTTTGGAGGGATTGAGTCGAATTTTCTATCTACTGTAATACTGTTACAGTTCGTCCAAGTGACAGTTGAGTCGATTTGTTGAGAGTTTAGGGCTTTTGGATGACGTGTATACTAGGACGCCATCCGCATAACATATCTGGATTACTCTCCCGTCTACAGGGCGAGGAATATCTGAGGTGTAGATATTAAATAAGGGCTCCTCGATAGTATATTGGTTAGTATACCCGCCTGTCACGCGGGAGACAGGGGTTCGATTCCCCGTCGGGAAGCCTCTGGCGCAAGACTAATGACCTTGCCCAGAAAAACAAATTATCATGAAAAATTTAACAAGCTTCAGGACTTGCTAAATAAGGCCAAGACCGGTTCCCGGTTATAGTGCCGATTATGATGATGATATTAAATAAGGTGGGGCCTAAATTGGAGGCCTGCGGACTCCTGCTGGTCTGCCGACGTGCCCGCCTTATATAGGTCTGTAGCCGTCGTCTTATTCACTTGTTTCCTGGGTGCTGTTTTCCTTAGTGGCTTCTTGGAATCGGTGCGCCGCTTATCCTTGTTTCCCAGAAATTTGTGTGCTGGCGCTTGTCTTGCCTTTCTCGGAAATTCGTGTCGGCGTGATGCATCCCCAACAATACGTATAAGACCTTTCGCCCCATCACGAATTCACCTTTTATGCCATATTTAACTGGCGATGCATTGGTTAACTTCAGTCTCCCACGGATAGGAAAGATTTCCTCATTGATAGTAAGACATTGTTTGCAAATTTGAGCCCAATTTGTATTTGGCATGGTTCCATATCTCGGAAATGGGTGCAGCTTTGTCTATGGTAGCTCGTGCACATCGTATTGTATGGTAGCTCGTGCACATCGTATTGTTTGTCAAAAACAGGTAAGAATATTGAAAAGTTCTTAACATGCAAAAAATGTTTGCGAACGTGGTGCTGTGGAAATGTTTGTATTGACACTATGAACTTCATTGAACCTCAAAATCATAAATCCATGCGTTGAAAGGGCACAATACAAAAAAACCTGAAATGAGTAAATCAAAATTCAAAGCGATAATGATTTTTTTTTCGCTTCACACGAGGTTGTGTACCTTTATGGGTTCGGGAAGGTTAAACTGTCAACATCATTAACTTGATATTTATACTCAACTCCATCAAGAAAGGCTATCCAAATTGTGGAAGAACGAGTCATGAGGTTTTCAGCTTGACGTGCCGATTAACAATTCATTGTCTGTCGACAGATTAGTAGCCAAGCTATAGTCCGCCGCTCCTATTTGTTTGGCCAAACACCCTTGTCTTTTATCTGTTCCCCATGGTTAAAACTGGATTATAAGGTTTCAAATCACTTAATTGATTTGAGTTCCTAGAAGAACTCTTTCAACACTATTTCGAATAGAAGAAAATGTGGTCGGTGGGGTGCAGGGTCAGAAGAGGGGTATACATTGAAAGAGATAATAACTAAGTACATATAATTGTAAAATAAACTGTTTTACAGTATTAGTCTCGTTATTTTATAGCCACTTCTGCATAAAATAATAAATGGATTAAAAATACGATACCGATGATACGGCAAAGGGTAAGTTTACATCTAAGAAGGATAGTACATTTGAGCACCTGAGATCCTTTCTTCGTTGTATAATCATCAGCTGGGAAATCATCGATTGTAGATTTATTCCGTTCCCTAACGACTATGCTAAAACAAAGGTGAGCTGGTAAGGTAGGTACATTACTTCTTGGAGTATTCTGTTATCTCTGGCTCCATGAAAGAAGTGGTAAGTAATAAGGAATTCAGTTTTGTTAAAAAATAACTTCAGTTGTATGGATAAATATAGACTACTGTTTGTGATCGAACAGGAGCGAAGAACTCTGTCTGGTAACATCTGTTTCCTTATCATTACAGCCTTCATGTATTCCCTCTTCTTCTGCCTGTATTATGTTTTGACATTTAAGGGTATCACAATTCCTTTTGCGCCCGTCGGTTGCAAAAATAATTAATATAAAAGTTGTGGTTTATTGAGGAGGTTGTACTTTACTATAGATGTTGCTCTGTTTAATTGCTTTTTGAAAAATAAGCTTTTCCAAGTTGAATCTAACTAGTCAAAAAAAATCAATTTTTCTCCTGAGTGACAAACTTATAGGTAGCTCCCCCTGAACATTTTAATGTCTCCGCTCCGCCAGTAGCATGATCTTCTGTGTTAGCAAAAATATTTGATCATGATACCCTTGATGGGCTGTAATGATGCTTATATGGTTTTCTTTCTATTTCTTCTAATTGGTCCAGGTCCAGGTCCAGAGTCCCCACTGATATTAACACAAAAATAGCCGCACGATTTTATTATTCTGCGCAAATAAAAGATTTGACTCCTATTTAATTCATAACGTTTCCAGAAAGAGAACCTTCATTAAATACTTTATTTGATAAACAACAAATTAAAATTTAATTACTACCATTTCTAGTCTAATTCTATAATGTTGCTATTTTTATTTTATTTTGTAGAGCTTACCGCTTTGTACAAGGAAAAGATTGGGGATTTAAAAAATTCATTCGGCGAGATTTTCTATTAGACGAAGCTAATGGTCTCTTGCCTGAGGATAAACTAACTATATTCTGTGAAGTTAGCGTTGTAGCTGATAGTGTTAATATCTCTGGTCAAAGTAATATCGTACAATTTAAAGTTCCCGAATGTAAGCTCTCCGAAGATCTGGGAAATCTTTTCGATAATGAAAAATTTAGCGATGTAACGTTGGCGGTTGGTGGACGTGAATTTCAAGCACATAAAGCAATATTGGCTGGTAAGTAATATTTCTAAACTCTCTTATGAATATAATTATTAATTGTTTTTATGAAGGGAAAAACTTTATTTTAGTTTAAATGTAATGTTTCTACCATACTTAATGCATATAATACAAAATGAATGCATATAGTAAAAAATTGATTTTAATTTAAATATAATGTTACAACTTAATACTTTAAATAATATTTGGAAAAAAAAACGATAATATTTAATATTAATTTAACGTTGATTGATTAGTAAAATTAACTAAATACATTTAATACTACCATTTGATGTCAATATTTTGTCAGCATTTAATATTAATATCAGTTGTGATGATGATGATTAATTTTTTTTTTTTTTTTTTTTTTTTTTTTTTTTTTTTTTTTTTTTTTTTAATAGTTGTACAACTCTGCCTTCGAGGTTTTTCTCGAAATTCGAGACATCATTTTAAGAAACTGATGGTTATACATTTATTTATTAAAGTATTCATTTATTCATTCCATCGTCATTTTCTGAGGCGGTATTGGTTTTCTGTGTCGAGCCATTTCAGGGGAACAGGAATTTCCCGTCGATATATGTAACATTTAAGGTCTAAGTGTTATATCTCCTCTGTGTGTGCCCACGTTTCTAGTAAGAAAGCGCAATCCTTACCCTTAGCGAAACCCAGGTAATAACTGATACATATATTTCCGATTTTAATCTACCTGGTTATAGCGTAGGGCATCTGTTCTTCCCACATCGTGGTCCAGTCACATATTAGATACGAAGTGATATTGCTTATCCGCTTCTGCCATAATATAGGCCCTACTCCAATCCAGAATGTAATTTCCCGTGACTAAAACTTCTCGTTTGTATCATACATTACCGAATTTGAAAAAAAAAAAAGAATTTCAATTTGATGCTGTATCTGATTCTATATCTTGACCCTGTGTCCGCGCAGTGATATCCTCATTGCGGGTGATATTAATGTGATTCGCCACTTCAGATCTCTAAACCTCCCACCAGGCATATATTTCCGTTGACCCCCGCGGAACTTCCTTTTAGATATTCCATGGCGGGGCGGGACGGAGTTTACCTGTTACCCCGCTCGTCGCGTCGCAACTGCTGCATCATGTCATATAGAATATCTTTCGTTACGGACCATGGCTGTTTGGAGCTTAACGGGTATTCTATTACTCCTGCCGGGGTAACTGTACGTCTCATATGTTTCTCCAAAGTCGTTCAGGCGATTGATACAACGAGGAAGGCTCACAACGACAGAGTGACCAATAAACTCCTTGAGTGCCCAACTGGTTCGCGTCCCTTCTGGTCAACGGCAAAGGCTGTCAGCAATAACCTCGCTTCCTGCTGTTTTTCTTCGTTGATGACACGCAGCGGGACATTAGTCACAAATTCCAAGGATAAAGCTAATGTGTTCCCGAATTTACTTTCCGTGAATTTAAACTTCGATACCGCCCTCTTGGAGCCACCTGTGATCGTGTCAGTACGGTCTTCGATACGGGATGTGAGGTTCCACCCGCGTACTATTTAACGCATTCTACGTGAACTGGACTATAAGAGGCGACCGGCGGAATACCAGCAACAGTCCTTAAGAACTGTACTCCAGAAGTATCGCCGGTTCTTGCCAGACTCTCGTTTATCTCTCGGTGGCTCGAGTTCAGCCAATCCCAAAGATGGGAAAAGAGTGTCTCCGACCAAATTACCGGCCGATACCATTGCTGTGTTATCCGATACCATTGCTAAGTTATCTAAGGCTGATACCATTGCTATGTTATCTAAGGTGATAAAAAAGGTCATCAATGCCGAGTTAATTAAATATTTCGAGTGCAACGGACTTCTGAATGGTCGTTAATACGGATTCCGTGGCAGGCGGTCCATGGGAGACCTTTTGACCCTTATAAACGATATATGGACTTCTGCGATTGAGGGGCATGATGAGGCAAGAGCAGTAGCATTGGATAACTTCAAGGCTTTTCACCGCATCTGGCGCGGAGCATTGCTGAGCAAACTTCGTTCATACGGACTTTCCCAGCAGCTTCGCGACTAGACGAAGAGCTTCCTCGAAAATCGAAAGATCCTGGTTGTTGCAGACGATGAGTCTTCGGATCTGTATCCTGTTTATTCCGGGGTGCTTCAAAGTTCTATTTTGGCTCCAACCTTGTTTTTGCTTCATATGTATGATTTGTTGGAATCAAAGGATAACAAAGTGTTCAGTTTTGCGGATGATAGTACGCTTGTTTCCTCGAGTGATCGGCCGGTTAGTGCATCGACGTCGCACCAGTTGAGATGTAGACAGATTGACTCTCTGACTCGGGACCTGGATAAAGTTCTGCAGTGAGGAAAGGGCAATCTCGTCGACTTCAATGCAACGAGTATACAACACTCACAAAGAAAAGTAGATATTCGGCTGCACAGCTGATGATGAATGAATGGCTCTCAAATCTGGGGAAAGCTTGAAGTTACTCGGCATCACATGTGTCGAACATCGCCAGGTCCGCCTCTGGGAACCAGTGTTATCTTTTTAGAGCCAAGAAATATTTTAATCCGACCCAACTTTTTCCTTAGTATAAATCCCAAATTAGACCGGCGCCCGTATGTTGCTTTCATGTTTGGAATTCCGCTCCTAAGCATACTCTGAGCATACAGAGACGAGCGATACGCCTGACCGGAGACACGGTGCTGATGTCGGGACTACAGTCGCTTTCACATCGAAGGCGCGTAGGTAACCTATGTGTGTTTTACACACATTATCACGGGTACAGAGTGGGAAAGCTGTGCTATTCCCCCTGTGCGAGTATTTCCGGAACGTTGTAACCTGCAACTGTTCAAAAAGAACTGCAACCGTTATTTGTGATGGCACCTTGGGGCGCTGACTCGGCGTTATAGGTCTGTAGCGTTTCTAACAGATGCACACACAGTACACAAGCAAATAGTGAAGAACATCGAACGCAAATCGAATAAGAATATGCATCAGTGCCGTATACCATAGCGATAACATAACAAAATCCACATCAGTCGAATGTACTTAAGTTTTGAAATCAAATTCGTACACACGCCGGGGGACTGATGGGTTGCGCTTTGGTCCAATTTTTGGTGAATCTAACTGTCATAGCGTCAGTTCGAATCACACGTTCTTCACTATCATCCCAAACGCTATGGGTCCGCCTCTCCCAAGAGAAGTGTAATAAAAATAATTGCATTCTATTTTGTTTTCAAATGAAAAAAAAAATGCTGCTATGGAATTGATTAATACAACTTTAAGTGAATATTCGGTGAGTCATTCAAAAGTAAAAAAGTGGTTTTCAAGATTTCGTTAGGGAAATTTTAGTCTTGAAGACGCCCAACGTTCAGGTGCAGTAAAAAAATTTGACGACGAAGAATTTCAAGTTTTACTGAATGAAAATCGATGTCAAACTCAAGTAGGGCTTGCAGAACAGTTAGGAGTTTCCCACCAAGCAATATCACTTAATCTTTGTATAAGTATCTTTGTCTTTTATCTTTCTTTCTATATTTTCTATCTTTCTTTACTTACACATCTATTAGTATCTTTTTTTACTCACACACCTACTATTTACAAGGCGTTCAATCGTCAAAAAATGGGAGTTCAATCCTCGTATTTGGTCAGGCGCATCCAGAACTGTGCTACACGCAGTGACGCAACGTCTCGCGCGACCGGCCATCTTTTGAGGCAATACACGAATTGATTTAATTTTTTTGTTTCTTCATAAGGACATAAATGCTGACCACTGTGCGTCATTGATCGAAAGAAGAGATAGTCAGAGGAAGTAATGTCTGAAAAAAACCGTGACGTAGGACATCTCATTTCGAAGTTTCCAAAAATTTCTTGACCACTAGCGAAACATGGGGTCGAGCATTGTCATACTGCAAAATCACTTTCCGTGTCTCGTTATATTGCGGTCGTTCGCCTTTCACTGCTCAGCTCAAACGCATTAATTGTATTCCATACTGATCGGCTATGACTGATTTAGTAGACTTTAGTCGCTCAAGATACACTATGCCGCAAAATACACTCTTGGAGCCGTGAATTATGAGGTTTGGTCGTCGATCTGGAAGCAAGGCTAACACCTTACACTTTTTGGCGCTTGGGGTTATTGGAATGAATCTATTTTTCGTTATCAGACAAAAGTGTCTTAGCCTTTCAAGGAGATGTTCACAAACAAAAAAACGCCATTCAATATCTATCGGTTTCAACTCGTGCGATATTCACTTTTCCTTGCTTCTGAATCATTCTCGTGGTATTGAGGCGTTTTGAAATGACATGTTGACTTACTCCCAGTGATCGTGCCAATTCTTTTTGATTTCGTAATGATCAAATAACGTCTCCAATTCTGCATCTTCGTAAACCTCCTTTCTTTGTCGATCTTCTACTTCATAATCACCCATTTTGAAGTGTTGAAACGAACCCCTCGTTTAAAGTGCACTATAAGTCTTTGCGATAGTATAGTGGTTAGTATACCCGCCTGTCACGCGGGAGACCAAGGCCAAGACCGGTTCCCGGTTGTAGTGCCGATGATGATGATAAGTCTTTGCGAGCATTCGATAAGGCTCAGTCGCAAATTCCTTCATATTGAAGTAGAAAGTTACACAAGTGGCCCGAGTTTGACTCATACAATGAGATTTTCAATCGAGAAGAACTTTGTTATGCAGACATAAATCGACTAATGTTTACATGACGTTATGTTGACACAATTTCAGAGTGATAGGTGGGTTCCTTATCCCCACTCGTCGGAGACATACTTACCTATTAAGTTAGCTAAAGGCTCCGTTAAATAATTAGATGTCATGATCATTTGACATCTATGATCTTTGACCGATTACTGTTAAACCTATCTACAGGGAAACGACGGCGGCAAACGTGTAGACTTAATATTTAACGTGAATTATTGATTGTTCTCGACTTAATCATATCACCTAATAAATACATAAACATATTAGCATTTGCTGTTAGTGCTATATTTGAACGATTAACGCTAGCATAATAGTTGTTTTACTATTTAATAAAACTTAATTTTAATACTTAGTATAAACATTTAAGGTTAATACATATTGTTACTGATTTACAAAATAACATAAGACTATAACAAATATGTTTTAAAGGAGTTCCTGATTATAGGAAAATGTGGGCCTTATTGTAAAAAGGCGACACAATATTTAATAATGCTATCTCAATAGTTGAGTTGGTATCGAGGTTATGTCATGCGTTTGATTATGCATAAGCAGGTTCATCTTACAACTGTTGTTATTGTGGAAGTTTGACACAATTTCAGAGTAGTAAGTGGGTTCCCAATGCCCAACCGTCCGAGTCATCATCATCATCATCATCATCATCATCATCATCATCATCATCATCATCATCATCATCATCATCATCATCATCATCATCATCATCATCATCATCATCATCATTATCATCATCATCATCATCATCATCATCATCATCATCATCATCTTCATCATCACCATCATCATCATCATCATCATCATCATCTTCATCATCATCATCATCTTCATCATCATCATCATCATCATCATCATCATCATCATCATCATCATCATCGGCACTACATCCGGGATCCGGTCTTGGCCTTATTTGACAAATCCCGATTTCGAGCCGATGTCATCCAGTTTGGCACTCCTGGCGTCCTGGCCTACGCCATCCCTCTATCCCAGACAAGGTCTGCCCTGCTGTCTCCTTCCATACATCAACATCATCATCGGCTCTACAACCGGCAACCGGTCTTGGCCTTATTTGGCAAGTCCTGAGGCTTGTTAAATTTTCCATGATAATTTGTTTTTCCGGGCAAGGTCATTAGTCTTGCGCCAGGTCTCCTTCTATGCATCCTGCCACAAAGGACTTTCCGGGCAGGCTCTTCGCTCATTCGAGCTAGGTGTCTCGCCCACCGGAGTCTACCGAGCTTGATTTTTCTTACAACATTAGCTTCAAGGTAGGTTGCGTACAAATCATGGTTATAGCGTCTCCGGAATCGTCCTCCCTCACATACGGGGCCAACAATTCTCCTTAAGACCTTCCTCTCAAATGCGGCTAAAAGTTCAGAGTGCCTTTTATTGAGCACCCAGGTCTCGGATCCATACATGAGTACTGGCAAGAACATGGTCTTGTACAGTAGTAGCTTGGATGTTCTGGATAAATTTCGGGATTTAAAGAGCCTTGATAGACCATAGTAGGCTTTGTTGGATTTAATCAGCCGTTCGCGTATTTCTTCTTCCATATTGTTATCGGCTGCTACTATTGACCCAAGGTAGTTAAAGGATTGCACTACTTCAAATTCGTGCTCCACTACCCTGATAGTTTGACCAACGTTAGGTCTTCTCTTCGCAGAAGTTGCCACCATGTACTTAGTTTTCTCTCATTAATGTGCAGTCCCAGTTTTGTGCCGCCTGCTCGATCTGGGTGAAGGATTCCTGTACAGCCGATTCGGATCTACCGATGATGTCGATGTCATCTGCGTAGGCAAGTATCTGGCTGGACTTGGTGATGATAGTCCCTCTAGTTGTGACGCCAGAGTCACGGATTGCTTTCTCCAACGTCAGGTTGAAGAGGAGGCAGGCCAGATCGTCCCCTTGTCGGAGTCCATTAAAGATGTTTATTGGTTTGGACAGCAATCCCCCTATTTTTATTTGACTAGTTATGTTGGTCATGGTCAACCTACAAAGTCGTATCAATTTGTTTTGAATGCCGACCTCTCTCATGGCATTATATAGTTCTACCCTGGCTATGCTGTCGTCGGCGGCCTTAAAGTCTATAAATAGATGATATAATGGAATCTTAAATTCCTGACATTTTTCCATCGCCTGCCTAAGGGTGAATATCTGATGAATCGCTGATTTGTCTGGGATGAAGCCACATTGATATTGACCAATGATGGCTTTAGCGTATGGGGCTATCCGATCTTGTAGCATAGTGGAGAGTATCTTATAGGCGGTACTCAGCTACGTTATACCCCTATAGTTGCTGCACAGTGTGTCCCTTATGTATGGGGCAAATTATTCCACGGCGCCAATCTTCCGGCATTTCCTCTTGCTCACATACCCGAGACATCATCATCATCATCAACGGCACTACAACCGGGAACCGGTCTTGGCCTTATTTAGCAAGTCCTGAGGCTTGTTAAATTTTCCATAATGATTTGTTTTTCCGGGCAAAGTCATTAGTCTTGCGCCAGAGGCCCCCTGACGGGGAAGCGAACCCCGGTCTCCCGCGTGACAGGCGGGTATACTAACCACTATACTATCGAGTAGACATACCTCCCTATTAAGCTAGCTAAAGGCTCCGTGAAATAATTAGGCGAAATTCACTATCATCTTTCGAAGCTTGTCTGGTGGACTCCGTCGGGAAAAAATAGCTTCTCAGGGCGCCGACTCAGATTCGCCTTTTCTCAGAGAGGTAAAATCAGAGACAATTCAGAGTAGTGAATCCCAAGCAACAATTTGCTCACATCGTTCGAGCACGGATTCTTCGTCGAAGAAAAATGCCGTCTTGATACGATCCACCAACCTATTTTTCCACTTCTTCGAAATTTGCGAAGCGTCATTCAACCAATCCAATGGGATCAGAACAAGTGAAATTAGAGGGAGCAATATCCGGCCTCAGGACTTGCTAAATAAGGCCAAGACCGATCCCCGGTTGTAGTGCCGATGATGATGATGATGATGAATATCCGGAATATGGTGCAACGCTAATAACCTTGCCCGCAAAAATAATTATGGAAAATTTAACAAGCCTCGAGACTTGCTAAATAAGGCCAAGACCAGATCCCGGTTGTAGTGCCTATGATGATGATGAATATCCGGAATATAACGCTGACGTGGTCAGACTTCCCACTTCAGCGTTTCCGCGTATGTTTTTACTGGTTAAGTAACTAAGGTCGAGAGTAGCCCAGCTGAAGAGCTATTTTATCGTTTCTGTCTTGGTATTGTAGCCGGCTCATATGTATCAACTGCAACCAGTCACGCGCTGCTGGTTTCATCAGGTTGTAGCAACTTGTAATTTATAACACCCATAAAAACTCACTAAATACATAGCAAGAGTTTCAAGCCCCGGATATTACCGGAACTTTACGCAATGGTACTTTCCGACGTTCACGTCAGGTGGTTTGGATATCATTATCGTAACCGCGTTGTTGTGTCACCGCGAGTCTTAACACATATTCTAACGTACCTAAAAAATGCTGTTCATGCGTATTCCTGGAAGTTAATTAAACCTCACATGGTTGCAATTATTCAAGATATTATATTTCCAATAATGTCCTTCGCAGAGTCTGATCAAGACCTCTGGGAAAACGATCCGCATGCATTTATTCGAATAAAACTCCACATTTTTGAAGATTTTGCTTGTCCGGTTTCTGGAGCACAAATGTTTCGACACTCATCATCTAAAACGCGGAACGGAATTCTACCGAAAACTATGGGGATCATTATGCAGGTTATTACATCACCAAACGCTGATGATAAACAAAAGGATGGAGCACTTCATATGATTGGAACTCTGGCGGATGTGCTTCTGAAAAGGCGAATATAACCGTGGTCAAGTGGAATCTAGGCTTACCACATACATATTTTCGAAGTTTTCAAATCGGGCTGGACATATGCGACCCCGTGCATTTGGGTAATTCATTACTTTACATACGGATTTACGATCCAACATAGGACTACGTCCAAGCTTTGGATTTAATACTGATGTATGCCCAACCTTATTTCGCGAGTCTTACACTTTGTATCATCGTAATGAATCCACTTTTCATCGCCCGTCACAATGTGATAAGAAAACGCTTTCTTTTGTAGCGTTGGAGAAGTCGTTCGCATGTGAAAATGGCGATTTTACAACGCGTGACTTCATGCGGGATTCTGTGGCGGTTCCATTGAACGCCACTATTTACCTTCCCATCAATTAGTAAGAAAGTGCTTCCTAGAGCACTTAAATTCTATCGAAACAAGTACTATGGCGGTTCCATTCGAACGCCATTGCTTACCTTGCAATAAAGCATGCCTCACCACACTGCAACCGCCTGCAGGCGTTCTCCCTTTACAGGTTTGCCCCCCTATAATATGCATTCAAAGCATCTGCGAAGCCTACCTGAAGGAGAAATCTATTTATGCACTTACGGCAGCATCGCAAGGCACCATTAATTTCCTAAAGCAATTCAGTTTCATCAATAAGAAACCGACATAACACTAACCACCGCAGGGCGCCGTCAATATTCATTGTTGGCAAGAAGCATATGAAACATTCATCTTCCATAAAGCCAATTTGGTTGCATCACCTAGAAACCAACATTGCCCGAACTATATCAATGAGAGATATACCCTTACGCGCCAGCCGCACACATGCAGGAGATGTTTGATCTTTTCCTTTTGCATACAGGCCTACATCGGTCGGTCATCCGACCGACAAATACATGATGGCATTCGGCTGACCGCCCAAGGAAGTCGAGTTCTCCTAAATGAAAAATTCCCATCGAGAATTCGACTGAGTGGAAACGCCACTAACATGTGCACGATCAGCATAAATGCTTTACGCAGTCGCTGATCGTGTAAACACAAAATATTCGTTGAGATATTAGCTCCAGCTGCAACCATGCCAGCTAATGTTCCCCTTGTGGATTCGGTTAATCCACGGTCCGCATATTTGTGGGCACACACGACGAGCAGCAGAAGCAATCATCGTGTGTGTTTCGCGCCCTTGTGCTGGGAACGATGCAAGGAGAATCATTCCTTTGTGTCGACAAGCGAAAGATGAAATTGTCTTTCGAAATGAATTAATCTCAATCTGGATTCAGTGGAGGCAAGTCGGGCCTCCACGTTAAATAAACCAATAGAGGAGTCCGTATTTAATCGCCATAGTGTACGGTCGCGCTATAAAAAGAGGGAGAGTAAAGAGTATCGGGTTGCGTCTCAGTAAGGTGCATTTATATTCAACCTTCAGCGTGCATCATTTTTAATTTGTAAATGTCCAAAGTGTTGCCGAACAGCCAACTAATTATGTGTTATCTGTAAACGAAGCTTACATTTTGTTTAATAAAAAGTTGGATTGTGATTTATTTTACGACCGAATAAAGCTAAGAAGAATGCGAGTTGTTTGTTTATTTATTTTAAGAACGGCGTTCGGAGATCAACCTCAAATTTATATTCGCCGTCGTGACCAGCGACTATTATTCCAGTAAGCTAGTGAACCGGTATCCGCGTGGCACATAACTAGGTGTCGGGTAGTGGAAAGAAGACAAGAATTACCACAATTATATAGCGTTTGCGATGATAGTGAAGAACGTGTGATTGGAACTGACGCTATGACAGTTAGAATCACCAAAAATTGAACCAATGCGTAACACATCAGGCTACTGGCCGCCTGTACGAATTCGATTTCTAAACTCAAGTACACTCAACTGATGTGGAATTGTTATGTTATCGCTATGGTATACGGCTCTGATGCATTTTCTTATTCGATTTTCGTTCGGTGTTCTTCACTATTTGCTTGTGTATTGTGTGTGTATCTGTTAGAAACACCACAATTCTATTTCCTTGTTTTTTTGGCCATAACAATGGCTGATAGATACAATGAAATGGCTTGTTAAGTCACTCCTAACGTTTAAGAAAGTTTTGTTTTTGCATTTGGTATTCATCTTGCTCCAATTATGCCTCAAATTCTTCATCTCGAAAAGTGTTCAGCCTTCCTTCATTTTCTTTATTGTTGGTGCCAAATTATCAGTTTTGTACCGTCTCTACCGGTATTTACAAGTTGAAATTGATTTAGTAGCCTGGTCTCCATAAATCTTTTAAAAGTTATTTGGAAGCCTAATACGTTAGCTCTTAATGCAAACATTTAATGTCAATAGTAAGTGCTAACATTAGTTATTATTGGTTATTAAAATTTAACAGTTAATGTTAACACTGAAATTGCAATAAATAGTGTATGCATTTAATGTTGATATTAAAAGTTAGCATTTGCTGCTATTGGTTAGTGAAATTAAATATCTCAATGTACACATTTAATTTTTTTTTTTCAATTCAATTCAATTCAATTTTTATTACGTAGATAATTACATTTATGGTATATTTTACAACTAGTATTTAAGAGTTTTAGGACAGCAATTCCTTTACAACTATAATTTTAAATCTATATAATGACAATACACATTTAATATTCATTCTAAATAATAAACATAACATTAAATTATGAACACGTTATTGGTTAATGAAAAACTGTATATCGCCTTAGCTCGAAGTGACGTTTTTGCTGCAATGTTTGAACATGAAATGGAAGAGCGTAAATTAAACCGAGTAGCCATAACAGACGTTGACCATGAAGTTCTCAAAGAAATGTTGCGCTTTATATACACAGGGAAAGCTCCTAATTTGGATAAAATGGCTGATGATCTCTTAGCGGCTGCAGACAAGGTATATGTTTTTTTAATTCTTTTCTTTTTTTCATTCATTTTTAATAATTAACCTTTCTTTTATAATATCCAGTATGCGCTAGAAAAACTAAAAGTGATGTGTGAAGAAGCGCTGTGTTTAAATCTATCCGTTGAATCTGCAGCTGAAACACTGATACTGGCTGATCTCCACAGCGCGGATCAATTAAAAGCACAAACGATAGATTTCATAAATACGTAAGTGAAACTTTTCATAAATTTTCTTTTATATATACAATAATTTAAATTTTCTGTGCTTAAATAAATAGTCATGCTACGGATGTTATGGAAACGCATGGGTGGCAAAACATGATAACAACACATTCGCATTTAATAGCAGAGGCATTTCGGGCACTCGCTACACAACAAATCCCACCGATTGGACCACCAAGAAAACGTGTAAAAATGAGCTGAAAGATAAGATTGTCGTTAGTTAAGCAGCAGCAGCAGCAGAAGCAAAAACAACAGCAACAGCATAAACAAAAGCACCAGCCACAGCAGCAACATCAACAGCCTCAAAAACAATACACTCAACACTTGTTATTTAAAAATATACCCTCATTATTAACTAATACAGGAAATACTACAGCAACAGCAACAATGACTACACCAGTTTTTGAAACACATTTAGCCGCAACTGAGTCCAAGATTAAGGAATCCGCAATAAAAAAATTAGAACATAACAAACAATATAAAAAGAAACATAAACGTTCAGTTGCAACCTTAACCGAACAGGTTAAACATAATTCTAATCACAAAACAATACCTATGAAACAATTAGCATCATCTGTAATAGGGGCTACAACTTCATCCTCAACCAATATAACTACAGCCACAACGGTAAAGTCAAAAACATCACAAAAAGGAAAAGCCGGGTGCATAACGATCACTATTTTACCACTACATCAAAATCAAAATCAGAAAAAACAACAAAGGCAACAACCAAAGTTCTTAAAAACTGCTTAAAAATTTTCAAACAAAAAACTGATAATTATAACAAAAGGAAAACTTTTTTTTTTAACATCAAGAAAAACATTATCTCGATAATATGGAAATTTCTTTTTTTTTACTTAATTTTCAATGTTAATATTTTATAACGGATGCGACATTTAATTTTATAGTCATTCGAGTTCAGAGCCAGAATTTGCACACATTTTTAATAATAATAATAATAAAAAGCCCAAAATGAAACAAAAATAAGTAAATAAATAATAAATAAAATGCAGCTGTCGTAAGTTGAACCTAATGGAATTTTTTAGTTGATTTTATCGATGTCTTGTCTTTTATATATAATTTAAATCCAATATTTTCACCTCATCCGATTATTGTGATGGATTTATTTAAGATTGTTAAATAAAAAAAAAAACGCGAACATGTATTTCCTTGGATAACCCCTTTTTCATTTTCATACAATTATTTACTCTGTCGTACATGTGATTTTTATCATTTGAATATCATGAAAGTTATTATAAAAAAATTATAAAATAAGTGATTTCAACAAACTAGAAAAACAACTAAAAATCAGGATTAAATATGATTTTAAATATCTAATAAGTTGTTTTCCTTTAATCTGAAGACATCTTCAGTTGTTAATAATTAATGAATAGTTTTTTTTTTTAATTAGTCCTTTTTATTAATTGCTAATGTTAATGAAATTTATTTTTACTTCTTCTTTTAATGTTAATTTCTTCCAATTCTCAATGCATTTTTTTTTTTAAATTTGAGGTTAGCTTAAGTTGCAAACAAATTTGATCTGTACAAATAAAAACAATCCTCAATTTAACATGATTTGCATCCTTGCTTCGGATGTTCTCCGATTGAAAGTTACGTAGTCCCACAAAGCATGATCTCGACACCACTAAGCAAAGCTGGAAGTAAAGGTTTCGTATAATTTGTTAACACTAAACCTACCACGGACGGGTTAAATGACCCGTGCGGTGAACGTACATAAGCTTTACACATTATTTATTTCCACATTGAAGACTTTTATGTTTCTTTCAATTTAATAAATAAAGAAGATGAAGATTTTATTAATACACTAAATTGGACCCGTGACTTATTATATGTTATATATTGTAGCGAGCTTAGGGTTCGCTGGATTAATTATTTTTGAATAAATAATAGCCATTAAATTGATTTTTGAATTAATATAACACTTTATTAGTCCGTTAATCACAACCGTTACTTTTACCGTACACAACGATTTCTTGACTTATCGCGTATTTCCCTTCTTACTTCTAACTTGAGACTTATCGCTTGCTTCGCTTTCTTACTTATCACTCTAACTATGCTCTCTGTGCGGCGTATTTATACTGTTTCAGCGTTTCGTTTCCGTCCGTTCCATTGCCTTGAATGTTCTACTGTTCCTAGTCTCCAGTTTTCCATTACTTTATAGAATATTCTAGTACTCTGTTTCGGACTCTCTAGAATATTCTAGTACTGATTGTCATATGCGTCACACTACCCTCCGCCTAGATTAGTTTGTCCCGAACTAAGTTCACTGGTCTCCCGGGCCAACAAAAGCCGCCAGTCGATCGCGATGCACCACTTTCATCTTGGCGTTCGGCGATGAAAGTTCTTGACCTTCATCCAATTTTTCGACTGCTCTCCTTTTCGCGTCAGCTCTAGCCTGCCGACATTCTTTCTTTTCCTGACGACGGAATTCCTCTTACATTTTAGGGATCTCATGCGAACAGTATAAGAGAAAATGCAAGTGCACATCCTTAAGCTCTTCTGGAGTTTGCGCATCACGTAAGCGATCTAGATCTTCATCTTTAATTACACGCATATCATCTGGTATTGGAGCATCTGTCGATTTCATAACCGTATCCAACTGGTAGTTCCGCATCTTTTCAAATAACTGGAGCGGTTTGTTCTTTGGAGCTGACAGTAAACACCATCGTGCGTCGTAGTAATATACTTTCCATAGATCGTCGCACGTTAATTCTGGTTTCACGTGTTCTTCTCTATAGAACGTAATGAACGGCACCTCTAGCTGTTGATTACGCCTACAATCTAGGGCTTGCTTGATCTTTCCCCCCGTATGTGGTGGCTTACAATAGCGGTCTCGACCTCCAACATCCTCTTGGTCGGAAACAGTTGATTTACAAAACGCATGTTTGTAAATCCATTCAGCTTCATCTTGTAGTTCATTGGGTCCCTCTGGAACAGGCGTAACCGGAACTTCGCGCAATTGCATTCGCTCAGGAATATCTGTTTTACGGATTTCATTGTCCAATTCATCATTGAAATGTTTTGCCGCCTCAGTTTCCCTGTGACTACGTTCAGAGCGGCGTTCAACATCGTCTTCATTCGTCTATAGCCTCACGTGCTGAACCTTCATCGATGTGCGTTTCCTCTCCATCACTTTCCTTATCCTGTGTACGACGCAGACACTTGGAACGCTTTCTGCCTTCGACTTTCAAACCAAGATTCTCTTCAATAAGGTCACAGTCGTCGTCTTCCTCTCCATCACTTTCTTCGTCCTGTGTACGACGCAGACGCTTGGAACGCTTTCTGCCTTCGACTTTCAAACCAAGATTCTCTTCAATAAGGTCACAGTCGTCGTCTTCCAGTCGGTCGTCCAACTCGTCATCATCATTGTAAAGCCGTTTCAGGGAACGGCCTGAAGCATCAGTGTCTTCATCATCACTGCCGTCCTCTTCAATCGGGTTATCATCGATGAAATCCTTCAGTTCTTCACGTAACACATCACCGTCATTTTCCTCCTCTTCCTCACTGCTGTCGGCTATAGCTTTTCTCTTCCTGAGTTTCTTCATTTCATGTGGCTCCAATTCCTCCTCATCCTCAGCTTCTTCCGCTTCCGAGTCCCAGAATTCTTTCATACACTGCCTTTGGGCATCCAATTTTGCATTAACCTCTGCAGCTCGCGCATCCGATTTTGCCTTAAACTCTGCAGCTCGCGCGTCTAATTTTACAGCTCGCGCATCCAATTTTGCAGCTTGCGCATCCAATTTTGAATTAACGTCTGCAGCCCACGCATCCAATTTTGCAGCTTGCGCATCCAATTTTGAATTAACGTCTGCAGCCCACGCATCCAATTTTGCAGTTCGCGCATCCAATTTTGCAGCTCGCGCGTCCAATTTTGCAGCTTGCGCATCCAATTTTGAAGCTTGCGCATCCAATTTTGAATTAACGTCTGCAGCCCACGCATCCAATTTTGCAGCTCGCGAGTCCAATTTTGAGTTAATATCGATAGCTTGCGCGTCCAATTTTGCTATCATAATCCTGAACATCTCCGAAATATGCAACGGTTGCGAACTCTTCTCCGAATGTCGATCTGCCATCGTCACAATACACTTTCACACACTTATTCCCTTAAACAATAATTAATCCCACTTCTGACACCAATTGTAGCGAGCTTAGGGTTCGCTAAATTAATTATTTTTGAGTAAATAATAGCCATTAAATTGATTTTTGAATTAATATAACACTTTATTAGTCCGTTAATCACAACCGTCACTTTTACCGTACACAACGATTTCTTGACTTATCGCTTCCGTACTTATCGCGTATTTCCCTTCTTACTTTTAACTTGAGACTTATCGCTTGCTTCGCTTTCTTACTTATCACTCTAACTATGCTCTGTGTGCGGCGTATTTATACTGTTTCAGCGTTTCGTTTCCGTCCGTTCCATTGCCTTGAATGTTCTATTGTTCCTAGTCTCCAGTTTTCCATTACTTTATAGAATATTCTAGTACTCTGTTTCGGACTCTCTAGAATATTCTAGTACTGATTGTCATATGCGTCACAATATCTTAAAATATGTAATTTTTAAAACATATATTAAAACGTATATTGAAATAACGGTAGGTTTAATGTTAAATACAATTTGTTGCAAGTTATATAAAACTATGTGAAGTATGGAGAGCTTGTCAAAAAGAGACGATAAACAATTTTTTATAATTAAACTCTTTATTCGAGGTTATGTTGGTATCCCGGCTCCATTTCAAGCGGTCAGATCATGTACGTGTACTCGTATGTTGAGAGGAGGAAAATAGAATGTGGAGTGTTGGGAGACATTTGCTCACAAAGTGTAATTTGTTACCATCACCTATCGTACACGATTACTTCCTTTGTCCGATTGCACATTTTCTCAGGACGCAATCCCCGTTCAATAGTACTATAGTAGTTGCGCTCCCCTCTCTTAAGAGATCTAAAAAAAAAACATCATCATTCACGGCACTACAACCGTGATCCGTTTTAAGAAATTTTGAATTTAGATAGGTACTTGAGTGTTTGAAATTTTGTTTCTAGGGATGTTTTGGCATGATTTAATCCCAAAAAAAATTAATCCGGGAATAACCTCTCAAAGGCGTACTGAATATTTTCTTACTGAGGTACGTCGTTCTTCTACAATACTAAGTTTGCTATCGATTTTCCAAACTTCTTACTTATTTAACGTCATTCCTTAAGGCTCACTATAGGTTTTCCTAGTTTTAGCACACCATTGTTCCACTAAATTTGTTATTGATTTTCCAACCTTCTTGTCGAACGTCATTCTTAAATGCTCACTATAGGTTTTCCTAGTTATGAATGCGCATCATTCTTCCACCAAGTTCGCTATCAATTTTCCTTACTTCCTATGAAAGAACGTTGTTCTTAAAAACGCACTGAAGGTTTTACTTACTTATTAAGATATGGCATTCTTCGACTTAGTTTTGTATAGATTTTCCAAATTTCTTGTCGAACGTCGTTCTTAAAGGCTCACTATAGGTTTTCCTAGTTATGAATATACATCATTCTACCATTAAGTTCGCTATAAATTTTCCTTACTTCTTATGAATGAAACGTTGCTTTTAAAACTTCACTAAAAGTTTGCCTACTTATTAAGGTATGTCGTTCTTCTACTAAGTTTGCCATAGATGTTCCATACTTCTTGTCGAACGTCGTTCTTAAAGGCTGACTGTGAGTTTTCCTAGTTACGAATGCGCATCATGCTTCCATTAAATTTGCTATAGATGTTCCATACTTCTTGTCGAACGTCGTTCTTAAAGGCTGACTGTGAGTTTTCCTAGTTACGAATACGCATCATACTTCCTCTAAGTTTGCTATTGATGTTCCATACTTCTTGGCGAACGCCGTTTTTAAAGGCTCATTATAGGTTCTCCGTTTTATGTGAGTATACATCATTCTTCCACTAAGTTCGCTCTAAATTTTCCTTACTTCTTATGAAAGAACGTTGCTCTTAAAAGTTCACTACAGGTTTGCGTATTTATTAAGGTATTCCGTTCTTCTACTAAGTTTTGTATCGATTTTCCTTACTTCTTGTCGAACGTCGTTCTTAAAGGCTGACTGTGAGTTTTCCTAGTTACGAATGCGCCTCATACTTCCACTAAGTTTGCTATAGATGTTCCAAACTTCTTGTCGAACGCCGTTTTTAAAGGCTCACTATAGGTTTTCCGAGTTATGTGAGTTGAGGATACATCATTCTTCCACTAAGTTCGCTCTAAATTTTCCTTACTTCTTATAAAAAAACATTTCTCTTAAAAGCATACTACACGTTTACCTACTTATTAAGGTATGTCGTTCTTCTAGTAAGTTTGGTATCGATTTTCCAAACTTCTCGAACGTCGTTCCGAAAGCTGACTGTGAGTTTTCCAAGATACGAATGCGCATTATACTTCCAGGCTTACTATACGTTTTCCTAGATATTATACATTATTCTATCACTAAGCTCGCTATAAATTTTCCTTAATTATGAAGGGACGTTGCTCTTAAAAGCTCCTTAAAAGTTTAGCTACTTATTTTAAGGTATGTCGTTCTTCTACTAAGTTTGCTATAGATTTTCCAAACTTTTTGTCATACGTCGTTCTTAAAGGCTCACTGGAGGTTTTTCCTGGTTATGAATATACATCATTCTTCCACTAAGTACGTTATAAATTTTTCTTACTTCTTACTTATGAAGGAACCGTGTTCTTAAAAGCGCACCAAAGGTTTTTTTTTACTTATTTAGGTACATCATTCTACTAAATTTGTTGTAGATCTTTCTAACTTCTTATTCATTAATGAATGTCATACTAAAAAGCTTACTATAGATCTTTTTACTATCTTGTTAAGGTACGCCATTTGCCGACTTTTCGACCTTCTTATTCATAACTTATTAAGGCAGGCCCTTGTTATAGGTCTATAGCGTTAAGCAAGGATAGTGAAGAAGGTGAATTGAACACACGATGAAACAGTTGAAAAGCGAAGCAGTGAAGCATCAGACTACTGACCGTGTTTAGAATTTGATTTCCAAACTCGAGTATATTCCACTGGTGTGAATTATTTTTATTTATCGCTTGGTATACGGTTCTGATGTATTTTTCTTATTCGATTTCTTTCGTTCGGTGTTCCTCACTATTTTTGCTTGTGAATTGTGTGTATCTGTTAGAATCGCTACAGGTCCACTATAGATTTTCTTACCCATCTTTCGTTTTGAGGGACATCATAATCATCATCGGTACTACAATCGGGAACCGGTCTTGACCTTATTTAGCAAGTCCTGAGGCTTGTTAAATTTTCCATAATGATTTGTCTTTTTCCGGACAAGGTCATTAGTCTTGCGCCAGAGGGGTATCGAACCTCGGTCTCCCACGTGACAGGCAGGTATACTTTGAGGGACATCATTCTAACGAATTTACCATCAATTTTCATATCTTTTCGCTTAGGGCATTATATACCTAGTTGCAATGAAGCTATACGGTGATGACGTTGCTAATTGACCTTCCATTGATTCCCCTGCCGCGGTGTGGTCACAGCCATCCAAAGTAACCTTGACTCAATCCTCGTCGCTATATGTTACATAATTAAGAGCTCAACTTATCTACTGCACCAGATTCAAACATTTGCCTCAAATTTGTTCCCCTTTCATTTGATAGTTATTTTTTTAAATTCTAACCTCCGCACTGATTGTCCAAGATCAATACTTCTTTTAATTGGCACAAGGCTAATAACCTTGCCCATAAAAATAAATTATTATGGAAAACTTAACAAGCCTTGAGACTTGGTAAATAAGGCCAAGACCGGTTCCCGGTTGTAGTGCCGATGATGATGATGATGAATACTTCTTATAAACAGAACGAAAATGCTATTCATTTACTCGGTAGTCAGCTATCCGAATTGTAAATATTTTTTTACTTTTTTATAATTCACAGTTAGTTGAAATAATCATCTTAATGATGGTCTTCTCTTTAGTATACTCTGAGAATATTGTCTTGCGTCGGCCGGAGAAAAGTATTTTGCAGAATAGAAAGAAATATTAAATCGTTTGGAGAAAACCCGACAAGCGCGAATTGGAAGAGCTATACCCCAAATCATGAACTTCCGGGTTCCTACAGGCCAATAAATAGTAGTATACCCCAAATCTACTATAGTGAGAATAATCAGGTTGCGAAAATTAAGATGGGTCGGGCCTGTACTAGAAGTATACATAGTATACTTGACGGGAGACCGATGGGAAAACAACGATGGATATGGGAGGACAATATGAGGCGTGACCTTGAACTGATCGGATCAGACGGTAAAGCGTGTACAAGGATAGTGCATAGGACAGCGAACGATGGCGCACTCGAGTCCGTGAGGTTCTGGACTGCCCGGTTCCCCCAAACCAATAAATAGTAATAGTAGTAATGGTACTATCGTCGGGCAAGACCCTGAGCTTAACTCACACGTCTACTGGCTGAAAATTGGTGAAGTATGAGAAAAATGTACTATTTAGAAAACAAGTACTGTCTTCATAACTTATAGCAGGATTTCAATAAACTTTTGAAAATAGGTAGCACATAGTTTTCAATGATATAGATGAAATTATATTACTTTTTATTACTTCATTTAATATATAATTTGGAAAATAGGTAGTAGTAGCACGTAGTGTTTTAAAGGTATAGATGAAATTAAGTTACCTTTCTATTACTTCATTTAATATATAACATGGGCTAAATAATAACTGTTACTTTTTGGAAGTTTTAAGAGTTCAGCTAGTAAGAGAAAAACATAAAATGTTTAGGAATAAGTTATTATTCAGTTCTTTTATGTAGTAAGTTTATTTACCTTAATAATTTTTTTTATTTTGTGATACACACCCTGAGGAATGGGAATCTGACAAAACTTACACATATAAGAGATGAAACAATTGCTTTTAGTCACCGAATGGGAATGTGATAAAACTTACGCATATAAGAGATGAAACAATTGCTTTTAGTCACCGAATGGGAATTGGACAAAACCTACACATATAAAAGATGAAACAATTGCTTTTAGTCACTGCATATCGGTTTTTGTGCTGTTGGATCCGTTGACTAATATTCATCCCATATTATCTATTTTAGATAAAGTTATGAAGGGAACCTCTAAACGTGCGTCCTGCATAAAAGGTATGAATACTCTTCCCGGAGATAGTGTGTTAAGTAATTTTAGTTTAGTTTAGTGGGGCTTCCCCCATTTATTAGCTTAATTCCAGCAACATAATTACATCTAAAGCATATATAAGTTACAAACGAGAGAACTTAAGGACTATCTTAACTAAGCTTAACCTAAGGTAACCAGGACAAATTAGTAGGGAAGTAGGCAGCGGAAAAGAAAAACTGTTCTGATAGGGAGATAAGGATCGAGAACAATGAGATCGAACAAAGGAACAATTGGCGAAGTAACTTCGAGAAACGGAACGTCGAAGATCGAACGAAGCGACAATAACTTATAACCGGGTGAGTGATCGGTATTAATACGAAAATTAAACGAAGCAGTTGAGAGTGAAGTATTTTTCGGTTATTCAACGCATGCGTAACAATTTCCAAAGTAAACATCAACAGCAGCTATCTTGGTTTTCATTTCATCGGTCATTTACAAGTCCCCCTAGCCCAGCTTCCATGAGAAAAGGTAGAAAGAGGGTCGCTTTTAAATTTATGTGTAAGCTTTTAGTTTTTAAAAGAGTGAAATAATGACGATCCAGAGTACTGAGTCGTGATTTCGATTTGTATAGCAGTTATAAGGAGAAATACAGCGAGTACCTGGGTACAATAATCGATATCCGGCTGTATCCTCTAACGGTTCATTTTCCCACTGATACCAATCTCGAGCCGAAGTTATCCAATTTGTCAGATTTTCTTATAATGGTATAATTTAGTTTTTTTTTTATCCAACTTAATACTTTCTCATCTCGAGATGATAATGGAAAGCTTGAAGTCTATGGTCCTGTTGAGTTTTTAATCATATCGTAAATACATTTGGCCATTGCCAAATTTAGTTAAGTGGGGGATTCGGAAAACTATTCCATACTTTGGTTTTGCTACGACCGCTTATTGCCTTTCTAAGACTAAGAACCCACTACAATTCAAATTGGTTTTAAGTGTGGGCTTCTAACTGGCCAATCAGCCTCGGTAACTAAGTTGACAAGGGAATTGCTATAAAAAGTGATTTCTTTATATATTTTAATAATTTCTCACCTATAGATCATAATGGAAAGCTTGAAGCCTATTGGTCCTGCAGAGTATTTATCGAAAATACAATGGGCATTGTCAAATTTAGTTATGTGGGACATTTTTAAGATTATTGGATACTTTAGTTTTGCCCACGTATGGCCTTGCTATATTTCGGATTTGAAACAGCTGTCAGATATTAACATTTTGTAGATGTTGTATGATTATTTATTTATGTATCAATTTATTGATGGGGAAATAAATTATTTATATAATATATAAAGTATATATGTCTTCCAATCATAACGTCTATAAAAACATAGTGTGACACATATGACAACAGAGTGCTAGAATATTCTAGAAAACACTGTAAACAGGAGACTATGAGCAGTAGAAAATTCGAGGCTATGGAACGGACGGAAACGAAACACCGAATCAGAATGAGGAAACGGTATAAATACGTGACACGCAGATCAGAAAGTAAGAAGTAAGCAGTCAAAGAAGCGATAAGTAAGCAAGCGATAAGTCAAGAAATCGCTAAGTGTACGGTAAAAGTAACGGTGTTATTAACACACTAATAAAGTGTTTGCAAAGAGAATCGATTTAACGGCTCTTATTTATTAAAATAATTAATCCAGCGAACCCTAAGATCGCTACAACAATATAAATAATTATCTCTTTAATTCTAATAACTGTAATTTCAATAATTTCAGCAATAATTAGTATAAGAGCTGCAAGTTAACTTTTAAAAAAAGTGATAAATATCAAGAAAAAATTCTCTTTTGAATGTGGATTTGATCCTATAACATATTCTCGTGTACTATTTTCTATAGAAAAATTTTTATTACTATTTTATTTTTAATTTTCGATGTAGAAATTGCTTTAATTTCACCTATAATTCTAATTATAAATTCATTTAATATAATCTACTGAACATTAACATCTATTATTTTAATTTTAATTTTAATTTTAGTTTTATACCATGAATGAAATTAAGGAGGTTAAGGTAATAGTTAAATTTGAGGAGAATGAGGAGAGAATAAATGCTAAACATGTTAAATAAAATTTTCAAGGTATATCTCCACTACCTTTTCAATTGTCAATGTCCTGCAAAAGTTGGGTGAGGTTTTTTGTATTATTTCTCGTCATTTCCGTCAGGTTGATTCTATCTCAAACTCTGACTTGCCAACTCTGCATCCCCGCGCGAGTGTTTCCGGAGCGTTACAACCTGCAACTGTTCAAGAAGAACTGCAACGGTTATTTGACGGCATCTCTTTATTTGTCGGTAAACAAGCAATTCAGCCACTTAAGGGGGTGTTCTGGTCTAGACGCACGAATTTAACGAAATTTTTGAAGTGCTGTAAAAAAAAAGCAATCAATATTTTTACTATTCATTTTTTTATAGGATGTTTATTAATATTTCAAGAATACAGTAAAAAAATTGAAAGAAAAAAAATTCAAAATCCAAAAAGTTAGCAGCTGATGAAGTGGGGGATCTCAAAAAGTTGGTACGCGACCATACCCACGATTCAACCCTCCTAGCAATCTGAAAAGAAAAGATTATTAATTTACGTTGGAATTAAAAAAAGTTGAAAAAAAATTTATTTTCGTACCACTTTTTTTTAGTTTTACGAATTTTTTAAAAATAGTTAACATTGAAATTTGGGGATGAGGATAGTTCATACAATAGAAAAGCCTATAAAGAAGATATATACTAAATTTGAAGTAAATCGGTGCAGTAGAACTTGAAAAATCGTGGGCATTGTTTTCAAAAAGATAGTTTCGAGAAAAACGCGCTTAAAGTTTCACGTAAAGTTTCTTGGCTTGAAGGTTAGAATTCAACTGTTCGCAACTGGATGTAAGCCCACACTAAATATAAAAGATAATTTAAAAATACATAAAGCTTCGATTATTATATTTCAATATATATATAAAGGTTTTACGAGGAAACAGGGTCACAGGTTGACAAAAAGTCCCTAATTTCTTTTGTTCGATTCGTTCCGACCGAGCCGGTTTAGACGGCGCGTCAACAAAACAGCCATACCTCCGAAAATAATTTGAATTTTCTAAAATCCTCCTAACGACATATTCTTAGAGGGTTAAGTTTTGACAATATGAAAAAAAAATGATTTTTTCAAATTTCTAGACCAGAATACCCCCTTAATAGTGAAATTCAGATAATTTTTAAGCACCTTCAATTAACATGGTGCCCTCCCATATACAGGTTCTTTTAGTTTTCGTTTCTTGATAAATACCTTGTATATTATATTTATATTAAAAGATGCGCGAGGCTAATAACCTTGCCCGTAAAAATAAATTATTATGGAAGTTTAACAAGCCTTCAGACTTGCTAAATAAGGCCAAGACCGGATCCCGGTTGTAGTGCTGATGATGATGATGATTATATTAAAAGATATAAGGCTCCTTTTTTAAATATTGATTTGTAATATATATGAACTGTGAGGCTTGTGTTACAGTTTAGAAGTAATGATCATATCTATTTCTCTTGTTATTCTTGTTTTGTATTTATTTAAAAATTACATTTTCCTCTTAGTCCACAAGTACGTGTGTTTATACAAAAGAACAGAAAAAAACTTCCAATGGCATTCTAGCTCACGTTGAACCGCAACCTCCGGTTAATAATGCGGTGGTCAGGAACTTACCTACTCGTCACAATTTTCTAGAAATCTATAGTAAGTTAATTGCAGCCATAACACCATAGAGACGTCGCAATTAGAAAGTTTATTATCTAATTGTCGGAATACCACAGAATCGTCAGCCGCATACACATCGTCACGTTCTGATCAAAACACCCACTGAGAAGGGTTAATCTCGAGCATAGAGAATTATGCAAGAGATCTAGAGAGATTTTTGTTCGTATAACTTTTCAACCACCGAGAAAGATTAGCCCCATTATTCGGAAATCTACGAAAGATACTTGTTCGCACAACATCTCAACCACAAAAAAGGGTTAACACCTTTACGATCATTTACGCCTTTCATGGGAAATCTACGAAACATAATTGTTTGCATAGCTGGTAGTTATAGTTGTTTTTATTTCTTATATATTAAATATTTTCAAATTTTATAATAAATATGACAGATACAACATCCCGGTTGTAGTGCCAATGATGATGATGATGACAGATACAAACATTTTGAAACAAACCACCATAAAAGTATTGAATTGTCAGCCTACATTCGCATAGAAGGTCCACATGTCGCAACCTCTTCTCTTTCTCAATTACTGAGATAGATTCGTCTTAGTTAATTTATTACTTTATGTACAAATATTTATTTTTCACTAGTTGCCGTGTCCTTATCAACTCAGCTGCTGAGTTAAGCTAATCCCCATATAAAGTACTATGAATACGAGTATGACATGGTTTATAGATATGATAAGAAATTTGCGAAAGATATTTTACCCACTCTGTTGCCTTACATAAAACAAAGATATGCAATGCGTTTCTGCCTATTTAAACAACTAGCGTGGTCTGTCGGGAGGGTAAAGCCGAGCCCAGTCGTCTGACACTTTGGACACTTGTACTAGAAAACTAAATTAAAAAAACATTCAACTTAGCTTCTAGAGTTTTGCTTACAACACGCAAAAACTTCATTTGTTTACTTGCAGTGGGATAAATACGTTTTGAAGAATTTATTAGTTTTCTGTTTGAATAAACGAACTCAAAAGACATTTTTTCAAAATTTCGGATTTTTCCCAATTATTAGTTAACTGCCAGAAAGTACTGGCGTAAGTATATAGCTGTATACCAGGTGTACCGGTGTGAAGTGAGCGTCAAGATACAAATGTATCGATAGGGAACGTTTGTTGTGAACGAGCCCATATATTTTTTTTTTATTTGGTTGCTATGACATCTGGCAAACATATTTAGTGTGCATCAAGCCATTGTACAAACATTATTTGTTAAAAATTTCGAATTTTGTACCAGAAAATAATGATTTACGGAAAGCATTAATTTTTTGTTTGCATTTGAAGAAAAGTGGTGCTTGTCGTGGCTTATGGTGATCATGCTCTATCGGAAGCAACATGCAAAATATGGTTTAAGCGGTTCAGAGATAATGATTTTAATGCCCGAAATGAAGAACGTGGAAGACCACCAAAAAAGTTTGAAGACGCCGAATTGCAATATTGGATCAGGATGACACTTTAAGGGTACATTCTCATCAGTAAGGCCGAAAATAGGCTATTTTCATGTTTTTTTTTTGTTGAGGAAAGTAATAAATCTAGACACGCGATTTTTCAGGTATATTTATTATACTTTTAAGTAGCTTTTAAAAAATTTTCAATTAATTTCATGATAACCGATGTAGGGGCACGTTGCGCCGTAGACCGCTGCGAAATAAAGGACCTCGATGGCGACTGTCCTCAGGTCATAAGATTTATCTGAAACAAAAAATCGAAAAAGTTTACTTGTTGAGTATGAGTGTGGTTATGGCATGAACCACGAAAAATGAAATTTATCGAAAAATAACAAAATGGCGACGTTTTAAAATTTATGTGCGCTTTTAATGAATGTTTTCGTTCTTTTTTTTTGTTTATAAAAAAATCAATTTACAGCGTATCGGCATAATTATGGTTAATTTATTTATTTTTGGCGTATTTAAAAAAAACATTAAGATTCGTTGAAAATTGACTGAGTTATCACAGCCGCCAGCTCGAAAAACGTTGTTTTCCAGAAAACGCGTTTAAAGTTTTAAGTGTAGTTATATCGACATACTACCTGCTTTGACTCAGTTGGCTCGGAGGCTCATAACTTTTTAACCATTACGAATTTCTCCTTTTAACATGATATTCTAGACAGTTATAGCTATCGAATTCCGCAAAAAAAAATTTTTTCACCAAAATTTGACCCAACTGATGAGAATGTCAAAAACAAATGGCACAAATGTTAAATGTTGCACAACAAACAATTTCTGACAGTTTGAAAGCTATGGGAAAGATCCAAAAGTGTGGAAACTGGGTGCCACATGAATTGAATGACAGGCAGATGGTAAAGCGAAACACCACATGTGAAACGTTGCTTCTACGACACGAACGGAAGTCAGTATTGCATCAAATTGTGACTGGTGATGAAAAATGGGTTTATTTTAAAAATTCTAATCGCAAAAAATCATGGGTACATCCAGGAGAAGGAACATCGTCTGCAAAAGCCTGTTCGGTTCGGAAAAAAGACAATGCTCTGTGCTTGGAGGGACCAGAAGGGGGTGGTATATCATGAACTTCTAAAACCTGGCGAAACTGTTGATGCGCAACGCTACCGACAACAAATGAACAATTTGAACCATGCATTGATCGAAAAATGACCAGAATGGGCCACAAGACACAGAAAGGTAATTTTGTTGCATGATAATGTGGGGGGTGGAAGTAGGTGCGCCAACGTATGGCACTAGTTCACTACCGCCCCACTAAAGAGTTTGTCGCAAACCGTCGTCCGAAATTCGAGCACCAAGGGGGAAATGAAAACTCTTGTTTTGTTCGTTGATGTTTCTTTTAATATGTTCTTTTATTCGTCGGCGTTTTGTGTTCCACGATGGGGGATGTACAATTCGGTAGGCAATAGGGGAATACAATTACTTATAAAAAGGAAAGTTAACAATGAGTTGCAAAAATAAGAAAAAGGTTAACACGTGTTCTGGTGTCCGCCCACTTTATTACTGGACGTCTAAGGTCTCTTTTGGGATCTGGCAAACACTCGGTTGCATTTCACACGATCACTCGGTTGTCCTCCCTTTGCCGCTGCTCCTGTTCCAAGCGGCGAGCGGGGCGCCTTATCTATTCCTTCGGCTACGTGTCTGCTATGCAATGGCCGCGCGATATAAGACGGGGTTTGTTCGGTCTAACGGTATGAATACCCTGTTTTCGCGTTTTCTTTTGGGGGGGGGGGGGGGGGGGGGGGGGGGGGGGGAGTTGTTCGTTTTAGTTTCGGCGGGGATTTAAACTGCCCCTTCCCGTTTTGCAGCGATTTGCGGATTAATAACTAACGCGGGCTCCCGATCGATTCGACTTGGGAAAAAAAAATAACACGCGACTGTGCACACTCTACGGTGGTTGGACAACGACTTTTTGTTGCAGACGCCACGGGGGATGAATTCTTGCAAGTTCGGGATGGATGCGCTTGCAGATTGGGATTTGTTTTGCATGTTTACAGGTTAGGGTAGGGTGACGCGCTGTTAGCGGTCGAGATTGGTTGGCATTGTTGGTTGGTTCTCCATGTGGTGTAGAGAACCCTCGCAATAATGCTCCGAGTCATACAGCAAAACCCGTAAAAGAAACAAAAAAAACTCTCGGCTGGGAAGTGTTACCCTCCCGCCGACGTATTCACCAGACTTTGTTCCTTCCGAATACCATTTGTTTTCATCGATGGGACACGCATTGGTTGAGCAGCATTTCACTTCCTACGAAGAAGTCAAAAATTGGGTCTCCGAATGATTTGCCTCAAAAGACGACCGGTTTTATTGGCGTGGTATCCACAAATTGTCAGAAACGTGGACGAAATGTGTAGAAAGCAATGGCCACTACTTCGAATAAAATGTTTTTTACTTTTTAAAAAAAATGTTTTTTTACTTAAAAAAAAATATAAATAAATAAATATATATATATATATATATATATATATATATATATATACGCTATATTTTCGAAATTTGAAAAAAAAAATCCTTTTTTTTTTGAAATTACTAAAGGGCGTGCTTTAAGGGGGGAACCTCATGTAAATAGCCTTTTTATCAGCATTTTTTTTTTTGAAAAATGTAATGCGTAGATTAATTTGCAATTTAAGGCACAATTTATTTACGTTGTAATATTTAAAGAAAATATTTTTTTAAGACTAATCGTTAACAATAAAACGGTGCAATGGCGGCTTGAAAATAGCGCCTTGAAAATGCGCCGTGCAGTATACAGGTCACAAAAATGATCTGAAACAAAAAATACAAAATGGGTTCTTTAGTTTATGTAAAAACGATCAGCATGACGTTCCCCTTTTATTAAAATTTGCAAAAATGGCAAAGTATTGAAAAAACAGGATTTTCTTTTATAAACAATTGTTAATAACATTGTTTTAAATAAAAAAATAAAATCGTCATGCTAAGGCCAAAATGTCTATAGAATTTCTATACCCAACTTCATAAAGATCGAATGATTAGTTTTTGAGCTACGTTGCACGGCGTAAATTTTGCGTTTCGAGAAAAACGCGTTTAAAGTTTGAGTAATAGAAAAATCGTGAGAAAAATTCGTAATTCGTTCTAACTTACCGCAGTTTTTTGCTAATCTGCGATTCCAGGGCCATAGAGTAGATCTTCCTCTTCTTCAAACTGTTCTAATTGAGCCGTTTTTTCCTGTTGTCGAAAAGTACGAGCCTCTTTGGTGGCATCAAGCCCAATTAGACTGTTTACTTTCTTTTGAAAATAAAGTACAAGGTGGTCTCGGATCACTTTCTAACTTTTTTTCTCGTATTTTTGAGGAAATTTCCTATCAATTTAGGCAAAAACAAAAAAATGGCAAAAAAAATTTCATTTTACATGAAGTTCCCCCCTTAATTTGACATTAATGTCTCAATTAGCGCTTGTTTCTTTATACTAAAACTAGTCTTTCTAATATCCGGGACTGTTTTTTTATTATAAATATTTCTAGAAGGTCACGATTTACAACTGTCCAAAACCAAACCTTTTCGCATTTCCCAGTATTATAGGTTTATCCCTACTGAGATAAATGTTTGCGAAAACAAAACCAAGAATAATAACGTCCAGTAAAAGATAATGTTCTTCGGTTTCTAAAGTCAGTTTTTCCGTAATTATACCAAGTAAATAAATATTGTAAATATTCATTATTGACGTAAATATCACTTAATATTGTGAATATAATAACAACCGTTTCCAATACCAGTGAGTGAATAACGGCAAACCCATATTAAATATATACTTTTTATATCCAAGTTATCAACAAGAAATATTTAACTGCTTTGCAAAGATGTGTTTTTTATGCGCTTCAATCTTGTTTATCTAGTAAATTTAATTCCATTTTTAAATAAATTCGATTTTATATGTATGTAGTTAATCAACATAGTATAGCTGTTGTATTTCTCTTAAATAAATTTTAACCAATCAACAAACATTTCCTTTGTACATGATCACTTTCACTTGTGTTTTCAATACAATGTGGGTCGTCTACTGACCAACACCCGACAGGAGTACGAGAAGTCAAAAATGTAATTTAAACACAAAATACATATATATAAAAAAAAATATAAGTACACGAAATAAAACCACCATATGAGTTGTAAAGAAAATTATTACAAATAACGAAACAATTTATGTTTCACTAAATAATATATATACATGTATTTCAATTGTTGCACTAAAATGTTGTCTTAAATAATTTTATTACTAAAAATGAATATTTAAACAAAAATACGTATACAGATTGGGTTTCTTTAACATTGTAATTCTAGCTCTGAAAAAATGTCTTAGACTATAATAGGTTTTTTTTTTCTGTAATAATTAAACATGTTTGTTTGTTTAATGGGGTATTCTGGTGTAGACGCACAAATTTAACGCATTTTTTGAAGTGCTGTAAAAAAAGCTATCAATATTTTTACTGTTCATTTTTTTATAGGATGTGTTTTGGGCACGATTCGTTTACCGTGCAGATTCGATTAACGACACAAACGATAAATAACGACAGGAAGTCTTTGTGTTAAATTATAATAACAAATGAAACTTTATTTGTTTTTGTATGTAAAATACACGATTATATTTGTATAATTGACGAAATACCGATAAAATCTAAAAAACAAACGATTGCCTTTTAAAGCTGTTTTAGAACGAATAAAATTACGAGAAGCGACTGCTGCGCTTTGGTACGACGAACGAAGAACTGAACGAGTTGTGGAAGGATCTTCGCCATTGAAATCCTTAATGTCCGCCATCTTATCGAAAGTCCTTTGATGAACGGAAGTAGGCGGGGCTATGCCTTACATAACGATAACTGAACGAAACTGGACGAATGATGTGACGTACTTTTGACAGTTAAGGTGTCAATACAATTTTGACGTTGGCTACGCTAATTTGTGAAACGAGATGCGACAGGATGTTTATTAATATTTCAAGAATACAGCAAAAAAATTGAAAGTAAAAAATTCATAATTCAAAAAGTTAGCAGCTGATGAAATGGGGGATCTCAAAAAGTTGGCACGCAACCATACCCACGATTCAACCCTCCTAGCAATCTGAAAAAAAAGATTATTAATTTACAGAAATGCCTCTATCGTCGGAACTAAAAAAAGTTGAAATTTTTTTTTTTTTTTTAACAAAATGGCGACTGCTTCAAAAATAATTTATTTTTGTACCACGTTTTTTAAGTTTTTCGAATTTTTTAACAATAGTAAACATTGAAATTTGGGGATGAGGATAGTTCATGGAATAGAAAAGCCTATAAAGAAGATATATTCTAAATTTGAAGTAAATCGGTTCACTAGAACTTGAAAAATCGTGGGTATTGTTTTTAAAAAGAAAGTTTCGAGAAAACCGCGTTTAAAGTTTCACGTAAAGTTTCTCGCGGTCTAAGTCATGATATTTTAGGCTTACGTTTATTCAATCTGCCATTCCTGCTGCATACATTGGACCTTCCTCGACTTCAAAATAAGCATCTTTTGCGCTTCTCTCTTCCAACCGAGCAGTTCTGGCCTCCTTTGATGGGTTAGACGCTCGTATCTCTGAGGGGTCAATCCGGGCATTGTCTCGTTCCCCAGCGAATGAATAAGCTTCTGGACTAATTTTGACTCCCATAAGCATCATTATTTTTAAAAGAGGAATGTAGCCTTCATTGAATATGCAAACAGCAATAAACGTAGCGATTTCAATGACGTGAGTTCCGGAATGAATATGTTTCGGTGCGAAAGTCCAAATCAAAGAGTTTAGAGAATCATTATTATTTTGAGTTTCTGAGCCTAAACATCGAGTCAATAATAACGATAAACTTGTGGCGTCTCTTACAAATACACACACAATACACAAGCAAAATAGTGAAGAACACCGAACGAAAATCGAATAAGAAAATACATCAGAGCCGTACACCATGGCGATAACAAAACAATTCACATCAGTGGAATATATTTGAGTTTAAAAATCGAATTCAAAACACGGCCAGTAGCCTGATGTGTTACGGTTAGGTTCAATTTTTGATGATTCTAACTATCATAGCGTCAGTTCGAATCACACGTGCTCACTATCATTCCAAACGCTATAAACTCTCGTAAATCGGCTTCATAATATCCAATACCTTCGCACATAGAGGAGGATTTTCGTGGTCAAACTCCTGTAATGTACCTTCAGATGCAGCTTTTTTCCACTTACACCAACTCTCTGCGCCAGGTGGGCAATACATATGTTGCGGAACTATTATGATAATAAGTAGCCCAAATTGCACTTGAAATCACTTGAAATATTTTTATTTTACTCACAGCACATGCGTTCACTTGGCTTGAAGGTTAGAATTCAACTGTTCGCAACTGGATGTAAGCTCACACTAAATATAAAAGATAATTTAAAAATACATAAAGGTTACCTCCGGTTATTGTATTTCAATATATATGTAAAGGTTTTACGAGGAAACAGGGTCGCAGGTTGACAGAAAGTCCCTAATGTCTTTTGTTCGATTCGTTCCGGCCGAGCCGGTTTAGACGGCGCGTCAGCAAAACAGCCATACCTCCGAAAATAATTTGAATTTTCTAAAATGCTCTTAAAGACATATTCTTAGAGGGTTAAGTTTTGAAAATATGAAGAAGAAAAAATGATATTTTCAAATTTCTAGACCAGAATACCCCCTTAAGCCGCTAGAACACTGCGTAGCTTTGGGTGATTTTCTCGATGGGAACTAAAATTTATGTTGGCAACATTGCCTGATGGTGGATTCGATCCATTGATCGAGTGATGGTGTTGAAAATTATCATTTCGGTTATTACGATGATGGCCACCATAGGGATAACCTCGTTGGTCTTGAGGGCCAGACGACGCCGATGGGTTTTTCGAATTGATAGAATTCGCTGAATTTCCTATAAAACCTGAATTATTTGTATTGTTCCATTGATACTGGTTTATGGAAATTAATCCTGCAGTATTATTGGATACCCTAGAACTTGATTTGTAGTTTCTAGTACCCGATTCGTATATCCGCCGTCGAAGTCGTTCAACCCAATCTTTATTTGATGAACCTGTATTACGGCTCAAAAGATTTGCAACTTTGTTGGCAGAAAATCCACATTGGCGCATTTTTTGACTGTTTTGGATCCCTGTTTCGCTCAATATCCTTCCAGACCCCATTATCAACTTTTTTTTTACTTCTAAGCCTACTTTCTTTTAAACCAAATCACTAAAACTGACCAACAACTCACTGCGAATGAGATCCGCAACTGAAATTCCGAAGTAAGTATCCTGTCTGAACCGCTTGTCGCGGGTAATTAGGGACAAATTGCAAATTCCATGAAAATTAGGGCAAAACAGACATATTCTTTGAGGGTTAAGCATTGAAAATATGAAAAAAAATGATTTTTTCAAATTTCTAGACCAGAATACCCCCTTAATGATTAAAGAAAAACGTGTTAAAATTTAGTAACGAATTTAAAATTCAACTATAGTTGATCCTATTTGTTCGTTCTTGAGCCAAATATTCCACTGTTGATATTATTTATCATTTGAGGTGTATTAAAAAGCGGAGAACAAGGTTTTTATTGGCGGTTTTTCGACAGATAAAATTCGTCTATAATATTTCTGAACATATATTTACATTATGAAGAATCTATGAATATTTAATGAGCAATAATTCTTGATTTGGCATTGTGGAATTAAATCGTAGACAGCATGAAATTTATATCAATTGGAAATAAGTAAAAAATAAAATAATATAACGCGCAGCAATTTTCACAAAACTTATCAAAGTTGTGCTTTCTTAATTTTCTGTTTATGCTTTTGAAGTTTTTAAACAAAAACTTTTCTTTGCAATAGGCTTTGTTTTTTTTTTAATTTTTTTCTTAATTTAACTTTGATAGTCTTTGATTTAACATCTCCATTTCGATGCAATGTTAAAATGATATAAAAATGCGTATCAGCAGTAGAAATAAATGAAAATACTTTTTCATATTTGAAATCTTTGTTATAAAAATCACTTGAAAAGAGCATCCCACCAACGACATTACCAAATATTATTACTGAAATGAGTTTAACAATTCATCGTTTCATTGAACTACTTCATCTTTATAGATTTGCAAGAAATATATATTTTTTATTGTTGATTTTAATTTGCACTGAACACCAGAGGGCTAATGATAAACATTCAAACCGAAAAGTAAAATTATACAGTTTTGTGAATAAAATTTATAAAATCAGTTAGCATTTGCAACACCGGACAAAATGATGAATAAGTTAGAATTCGTGTCGCTTTTGGTAGTAGTTTAGAAGTAAAATAATAAATATAATTTATGATTGTGGATGTAATATTAGAGAATAAGGTTATATGATAATACAATTATAACGACTAGAGTTTAACTTCATTGTATTGATAAGGGATTATTAAGTATATAATGAAGTAATTGAAACACAGAATAAAATTTAAGTAACAAGTAAAATCAAGAAGGTCTTTTTATTTTGTAAGAGTTTTAAGAAACTACACCTCGTACGTTTGTTACTAAGATACACATGCATATACATATTATAAAATAGTGATGTAATTATTTTAAATATTTTACTAAAACCCTTTTAAACTTTAAGTGGACAGTTTCTCAGTTGTCTTTTCAAATCATTTCGTTTTTAATGTATTAAAACAGTGTGTTTTCTTTAATTCTACAGATTTAGGCTAAGGTTTTCTAAAAGTTCGTTCTGTTCAAATACATATTGATTTAATTTGTTCGTTTGTTTGAGCGAACGTTTTGAGATGTACAAGAATAAGAAATAAAAACAAGATCTTTTAAATTAAATATTATACCTCCTCGACTTTGTATATAACTAACAGTCAAAATATATTGAAATCAATAAAAATATAAATAAACAATTTAAAGAGAAATGATGCAATTTAAATGTGAATTATTATAATTATAAATATTCATACTGTAGTTATTAATTTATGGATGTTTAGTTAAAAGATAAGTGAAGAAAGTATTGTGAGCAAAGTATAATGAAAAGAAAAGAAATACCGAAAACATACAATTGATACATTTAAAACAAAAGTTGATTTTTAATGGTTTATCTTTTTTTCTGACTGGTTGAAATCACCATCGTTTCCAAGAGAAATATGGATTAATCTGTCCAACATACGGGTAAGCTCTAGTTTACAAACTGCAATCACTTTGTATATACTAACTAATATGGAATTTCGTTCGTGAAACAACTGATTTGGTAGCATTTGTCGTACTGTACAAATTTAAATTCAAATGCTGCCATACGCGTATAGCGTTTACGTGGATAGTGAAGAGCTTGTGATTCGAACCAATGCTATAACAGTTAGAATCGCTAAAAGATGGAACCAAAGCTCAACAGATCAGATCGTCATTCTCGTATACACTCAACTGATGTGGAATTTTGTTTTTTAATATACTTGTTACACATAGAATTCCAATACCCTTGTAGGCGTATCGGGTTTCTTTTAGGTGCCGGCAGGGGAACAGGTTCACAAAACCCGTCCTAGCCTGTCGCCACTTCGTCATGTGTTTGGTGAAGTAGGACTGTTCTGACTCCTTCCTTAGTCCCAGAAGTTCCTTTGGGGCTCACTTTCAGCAAAGGAACGCGAACCCTCTGGCCTTGAATCACGAAGAGATATTCACTTTGAAAGAAACACCACAGGTCTTTACTTCCTTATTTAACACAAAAGGGTATTCATTCTATTCTTTATTTATACATTAGGCAATGTGAAATATAAATGTGGATCGTAACACAAACGGGTATAAATTCAGTTTTTTATTTATACAATAAGCAATTGGAATATAACACAATAGTTATTTGAACACAAACGGGTATAAATTCAGTTCTTTATTTATACATTAAGCAATTGGAATATAACACAATAGTTATTTGAAAACTAACGAACACAAACGCAACCGCGTACAGTGCATTAAATTACTTTTTGCCGTCCAGATAACACTTGACAATATGACAGAAAGATACTCTTTCAGTGGCCACTCGATTCAGACTGAAATCACCGCCCGACCTAACAAACGCCATCCATTAGATGAAAAAAGGAATAACAACTTCGCTTTTGCATCCCCTGGCCCAAGCGACCCATTGGAAAAAGATCTCCGACGACCAGTCCTATCGAGGATGCACACACACACATGATTACCCCGGTCGCCCATGCTGAGCATCCCTCAGCATGCGAACCGTGGACATGTAGATATATTTGCCTGAAACGAAAGCAATGTATGCAGCTGGGGCAAACCATTAAGACTAGGGTGTTTATGTACATCTAAACTGCGCACAGCACTTTGGCTGCTCGTGCATGATATTTTGTGAGTATCACGACCAGCCAACCTGCACGCAGATAGGTAAAGAAAATTTACAAGTTGAACACAACAACCGAAAGGGTTGCAGCTGTGCAATATGTTGTACGGGGACGTTGGATGCTTATACGACGGCGACTATGCGCTGCATCTACGCCGATCGTACATCCCCCGATTGGTACTTGTTGCAGCATTTTCGCATGAAAAGAGAGGATATCTCCTGCACGTGTGCGGCGGGATTGGATAGGAGATATGCGCGCCCAAATATATTTCAAGTTGTATCGGTTGCTTAGTGATGCGACCGTATTGCCTTTTAGGAACATGGGGGTCTCACATAATTATGCCCTTGTGGAAAATACTTGTTTGGTGCTGATGGATTTTGCATCAGCGAAAATTATAGTTTTACGGCATTTTAGGTGATAATTTGCGCAAACGATGGGAAGGTAAGTAAATGCTTTCCAGCTTTTTGGTGCTCTAGGGAGCCGTTTTTGAATAATTGGTGGGAAGGTAACTAGTGGCGTTCAAAGGAACCGCCACACCCTCATATAACACCCCATATAACTCTCAGACCCTAACATTCGCGTACACATAACATGTATACGCATGTATGCTGTTCGCAAGATTCCAATAATCTAAACCCAATAATCAATTATTCCTAAATCCAATAATCAATACATATAACATGTATCATATACGCATATAGCATTCCATGCAAGTTGCACAATGCAACTTGAAACATGTCTGGAATTGTAACACATCTAATGTTGCACACCAAGGCAAATCCAAAAGCCATCACCTTGAAATGCATGCATTCCCATTCTAATACCTGAAATTGCAATCTTGCATTTCCCATTGCCATAACTAAAATTGCAATTCTGCAATTCCCGCACCCAACATTCTCATCACCTTGACGATCACACCCAACGCCCAATCACATTCAAGGTAATTTTACCATGGCACAAGCATGCTATTCGCTATGGGCGAATTCGATTCGCGTCACAGTGAATCGAAATTTTCCCATAGCCTTGGGATCGAACTACAGCCAGAGCGGGAACGATTCACGGCAGAAAAAATGTAACGTTGTGGTTCCCATCGTCGTTGGCATGGCCTTCGGCTGAGACTAGCGTCAGGTGGCTGTCTGGTGGACAGCTATGATCGTGGGAAGGTATCTGGGTTTTGATTTAAGTTTTGAATATGGAAAGGAGAGCTCGGTTAGAATTTGTTGCTGATGGATTTTGCATCAGCGAAATTATAGTTCTAAAGCATTTCAGGAGATAGTTGATACAACTATAGGAAGGTAAGTACATGCTTTTATGTGTTTTAGGAAACTGTTTCTTCATTATAGGTTGGGGTTAGGGGTTCAAAGGAACCGCCACTTACTTACCTCTGATGTTGTTTGCTCTGGCATTTTGTAGGATTTTTTCGATCCGAGTCTTCTCCCATTCGCGTTTTTTGCGTTTCAAGAGTCTCATTGTCTCATTCCTAATTGTCGCGTATCTTTCTGGGTTGACTTCATCATATGTTTCTAAATGGATCACTCTGAGGCGTTTAGGCTGTTCGATCTTCGCCCTGGTCTCATCTTCAAACCAAGGTTTGGACTTAATTGTTTTCTTAAATCCTAATACCTTTTGGGCTGTTTGTTTGATTACTTCTGTGATCGATGCCCGATGATAGTGTCCACATTATTGGTTTCCTCATCCTCACTACTCTCATTCTTTAGGATGCTAAACGTATTCGTTACTTTGTCTTGATATTCAGCCCTTTCGGGCGGGTCTTTGAGTTTATCAGTGTAGAACTTTTTGTTCGTCTCCCGTGACTGTCCGTCTGGGTTTGCTGCGAGCCGACTCCTGATTTTGCCCATCACTAGAAGATGATCGGAGTCGCAATCTGCTCCCCTATATGATCTTACGTCAAGGAGATTCGAGTGGTATCTTATGTCTATGAGGAAGTGGTCTATTTGGTTACGCGTTACGCCGTCGGGTAATATCCATGTGGCTTATGAATTTGCTTGTGTTTTAACATCGTACTTCTCACTACCAGATCTTTTGACGCTGCGAATGTAATAATTCGAATTCCATTATCATTTGAAACGTCGTGTAGGCTTTCTTTACCTATAGTTGGTTGCAAGATATCTTCCTTCCCAATTTTTCAATTCAGGTTGTGGGGTATTATTACTCGTGCACCAAGCCTGGGCGCGGATTCAGCATAAACACCACTGATAGTCCGATGGGAATTGTTTCGACATACACTGTTCTTCCCACGTAATTATCCAAAACTTGTGCGTAACAGCGGAATAGAAAATAAAACACTGTAGTTTCTTTATTATATTTATCAAGTTTCCTTTATTGCTTAATACTTCATTGTTCTGCTTTACCCTGGTATTTTCTTAAAATACAATTAATCTGCTTAAAGTCACTTAGTCCGGTTCTACGAGGTCTGTAGCGTTCTACGAACGCACAATTTCCCCCAGGTAAGGTTCCTACCCTTCAAGGAACATACTTACCTTATCATTACACGTGCCCACAGACACGTGTCCCAAAGCTCCTAATCATACCTGCAATAAGAGTTATAGGAAGCTGCAAAATGCGAACCCGATATAAAAAGAAACAAGGAACTTAACGTTCAAAAACTTTCAATATCGAGTCAACGCATCCATTCATCGTATGCAAAACCAATCCCAGAATACAGGTCATAAATCTTCCATCCTAAACATCAACGCGAGGTTTCCCAAGGAAATACCATTTTCGGTAAATAGACCGAACGACGGATGCATACGCTCGTAGCTAAATGCGATTAGCGCCTAAACCAGGCACACTTGCGCAAACAATCGATTCGTTGCGCCGCTGATTAGCATGCGAACAATTGTAAACTCTAAACACTATCCCAGATAGATGTACGAAGGCAAACAAAGCCTTACATCCCATAATCCGTGTACACACCCAAAATGCAGGCGAGCCTTTGCCGCATGCCAGATGTGCGGCATCCGATCCGTAAACAAAGGAAGAAGCGAGATACCGACCACCAGCATCGAATGGTGATAATGACGATGATTAGGTAAGATTTCTCCTTCCAGATCCTGTGGGAAATTCTCCTTGTGAGATGAAAAGGAAGATGGTATGCTGCTAACAGATACTGTGGAAAATTCTGTTAGCAGAGGAAATGGGAAATTTTCTCCTGTGCAGATACAGATGGACAATCTGTATCGGGGTATTGTTCAGACAGTCAGATTTCAATGGTCAACGGGACGACAATTCTCACGTCGAGGAGGTAGTGAGAAACTAAATTTAACTCGTTTTTAATACCGTATTCCTAATTTCTTTCAATGTATCCTAAGGGAGTTAACGTGTGTTTCGTTCGTGTGGGTAGCTGCGTTCGTATAAAATATTGTACAGACCATGTATAAGAAACTCCCATGTGTAACGTTAAAACACCAGTGTGATTAAATAAAAAAAGTAAATTCAGAAACGATCTTCATGTTTTATTTGTGCTGTTCGCTCGGCGGATTCTTTGTGTGCTAGCAGTGTTTGGCGGAACGCTGCAACCAGGACCTTCAACCGAAGGAAGAACAACATCCGACAAAGTTAATACACACAATAACATTAACCGAAATTTATCGCCAAAGGTCTTTTTAACATTAACACGGAACGGATTCGAACTGGATGAACTTCGACTCCTCGATGCAATCCACATTCCATCAGATGCAACGGTGGTGGATCACACCGATGTAGGAGGGGCGAATCGGATCTCCTTGGCGACGGCCAATGGCGATCGAAACGGCGTTAAAAGGGAGGATTTCCACCACATGACCATACGGTTATGTGCAAGGCCCCTTTCACTCGAAATATCGACAACGAACGATACCGCACCTGTTCAAACAAGGAACAAGCATAAACAGCGGCAGCACTGCTGTTAATCATCGCTGGTGATCGCCTGAGGACGAAATAGGTTTCTGCATCGCAAGTAAACGGAAACGCTATTTCGAGGGACGTGCACCAGATGCGCTTGTTTGATTTAGCCGTACGGCTCTGGTGCATAAGGAGGGAAGATATTTTGTTGACATTAAGTCAACAGAAATCTCGCCGACGGTGGCAAAGGGTCAGGCTGGATGGTTATCTGTTTGGATTAACATGCTGGTACATGGATATGGTGGTGAGGAATTCGCCTTGCAGATGTGCCAGCATACGTCCAGCCTTGGTAAGCAAAACTGGTGAGGTACTGTCTGTTTACTTTGGTTTTCAGGAGGGTCATCGTAGAGCATGAACGTGGGTATGATTGCCTAAACAACGATCATATTCATGCCCAAATCCCATGATCGGTTGGTAGCCGATAATAGGGAATTGGTCGCAAGTGTTGCGAACCTAAGGGTATAGGAGCAATGCATGTTTACTCATTGGCCACTGCGTACAGCATCACTTAGCTTGTACGCAGATTGCCAACGTCACATCGGTGAAAAGAAAACATGGCGAGCTGAATTACCACCTGACTCAGCTAATATCAGGACATGGATCCTTTCGGCAATACTTGCACAAGTATAAGCATGTGAACCACCCATACTGCTTGTATTGCGAAGGCAAAATAGAAAATGCGGAACACGTACTCACAGAGTGCATGAGATTCGAGACCGCACATACGATTTTGGAGAGACATATGAGACGGTCAGTTACTCCGGGAGGAGCAATAGAATACATGCTTAGTTCAAAACAGACATGGTCCGTAACAAATGGTATTCTCTGTGAAATGATGCAGCAGTTGCGACGCGACGAGCGGAGTAACAGGTAAACTCCGTCCCGCTCCGCGATGGAATATCTAAAAGAAAGTTCCGCGGGGATCAATGGGAATATGAGCCTGGCGGAAGGTGGTTTTAGTCGGTAAAAACCCGGCATGCCTCTGGATCGGTCAAGAGGTATCATTTGAAGATGTCCACCTTCCTACCGAAACAAAAAAAAAAAAAAAAAAAAAAAAACATCGGTCGATGTGTCGGGTGTGTGTTTGTATTAAAACAACACTTGAAATTCCTGTCGGCGGCCAGCAATGGGCTGCGCTGTAGATTGTTGTTTGGACGATCGACCGATGGTTCAGCAGTCATGAGGATGAACATGCACATGTATGAGAAAATGCTTTTTAGCATTGCGCATTGACATCATCATCATCATCGGCACTACAACCGGGAACCTGGCTTGTTAAATTTTCCATAATGATTTATTTTTTCTGGGCAAGGTCATTAGTCTTGCGCCAGGGGCTCCCCGACGGGGAATCGAACCCCGGTCTCCCGGGTGACAGGCGGGTGTACTAACCACTATACTATCGAGGAGCCCATTGACATGCTCATGGATAAATGCTGGTTACCTGATGAGGTAACCAGATTAAGTTTCGGGGAGATGATGCGTAGGATGCAAGCCTGTCCCGAGGTGAAAGTTTGATGTCACGGCTAGATGATAGTCTTGCCATGGACTTATGTTTTCCGATGGGGGGTAATGCGGAGTAGGTTACGCTGCTCATTTGCAGTTAAGTAGAAGACAGGTAATTTACGGAAATGGGTGGTTCTTAGGGAATACTTAAAGAACCCCCACAAGGTCCCCGACGAGGATTTTAACACCGAATGATGAGATCCCATCAAATACTTCCTCTAGGGTCTCGTAGAACGTGTCCTTTGATTCTTTGTCGGTAGATTCTGTTAGGGCGTGTACGTTAATTTTAATAATATTTGTACCGTGGGTCCTGTATTTTTAGCACCGACATTCGGTCATTCATAAATTTCACATCTTTTACATGGGGCGTAATCTTATTGCTTGTGATGAAGCCGGTTCCGAGGTTATGTGTATCGGTACCTCTGCCCGGCAGTGTAAGCCCGTTGGTTTCGATTACTTGATGAGGGAGTCGGACTTCGTGAAGCGCAACGATGTGCATTTTATATTGTTTCGCGTTTTCTACGACCGTCTGTATCGCGCTTGGTTTATATAACGTTCGAACGTTCCACGTGCCGACGCGTGTATCCCGCTTTTTCCGTTTTTCCCTACGTGTTCTTTTTGCCGAGTCGGTGTTTTCTTGATGATGTGTTCCCTTATGGTAGTGTCGGCTCATACCGGGTTTTCATGAGATTGTTTTTTGTATATTAATTATTCATTTTTGTTCCCACGAGTCTTGGGGTTTCGAATAGTCCGCCATATCAGAGCACCTCTTTGATATGGTAAGGTCTGCTTACTGTTCTGATTCGACCCGGTGTCAGAGGAGCGCCGTTAAAATACAGCCGGTATACCACTGGCTGCAAACCATCCAATGGGCACGGTGACACGTTGTGCCGGTTCTACGAACCACAAAACCCACTATAGGTTGAGACGTCCTTTCCGCCAAGGAACATACTCACCTTTATGGACAGACACGTGTCCCAAAAGTCCTTACTCCCAGCTGAAACAGAAGGTAACATTGCACAGACCAACATTGAATGCAATAGCAAAAATCAACCGAACTAACCATTCAAAAGTCTCTAATATTGAATTCAACGCATCCAATTCGACGCGCCAATTCAACGCCTCCAGGCCAACGCATCCACCATAGGGCACCAATGCAATACATCCATTAAACGCGTTCTTCGGTAAACAAACCGAACAACGAATATCTCCGCTTGTAGCTAATAGCAATTAGCACCTAAATTCCTAGCATGACCCAAAACCTAAAAGGCACACTTGTGCAAACAAAGGATAGCGATTCGCCGCCGACCAACAGTCATGCAATCATAAATATCTTAGCGTAGATCGGTCGCTAGATGTTTATGATTTGGAAATGCAAACAAAAACTATCGATCCCACGGTTCCTTTGTACCCATCTCAAGCGCACAAGAACCCTCGTTGTCTTGGGCCAAATGGGGAGCACAAACAAATTCCAAGAAAAGATCGAAAATTAAGCGGTGGTATGATCGATCGTTCAAACAAAGGAACAAGATTCCGATAAGGAAGACGGAAACTAGAATGATCTATGATGGGAAAATTTTCTTTGCAGACTGGATGGGAAATTTTTTGTTTCAGATGGGGGATGAAAAAAATTCGAAATGGGGAGGAGAATTTTCAGTCTACTGCGAGCATTCGTCTAGTGGAGATAGGCGACGTTGAGAATACAATTGGAGAAGCTGAATTTCACGAACGGAGGTGTTAAGACCGAATTCCGGGAGGTTTAAGTTATTGATAGTGCCGTCGCGAATATGTTTGATGTTTTACGAAGTGATCCTCACCAGGACATACGAATTTTGGGCTATCGGAATTGCGCTGTGTTGTTCGAACATTTAAATTAAGTGCCGTTCGAAAAATTAAATCTATTTGTGGTGTCGTAGAAGTTGTGGTTTTCGTTTAGTATACTACCCGAACCACTCTTATAAACAAAATATAAATTGTGTACTAGACGCTTAAGTGTAAGGAAACAAAAGAATTATTAAAGGACAAAGAGAGCTAAAACAATTGCGCAGTGTTTTAATTGTCGCTGTCTTCGCTCAGTGTGTCGTTTTGTTTTTATTGACAGTGTTCGGCGGAACTGTAGGTAGTTTTTATGTTGGCATCAGCAAGGATGTGGGTTCCATAAAAAGACCACCGAAGTCTGCTGCCAAAATTGTCCCACAAGAAAAATCAAACGCACTGAATTTATTTTAATGTTCCTTTTATTTCCACGAAAATCCTTACGATTGAACAATATCGTGCGTTTATTCGTTCTATTGATTTAATTTTAAATTTACCCGGTGCACTTGTTATATACGGTATGGTACACGACTTTATAACACAACGTCACATTCTTATTCGGCAATCATTATTTAGTTAAATTCGACTCGCACACGAACTCCTCGATTATGCTAAAGACGCGACAGAACTTATATATGTATTCGCCTGGGGGCGAACTCGACTGCTTGAGCTGTTAAATTTGACTCCGTTGAAAAGGCGCGACCGTCCGCTATGGAGATTGACATCTGACTCCACGATGTAACTCCTATCCATCAGATTCAATGGCCGCGAATTGCATCGATAGGGGAGGATTCTATGTGTCCGTATAGGATAAGTACGATGCCCTGCGATTAGGACGATGATCGGCGGACACCTGATTAAACAAGCCTACGATCATCGGGGGCGATGTACCCATACATCGTTGATGATGTATGCCAGGTTTCGAAATAGATTTTTGTTTCAAAGTAAACAAAAACGCTATTTCGCAGGTCAAATGGTGGCACACATGATGTATATGATGTGCCTACGAGGGTTGCCTCTTATGTTTCGGGATTTGGCAACCCTAGCGTTGCAATCCGGCAATTGACAGCTCTGTCGTAAAGTTGGACATTTTTGAGGTTATACGCACTCAGAACGTTTTGACATACGAGCGCTATTTGTGTTGTTTACAGTAACTTAAAAGATTCATCTCGGCCCAAAAATGGAATTAAATCGTCAACATTTTCGTGCGATTATTTTTTACAACTTTCGGCGTGGATTAACTCAGCAACAGTGCATGGATGAACTTAATTCAATTTTTGGCGATGAAGCTCCATCAAGGACCAGTGTTTATCGATGGTAATGTGAATTCAATCGTGGTCGTAGTTCACTCCAAGATGAATTTCGTGAAGGTCGTCCAAAATCAGTTGTTGTTCCGAAAACCATTGATGCTGTGCGCGAACTGATATTGGAAGAAGAGATTGAGACAACCTTAGGCGTTAGTGGGACCAGCATACATTCAATATTGCATAAACATTTGACTGTCAAAAAAATTTGTTCGCGTTGGATCCCACACACTTTGTCAATCGCCCAAAAAAAGGTTCGTGTCAATTGGTCGAAAGAAATGCTCAAAAAATACGGTCGCGGTGCTTCGAAACACGTCTATGACATCGTGACAGGTGATGAATCGTGGATTTACGCGTATGAGCCCGAAAGTAAACAGCAGTCGACTGTCTGGGTGTTTCAAGATGAGCCAAATCCAACAAAAGTTGTTCGCGCACGAAGCACTTCCAAGCAAATGGTCGCCTGTTTTTTCGGAAAAACTGGACATGTCGCAACCGTACCACTAGAACAACGCAGAACAGTCAATTCTGAGTGGTACACAACCATTTGTTTGCCAGTTGTCTTCCAAGAAATCAGGAAAACCAACCGCCGAAGACGGATCACTCTTCACCACGACAATGCGATCTCTCACACATCGGCTGCGACAACTGCATTTTTGAGCAAACATCGATTTGATGGGTCATCCGCCGTATAGTCCTGACTTGGCACCGAATGACTTCTTTTTATTCCCGTACGTAAAAAACAAACTGAGAGGTCAACGTTTTTCGACACCTGAAGAAGCGGTTGCTGCATTCAGAATGCATGTGTTGGAGATACCTCAATCAGAGTGGCAAAAGTGCTTCGACAATTGGTTCAAACGCATGCAAAAGTGTATAGATCTTCATGGGGAATATTTTGAAAAACAATAAAGTGATTTCCGATGATCAATATTTGTTTTTGTTCTCTAATACCGAAATATAAAAGGCAACCCTCGTAAGATACAATGGGCCCTTAATTGCAGGTAAGTACCATGGCTTGGTATGGTAAGAGGAAGTGGTTAATTTAAAGAGGATGGGCGGTTCTTTGGGAATGTATTAAAGAACCGCCACAGAACACTTACGGGTAAAAGATGAAATCCGCCAAAACGTAATACCCTGGATTAGGGGTGGTAGATCCACTGGAAGCGTGTGCTTCCGTCAGCATAGCCTGAGTGATTCATTGTAATTTAAGACGCACCACGTCAAGGTTTCTACCAAGCGGAAGTTCAGGGAAACATCATCATCATCATCATCGGCACTACAACCGGGACCCGGTCTTGGCCTTATTTAGCAAGTTCTGAGGTTTGTTAAATTTTCCATAATGATTTGTTTTTCCTGGGCAAGGTCATTAGTCTTGCGCCAGAGGCTTCCCGACGGGGAATCGAAACCCCGGTCTTCCACGTGACAGGCGGGTATACTAACCACTATACTATCGAGGAGCCATTCAGGGAAACATACATGTCTCAAAAAGTTGCGCCACAATAACTCAATTACCCGTAATCACTAATTAACTTTAATGTGCCATGAGAGGAGACATTCGAGTGATATGCTAGAATTACGATGTCCCATGAGAGGGCTCCTCGATAGTATAGTGGTTAGTACACCCGCCTGTCACGCTGGAGACCGGGGTTCGATTCCCCGTCGGGGAGCCTCTGGCGCAAGACTAACGACCTTGCCCAGGAAAAACAAATCATTATGAAAAATTTAACAAGCCTCAGAACTTGCTAAATAAGGCCAAGACCGGTTCCCGATTGTGGTGCCGATGATGATGATGATGATGAGAGGGGACAGCGAAGTGCAAAGGGTTAAGATACAATTGTGGATAAGCGCAAATCTTCTAATCCTTTTTTTTTTTGTTGAATTGAACTTTTTCATTTCATAATGTACTAGCGTGATCAATATGTCCTCTATGGATTTCCTACATTGTAACTTGAAAAGCTACCAGACTACCTTTCTTTTTGTCCTTCTCAGTAACTTAAGTTACGCGTTCTGGTCGCTTTACGGTTATCCTTAAATCCCTTACCATTCTCCAAATTGAAAAAAAAATGCTCCTCCCTGATGGCCTATAAGAGTTTTTCTATTCATTTTATTGCGTGACTACACGTACATGTGTGAAGGATTCAACTCCTTGAACTTGGCAAAGTAGGTTTCTCAAAATATTTATATTACTACTTGTTGTATATTCACAATTACGGATGCTGTTGGCCGATTGCGAGTGAACTCTGTGGTCGTGAATATAAAGCCTGATAAGGGTGACAGGTATATTTTTAGTTTTATATTAGATATGCAAAGAGATAGGGAAAGCCTACACACAAAAAAAGGTAGGTTGACTCAAGTACCAAGTGCTGAAAGATTGTGGCCTGTGAAGATGTAAAGCCCATTAATAGGCTATGAGTCCGGGCACTGATTTTTGCTTTTGATTCTGTTTGCCGTTCTCAAACAAGGGAAGAACCTATTTGAAAGCAGATTGTGGAGTCCACCTTTATTTGTTATGTGAACGGGACTGCTATTTAGTCATAACACCTTATAGAAAACTGCTGATGAAATTCTAACAATCAGTCTCAGTAGGGTGTGTTCTTTGGTTATAGATTTGTTTATTTCGAAGTCGTTTAGGATTTTGGAGTTTCAAGCTTTATGATAACAATAGCTTTGTGAAATTATAATCTACAATTTTATTGCTACATGTATAAATATACATTAGAGTAACGAAAGTTAGAAAATTATAACATTTCACGTTGTACACATATTTGTTAATAACAGTATACAATTATGTACAATTTTCATTAGATCCCTTTCTGCCTCCTTCTTCTGGTTCTTTATTGATGTGCTCATTAATAAACTGGCTGGGATCAGAAACGAGGTTACAGCTGATATTGATGTTTGAACTTCTGGTATTTATGTAGTCGGTGTTATTTCTCTGGGTTATTGAGTCTGACGTAATATTAACACACGTTGAATTTATGTAAACAGTAGGGCTCAGAACAAGTTCCGTATAGGCTGGTGGTAAGGATGTCGACTGCGTAGTTAGGTATATTTAGTACTATGATTTTAATTTATTACAAATCTTACACATATACCTCAATAGCTCTCTCATATGGTGGTGGGGCTTCAGGTAGGTTCACAGATGCCTGTCTGGTACTATATGATGGGGGGCGATCGCGTAATCTACTTAAGATTCTGATCTGCATTGAACTTAAAGATGCTCGTAAATAGTTAGCAAAAGTCGCGGACTCAGTATCAAAATTATCTCCTATGCGTTCAGACTGTGGCCTCTGGCGAGATCTGCAAAATCAAAAATGTATAAATTTGTTATATTTGTTTTGATGGGCAATTTGTATACTCACGTTAAATATCCTGGTTTTGTACACAGCCGATATACAACCATTGTTAACGCTGCCATACCCATTATCAATGCCGCCGAAAGAGCAATTTGTGAGGCAGTAATAAAAATGGGCGTTTGCCTAAATACAAATTACATACCATAAAGAATGTTAAGAAATGATTTCAGTTACATACCCACACAATGGGTCAGTACACTCGCAAACTAGAAACCTATTGCATTCCATAGCAGGATGGGAGCAGCATTGTGCAATGTTGCAAGGCTGTCCGAGATCTGCAATGATATGTGAATTGAATTGAATTGTAAACGTATTTATTTACAAAAAAAAACTGTTTTAAAATATTTAATAAGTGCTAAGTGTATTTCAACGGTGTAATTTTAGATCTTATTTATTGGCTCCATGCGGGTACTCTTAAATTTAAGGGACCGTGGCTACCACCCCATTTATTTGCTTAATCCAAGCAAGTACGCTTGTTTCCTCCTTTTCGAGTGATCGGCCGATTGGTGCATCAACGTCGCACCAGCTGAGATGTAGACAGATTGACTCTCTGAACCAGGATCTAGATAAAGTCCTGGAGTGGGGAAAGGCCAATCTTGTCGACTTCAACGCAACGAAGACCCAGTATACAACATTCACAAAGAAAACCGGATCATCGGTTCCACAGCTGATGATGAATGGCCGGGCCCTCGAGGCTGGGGAAAGTTTGAGATTGCTCGGCGTCACGGTCTGTGGGAATGTATCATGGCATAAACACGTATCGGGTATCGCCAGATCAGCCTCAGGAAAACTGAGTTATCTTTTTAGAGCCAAGAAATACTTTACTCCGGCCCAACTTCTTCTCCTATATAAATCTCAAATTAGACCCGCGCTCGAATATTGCCCTCATGTTTGGAGCTCGGCTCCTAAACATACCCTCGACCTACTTGAGAGCGTACAAAGACGAGCGATCCGCCTGATCGGGGACTACAGTCGCTATCACATCGAAGGCGCGTGGCCGAGCTCTGTCTGTTTTACAGATATTATCACGGGTGCTGTTCTTCGGAGATTCTTGGCATTGTTCCACGCAATTCGGTCTATATGCGCTCCACAAGACAATCCGACGGATCGCACCCGTTTGTGGTTCATCTCCCGACAGCGCGAACTTCCCTGTATCAGAACTCGTTCCGTTACAGAGCGGGGAAGCTGTGGAACTGCCTTCCCACGCGAGTGTTCCCGGAGCGTTACAACCTGCAACTGTTCAAAAAGAACTGCAACAGTTATTTGATGGCATCTCGGGGCGCTCACTCGACGCTATAGGTTCGCCTCTCCCGAGAGAAGTCTAATAAAAAAAAAAAAAAAAAAAAAAAAAAAAAAAATATATATATATATATATATATATATATATATATATATATATATATATATATATATATATATATATATAAATACTTACAAACTAAATTATATATAACCTTACAAACTAACGTTTAGTGGGGCTACCACCCCATTTATTGGCTTAATTCAAGCAATATAAGTATGTACATACAACTAAAGTATATGGTATATAACTTACAAACTAAAGTACGTAAAACTAACTCAACTAAACTTAATCTAAGGTAACCAGGACAAATTAAGAAAGCAGGAGTAGGGCCGGTAGATGGGGGCAGGTAACAGTAAAGTGTAGAAACGCCGCTTAAAATTGGTGGTGAGAATGGTTGAGGAGGCGGTGCCTGAGAGTATGGGTAGAAAGGTCGAAGTCGAACAAGGTGGAATTGGAGTTGACATTTCTCACCATCCGCGAAAGGGGTTCGTTGATACCATAAGAGGTCCGGTAAGGGGTGATGTAGAGAAAGTGGGGATTACGCGTATTTCGAGGGTTTGTGTTCAAAGCAATTAAGTTAAGGAGGTAGGGGAAGAAGTAGGTGTGCCGGCGTACGGCACGGGTTCTCCTTTATCCCCATCCTCACTAAATGATGGGACGAAGATAGTCTACCTGAGAAACAAAACTCCACAACGAACCGTTCACCAGGAGGAAAGTAAATGAAACGCACAGGTTTGGTTTATGGTAGGTGTTTATTAGTTATAGAGGTATAAGGCCTCTTTTGACCTTCCTCTTTTGATTATAAATTACTCCTATCTTCAACTGAAGTGATACCTCTTTCTTGGGGGCTCTCTGTTACTTCGGCGTTGGGCGATGTTTTGCTAGCAACCAGAACTTCCTTAACTGACTGTTGCTCTGGTGTTGCTTTCTGCTTTTGCCCATCCTTGGCGACGGCACCTTTTAGTTTGGCCCGCTCTTCTTCCAGAGCCTTTTGCCTGGCGGTCTGTTTTGGAGTTTTCTTGCCCTCCATTCGTATTCTCTTTTCGGTAAAATTGGGCAAAGCAGCCAAGTTGAAATATCTCGAGAGCGTTGGATCACGTCGGGTCACCAAATGTTTATTAGTTATAGAGGTATAAGGCCTCTTTTGATCTTCCTCTTTTGATTATAAATTACTCCTATCTGCCAAACGGGCGTCAGGGCACATAAACCCGTGACGTGATTGTTTTATTTTTGATCAGGGCACATAAGCCCGTGACCGTTTATTATTATTTATTTTAAGTTTTCGTCAGGGCACATAAACCCGTGACATGATTTTTGTTATTTACGCTTAGGCTCTTCAACCTATGCGTTAGTGAATTATTTGGTGATCCAACAGCCGATCGAGGAATTCATAAGGTGTTGGTAGAAATGCTGAAAAGAAGCGGTGGACCTCAAACAAATGGTAGACGTTTATGTCGTGACAAGTGAGAGAAAAATCACTTTTATTCTAAAAATATTTCGCCTTATATACAAAATCTAAGAATAAACTTACTACCTAATAATTCTGGTACAGTTGGAAAACAAGATTTCTTCCAATGTACCTACAATAAAAATACAAACCAGTCATATAATCATATGGCGACGACCAAATATCAAAAGATACATTTTCTTACTACGTCAAAGTGACGGGTCGCACATTTTCTTAATCACCTAATTCCTTTGTTCATTTTGTGTATCACTACAAACCGATACCGCCGCGGCTGCATCTGGGAAAACCCTTAATGGAAATCCCTTTGCCTGCGTCATAAAAAATGTGCGCATCGAGGTCGTTACATGAGACGAGAATTATCTGCTAAGAAAATTGCCGTAGAAAAGGGAACCGTCATAAAAATTGGTATTGTGTGAAAAGATAATTGGAAAAACTCAAAAGGATAATTTTGTACTCACGTGGTGATGTACGATGTTTGTAGTGACACATAAAATGAACTTATCCTATGATTCGATAAACAAGATGATACAAATACTGAATTTAACAAATGATACAAATACTTAAATTAACGGATGATACAAATACTTAAATTAACATCCTCCCCCCGTTGAATGGTGATTCAACCAGTTGAGATGGTTTTACGTTTCTTCCTGGATGGTCCTTTCTGTGGATCTGTCTCTGGTTGAGTGTCATTGTTGTTCCGTGTTACCGGCCCTGGATCCACCGTGATATCTTCGATTGGTAGTGGTGCTAGGATATGGATGGGGCGGCGTGATATTCCCGTGGCTGTCCTGACATCGACTACCCGTACGAGATCATCTTCTCCAGGATATGTTTGAACAATTCGACCTAGCTTCCATCGTAGTGGAGGTGTATTGTCCTCTCGAATGATGACCATAGTGCCAATTTCGACGTTGTGGATTTTCTGTTTCCACTTTGCCCTGTACTGTAGCTCGTGCAGGTATTCAGACTGCCAACGTCTCCAAAATTCGTTTTTTAGATGGGTCACTAATTTCCATCGGGCAGTGGAGCTGACGTTTAATGGTTCCGCATGTGCATCAACTCTTGCGTTTAGAGGTTCGCCGATTAGAAAATGCCCTGGTGTGAGGGCCATCAGGTCCTTGGGATCGCTTGATAGTGGTGTCATAGGTCTCGAATTTAGAATAGCCTCTATTTCGGTTACCACAGTTTCCAATTCTTCATACGTTAGGGATGCTGAATGCAGTGATGATTTCAGCAAATGTTTCGCTGATTTTACTGCGGCTTCCCAAAGTCCGCCGAAATGAGGTGCTCGGGGGGGAATGAGGTGAAAGTCTGTCCCCTGAGAGCTGCAGGATGCTGTTATCCGATTGAGCGCGTACTGCGCGGCTAGCATTTCCTTTACTTCCTGCAGTTGGTTCTTGGCACCTATGAAATTGGTGCCGTTGCCACAGTGTATGTGTCGACAATTCCCGCGTCTTGCTGAGAAGCGTTTGAGTGCTCCGATAAATCCTTCAGTGGAAAGATCTGTCACTAGTTCCAAATGTACGGCCTTCGTGGCGAAACAACAAAAAACGGCAATGTAGCTTTTTTGTGGCCGTTTTCCTCTTATCTTGAAATGGGTGTGAAATGGTCCGCAGAAATCGACTCCCGAATTGATGAACGGTCTAACTGGCTGCATTCGTTTTGCTGGAAGATTTCCCATCATTTGGTTTAACAACCTTGGCCGTGCTCTTACGCAGAATACACAATGTTGTGTGATTGATCTGGCTAGAATTTTTCCCTTGATGGGCCAGTATTTCTGTCGGGCTATCGCCAATACGATAGCATGACGATTTCCAATGTGTAATTCGGACAGGATTATCTTTGTAAGTGGATGCATGTATGGCAGCAGCATAGGATACTTCGCGTTGTATGGTAGATTGGAGTTTTCTAACCTGCCTCCAACTCGCAACACTCCATCGTCGTCAATAAATGGGTCTAGGCCTGCCAGGGTACTTGTCTTTGATGGTTCCTTATGTTGTCGGATGTGTTTTACGTCATCCTTGAAATCTTGAAGTTGCATTGCCTTGATGATGGCCGTTTCTGCCCTTTCTAGTTCTGCCACCTGCAGCTACGACGTTGGTCGTGGTTGATCCTTCCGACGACTTCCTAGGCGCAAGATGTAGGCGATGATCTGTTTCAACTTTTTGAAAGACCCATGGTAATTGATGGTATCGAGTATGTAGATCGGTTCTTTTTCTTCTACGATGGCTACCATTGCTGACCGTTTGCGTTCCACATCGCATTCCTTTATCTTTGTGTAAGGAGGTGGCCAGATGCTCTGATTACCGTGCAAGAATGGTGGCCCGTAGAACCAAAGGTTACAGTTTCTTAAGCTTTCCGGCATAACTCCTCTTGGCAATGGATCTGCTGGATTTTCCTTGGAACGCACATGTCTCCATTGCGAGGGTATGGAGTGCTTATGAATAGATGCTAATCTATTGCTGATAAACACCTGAAAGTCTTCTGCTGCCGAGTGAATCCAAGCCAGAACAATTTCGGAATCGGTCCATAGGTACGATGGTTTGTCGTATAACTTTAAGCAATCCTTTACTTTTTTCAACAATGTCGCTGCTAGTTCAGCTGCACAAAGTTCCAGTCGTGGGATTGTGATCTTCTTTGGTGGCGGTGGTGCTAGCCTGGTTTTTGAGCTTAACATAGCATATAGACGACGGCTCCGTATGCTTTTTCGCTTGCGTCTGCAAATGCGTGTAGTTGATAATCGAGGGCGACACTGCTCCCGAATACATGCCTCGGTACCTGAAGTCCCTCCAACTGTGTTAGGCTGTTTCGAAAATGCAGCCACCTTGATTGAAATTCCATGGAAAGTGCTGCGTCCCAATCTTGTTTGAGCTCCCATAACTCTTGCAGAAATCGTTTTGCTATTACTGCCACTGGGGAAAATAGTCCTAGTGGATCAAATAGACGTGCTATGTCTGAAGCAACGGTCCGTTTCGATGTCTTCATTCTGTTGGGAATATTTATTTTCAGGCAAAAATGGTCTGTTTTTGGTAGCCAGATCAGTCCTAACGTTTTGATGGCTGAGTCCTCATTATCGCAGAAGTTTAATTGTACTTCCTGATCCCTGGGCGATATGGCACTCAATAATTTGGGGTGATTGGCGCACCACTTTCGTAATGTGAACCCGCCTTTGTTCAATACTGATACCAGTTGGGCTTGCATGTCTATTACTGTTGATATGCTATCCGAACCAGTCATGACATCATCCACATAGAAGTTGCGGTCTATGATACCTTTGGCGTATGTAGATGATGCCGCCTCCTGTTCACCGAGGCGTTGTAGACATTTGATTGTCAGGTACGGGGCTGCTGTTGTTCCATACGTCACCGTATTTAATGGTAACACTTCATGGGCTGAGACGGATCATTTCTCCACCAGATGAGCTGGTATTGTTTATCCTCTTCTCTTACCCGAATTTGCCTGTACATTTTTTCGATGTCTGCGGTGAAAACGTATCGAGGCAGTCGGAATCTCAGGAGTACTGCCCAGAGATCTTCCTGTAGTGTTGGTCCCGGGTGAAGAATCTCGTTCAGTGATCTCCCCGAAGTGGTTTTTGCTGATGCATCGAAGACTACTCGCAGTTTTGTGGTGCTGCTATCTGGCTTTAGCACGTGATGGTGGGGAAGGAAATAATGCGACGACGGTAAGGCGTTTGGGTCTATCTGTTTCATATGCCCTAGATTCTCATAGTCGTCCATAAACTTGATGTAGATTTCCCGTAGATCAGGGATTCTAGCTAACCGCCATTCTTGCGATAGAAACCAACGTAACGCCATGTCCCCTGACTCTCCCAATGACTTTGGGTCTCCCGAGAAGGGTAGGCTTACAACAAATCGTCCTGTATGATCTCTTCTGTAACTCTGTTCGAATATGGTCTCGCAGCGTCTCTCCTTTACTGTGTGGTGGTTCTCATGCATGTCCATTCCGTCCTCTATCTCCCAAACCTTCTTTATGGCGTCCTGGATGCCTTCTTTGTCGATCGTGTACATTCCGCACGAAAGAGTTGATGATGTTGGTTGCAGTGTCTTCCCTGCTATCACCCATCCGAATGTGGTGTTCTGTAGAGTCGGTAAGTTTAGTCCTAGCTTGATCTGCCCAATGGAAAGGAGCTGGAAGAAATGTTCAGCTCCTAATAACACGTCTATGTGTTCTGGTTGGTTGAACCTTGGATCTGCCAGCCTTATGTTTGCAGGTATCTTCCGCGATGTAACATCAATCTCCTGGCTGGGCTGGGGAGAACTGATCTTGTCCAGAACGAACGCTTCTAGTTGGGTAGAGAATTCGTTTATCGTACTGGTAAGTAGCACATTTACCCTCCGCTGCGTCTCCTGCATGCTGTGTCCGATGCCTTGAATTCGCATATTTGTGCGACCTGGCCTTAGTGCTAATCTCTTCGCCACTCTCTCGCTGATTAGATTGACCTGAGAACCGGAATCCAATAAAGCCTTGCATTCGATTTGCCTTCCATTATTCCCTGTCAACTTGACTCTGGCTGTGCCGTATGGTGCATGTTTTTATCGGACGCGATAAGGTCGTCGTCAGTGACACTGAAGATTTTGATATTGTCTCAGCTGGGGTCATGTCTTCTGAACATTGGTTTACCAGGCATTCTTTATCGTTTCTTGGTTGGTGCCGGTTCTGGTTGTTGTGCAGCAGGGTGTTATGTTTTAATCCACATTCTTTGCACCCACGTGATTGACACCTGGAGCTAAAATGTCCTGGTTTCAAGCAATTTCTGCATAGTTTGTTTCGCAGTATTATGCTGTTGCGCTCGCTGACGTCCACGTCTATAAACTGTTGACACTGGTAGAGCAAGTGTCTGAGTCCACATGCTATGCAGTTTGAACTTTGTTGACTTGTGGGAACTACCGATGATGTTAGAATGAGCGGGTCTTTGTCTCCTCTAGTTTGCTGGATCGGTTTCCAATGGCTTCGAGTGATTGGAAACGTGCTTCTAAGAACCTCAGGAATTCTTCCACTCCTGGCACTTCCTTAGGGTTAGTCAGACTTTGCTCGTATAGTACGTGCGTTGCGCGGTCTAACTTTTTTATTAGGATACACATCAAGAGTGCATCCCAATCTGCCGTGTTGACACTCAGATTTTTTAAACCGAGAAGGCATTCGAGAGTGGTGTCGTGCAATGCCTTCACATGGTTACTGGTGGCTGAATTGGTTGGTAGCGTTGGTTGCTCGATCAATTTATTTATTAGAGCTCCGACCAGTAACCTCTTGTTTTCGTATTTTCCTGGAGCATATTCCATGCTGCGTCATACTGCTCGTCGGACGTCGAGAAGTGCCTTATTAATCTCTCGGGTTCTCCGGTTAAATTAGTCTTGAGGTACCACATCTTTTGGCATTTGCTTAGTGCCTGAGTGTGCACCATTTGGTTGAATAAGTCGGCGAACTGTCGCCATTTTGCGTAGTCTCCATCAAATCTGGGAATCGTAATTTTGGGCAACTGAACAGTTGGCATTGGCGTTGAGTGTGCCCGAGGCTCTATCTCGATTCCCTTGGTGTGTACCTCTAGCATTGTCTGTTGTACAATTGCTTCTAGGTCGATATGTTTACTCGCATCATATCCGTTCACCGAAGGGTCTTCACTTATTTCTCCGATGGTTTGATGGAGTTCTTCTAGCTGACTCCAGTACCCGCGAATGGTTTCTGCGTTGAGCTGATAGAACGCGGTGGGTTGAGTAATCTTACTCATGGTATCCCATCTATCAATCGCACGGGCAAGTGACTGCCCGATAATTTTATGTCGGCGAATCAACTTCGTTACTTCATCATGATTTGTTGCCTCAACTGAAGTGATACCTCTTTCTTGGGGGCTCTCTGTTACTTCGGCGTTGGGCGATGTTTTGCTAGCAACCAGAACTTCCTTAACTGACTGTTGCTCTGGTGTTGCTTTCTGCTTTTGCCCATCCTTGGCGACGGCACCTTTTAGTTTGGCCCGCTCTTCTTCCAGAGCCTTTTGCCTGGCGGTCTGTTTTGGAGTTTTCTTGTCCTCCATTAGTATTCTCTTTTCGGTAAAATTGGGCAAAGCAGCCAAGTTGAAATATCTCGAGAGCGTTGGATCACGTCGGGGTCACCAAATGTTTATTAGTTATAGAGGTATAAGGCCTCTTTTGACCTTCCTCTTTTGATTATAAATTACTCCTATCTGACAAACGGGCGTCAGGGCACATAAACCCGTGACGTGATTGTTTTATTTTTGATCAGGGCACATAAACCCGTGACCTAATTTATTATTATTTATTTTAAGTTTTCGTCAGGGCACATAAACCCGTGACATGATTTTTGTTATTTACACCTAGGCTCTTCAACCTATGCGTTAGTGAATTATTTGGAAGAGGAAAGTCAAAAGAGGCCTTATACCTCTATAACTAATAAACAGTAGGAATTCCACTTTATTTAACTTATTTGCGTTCGTGATTTTGTTTTTAATTAATGCGGTTTATAAAACAGATCAAACATTAAGCGTACAGTTGAACTTTGAATACTAAACTGTTACAATGAACTTATTGTTTTATGATGTTATAGTTTCTTTCTTATCAATTTATAAATGAAGCTAATGGGATAGAGCAGGTATGCTCTTTACACACACATTTCGCGATTGAATGAACATTTATTTTCTGTTGAGCACTTAGCAGTTTTGTTGATATATCTTCTTTAATTCGTGACATTTGCACTAATAAAACGACTAAAGGTTTAAGCTCTGAACGCAACCCCACTACGACTCTTGGATTAATACGTCTCCCCGGTGCACTGAGGGGAGCGGAAGACGGAGACCCAACCGGCTCGGTCGGGTGATGGAAAATGACTCAGCGATATACAATTGTTAATGGGGGAAAGTGTTTCTCTCGTGGTGAAAACGAGGGAGAAGGACTTGGTAATGTATGTGTATGTGTGATCGTGTAGATCATAGTGTTTATCGATGCATTTCGGCAAAGGATAAATGAAACCTAAAACAAGGGAAACAGAACAAAGGGAGGAGCGACCTAGGGCATCGTTCTGTAATGAGGGTTCGGCTAAGTAAATACGCTGCCAGTCATTAGGTGCTAATAGGTTTGGGATACATTATACAATTTGTATATCGTATCTTTGGTCGTTGTACGAACCGATTCTTTATTTGCATTTGTTTATGCTATTGAATTCGAATTTGGCGGCTAAGCGCGAAGTTGGTGATTGTTTGGAGATTCAAACAAAGGAGCATTTCTGGGAGAAGTGCTTGCAACTGAATCAATAGTTGCAAGTCATTATGAAGCAATTAAGATGGTTACACAATGACGCTTGTGTATAACATACATATCGATTGTAAATGGCATCTATAGCAACTCAAGGGGCGAATTAGGTGTGAATATTTACACCAATATAGAATTCGGTTCTTGGTTGCTAATGCTGAGATTAATTGATACATGTGGGAATGCCCTTGTGGGAGAAATTCTTTTCAGAAATTTTGCATGTGGATTAAAGAATTCTTTCAGGGAATTTGAATAGCGCATTAAATGCATGCATGTTGGGAGAATTCTTTTTAGGAATTTTAGATAATGCGTTGTATGCATTAAATGTCCTTGGAAAAGGAAATGTTTTCAGGTGCCAATGCAATTGTATTAGCGAAAAACGATGGGAGTTGGGTTGCAATTATGGGGGGTTCTTCGAGTAAGTTTAAAAGAACCCCCACAGGCACAGTCGACGGAGCCAGAGAGGACTCGATGAATGAATATTATGTCAGCGCTCCTCATGCGTTCTGAGGTTGATTACATTGAAACGGTTAATGTACGGGGGCAGGGTTAAGGTATTTTGCCATCCTAGCCCTCGAAGAGCGAACCGAAGAAAGCGACGTTGAATAGTTTCGTGGGGGTGAGGAAGTATATGCGCCAAGACACGGGCACCTGGTTTACTTTCTTCACACTTTTTTTCAATATATCCAGTTAGCAATATTAATTCTCTACACACATATTCTTGTACATATACACAATGTCCTAGATACGCCCAATAACTATCCAAAAGGTCGTTTGTGTGAAATTTGTACACTGTAAATTAAATATGTCCAGTTAACAATATTAATTCTCTATACACATATTCTTGTAGATGTATACAAATGTCCTAGATACACGCAATAACTATCCAAAACATTGTTTGTGTGAAATTTGCACATTTCGGCATCTGGTGGTTGGGTAAATCCACATGCTCCTAACAGTGACCCGAGTTGCGCCGCGCTATGTTATAAAAGGCTGTTTGATACGCGAGGATTGCCAAACGCAAGCTGGCCAAAACGCATGTCCGGTTCTGACAACCGACTCCCGAAATAACCTACGTCAACACCGACTGAGTGGATCGAATGGAAAAATTTGAAACTAAACAAAATGCTTGCAGCCGGCGATGTGGCCCTGGTGGCGGTTGGATCTCGACTGACCTGGTAAGGACAAGAATTCATTCATCGTGTCGTGGCGGTTGAGTCATAGCGAAGTAAACTCACTGCCACTTACTAGGAATTTTGGAAAGGGTTGCTATGCTCGCATAGGGGATTGGGTTTCGGAGAAGCATTGCCGTATAGGCTGAGTTAAATTCCTCTGGCGCTATGTATACGAGGAATTGGTATTGGGCAGGATGGGAGCCGAAATAATTTTCGGGGAACTAAATGTTGCTAGCAAGGATATAATTAATATATAAATATAATTTATATAGAGAATTAACCGAAGCAATTTCGGGGAAATGTATGCCGCTCGGTGTAGTTGGTGGTGATGATTAATGTTCCGTTGTAAGTTTGAATATGCGTTTTATTACAGAATATGAATTTCCGGGGGAATTAAGATTGCGGGAATATGACTTAAGTAAAGAATTGAACGAAGCAATTTTGGGAAAATGTATGCGGGGATGATTTAGAATGTATTCTGTTGAATTGTATTCTGTTGAAAGTTTTGGGAAATGCCTTTCATTGCGGATTGGGAGATGGATTCTTGCAAGTTCGGGATGGATGCGCTTGCAGGTTTTGCATGGTTGCGAATGTGTGTATTGCAGGTTTTGAATGGGGAGTTGGGTTGAGGCGACGCGCTGTTAGCGGTCAAGATTGGTTGGCATTGTGGGTTGGTTTTCCATGTGGTATAGAGAACCCCCACAGTTTCGATTCTACAGATAAGGATCTTGTGATAAGGAGACCATACCTGGCTAGCATATTCAAGAAGTGGACGGACGAAGGTAAGGCAAAGGGATCGAGTTATGTAGGGGTCGGAGAATTCCTTAGACCATCGTTTCACAAACGCGAGGGCAGATTTGACCTTCCGGTTCGTCTCATTAGTGTCATAGAGGAAGTTAAGCTTCCTGTCGCAAAGGATCCGAAGATCTCGAATACATTGGACAATGGTCAGGGGTTGGTTATAAATGGAATAGGGACATGAGGATGAGTGGATACCGTTACGGGAAAATGTTATGGATTGGCATTTGGCGATGTTAAGTACAAAGCAATTTTTGTCACACCAAGTCGAGAAGCTGTCAAGGTCTGATTGCAGCAGTGCAGAATCAAATGGTGAGTCGATGAACTTGTATATCTTGGTATCATCAGCGTATAAGAACAAGCTAGAATTCTTAATAATCTTATCGATGTCATTAGTGGCCAGCATAAATAGGAGAGAACCCAGGTGGCTACCTTGAAGGACCCCAGAGGCGGCAAGGACGGGGTTGAATATCATATATCTGAATCGAACGGAATTAAGTCTATCCTGTAGATAAGAAGAAATCCATTTCAGCAATTCAGGTTCGAAGCCGAGGGCGGATAATTTGAAGAGGATTAAATTGTGGGAGATTTTGTCGAATGCTTTACTGAGGTCGGTCGAGACCACATCGACCTGGTTACCGTGCTCTTGTGCTGAGAGTGTAAAGGAAGTGAACTCAACAAGGTTGGTTGTAGTTGATCGGCTATTGAGAAAACTATGTTATTATTTTTATTATTTACTGGCCTGAAGGAACCCGGAAGTTCATGACCTCACAGACTCGGCTCCGCCGTTGTTCCCTGTCCTCTGCGCTCTCCTTCCACGTTCGACCTTCCGATCCGATCTCCTCGAGGTCCAATCTAACATTGTCCTCCTATCTCCGTGGCGGCCGTCCTGTCGGTCTTTTCCCCGTTAATTTACCGTCAAGAATTCTATGCACCTATCATCGCCTATTCGCGCTATGTGTCCGGCCCATCTTAATCTTCGCGACTTGACGACTTTCACTATTACAGGTTTGTGGTATAGCTCTTCCAATTCGTAGTTGTGGAGTTTCCTCCATTGTCCTGACTCCTCGTCATATTTACCGCCGAATATACCCCTTAAAACTTTATTCTCGAATACCCGGATTTTTTTCTCTTCCCGTTTTGTGAGAGCCCATGTTTCGCATCCGTATAAAGCAATCGGCATGATTATAGATCTATAGACACGGAGCTTTATATTAAGTGATAGCAGTTTGGATTTTAATAGTTTACTGGCTGCGTGCCAACTAGCGTTGCCGGAATGTAGTCTTTTGTTAATTTCCTTTGACGTTTCGTTTCTGGTCGTCAGTATCGTTCCCAGATATTGAAATTCTTTAACATTTTCAAATATCTTGCCCTTGACGTTTATATGTGTTCTCTGAGGTCCACCTGCTCTCGTCGTAATCATGTATTTTGCTTTGTCTTCGTTTATTTCTATGCTCACCTCTTCTGCTGGTTGCATGATGATTTCACAGTTTTTACTTATAGTTTCGAGATTATCGCCCAGAACGGCGATGTCATCCGCATACGCGAGCATTTGTGTGACCCCGTTCAGGGGTGATCCGGCGGCGTTGTCGTCTTGTACCTTTCTGATAACATACTCGAGGACAAGGTTAAAAAGGCATGGTGAGAGGCCATCCCCTTGTTTTAGTCCGTCCCGAATTTCAAATGGTTCTGAGAGGTGGTTTTCTATTCTAACTCGCCCTCTGTTTTCGTTCATGCAAATTTGAATGAGGTCGGCATATTTTGTCGGGATCCCCAGCTCAACCACATTATGGTAGACTCTTTGTCTTGCGACTGAGTCGTAGGCTACCGTCTCTCCGTATTCCTACTTCTTTTCCAGCAGTTGCCTTATTGTGAACATCTGGTCGCTTGTTGACCGGTTCCTACGGAATCCGCATTGGTCATCATCATCATCGGCACTACAACCGGGAACTGGTCTTGGCCTTATTTAGCAAGTCCTGAGGCATTGGTAGTCTCCCAGTATTTCTTGTGCGTACGGTGTGATTCTTGCCAGTATGACATTTGTTAATATTTTGTATGTGATTGGGAGCAATGATATTCCTCTGTAATTTTCGCAGTCAGATCTGTCGCCTTTTTTGAAAATGGGATGACTATTGAGGTTTTCGATTCTTCCGGAATGACTTCCTTGTCCCATATTATTTTAACCAGTTGGTGGATCTTTCGAGCGGTTGGCCTTCCTCCATGTTTCACAAGCTCTGCCGGTATGCAATCGATTCCGGGAGCCTTGTTGTTTTTCAGACGATTTATTGCGTCTACAACTTCGTCGAAAGAGGGGTCTGGGATCTGAGGCTCGGCTGTATGTACATCTGGTGCGTTTATTTGTGGTTGATGGATGCGCACATTTAGCAGGTTTTCAAAGTACTGCTTCCATCTTGTCACAATATTTTTGGTTTCTGTCACCAGACAGCCGTTTGTGTCTCGGATTATTTTGGCTCTCCCTCGGTAGCCACTTCTAATTGAATTTATGTCGGCATACATATCTCTCATGAACATATACATGTTCTTTGCTCTAGCATTTTCTATGATTTTTTCGATCCGAGTCTTCTCCCATTCGCGTTTTATGCGTGTGAAAAGTCTAGTTGTTTCTTTCTGAATTGTCGCGTATCTTACTGCGTTGACTTTATCATATGCTTCCAAGTGGATCATTCTGAGGCGTTTACGTTCTTCGATCTTTGCCCTGCACTCATCGTCAAACCAAGGTTTGGACTTAGTTGTTTTCTTAAATCCTAATACCTCTTGGGCTGTTTGTTTGAAAACCATGTTGCCTTGGTGAAATAAAAGATTTGCAACATTCGTATTATTAAATAAATTAAAACATTCGTATAGAATGCTTCCGAGAATCTTGGGTAAGTGGACAGTTTGGCAATATGGCGGTAATTCGCGATATCATTTTCGGGACCTTTCTTGTGGATGGGGGTGATGAAGGAGGTTTTCCAAATGTGGGGGAATACGCCTTGAGAGAGAGTGATTGAGATCAGTGAGTGGGGAGTAGAGAGAATGGATGATCATTTCTTGAGGAGAATTATGTGGGGATTGGCAGATCTGTGCGTCGGCATGGATGCTGATGCTACCATCTACCCACTACTTCCTCTAAATGTTCCACAGTACACTATCCACCGAAAGAATTAAAACAAGTACATCGTGACAAACCGATTTCGCAAAGCAACGGAAACACCAACACAAGAAGTAAGACTGTTTCATTAATATTGGTTTTATTTAGGTTTATGTACTTAGTGTTTTGGATTTATAAAACTGATATTAATTACACTGATGACGGCACGCAGGCACAAAAGAATGTAAAACAATATACTCTACTTTAAAGGCATTATGCTGCCGGCACAAGAAAAATTACTTTTACGGTTTGGTGACAACTGTTACTTACGCGACTTGCGGTAAACGTTTGCGTCCTCGGCGCGCGACGAGGAGCGGGAGATCGCGCGACCAGCGTGGTCGGCGGATGAATATCGACTCAAAGACTCAATCCTCGTTTCGGGTGAGTTTGTGGTGTGGTGGTAGATATCCTCTCCACTCATCATCATCGGGACTACAACCGGGATCCGGTCTTGGCCTTATTTAGCAAGTCCTGAGGCTTGTTAAATTTTCCATAATGTGTTGTAGAATTTATTATAATGGTATGGGGTTGCTGAGATCCCGTCCTCAGTGCCAGTGTAGGATAAGTTATTCATGCAGTTAGTTTGTTAAATAATTTATTGTTGTAATGGGGTGTCCGCAATGCCAGTCTATTATTTGTGTTGTAAGTCTGCTAAATAAGAATGCTATGTGGCGGAAATACTGCAGTACCAGTTTTAATATTATTAGATCCAGATTCGATAGCTGTTATCTGTGACCACGGGTAACGGGGCCACTTCTCGCAGTAGAACAACCCATCTCAATGTAATTGCGGTATGTGCACAAATCTTACCCCCAATTCCAGCAACAGTGATCTCCAAATCGAGGTTACCAAATGCATGCAAGTCCTCGTTCAAACATGAAACACATGCATAACTTCGATCAACTAAAACTTTAATTTTACTTTAACAACATAAATGGGAGTCCTTCGTGGACCAATTAAAAATAAAACAATTTATAAGACACTATTCAATAACACAACTGAACATTCCTTCCTGGAATTTTTACTTAAAAATTAAACAAAAGGAAACGGGCTCTTTCTATCTTTTTTCCTTTTTTCTGCTGACCAACTGCGCGGAAAAATCCAACTGTCATCAACGGAACTCAAAACCGTATTTTCGAAAAAAAACGCTAACCCTCCGTCTCTCTCGCTCTCCACTCACGTCCACTTCGAAAAATAAATTCGAACTCGAAGAACTGCACGATCCACACCCGAATCAGGGCGTGTTCAAAAACTCACTTGTGGATCGTGCAATTCCTCCACCACCTTACCATCGTACTGTTTTAAAACAAAATTATATTAAACACAAATTATCAAATGATGGTGGTGGCCGACGTACGTAACACACCTCCCCCCTCCACAAGACTGCGTGGCATTCTTAGGAGAGGAATGTCACGCCGGAGAGTGGACGGCGGAGAGCAAACAAACAAACAATCAGCAGACCAATCAACAAATAAATAAATAAATAAATAAATAACTTAGTCTACATGCTTAAGTATTAATGTTAGTAATGATTATACTACCTATATATCATTGTTAGTAAGAAATAAATAAATCATGCTTAAGTGCTAATGTTAGTAGGGATTATACTACTTATATATGAGGGTTAGTACAAATAAATAAATAAATAAATAAATAAATAACACGTAGGTATTAATATAAGAGGGGGAACAACAGACAAGCACTCCACAAAACCAAGGACAACACAAACGTCCGCGGCGGGTCCGACACTCAATCCGATGGTCCGACCAAAAGCTCGACCGCCCACACGATCCGGTTAGGACTCCCCCGCCAAGGCGAGGTGATCCCCTCTCGTTCAACCACTCCAAAATGTCACCCGGCCGGCGAAAACGTCCCGCTCCTATATATTTAATTTAGTCCTCCTCTTCTGGACTCGGTACTTGCCCCGGTCCATGGGTTGGTAGATCGGGGGGGTTTCCCGTTTCGGCGGCAAAACCTACCATCACCCGACATTATAGTGCGCTTTCGCACTTTCATATATGCGATCCAACCCCTAGCACTGGGGTTTGCCTCTGCAGTCTGCGCTGGGACTGCGCCTGCAGCATTAGGCCTGGCCTTAAAGACTTTTCGTCAGACTCTCAAGTTGGTATCCCTCGACGAAGGTCCTTTACAAGGACGAAGATTCCGGAGGGTAACCAGAGTCTGGCCAGCTAGGATCAGGGGCTCCAAGTTACCGGAAGGCTTAACCTTTCCGTAATTGTTCTTTTATAAAAAACGTTGTCTATAACTATATGTTATTAACGTCCACTGTTTGGGGTTCATCCGGATGACCACGTGGGTAGCACGTGGTTGAACAGCTTTTCGCAGCCCTCCCCTGTATGGGTAGGGTCTCCGGGCGAGTACCTGCCGCAGTATCGACCTTAACAGGTCCCTTTGGCACGTCTCCCCGTTTGGCTGCCACACGCTCAACCCTTCCCGTCCCATAGTTGACAAATTGAATGGAGAATGGCACGGGATTTACGGTCGTTCGGGGAAAAACCAAACAACCACCCGGCCCGCCTACCTTACAATTCCGAGACAGGAAGTCGTACCCCAACAATCCGTCTTCCCCCAAACCCGGCAAGGAGTCTACTATTTGGAAACTGCAGGGAATCTCATGGTGCAACTTGAAATTCCCAGTGCAGCAACCCCTCGACTTACCTTTGACAAACAGCGCTTGGAGCGTTGTAGATTTATGCACATCCATGCCATATCTAGGATGGAGTGCCTTCAGCTTCAACAGGCTGATCTCAGCGCCGGTGTCCACGATTAGGCGCGTAGGGTTCCTACGGCCAATGTCTAGAGGGAGAGCGACAATCGGGACTCGAGTCGGCGAAAGCTGAGAACAGCTGGAGCTGGATTTCGTTCTTAGTGCGGTCGGGTAGGATCTTGCCGACCCGACCTTGGGGAGTTTCCCGAACTCTCCCATTTTGCTTTATGTCGACACTCTGCCGCCTTGTGAGTGTGTCGACCGCAAAACTCGCACAATGTTCCGCTCCTCCGTTCAGGAATATTCCGCTCGGGAGTCCCACTGGACTCCGAACTAGCGGAACTGGAGCTATTCTTTCTGCCCACTTTGGGCCCAATGCGCCGGGGCTGCCATTCCCGGCTCCCCGCGCTGCCTGATGCGGCGTCATGTCCCGCATCCGCTCTTGAGGATTTCAAATCCATGGAGTCGGGTCGCTTACCGCCACCGCTCGACACGGACAATCGTCGCCCATCTTCTCCATCCACTTTCCGGGAATCCCTACTCTCCGCGCTACCATTACCGGCGCTTCGATTTCGCCGACGCTGCCTCCGACGCCCTCTGCGCCTATTTCTCGCGCTTGCCCCAGTCTCCACACGGGTGTCTTGCTCTCGGCTCGCAACAGGTGCTGTTCCGGCGTGCCGCTTATGGGGAGAACCCTGGGAATGCTGTTGTTTTTCCCACCTTTGCCTGTATTCGCACCCGCGCAAGCTATGACCCTGTCGGCCACAAAACTCACAACAGCACCGGACGCTGAATACTCTGGGGCCTGATGTCGCCGGCCCGCCGCCCGTAGACGGGGGCTGCGGCTCTGGTAGGGCTCTCCGCTGATACTGTGGTCGCTGATAAGGCGGTTCTTGTCGTGCGAATCCGCCCTGCTGACCTCTACCCCTGTATGTGGTCTGGGGACCGCGCGTCCTCGTCGGACGATCCGGGCCACTATATCGTGGCCATACCGCCAACACTCGCGACAGAAGGGAGTGTTTCGTCTTTGTAGGCACTCGTCGTATACGTGACCTCTCAGATGGCAAAAATTGCATATGGTATGGGATTCCAGGGGGTGCGCCGATCGACCAACCGGATCCCTGAACGGATTGTCCCGACCCGATCGATCCTGTGGCACATACGTCCCCTGAGCCAAGCTCTGCGACTCTCCACTCTGGCTCGGCATGGTATTTGACCACGCTCCCTCGCCAGAGGAGGCCGGAGCATAGGCACCAGCATCCCGTCGATAATTGAGAGGCCCGTACGACCGCTCCCGAACGAAACTATCCTCCCCCCGTCGATGACTATCAGGCTCTGCGACCGGCAACGCGAATGACACCGCCCGGGGATTCAAATTCGATAACACCGGCGCCGGCGCCGCGGTACAATCCCTAAAAGTGGAGGATGAATTTTCCAAAAGGGTCGAGCAACTTCCCGGTCCTAACTCCAGTGTTTCCGACGCTCGCTCGGCGATCCCGTGCCGCGCATCTACAAACAGGTCGTCCTGCCTCAGCATTTCCCTACGAGCTCGCTCAAACCCGGTTAGGTGGTCCACCAGGCTACGAAAAGGGACATTACCCAACGTGAGGAGGAAGTGCTTTAGTCCTTCCTCCCTCAGACCCCTTACCAACACCGGTTTGGCCATGCCCTCAAGCTGGCTGGCGAAGACGGACCTACCCTGGCGACCATAAAAGCGCTCAGCTGCCTCCTCGCACCGTACCACGGCCCGCTTCACTCGGGAAACGAAGCCTGTGGCATCCTCGGAAGGAAGTTGTCGCATTTTGGAAAGTTGCGCACACAACTCCTCATACGACACCCGGGGTTCGTAGGCCTCTCTAAGACGCTGTTCCGCTTCAAGGAATGTCGTGGGTGGTCTCTCCTCGAACATCCGATAGGCCTCGCCGCTCAGCCTAGAGGGCAGCCACCGGAGGAAGGTATGTTCCTCCTCCACCGCCAGCCCATCCAAGGTCCTTCTACAGCCCTTGAGAAACGAAGAGAGTCTCTCGGCAGTATCCGGTCCTTCCTGTCCCGAAAACATGGGGACCGCCTTCGACACAAGGTCGAAAACCCTATCTGTGCCCAGCATGGTCCGTACAGGACATGGTTGTGGGCCCAGTTTAAAATACGAGGGCATCGGCGTGTCCTCCATGCTCCCGACAGGTTGTTTACCGACGGTGGGAGGGGGGCGTGTTGGCGATCGGTCGTCCACAAATTCGTCCCTCGAATCATGGAACGCCTCCGGATCCACCTCGTCAACCGGCGGCTCGGAAAATGCCTCGGGTCGTGCCCGGGCAGGGGTGCCCTCTCGGACATCTCTTTGACGTTGCCTTGTCTGCATCTGCCGGCCGTCTAACTAGATCTCAAGGTCACCTACACCAAAGTCAATCCCGGATACCCCGCGGAGAAAAGAAAAAACAACCTCGTCGCCGACAGTATCCACCAACAGAAAGGGTGCGAAAAACAAAAACAAGCACGCTCCCAATATACAACAAGACGCCGGCCGACGAACCTTCCTCCCTCGCAATCACTATAGGGGCCTGATGCGTAACAAGGAAACCCGGAACACCAGAGGAGGTCAGCCCGTAATCAAAAATTCACTAATGTTTGGGACTGAAAAACGGTGCACTAATCGACAAAACAAACGGTCGTGCAACGAGAAAAAGAAACACACACTACACCCGTCGGTCACAATAAACAAACAAAAACACCATTCTACCAACAAACGCAGTTCTCAGCGGGCGAGAATTGGAGAGAGAGAAAGGGGTAAGCGAATATAATGACCACTTTTTGGTCAATTTTGTAACACAACAACGAGAAAAAAAAAATATTTAAACTAAAACCAAACGCGCAGCCGAAAAGGAAGAAAAGCAGAATCACATTCAAAAATTTCAAAGATCGATTAATCTGAAAATTATTCAATAAATAAATAAATCAAAAGCAAAATCTTAACATTAATATCAAACAATCCTACAATAATTGATGTACAAATACAAAGATGGCAAGCTTTAACATCGATAAAAATATTTAACAAATCAAAAAAAAATAATATATTTGTTGTTTTCCTCTGTCCCTCCTTACGTCGGTCTCCACGCCCACGATTATATGCTCGTCGTCAATGTCATCCGATCTGCTATGAGGCACTGGTATTACCTTATAACGCCGTATTTTCTAAATCCCAGGAACCACGGTGCCAGACTGTGTTACTACTTGATAGCCATGCCGTCAATGCAATGCACTTCCAAAGCTTCCTGATGTAATCCAACAGGTTCTTACCGGATTCGGGCTTTTCAAGCGCTTACGAGTTTAACTCAGGCTTCCTCATCCTGTCCGTTTGTTGTAGAATTTATTATAATGGTATGGGGTTGCTGAGATCCCGTCCTCAGTGCCAGTGTAGGATAAGTTATTCATGCAGTTAGTTTGTTAAATAATTTATTGTTGTAATGGGGTGTCCGCAATGCCAGTCTATTATTTGTGTTGTAAGTCTGCTAAATAAGAATGCTATGTGGCGGAAAGACTGCAGTACCGGTTTTAATATTATTAGATCCAGATTCGATAGCTGTTATCTGTGACCACGGGTAACGGGGCCACTTCTCGCAGTAGAACAACCCATCTCAATGTAATTGCGGTATGTGCACAAATCTTACCCCCAATTCCAGCAACAGTGATCTCCAAATCGAGGTTACCAAATACATGCAAGTCCTCGTTCAAACATGAAACACATGCATAACTTCGATCAACTAAAACTTTAATTTTACTTTAACAACATAAATGGGAGTCCTTCGTGGACCAATTAAAAATAAAACAATTTATAAGACACTATTCAATAACACAACTGAACATTCCTTCCTGGAATTTTTACTTAATAATTAAACAAAAGGAAACGGGCTCTTTCTACCTTTTTTCCTTTTTTCTGCTGACCAACTGCGCGGAAAAATCCAACTGTCATCAACGGAACTCAAAACCGTATTTTCGAAAAAAAAGGCTAACCCTCCGTCTCTCTCGCTCTCCACTCACGTCCACTTCGAAAAATAAATTCGAACTCGAAGAACTGCACGATCCACACCCGAATCAGGGCGTGTTCAAAAACTCACTTCTGGATCGTGCAATTCCTCCACCACCTTACCATCGTACTGTTTTAAAACAAAATTATGTTAAACACAAATTATCAAATGATGGTGGTGGCCGACGTACGTAACAAATGATTAGTTTTTTTTTTTTTTTGGGCAAGGTCATTAGTCTTGCGCCAGATCCTCTCCACTAAGGATATGTATTTACTTACCACCAGAGAAAGTAAAGTCTCTCTTGATGGAATAGAGAACCAGATCTCGTATGTGTGTGATCGTTCAGATCTGTGCTGTTTACCCATGCGCGAAGGCAATGACAAAACAAAGCAGGCAGGCGGCAAGGACAAAGGGATCGAGAAGATCGTTGTCTATGAAGTGCATCGCGTCTAAATAAATAGACGACGATGCTTCGAAGAAATGTGGTAAGAGGTAAGATGAGACGAGGGCATCATAAAAGTCTTGGATGAGTGATGCCCTTGTGTAAATATACGAATAGCCATTCGAAAGAGGTATTACAATACTTTATACAATGAGAATTGTATATCGCATCTTGGGTCGGTGGCCAAAACGAATTTGCTTGCATTTGTATATGCTGGATAATTCGTTTGGTGGCTAAGCATGAAGTTGTGATTGTTTGTTCGTTGGAAAACAAATCATGGGTGAATCTATTGCAGCTAGGTAAATAGCCGTGTTGCTATTATGCTGGTGATGCTAAAGCAATTTAGGTATACGATGGGTGGTCGTGTACCGTATCTTGCTGAACGAAAAGGGATCGAATTTGTATGCATGTTTACATGTGAAGGAATTCAATTTATGGCACTAGACGCTAGATGCATGTATTTGCTTTTGTCCCTTGGACAAAGGGTCTGCAAGATATGTGCATGTGGGAAGATTAGGGTGCACATGAGGGACAAAATTGCTTGGCAAACAATGGTGTCGGAATAGTTTTCCTGCGAATTCTAGTGATGCATTGGATTATGAATGCTAAGAATTCTTTGTTGGGAACATTTTTGCCGATGCGTTGATGCATGGAAAAATGCCCTTGTTGATGCTATTCTTTTTAGGAATTTTAGTTAATGCTTGTATGCATTAATGTCCTTGGAAAAGGAAATATTTTCAGGTGCTAATGCGATTGCATTGGTGGGAGACAATGGGAGTTGGGTTGTGGATATGGGGGGTTTTTCAGGTAAGTGGGCCGTGGGGTTTGGCGGAACCGCCACAATAACATCAGGGCCCAGTGTAAACTCTTCTTTGAGTTGCAGTAGCGTAGATTCAATTAAGGTAGCATCAAAGGAGTTGTAGAGAAAGGGCCCAAGGGAAAAATTAGGAAGGTAGTTGAAGTATGACGGGTCAAGAAATAAAGTGTCATTAGTGAATGACTGTTTGAAATGAGTGACGAAGAGGTTGTCAATAGTAACAGGATTAAATGAGGTATGAAAGTTTAAGGTAAGCGATGTGGGTAACAATCGGATTTACGTTTATGATTGACGAACTGGAAGAAGGTTATGGGGTCATTTTTGAGATTGGTCTGAGTGTTGGTGAGATAGTTACGATAAAGAGTGTTGAGAAGTTCTGTGAATTGGAGGTAACAGCCAAGAAAGTTGGAGTAGTCAGGTATAGTTCTAGTCCGAGAGAAGATGTATAGCGTTTGAAATAATAGTGAAGAAGAACGTGTGATTCGAACTGACACTATGACAATTTGAATCACCCAAAAAATTGTACCTAAGCGTTACCCATCAGGCTACTGGCCGTGTTTAGAATTTGATTTTTAAACTCGACTATATTCCACGGATGTGAATTGTTATGTTATCTCTAAGGTATACGGCTCTGATGTATTTTCTTATTCGATTTTTCGTTCGGCGCTCTTCACTACTTTGCTTGTGAATTGTGTGTGTATCTGTTAGAGTCGCCACAGATGTCCCATAACTTATTATAATGCAACGACTCAAGGCTATTATTGTCAGCTGAGGATGAAGTTCGTTAAACGAAAATGTCAACAGGTCAGGCCGATTTTTTCAGAATGGATTAGCTCTTTGAGCGAAGACCTCTTACGTTCTGATAATACGGGATAAGGGAAGTTATAGTGTCGGTTTTGGGAGAGGATAGGGGAGGTGGGAGCTTAGGAGCGAAAAAACTTATTGAGGTCGGCCTTACTACGTTGAAGGTGTGATAACGTTCTGGACTGAACGAAATGGCCGAAGGCTTTAAGGTCATTTGACACTTTATGAGGGAATGAATTGAACATTACCTGGAATTTTGCGAATAGTTTGTGGAGACTGAGAACGTCAGTGGGTAAACCTTCCTGTTGAATAGAGAGTTTGACTCTGGTTTTGGTTTTGCGTTCCCCCCCACCCCATCGAATCATAATATCACTTTAAAACTGATCCAAGGGATAGTTATATTTTTTAAAAACATGTTGTGACGCATATGACAATCAGTGCTGGAATCTTCGAAAAGTCCGAAACAAAGTACTAGATTATTTTAGGAAGTACTGGAAAACTGGAATAGAACATTCAAGACTATGGAACGGACGGAAACGATACACCAAATCAGAATGAGGAAAAACGGTATAAATACGTCGCATGCAGATCGGGAGTTAAGTTATAAAAAGGAAGTGAAGTAAGCGATAAGTAGAAAGTAATAAGTAAGAAGTAAGCAGTGAAATACGCGATAAGTACGAAAGCAATAAATCAAGAAATAGTTGTGTACGGTAAAAAGTAACGGTTGTGATTAACGGACAAATAAAGTGTTATATTAATTCAAAATCGATTTAACGGCTCTTATTTATTCAAAATAATTAATCCAGCGAACCCTAAGCTCGCTATAATTGGTGTCAGAAGTGGGATTAATTATTCGTAAAGTGAATAAGTCTGTGAAAGTGGGGGTGGGACGATGTCAGATCGACATTTGGAGGATCTTCGCGTTCCTGAGTTGAAGAAGGAACTTGAAGGCCGGAATCTGGATAACAGAGGACAGAAGCAAATTCTTCGACAGCGTCTACAATCAGCAATGGAGGAAGAGGGTATTGATGTTGACACATATGTTTTTGCGATTGCGCCAGACTGTCCGGATGGAGAAGAAACACCGAGTCAAGATGGGGCCAATGTAACGGAGAAGAGTTCGCCACAGTTGGACATTTCGGAGATGCTCAGGGTGATGGTGATAAAATTGGACGCGCAAGCTGCAGATGTAAATGCAAAGTTGGATGCCCAAACGCAGTGGATGAAATGTAATTTTCAACACTTTAAGGAAGAAATTCGGAACGAAGTAGAAAATCTGGATCTAAAAGTCACCGATGAAATAATGCGAATCAAAACGAGACTTGAGTGTGTTGAGAGAAATAAGACATCGCCTAGCAATCAACATGACTACAAAGATACAAGGATGCAACCACCAACCTTCGATGGAACGGGACCCTTCTCCGTATTTATAAGTCAGTTTGACGCTGCGGCCAATTATAATAAGTGGTCGGATGAGCAAAAGTCGACATCACTAATCTTGTCACTCCGCGGGGCGGCTGCAGAATTGCTACAAACCATACCAGCAGAGAAGCAAACAGATTTCCAAGCGGTAAGAGACAGCCTTGAAGCTAGGTATGGTGACAACCACATGCAGCAGGTCTACCGCATGCAACTGCGGAGCAGAACGCAGAAGCCTGGAGAAAATCTTTAACAGTTGCAGGCAGACATTGAGCGATTGGCAAACTTGGCTTATACAACTATGACTAAAGAATTTCTGAACGAGGTAGCAATGGATACATTTATAAACGCACCCCAAGATCGGGACTTGCAACAGGCCGTTCGTTTGGCGGGAAAGAAGACGACTAATGAAATACTGGCGTTCGCATTGGCATATGAATCTGCTAAACTGGCTACCAGGAGTACATATAGAGTTCGGGAAACGTCCGTCCAGGAATGTTCCTGCCAAAGAATCGGGCATGTACAACGGAGAACCCCGAGAACTGACATGAAGTGTTGAACATGCGGCGAAGTCGGCCACATCTCTGTTGACTGTAGGAAACGTCGACGAACGAATGAAACATCAAGTGAGAATTGTCGTTCATGCGCTAATTATAAGAGGAGACTATCAACGGACCAACCTGAGCTCAATAACTCGGGAAACTTGTAAGGGCAGACTTTATGTGGCGAAAGTCGCCTGGTGGAATTTGCAGCCCCAGCATCGTAACTGTATCACAACTCCAACGGGATAACCAAAGTTTGGTTATAACTACGATTGTTAATGGAAGGACAACAACAGTGACAATCGACACTGGAGCAACGAGGTCCATAATTCGGCCGGATGTCGTGGGCCAAATTGCCCTTAATAAAAATAGAAAATACACTTTGAGGACTGCCACAGGAGAATGTTCTACAGTCTACGGAGAAGCCGAGAGCATAATAGTGCTGGGCAATATTTCGATCTCCCACAAATTTTTTGGTGCCGATATTATGGACGAATGCATTCTTGGAATGGATTTCATGAAGGAGCACCAAGTTGTTCTGGATATCGGGCAAAGAACACTGCGAATTGGTAACTTGGAGGTTGCTATTACACTGCAGGACGAACAACTACGAAGGTTGAAATGTTATGTGGGTGAGGAGGATGAGATCCCAGCTCGTTCAGACTCGGTAATTTGGACCAGTCTCGAGAGTGATCCCGGTGACAATCGATTTTACATCACCGAAGCTGTACAAAATCAGCGCAAGGGGAACATCCTTGTTGGGAAAGCCCTTATCGATGCGAAGAAGCACATCGTACCCGTCAGAGTGCTAAATGCGTCCAAGGAGCCGATCGCAATAAGAAAAGGAGAGGTAATCGCAGAATGTGCACCCGTGTCAATGATAAACTCAATTTAGATAAGGGGAGAGGACCATTCAATTCAACAGCCCTCTGGTGCATCCTCTGCGGTTAATAAGTTGATGTCCCGGAAAATCGGATTAACAGACAGAGAAAAGGCAAGCGTTAAATCACTCCTGAACGATTTTTCTGATATTTTTGTGACAGGACATGATAAATTCGGACGCACCGGTATAGTTAAACATCGCATTGACACGGGTGAGTCAAGACCTATAAGACAGCCACCTCGTCGACTACCGTTGGCCAAACAATCAGAAGTAGGCAACATGATCCGAGAGATGGAAGAGCAAGGAGTCATCGAGAAATCATCGAGCCCATGGGCTTCGCCGGTAGTGCTCGTCAAGAAGAAGGATGGGAGAACTAGATTTTGTGTCGACTACCGCCGGTTATACGACGTTACGAAGAAAGACAGTTACCCACTTCCTCGAATCGACGACACACTAGATACCCTTTCTGGAGCTCAGTGGTTCTCAACATTGGACCTAAAAAGCGGTTACTGGCAAGTGGAAGTGAAGGAGGAGGACAAGGAGAAGACAGCGTTTACTACCGGAAACGGACTTTATCAATTCAACGTGATGCCTTTTGGATTGTGTAATGCCCCAGCAACGTTTGAACGATTAATGGATAGTGTTCTACGGCGACTTACATGCAAGACGTGTCTTGTGTACTTGGACGATATCATCGTTGTTGGAAGGAATTTACCAGAACACATCAATAATCTGCGCTCCGTCTTCGAACGACTAAGACAGACCAACTTAAAGCTCAATTCGAAGAAATGTGAACTCTTCCAAAGGAGAGTAAAATTCCTGGGACACATTGTTTCATCTGCAGGAGTTCAAACGGATCATGATAAGACAGCAGCCGTCCGAAAGTGGCCTACTCCAGAAGACAAGCAGCAGTTGAAAAGCTTTATGGGTTTAGCCACATATTACCGACGGTTTGTTAAAGGTTTTGCCAACGTGGCTAGAACCCTACATGAACTAACGGGCAAAGACAAGAAATTCAATTGGACAGAAAAGTGTGAGGCAGCATTCAACACATTGAAGGCCGAGTTATGTAAGACACCAACATTGGCATTCCCAAGAGCGGATTGCCCATTTATATTGGATACTGAAGGAAGTAACACAGGAATCGGAGCAGTGTTGTCACAGGAAGTCGATGGTAAAGAGAGAGTTGTCGCATATAATAGTCGAGTTCTATCTAAGCCAGAGAGAAATTACTGCGCAACAAGAAAGGAACTGCTGTCGTAGAAGCCGTTAAGAATTTCCATAAATACCTCTACGGACGTCGATTCCACCTTCGGACAGATCATGCCGCCCTGAAATGGTTGCCAAATTTTAAAAATCCGGAAGGTCAAATAGCTCGATGGATCGAACGACTTCAAACGTACGATTTCCAAATTTCCCACCGTCAAGGGAAGGTGCATAATAACGCTGATGCTCTATCAAGAAGACCATGTAAGCGGAAGAGAAAGAAGTGGCGTACGACCTGCGAAAAGTACAAGTAGAAGTACTATATGGGTGAACGAGTGAAGCTATACGCGCAGCTCAACTTCAGCATGAAGATATGTCGCTAATCCTGGAATACAAAGAGAAGAACGAGCGCCCAACTTGGAACAATATTTCCGACAAGAGTGGAGCATTTAAGGCATATTGGGCACAATGGAATTCCTTGCTGGTGGAAGATGGAATTCTTAAGCGTAAATGGGAAGCCGCGGACGGAAAATCTCATCGAATGCAGTTTCTAGTCCCACCATCAAAAGTGAAAGATGTTCTAACAGAAATGCACGACGGGGCCTCCGGTGGACATTTGGGAGTTAATAAGACACTTTCAAAATTGCGATCTCGTTTTTACTGGCTTCACATGAGAGATGACGTCGAGTCTTGGTGTAGGAAGTGCACGACTTGCGCTGCGACCAAAGGACCAACGGCAAAACCAAGGAGTGCTATGAAGCAGTACAACGTGGGTGCCCCTTTCGAGCGAATTGCGATTGATATCTCAGGACCATTCCCAAAAACAAACGACAACAACAAATACATGTTGGTCAACATGGATTACTTCAACAAGTGGGTAGAATTCCTTCCAATTCCAAACCAAGAAGCAACAACCGTCATTGAGCAGCTAATCAATAATTGGATCAGCAGATATGGAGCTCCCTGTGAGCTTCACTCCGATCAAGGCCGAAATTTCGAATCACAGATATTTCAAGGCATCTGTGCGGCACTGGGCGTAAGGAAAACCAGAACCACACCCTTACATCCGCAGTCAGACGGAATGGTCGAAAGGTACAACCGAACAATGAAAGAGTACTTATCGAAGGTCGTTAGTGATCACCAAAGAGATTGGGACAAATATGTACAAACCTTTCTCATGAGCTATAGATCGGCTAATCACGATACGACAGGCCATTCTCCAGCAAAAATTATATTTGGACGGGAGATACGATTACCAGCCGATCTGCGATTCGGAATACCTCCAGACGCCATAGACAAGACCGAAGACTACGTAGCCGAATGGAGAAATCGCCTCGATGAGATTCATCATTTGGTTCGAAAGCAAATCAGGGTATCCAGTGACAGGATGAAAACAAGGTACGACGTTCGAGCCAACGCATCCGGATTTAATGCAGGCGATAACGTGTGGCTTTATAACAATCATCGGCAAAAAGGAAGGTCTCCGAAGTTGCAGCAACATTGGGAAGGACCATATAAGATTCTCACAAGAATTAACGACGTTGTCTATAGGATTCAGCGAAGACCGAACGCCAAGATGAAAGTGGTACATCGTGACCGACTGGCGACTTTTGTTGACCCAGGAGATCAGTGAACTTAGTTCGGGACGAACTAATCTAGGCGGAGGGTAGTGTGACGCATATGACAAACAGTACTGGAATCTGAGTTCACTTGATGGAAGTAATATCGCCATCAAGGATTGTAAACACAATACATTGTGACGGAATGTACATTTGAAAAAGTTTAATCAATCTATTGTAATTGCATTGCATATATAACAAAGTTTAAAATACGTAATTAGAGTATTAAAACTTGATTCATAGGGTTGTACAACAACAGAAGACTGTCGATTCAAGCTCGATTATTTGTGTTTATTTGTTTATTTATGCTTTTGTTGCCGCAATCAATCAATATTAGATTGCGGTGGGTTTCCCGTTAGTTTTTATCATTTTTAAAATACCTTGAAACTGATTTCATAATAAAAATCTCACCAGGGCACTTAATACACGATGTCGGGGAACTCTTATAAAACAAAGGTTTACATATGCAATTGCCATTGTAACACTTTTCAAAACTTTCTAGGCAATCTGTATCAGTTTCACATGTTACACTACTCTCACTCATTTTGATTAAATTAGTTGAAAATTTTTCTTATTATTATTAAAATGTATAAATTTTATCAACGACTTGTTATCATGCGATCATGATTATTTGTAATACGTTCACCGTCGCAGTATAAGTGAATACTAAAATTCAACGCGTATTTGAAAACAGCAATTAGGAGCGTATGCTATTGTTGAGCGGATATTTTATTGGAAAGAGTGTTCTATACGCCGGTGAAGTCGTGATAAGTGGCATTTACAAGACGTATAAGAATGTATCTATTATTTAACTGGCTAACACTCTGAACCGAACCCTTTCAAGTAAACATTCTTATCAGGTGAACAATTGATAATAATTAGTTGATTTTTGTTTTTGCAAAATATTCCACCGTAAGATAAAAAATGTGTGTTGAACTTATAGCACAGACAGTGTTGTCTATGTATCTGGACCAGTTATTAAATTGAAACAGACTGCTATATCAATAAGTAGTACAAATTATTTATAAGGAGTACGGATAAGTATTTAAATGTTTGCTTACGCTGGTTTTACAGGTTATCGTCTATAAAAACAGACTCAAGTTTTCTCTCTGCTAATTATAACGATTTTAATCATTCAAATAATATTTAAAGTGAATAACGTACACAAAATGTTTGTTTAAGTGTTACCTGTTATTATTTGTATATGCTATTGTATTTTGCCATAATTATTTCTATATGTTTTTTTATTTGTATATGCAATTGTATTTTGCTATAATTATTTATATATGTATTGTAGCGAGCTTAGGGTTCGCTGGATTAATTATTTAAAATAAATAAGAGCCGTTAAATCAATTTTGAATTAATGTAACACTTTATTTGTCCGTTAATAACAACCGTTACTTTTACCGTACACTTATCGCTTACTTATCGCGTCTTTGACTCTGCTTACTTCTTACTTATCGCTTGCTTCACTTTCTACTTCTTGCTCCTCTCCATGATCTGTGTGCGACCTATTTATACCGTTTCCTCATTCTGATTCAGCGTTTCGTTTCCGTCCGTTCCATTGGCTTGAATGTTCTACTGTTCATAGTCTCCAGTTTTCCAGTACTTTATAGAATATTCTAGTACTTTGTTTCGGACTTTCTCGAATATTCTAGTACTGATTGTCATATGCGTCACACTATCCTACGCCTAGATTAGTTCGTCCCGAACTAAGTTCACTGGTCTCCTGTGTTAACAAAAGTCGCCAGTCGGTCACGATGTACCACTTTCATCTTGGCATTCGGTCTTCGCTGAATCCTATAGACAACGTCGTTAATTCTTGTGAGAATCTTATACGGTCCTTCCCAATGTTGCTGCAACTTCGGAGACCTTCCTTTTTGCCGATGAGGGTTATAAAGCCACACGTTATCGCCTGCATTAAATCCGGATGCGTTGGCTCGAACGTCGTACTTTGTTTTCATCCTGTCACTTGATACCTTGATTTGCTTTCGAACCAAATGATGAATCTCGTCGAGGCGATTTCTCCATTCGGCTACGTAGTCTTCGGTGTTGTCTATGGCGTCTGGAGGTATTCCGAATCGCAGATCGGCTGGTAATCGTATCTCTCGTCCAAATATAATTTTTGCTGGAGAATGGCATGTCGTATCGTGATTAGCCGATCTATAGCTCATGAGAAAGGTTTGTACATATTTGTCCCAATCTCGTTTGTGATCACTAACGACCTTCGATAAATGCTCTTTCATTGTTCGGTTGAACCTTTCGACCATTCCGTCTGACTGCGGATGTAAGGGTGTGGTCCTGGTTTTCCTTACGCCCAGTGCCGCACAGATGCCTTGAAATATCTGGGATTCGAAGTTTCGGCCTTGATCGGAATGAACTCCATATCTGCTGATCCAATTATTGATAAGCTGCTCAATGACGGTTGTTGCTTCTTGGTTTGGACTTCCACCCACTTGCTGAAGTAATCCATGTTGACCAACATGTATTTGTTGTTGTCGTTGGTTTTTGAATCGCGATTCGCTCAAAAGAGGCACCCACGTTGTGCTGCTTCATAGCACTCCTTGGTTTTGCTGTTGGTCCTTTGGTCGCAAAGCAAATTGTGCACTTCCTACACCAAGACTCGACGTCATCTCTCATGTGAAGCCAGTAGAATCGAGATCGTAATTTTGAAAGTGTCTTATTAACTCCCAGATGTCCACCGGAGGCCCCGTCGTGCATTTCTGTTAGAACATCTTTCACTTTTGATGGTGGGACTAGAAACTGCATTCGATGAGATTTTCCGTCCGCGGCTTCCCATTTACGCTTAAGAATTCCATCTTCCACCAGCAAGGAATTCCATTGTGCCCAATATGCCTTAAATGCTCCACTCTTGTCGGAAATATTGTTCCAAGTTGGGCGCTCGTTCTTCTCTTTGTATTCCAGGATTAGCGACATATCTTCATGCTGAAGTTGAGCTGCGCGTATAGCTTCACTCGTTCACCCATATAGTACTTCTACTTGTACTTTTCGCAGGTCGTACGCCACTTCTTTCTCTTCCGCTTACATGGTCTTCTTGATAGAGCATCAGCGTTATTATGCACCTTCCCTTGACGGTGGGAAATTTGGAAATCGTACGTTTGAAGTCGTTCGATCCATCGAGCTATTTGACCTTCCGGATTTTTAAAATTTGGCAACCATTTCAGGGCGGCATGATCTGTCCGAAGGTGGAATCGACGTCCGTAGAGGTATTTATGGAAATTCTTAACGGCTTCTACGACAGCAGTTCCTTTCTTGTTGCGCAGTAATTTCTCTCTGGCTTAGATAGAACTCGACTATTATATGCGACAACTCTCTCTTTACCATCGACTTCCTGTGACAACACTGCTCCGATTCCTGTGTTACTTCCTTCAGTATCCAATATAAATGGGCAATCCGCTCTTGGGAATGCCAATGTTGGTGTCTTACATAACTCGGCCTTCAATGTGTTGAATGCTGCCTCACACTTTTCTGTCCAATTGAATTTCTTGTCTTTGCCCGTTAGTTCATGTAGGGTTCTAGCCACGTTGGCAAAACCTTTAACAAACCGTCGGTAATATGTGGCTAAACCCATAAAGCTTTTCAACTGCTGCTTGTCTTCTGGAGTAGGCCACTTTCGGACGGCTGCTGTCTTATCATGATCCGTTTGAACTCCTGCAGATGAAACAATGTGTCCCAGGAATTTTACTCTCCTTTGGAAGAGTTCACATTTCTTCGAATTGAGCTTTAAGTTGGTCTGTCTTAGTCGTTCGAAGACGGAGCGCAGATTATTGATGTGTTCTGGTAAATTCCTTCCAACAACGATGATATCGTCCAAGTACACAAGACACGTCTTGCATGTAAGTCGCCGTAGAACACTATCCATTAATCGTTCAAACGTTGCTGGGGCATTACACAATCCAAAAGGCATCACGTTGAATTGATAAAGTCCGTTTCCGGTAGTAAACGCTGTCTTCTCCTTGTCCTCCTCCTTCACTTCCACTTGCCAGTAACCGCTTTTTAGGTCCAATGTTGAGAACCACTGAGCTCCAGAAAGGGTATCTAGTGTGTCGTCGATTCGAGGAAGTGGGTAACTGTCTTTCTTCGTAACGTCGTATAACCGGCGGTAGTCGACACAAAATCTAGTTCTCCCATCCTTCTTCTTGACGAGCACTACCGGCGAAGCCCATGGGCTCGATGATTTCTCGATGACTCCTTGCTCTTCCATCTCTCGGATCATGTTGCCTACTTCTGATTGTTTGGCCAACGGTAGTCGACGAGGTGGCTGTCTTATAGGTCTTGACTCACCCGTGTCAATGCGATGTTTAACTATACCGGTGCGTCCGAATTTATCATGTCCTGTCACAAAAATATCAGAAAAATCGTTCAGGAGTGATTTAACGCTTGCCTTTTCTCTGTCTGTTAATCCGATTTTCCGGGGCATCAACTTATTAACCGCAGAGGATGCACCAGAGTGCTGTTGAATTGAATGGTCCTCTCCCCTTGTCTGAATTGAGTTTATCATTGACACGGGTGCACATTCTGCGATTACCTCTTCTTTTCTTATTGCGACCGGCTCCTCGGACGCGTTTAGTACTCTGACAGGTACGATGTGCTTCTTCGCATCGATAAGGGCTTTCCCAACAAGGATGTTCCCCTTGCGCTGATTTTGTACAGCTTCGGTGATGTAAAATCGATTGTCACCGGGATCACTCTCGAGACTGGTCCAAATTACCGAGTCTGAACGAGCTGGGATCTCATCCTCCTCACGCACATAACATTTCAGCCTTCGCAGTTGTTCGTCCTGCAGTGTAATAGCAACCTCCTAGTTACCAATTCGCAGTGTTCTTTGCCCGATATCTAGAACAACTTGATGCTCCTTCATGAAATCCATTCCAAGAATGCATTCGTCCGTAATATCGGCAACCAAAAATTGGTGGGAGGTGGAAATATTGCCCCATTATGCTCTCGACTTCTCCGTAGACTGTAGAGCATTCTCCTGTGGCAGTCCTCACAGCGTATCTTCTATTTTTATTAAGGGCAGTTTGGCCCACGACATCCGGCCGAATTATGGACCTCGTTGCTCCAGTGTCGATTGTCACTGTTGTTGTCCTTCCATTAACAATCGTAGTTATAACCAAACTTTGGTTATCCCGTTGGAGTTGTGATACAGTTACGATGCTGGGGCTGCAAATTCCACCAGGCGACTTTCGCCACATAAAGTCTGCCCTTACAAGTTTCCCGAGTTATTGAGCTCAGGTTGGTCCGTTGATAGTCTCCTCTTATAATTAGCGCATGAACGACAAGTCTCACTTGATGTTTCATTCGTTCGTCGACGTTTCCTACAGTCAACAGAGATGTGGCCGACTTCGCCGCATGTTCAACACTTCATGTCAGTTCTCGGGGTTCTCCGTTGTACATGCCCGATTCTTTGGCAGGAACATTCTTGGACGGACGTTTCCCGAACTCTATATGTACTCCTGGTAGCCAGTTTAGCAGATTCATATGCCAATGCGAACGCCAGTATTTCATTAGTCGTCTTCTTTCCCGCCAAACGAACGGCCTGTTGCAAGTCCCGATCTTGGGGTGCGTTTATAAATGTATCCATTGCTACCTCGTTCAGAAATTCTTTAGTCATAGTTGTATAAGCCAAGTTTGCCAATCGCTCAATGTCTGCCTGCAACTGTTAAAGATTTTCTCCAGGCTTCTGCGTTCTGCTCCGCAGTTGCATGCGGTAGACCTGCTGCATGTGGTTGTCACCATACCTAGCTTTAAGGCTGTCTCTTACCGCTTGGAAATCTGTTTGCTTCTCTGCTGGTATGGTTTGTAGCAATTCTGCAGCCGCCCCGCGGAGTGACAAGATTAGTGATGTTGACTTTTGCTCATCCGACCACTTATTATAATTGGCCGCAGCGTCAAACTGACTTATAAATACGGAGAAGGGTCCCGTTCCATCGAAGGTTGGTGGTTGCATCCTTGTATCTTTGTAGTCATGTTGATTGCTAGGCGATGTCTTATTTCTCTCAACACACTAAAGTCTCTTTTCGATTCGTGTTATTTCATCGGTGACTTTTAGATCCAGATTTTCTACTTCGTTCCGAATTTCTTCCTTAAAGTGTTGAAAATTACATTTCATCCACTGCGTTTGGGCATCCAACTTTGCATTAACATCTGCAGCTTGCGCGTCCAATTTTGAATTTTGGGCGTCGAATTTTGAATTTTGGGCATCCAACTTTGCATTAACATCTGTAGCTTGTGCGTCCAATTTTATCACCATCATCCTGAGCATCTCCGAAATGTCCAACTGTGGCGAACTCTTCTCCGTTACATTGGCCCCATCTTGACTCGGTGTTTCTTCTCCACCCGGACAGTCTGGCGCAATCGCAAAAACATATGTGTCAACATCAATACCCTCTTCCTCCATTGCTGCTTGTAGACGCTGTCGAAGAATTTGCTTCTGTCCTCTGTTATCCAGATTCCGGTCCTCAAGTTCCTTCTTCAACTCAGGAACGCGAAGATCCTCCAAATGTCGATCTGACATCGTCACAACACACTTTCACAGACTTATTCACTTTACGAATAATTAATCCCACTTCTGACACCAATTGTAGCGAGCTTAGGGTTCGCTGGATTAATTATTTAAAATAAATAAGAGCCGTTAAATCGATTTTGAATTAATATAACACTTTATTTGTCCGTTAATAACAAGCGTTACTTTTACCGTACACTTATCGCTTACTTATCGCGTCTTTGACTCTGCTTACTTCTTACTTATCGCTTGCTTCACTTTCTACTTCTTGCTTCTCTCCATGATCTGTGTGCAACGTATTTATACCGTTTCCTCATTCTGATTCAGCGTTTCGTTTCCGTCCGTTCCATTGCCTTGAATGTTCTACTGTTCCTAGTCTCCAGTTTTCCAGTACTTTATAGAATATTCTAGTACTTTGTTGCGGACTTTCTCGAATATTCTAGTATTGATTGTCATATGCGTCACAATGTATATATATATATATATATATATATATATATATATATATATATATATATATTTATTTGTATATGCGATTGTACTTTGCTATAATTACTACAGTTACTCTCAAAATTGACCGTAGACGTCAAAAATAAAAATATTTTACCTCTGTTGCATGCATATATGACATTAGCTGTCATAAATTAAACACAACTAAATAATAATTCCAACAAATGAATTATTTTGCATGCATATATGACATTAACGGTCATAAATTAAAGTTTTAATAACTTTCAACTGAAAAGTTTCCGACCTCAACGTGAAGATAACAGCACTCGTCATTAAAAGCCAGTAAATATAGTTGTGCACCTTTTGACAGTTACTCGCCAAAATTTCAACCATTTTGGACTGGTCGTTATTATTTGACAGTCGCTTGAGTGAGCCGATGTGCTTTTTTTTGTTTTTTGTTTTATCTCCACATATATTTTACAATTCAATTACAGATTTTCATCATCATCATCATCGGCACAACAACCGGGATCCGGCCTTGGCCTTAGTTTCGCACTCCCAGGCTCTGGGCGTCCTGGCCTACGCCATCCCTCCATCGCAGACAAGGTCTGCCGCGCTGTCTTCTTCCATACATCCTGCCACAAATGTCTTTCCGGGCAGGCTTGCGGCGGTTCCTTTGAACACCACTGCCTACCTTCCCATTAACTATTCGAAAACTTTCAACCTAGAGCATCCAACAACGCCATAAAACAAGTATTGTGCCAGTTCCATTGAACGCTACTACTTACCTTACAACCTATAATGAAGAAACAGTTTCCTAAAACACATAAAAGAATGTACTTACCTTCCTATAGTTGCAAAATCTATCAGCAACAAATAGGTATTTTTCCACAGGGGCATGGTCGCATAAAACGCATCATGTGCCTTAAAAGCAATTTGGTTGCACCATCAAGCAATCAACATTACCCGAACCACATCGATGACATATCTCCTGATGAGTCTGTCACACACGTGCAGGAGATATTTCTTCTTTTCCTTTATTTTATCTATGCCCACATCGTTCGGTCATCCGATCGACAAATACATTACGGCATACGGCTGACCGCCGACGGGAGTCGAGTTCTCAAAAATGGAAAATTACCAGCAAGAATTCGACTACTTGGAGATGTCGCCAAGATGTGCACGATCAGCATAAATGCTGTACGCAGTTGCTGGTGGTGTAAAAACTAAATATCTACTTCAAGATAATTCACCAGCTGCAACCGTGCCAGCTAATGTTCCCCGTAAGGATTTGGTCGATCCACGGTACGCATACTTGTGGACACACACCATAAGCAGCAGAAGCGATCATCGTGCGTGTGTTTCGCGCCCTTGTTCTAGGACCGATGCAAGGAAAAGCATCCCCTTTTGGTCGACAAGCGGAAGATGAAATTGTACTTTTTGAAATAAATTAATCGCGATACGGAATCAGTGGAGGGAAGTCGGCACTCCACGTTAAGCAAAACCAATAGTCTGGATACATCTCTTGTTGGAGTCGGCCGCGCCTTTCCTACTTGTACAGCGAACACTAAGTTTTATGTTAATTTTTGCAGTGTTTTATAAAGTTCCTATATAAACGTTAGACACTGAGTCCTACAGTAGCTATGAAGTGTAATATGAAGACCAAAGCATTAAACTTTGTAATTAAGTAAACAATAAAGAGTTTTGGCGTGCTGTACATTTATTACATTTATTATTCGTTTTTGGAGTCAGAATCAAAGCGTGTTGTAGTTCGTCGCCCTGAAGGGAAAATAAGTGGTGGTGTCTTTAGCCCAACAGGACGGAACACCACAGGCTCTTCGTCCCTCATTCGAGCTTGGTGTCCCGCCCACCGGAGTCTACCCAGCTTGATTTTTCTTACAACATTAGCTTCAAGGTATATTGCGTACAACTCGTGGTTGTAGCGTCTCCGGAATCGTTATCCCTCACATATGCTGTCAACAATTCTCTTTAAGACCTTCCTCTCGAGCGCGGCTAAGAGTTCAGAGCGCCTTTTATTGAGCACCCAGCTCTCGGATCCATACATGAGTACTGCTAAGAACATGGTCTTGTACAGTAGTAGTTTGGATGTTCTGGATAAATTTCGGGATTTAAAGTCTTGATTGACCATAGTAGGCTTTGTTGGATTTGATCAGCCGTTCGCGTATTTCTTCTTCCATATTGTTATCGGCTGATACTATTGACCCAAGGTAGGTAAAGGATTGCACTACTTCAAATTCGTGCTCCACTACCCTGATAGTTTGATCAACGTTCGGTCTTCTCTTCGCAGAAGTTACCACCATGTACTTAGTTTTTCCCTAATTTATGTGCAGTCCCAGTTTTTGTGCCGCCTGCTCAATCTGGGTGAAGGAGTCCTGTACAGCCGATTCGTTTCTACCGATGATGTCGGTGTCATCTGCGTAGGCAAGTATTATTACGGACTCCGCCTCCGTGTCCTTGCCCAACACCCACTAATTTCCTCAAATTTCCCCTCTCTACCTGTAAAGGAAAGAAAAATCATCAAGTAGCTAATTTGCATAAACTACTTTATGTAAATTCTACTTGGCAGTAAAAAAAAAAAAGCGTTGGCGCTGAATAAAAAATAGAAACGTCAACGGTAAAAAATTAAAATAGATTCAATACTCATACTCATTAGAAGAACTACTGCGTCTAAGTTTGTGCTTATAAAAATTACATTAAATAATAATAGTTCTGTGAAAAAATATTTGTGAAAAGTAATAACCATCATCACCAAACAGCCAGCTGAACTGGGGGAGTCAAGAACTCAACGCCCCCTGGAACCTGCACACCAGGGACCAGCAACATCGACCGCTCCACGGTCCGCTCTACAAGTAAGTCCTGTTGTATTCGTTTCTTTTCAGGGCTCATTTCATACAACTTAATTAAATTGTTAAATATATTATACAACAAGTGTAGCTGAAAAAAAAGTATTGTCTATAAAGCACAATAACGATGGGCTTATAGTATCTGGCGACGGTTCGTGGAGAAAACGAGTTTTTTCTTCTTTTATTGGTAAAGTGTTGGATGTTTATGTCAAATCAAAGTATGTGAAGTGTCTGAATATTGGAAGAAAAAAGAAGGAACTGCAGAATATGAAAAAGGTTTTGCTGAGCATGAATTGCATTGTCAAGCAAATCATGAGGGTCGAGCGGGCAAGATGAAGGTCGACGCCGTCGTTGAAATGTTCCAGCGCCCCGAATCACTTCATAGTGTGGAATACGTCAATTATGTTGGCGATGGGGACTCGAAAACCTATAAAGGAATTGTCGACGCTAATCCGTATGGAAATGTTTCTATTGCTAAAAAATAGTGTATTGTTCATGTTCAGAACAGGATAGGAGCTCGCCTTTGTAACGTGAAGAAAAATACCAAATACCAAAGGTCGGAAACCGAGGTATATTGACGGGTAAGCTCATTGATGAACTTACTATTTTTATGGACTTTTTATTAGACGCAATACTGGATCAGTTGAAAAAATGAGTATTGATATATGGGCAACCCTCTACCCTAAAATATCCACTGATGAAAAACCGCAATACGATAAGTGTCCAGTCGGAGTCAATTCTTGGTGCTCTTGGCAACGAAGCAAAGCTTTATGTACTCTTTAGTACTATAAGCATAAGTTTCCTTGCCATAAAAATGTGTTTGAAGCAATTAAGCCGATTTACGAAGAAGTAAGCTCTGACGATCTTCTTTCGCGTTGCTTGGGTGGATACACTCAAAATTAAAACGAATCATTCACCGCAGTTGTATAGACCATCGCTCCGAAAACAGTGTCAAACGTTTGATCAGACAAATTTGCTGACGCATGTCCTCAGTTAACATAAGCATTAATGATCTAATACTATTTCAGCAACCTACTCTGGTGCACGAGGCTGTCAAACGGCTGCGACCCTCGTCAAGCCGTCTCACGGCCATGTAATCCTAACCCACCTGCGACCATACAACACACAATCCGGACATCCTCAGCGTAATTCACATTCACATTCGACGTTTGGTTTTATTTATATTCAGACGTTCAGATCTCCTTCATCTCATATTTATTTCAAATCCCGAGTGTTATCATTATGCCCGATCGTTGCCTTCTCCCATTGGCCGAGGGTCGCACCCGTTGAATGAGTTACTGAGTCAAGTCGGACGGTTACGGTTTAGTCGTATTTCAATGAAGTGATATTTGTTTGCAATATACAATATTACCCGATTCTAAGAGAAAAACTTGACGCAGTACATTACCATAAAGAATCATGTGCATTTAATAAACATTTAACGAACGATCGCCGTCAAAAGTGAGAGTATGTAGTGAAAAGTGGTGAAAAGTGAACGAACCAAGAGACCAATCACTCTAGACATATATATTTTTTATTACATTGTAAATTTGTATCCATGACAGCAGCCGGTCGCCGCCCTTGCAGTTTGGAGACAACTTCATACATTTGGTACGTGAAGAATCGAAAAGCTTACTGGGGCTCCTCGACAGTATAGTGGTTAGTATACCCGCCTGTCACGAGGGAGACCGGGGTTCGATTCCCCGCCCGAGAGCCTCTGGCGCAAGACTAATGACCTTGCCCGGAAAAAACAAATCATTATGGAAAATTTAACAAGCCTCAGGACTTGCTAAATAAGGCCAAGGCCGGGTCCCGGTTGTAGTGCCGATGATGATGATGATCCTGCAATCTTTTATTCCTACTATGAATTACTACTGGATTATCTGTCGCCCTTCTCTGCACCGGACTCATCTGAGTTCTACAGTCCAGGGAAACGAGATTTTCCTAACAAAAGGAGACTACAGTCTAAACATGAAAATGCGATGATTGACACCTGCTTGTTGCCAGTCTGTTGTACGGGTGTCAAATGTTGGTGTATACGGATAAAGTGGAAACAAAATTAGATCCCCCCAGAGAGCAGTGGAAAGGAGTATCCTCAAAATAAGAAAGATACGAAAAGTAGACAGCGTCAGGATCAGGAAAAAAAACTGACAGATGCACTTATACTTGCCCTAAAACTAAAATAGCAATGGGCGAGTCATGTCGCTTGACTCATAGACAAAAGATGATATATACGGACAACACAATGGAAAGGACCAGCAGGAAAAAAAAATTGGAAGACCCTTATAGACTGATGATGTGATGATGACTGATATAATCCAAATTGCTGGGAGGGACTGGATAAAAGTGGGAGAAAATAAAGAAACATGGATGAAGATGGAGGAAGCCTTTATCCAAAAACCAGTCCACTTCTCAGCCACAGAAGATACAAACAATAACTAACATTAATTAATTACTATTTTCTCTTTCCAAACTTGAAAATTTGCTCGGTGGTAAACTGCAATTAGAGGTGTTTGAACATGTGTGAATTTTGTCCATGTTTACAAATTCACTAAGAGTGTTCACTATTGATGGCTGTCAAACAAGTAATACTACATGGGCTGAAAAGTCCCGGAATTTTTCAAAAGATGTCCCCAGTAGAATATGAAAATGTCTCATTTCGAGTGGCTCACCTGTTACTAGTTTATGTATGAAGTTTCGTGACATTTCGTCCATTCGTTTACAAGACAGCCGTTTGAGTGACACTACTTTCGGCTTCGTAAAAAAAAGAAATCAAAGAACAAGAATATCACATCTTGATCAAATATTGTTTTTTGATGAGAAAAATTTCTGAACAATCATTGCAATGGTTAGAGAAATGTTATCCCACACCTGCTCCTTCGAGAACAAAGTTTATCGTATTAGTTTTATGAATTTAAAATGGGTCGTACAAGGACGAACATGTACCTCGCTTTGGGAGGGCAGAAGAGGCTACGAATGCGGAAATAGTGAAGCAAGTGCATTGAATCGTTTTGAGTCATCGTATAGTGAAGTTGCGCAAGTTAGCTGAGCCCGTGGGTATCTCAAAAGAGCAGGCGGGATACATTTTGCACGATCTTTGGAGATGAAAAAGCTATCAGTGTCGTGAACGCCGCGTTTACTGATCGATGACCAAAAACAGCAATGCGTTGATGATTCAACGACCGGTTTGGCGTTGTTACAGAGATATCGAGCGAGCTTTTTCGACGTTCTGTGATGATTGATGAAACGTGGGTCCATTTCCATACCCCTGAGTACAATAAGGAGTCTGCAGAGCGGCTGGAAAGCAACGAAAGCCGACCAAAGCGGCCAAAAGACCAACGCTGGGGCGGGATGGTTATGACCTCCGTTTTTTTGGGGGTGGGCCTGGCATAATATTCATCGATGACCTGCAAAAGAGAAGAACAGACGCAGGGGAGTGTTACGCAGTGTTATTGGACAAATTGGACGGCGAAATAAAGAAAAAACGCCCCCATATGACAATGTACGTAACGGCTACAACACAATCAATAATGTACGCAAGGGGTACAGAACAATGTCCTAAATTTACTTTAAGAAAGATAAAGAAAAAAACCGTCCCAACTGGAATCCTGTTAGTGAACGCCCAAATAAAAAAACCTTTGAAATTAAATTTAATATTATCATTTAATTTTTCTTTCTTGAAAACTGTGACACAACGAACTGATCCCATGTTTTAATCTTAACAACATTGAAATTTGTGCATCTACTAGCAAAGAACACAGCAACTTTGGTCTTCTTAACCGTCTTGCGGTCATCGACCCCCAGGTCCATGGCCTTTCGAGTTCATTCACTGCTTCCTTCGACGTTATCTTTGCAGCCGTTATCACATACCATCATTATAGGCAGCATAGAGTGCTTGTCCTCAATGCCTCCACCTTACACTTGAAGAAACATCGAACATCGCTCGAACGTCGCTACCAGTGTGGCTTTGGTGTGTGTGGGGGAGCGGAGCTAAGAACTTGGGCGAGACAGACCATAGAATTTGGGATTTCCATCTTCCATTCTTCTTCACATCCAAGTTCTCCTGATCGGATTACTCAATGTGAATTTTCGGACGGCAACTACAAGAATTTTCGTTGGTAGGCAATTGCATCTGTAGTTGCCGACGGCACATTGGTGTAGGCCATGTTGTCCTGCAACAGACAAAAAAAATGTTCTGTAGCATCACGATAACGCACCGTCCCACACGTTTTTGAAAGCGATGGGCAAATTGTACCAATTACGGTTTGAATGGTTTACTCACCCGCCGTATTCTCAAGGCTTGGCCCTTAGCGACTATTATCTGTTTCCAAACCGCAAACAGTGGCGCCAGGGAAGGAGATTCAGATCGAATGAGGAAGTCATCGCAGAAACCGAAGCGTATCTCATAGGCTTGGATGTTTTATCCCACAGAAAGAGCATCCAAATGTGGTAAAATCGCTCTAAATAGTGTATCACCATAGAAGTCAACTATGCTGAGGTATAAATATAACTTTGCCCAATAAACCATTGTTTTCATTAAAAATCCTGGGAACTTTCATCATATGTAGTAAACAGCGTAGAGTCTTCAAACTTGAAACTTAATCTCTCTAATAAGATTGGTACTATCTACCACAGTCATCATATTTTAATAAATTCCGCCATCTATTTGGCAGTCCGATTAATTCTGGGACTGCCCTTGTATATAATAGTATCTCTGAACCAGTATATATTTTATTTACAACATTATAGATGCTAACTAGTGAGTTGTCCAGTGATATGGGTTTTTTTTAAGGACTTATTGAACGAATATCGTAATTTCCCTAAAGCTGGTGTTTTACAGGACTTTGTACTCTTACTCACTCTTTCTCGTATTTTTTTAAACGATATTTGGTCAATTAGATGCAACTCAATTTACTCATCTGCTGATAATAGCATATTGAGTTTTTCATACCCAAACGAACATTCCCGACAAACTGCATTGAACCAAATGAGGACTTGTGACATTTCTAACAGATACACACACAACATACAAGCAAATATTGAAGAACACCGAACGAAAATCGAATAAGAAAATGTATCAGAGCCGTATACCATTGCGATAGCATAACAATTCCACATCAGTTGAGTGTACTTGACTTTAGATCTCGAATTCGTACACGCGGCACAGTGGCCTGATGTGTTGAGTATCGGTTCAATTTTTAGTGATTCTAATTGTCATCGCGTCAGTTCGAATCACACGTTCTTTACTATCGTCGCAAACGCTATAGACTCAGCAGGATATACCCAACTCACTGAATTACGATTTCAATAAGATATACATATGGGGATTATCTAGCCGAGTAGAATTCAGTGCCTTGACAGTGTTGACTCTTTGTCGAATATCGAATCAAATATGAATTCTAATGTAAATAAGTAGACTGTCGATGAATGGCACTTGCATCGACGAGGCCAAGGAACTATCAATTCTCGGCACTCGAATTAATTCGACTCTTAATTGGAACGACCATATATTTGAAGCTGCAAAAAATGCGGCCGAATGTATGGGGTTACTTAAGAGATACAAAAGATACTTTACTCCATCCAACCTGGCCACTATTTACAAGGCATACATTCGTCCAAAAATAGAAGTCAACTCCCATATTTGGTCAGGCGCATCCAAAACTGCACTACACGTGGTCGACAGGATGCAAAAGCGAGCAGTGAAACTTATTGGGGATTCACCCGTAAGTCGATCAATTCCGTCGTTAGAACACAGGCGCAATGTATCACGCCTATCTCTCTTCTATAGCTATTACCGCGGTCGTTGCTTAACTGAACTTGCTGAATGTGTGCCGCCCCTTCAGACATTTTCCCGCGATACCGTTAATCTGTGAATGCGCATCAGTTCACGTTGAAAGTGGACTTCATCATCATCATCATCATCGGCACTACAACCGAGATCTGGTCTTGGCCTTATTTAGCAAGGCTTGTTAAACTTCCATAATAATTTATTTTTACGGGCAAGGTTATTAGCCTTGCGCCACGAAAGTGAATTTCAGGCGCACAAATAAACATAGAGAGTCATTCTTTAGCCGAACCACACGAATGTGGAATCTTCTGTCTGATCATGTCCAGGCGTTGTGATGTCCAGGCATTCAAGACCAATGTACAGCGACACCTCTCTTCCTTATCCACTTTCTCTCCATCCGCCTGCACTGTGCTCTGACATTTAAGGGTATTTCAAAATCCCCTGACTGTACCCGTCCACCGGTGGTTATTGCGCCCACCGTTGCACAATCTTCGCCGCGATGCCTGCCAACTTGTAATTGCTGTAAACTTTATGTGAGTGCTGTTGTTGGTGGTAAGATTGGTTTTAATATGTAACTGCTGTATGATTAGTGTGAAGTGTAAGGAAATTATCGTTGGCTTACTGTATTACACAATAGAATTGTTTTGTGCTTTTTGTACTATAGTTGTTGAATACTTGCAATACGTTTATTGTAATGATAATTTAAATTGAAAAGTACCTGGGTGGCACTTACGCTTGTCAACACTTGGGTCTACCTGGCGGAAAAGGGTTGTTCTTGTATCCTACCAGGGTTTAGCTTCACCGTAGTCTGTCCGTGAGCCATTCATCTCGTACCGGAACTTACACTCCCTGCACTAGGTGCAGCCCCCGCTGGATGGATCCGCAAGTCCAACGCAACACCCGGCTTTCTTTTCTCAATACCAACTTTATTTTTGTTAATGGTCTCGGTTTGAACCTGTTGAATACAATTTTATTGACACTTTCCTCAAGACCGAAAGAAAACAAGAACACGACATTCCGGACCGTTAAGACATCATCTTTTTTCCTTCGAAAACAACGAAAAACCTTTTACGTTCCTCCAATCTTTCTTATTTTATTACTAACAAAAACTTATTCCCTTCTTGGGGCAAAATTGACAAACATCACGAACAACCATAAACATGCCACCGATCACGATCAAAAAATTGGTTCTTCTTCTCGTGCGACCAAAAAAACAACAGCACCGCCAAACGGGGAAAACTTCCTTCTTTTTCCTTCAACCGTTCGGAAATCAACTATCTTTCTTCGAACTGTTTACCTTTTCACCGTATTCTTGACTAAAACAAGACAAACGGAATCCAAAAATTTCTTGCCGCCTCTCTCTCTCGCTCTCCCTCAACGTCCACTCCGAAAACAGAATCGGGGCGTGTTCGAACACTCACATGTGGATCGCGCAATTCTTCCACCACCTTACCATCAAACTACATTAAAACAAATTATATTAAAAACAATTAATTGATAGGGTGGCGGAAGCCGCACGTAACATTTCATAGGAAGCATAAAGTCAACAGTGAAACCAATAGAAACGCAGGCGTAGGCCTTCCAATTATATTCTTAGAGCATGGATCTTGTCTATCTCTTTTCTGTAAGTATTGACTCAACTAAATTATGTGAACCGCTGCAAACACTTTCACGTGGTGTCCGTCAAACATAATCAGTTCACGTCTAAAGTCAGCTTTCGATGAAAGGAACTCAACGGATTATTCTTCAGCCGAACAACACAATGTGAAATGCTCTGCCTGATAAACTTTTTCCTCGGTATGATAATATCTAGTCATTCACGACCAATGTAAATCGACACCGTCTTTCCTTATCTTCTCGCCTTTCTTCCTGCAAAGCCCCCAAAAAAGTGTAATCTAGACTACCAATAAACCGCCAGTAAGATAATGTAAGAAGAAAAATAAATTGTCTGATTCAATTTTACATTTATATGTAGGTTGTTAAAATTTGTAAAGTGATTAATAAATACGTCTTAAAATTGTAAAATCATAAAAAGATCGAAAAACTAACAATTTTAACCACCACGTTGTGCCATCTACAAATCTCCGTCAAACCAAAGAAAGTCGTAATAAAAACAAATACTAGTGCACATATACAACACGAACACATTAATTTTGTGTTACATCAACGCCGGTAAGATTTTTGCTTAACTGGAAAAATTTAAAGGCTACACTGTAACCTAGGCAACATTAGGCACAACACAATGTTTTCATTGGAGGTAAATTGTACTCAAGTTTCAGTCGAAGTTTCTTCTCATCATTATTAACATGGCAGAGGATAATTCGTGGGTTTTTGATTCGTTAGTGTGTTTCCTTCATGGACCAGTTTGGAATGCTCCTCTGCAAACATTCATCGAAGAAAAATCATTAAGTAAGAGTCTCGCAACTCTACATATCTTAGAAATAATATTTTCCATGTAGTTTTCGATCCCAATTTGGATCCAGACGAAGCAAATCCTGAATATGTGAAAATTCACGATGAATACAAAAACTTAGTGGACTATATGCTGGGCAGTTTCATGGAGGAAATGGCCATCACGCCCGAGCAATTCGAAATGGCTTGTTTGGAAGGTCGAAAAGAACCTAACGAGAATTACTTCAACTTTCATCAAGGGCTATTTCAACAGGTTCAGTGTTCATGGTCAACTCTCCCCTTGATATTAGCAAGTCTTGTAATTTTCCAGATTTGGGCAGCGAATGATATAAAGATTTTTATTCGCATGATGACTCAGCGCAATGTCGAAATTCAACTGCAGGCCTTGGACTTAATCGAACGGAGGCAACAGTCACTTTCTTTAGATAAAGACGAACCGGCAGATTTATCAAAATTAACGTACTTCAACTGTTAATCGATAAATGAATTAATATACAATATTTTTTGACAAATTCTTATCTAGTGAACACCCTGAGGATATAAGTGAATCTGAAGAAATTATTGCAAAATCCGTTGAGAAGGAATTTGATACTCCGGAAGCAGCCACCACTCCGGAAGAGCCAGAAACAAGCGATAAATTCGAAAGACTTAATTTACTTTTTGAAAAGCAAAATGTATCTATAATTTCATTTTATTCCTCGATTTCGTGCTGTAACTTAATGATAACCTTCCTAGGTTGATCCTGAAGACATGCAATTACGCCAGGAGTATCTACGTCAACAGAGGGACAAGATTCTTGCAATTAAGAAAAAGACAAGAAGCAAGCAACTAAGCGAATCTGCTGAGACAGGTGATCGTCCATCCTCAGCTCAGGCAGCGCAAAAAATTCTTCAAGGCGACGCAGAGAACATATTGGATAAGGCTACTAATCCAGAACGAAACTCTGCCTCGTTGCAACTCCGTCAGACTTTGGCAAAGCGCTTGCGAAGTGAAGTGGTAGAGCACAATTAAATTGATTTGATTTGATTTATGGTGGAACACAAACAGACTGGTTATTGGGGTGGGCAAATTATTTGAGAAAATTACTTATATCGCCTTGGCCGATAAAGGATCTTAAGTTATTTGCAATTGATATATTAAAAAATAAATAAAAAGCACGCGATAATTTAAATAATGTGAGCAATTGGAAAATGTATTTACCGCAACATTAAATTAACACTGTCACAACATCCAAACAAAACATTAATCACCCCACAATTCGCATGCCTTATAATTCATTTACGGTAATTAAGTGCATATAGATGTTACAGGGATGAATAGCTCAAATATTGTCCACCCTGAATACATAGCTGAATGATACAGCTGAATATATAGCGTTTAGTGCGCCACAAATTACACAATTACAAAATACAAAACTATGCACGTTTCAATGAAATTGGTTTGAAGACGACTTCATTTTCAATGTTCATTGTTTTTAGACATGCTCGTGATACTTTCTTTTTTAATAAAACTCACGCGTTGAAGAAGGTAATAATGCCTTAATGACATAAAAATAAACAACGCGAAATGGAAAGAGGGGAATGGAGAGAAAACGTTGGAAAAATGTGTCGAGTGCCCAACACTTTCTTTTTATAGTATATATCTAAGAAGTTTCTTTCCCTTTAAAAGTAGTGCGATTTTAGCATGTTTTCGAACTTGGAAATTTTTCAGGCACGCATTGCAAATAAAAGTAGACGTAATGCTTAAGAAAACTGTATCTGTTGTTACTAGTCTTTTAAACATTTCTGGATCGTAAATGGTTCTGTGGGCTCGGAAGTTGCTTCATCTGTATTTAAAAGGTGTGGCGTTCCAAACAGATACTTCCGCAACCACTAGTGAAGAATAAGAGCAGGCAAAAAAAAACCAAGCAATCAACCCATCAGAGTCGTATACCATAGAAATTCCACATCAGTTGTGTACTTTTTTTTACACTAACGCGCGCACAAAAGGGGATTTTGAAGTACCCTCAAATGTCAGAGCACAGTGCGAGCGGATAGAGAGAAAGTGGGTAAGGAAAGGAGGTGTCGATGTATATTGGTCTTGAATGCGTGGACATCACAACGACCAGGAAACACATGATCAGGCAGAACATTCCACATTCGTCTGGTTCGGCTAAAGAATGACTCCCTATGTTTAGTCGTGCGCCTGAAGTCCACTTTCAAGATGAACTAATGCGCATTCACAGATTGACGGGTATCGCGGGAAAATGTCTGAAGGGGCGGCACACATTCAGCAAGTTCAGTTAAGCAACGACCGTGGTAATACCTATAGAAAAGAGATAGCCATGATACATTGCGCCTGTGTTCTAACGACGGAATAGATCGACTTACGGCTGAATCCCCAATAAGTTTTGTAGGGGATCTTCAAGGCTCGTCCTAACCCAACTCCCCTTTCCCAACCTGCAATACCATTACCGATCATAGCCTCTTACCTGCATATGAGCAGTTCAAAGCTCTGTTACGGACCGACCTTGAGTCCAGGTCCCCCCAAAATCCACTAATCCCCCTTCGTTAGTTTCCCCTCTTTACCTGTAAACGGAGAACAACACGCCAAGTAGTTAATTTGCATAAACTACTTTATGCAAATTCTACTTGGCAGAGAAAATAATAAAAATCGGCGTTGGCGTCGAATAAAAAAATAAAACGTCAACGGCGAAAATAATAAATAAATCATTCACCGTTAAACTCCGAACGAAGTAAGTATCCACCGAAAGTCAAAATACTTAAGAGGGTCTTCAACACTAATTGACTGGCCTTCAAGAACACATTAAGAAACACAAAAGGGAAATCGCTCTCGAGACCTAGGAAACTCGCAGGCGGCCAACTCTAACCAACCCAGGGGAGCACGAATCTCTACGCCCCCTGCAACCTGCCAGCAGTAACTACAGCGTCCGCTCCACGGACGATAAGAAAAATCCCAAGTAAGTCGTTTTACACTTACAATAAAAACTCTTAAAAGAAATTAAATACATATATCATTTAATTATATTCAAATTGTGAAATTAACATAACAATTTTGGCGCAGCCGGTTACCACCAGCTGGAATTTGTATCGAATCCGTCGGGGATACAAATCCAGTCCAGGTCCCCCCAAAATCCACTAATCCCCCTTCGTTAGTTTCCCCTCTTTACCTGTAAACGGAGAACAACACGCCAAGTAGTTAATTTGCATAAACTACTTTATGCAAATTCTACTTGGCAGAGAAAATAATAAAAATCGGCGTTGGCGTCGAATAAAAAAATAAAACGTCAACGGCGAAAATAATAAATAAATCATTCGCCGTTAAACTCCGAACGAAGTAAGTATCCACCGAAAGTCAAAATACTTAAGAGGGTCTTCAACACTAATTGACTGGCCTTCAAGAACACATTAAGAAACACAAAAGGGAAATCGCTCTCGAGACCTAGGAAACTCGCAGCCGACCAACTCTAACCAACCCAGGGGAGCACGAATCTCTACGTCCCCTGCAACCTGCCAGCAGTAACTACAGCGTCCGCTCCACGGACGATAAGAATAAATCCCAAGTAAGTCCTTTTACAATTACAATAAAAACTCTTAAAAGAAATTAAATACATATATCATTTAATTATATTCAAATTGTGAAATTAACATAACAATTTTGGCGCAGCCGGTTACACCAGCTGGAATTTGTATCGAATCCGTCGGGGATACAAATCCAGTCCAGGTCCTCCCAAAATCTACTAATCCCCCTTCGTTAGTTTCCTCTCTTTACCTCTAAACGGAGAACAACTCGCCAAGTAGTTAATTTGCATAAACTACTTTATGCAAATTCTACTTGGCAGAGAAAATAATAAAAATCGGCGTTGGCGTCGAATAAAAAAATAAAACGTCAAGGTGAAAATAATAAATAAATCATTCGCCGTTAAACTCCGAACGAAGTAAGTATCCACCGAAAGTCAAAATACTTAAGAGGGTCTTCAACACTAATTGACTGGCCTTCAAGAACACATTAAGAAACACAAAAGGGAAATCGCTCTCGAGACCTAGGAAACTCGCAGCCGACCAACTCTAATCAACCCAGGGGAGCACGAATCTCTACGCCCCGTGCAACCTGCCAGCAGTAACTACAGCGTCCGCTCCACGGACGATAAGAATAAATCCCAAGTACGTCCTTTTACACTTACAATAAAAACTCTTGAAAGGAATTAAATACATATATCATTTAATTATATTCAAATTGTGAAATTAACATAACAGCTCTCCATCAATCATTTCTTACCTGAAATATAAGCCCACGGCAAGGTCATCATCTAGCCATGGCATCAAACAAAGCATATCAACCAAACCATTTCGGTTCTTCTTACATGAATCATTTAGGAACCTGATCGGTTCCTCTGGGCAGCAACAAGCCCATCAAACACACTCCAATCCTCCTGTGTCGTCTTGTTCCAACAATCTGTTGGTCCCAAAAGACAAGTCGGGCAACTTGCTTGCTTGCACATCTGCAAGCCAAATTTCCGATGATCGATCGCCTAAACCGATAACGGATCATCGAGTTGGCCGTGTCCCACGATCCGTTTTTCTAATTCAAACAATCTCCACCCTAGCCCTTGTCATCGTGAAAAAATTTTCTGTTGACTTAAAGTCACAGAAAAATCCTTTCCTGCATTCGGAATATCTTCTATTGGTTACAATGGTATGATTTTAACCGATCGTGTAAACAACCAATGTTCCCATGTTTCATTAGCTAGAGCAAACAAACGCGCATCTTAGCGCTTGACCTCCGAAATAGCGTTTCTGTTTACACAATACACATAAATCCATTTTTGCATCCGGCAATCACCACTATCGTTTACGATACCTGCAGCCTCTGTTGCTTGTTCATTTATGTGAACAGCTGCAGGATGGATCGCCCTGCCTCACATGTAACCGCCGATGCATCATCGTTGTCCGCACTTCCAGTATATGGACACCAAATCCGATCTGCAAGATCACATGGAAGTACTTCCAATCAAACCGGACCGATTTCTCATTAGCTGCCGCTAGAATCAAATATCGGATTTGCATTTTACCACAGAGGAGGGGGAGGCACCCCCGTTGCGTCTGGTGGTACGATTGACACGACGCCTCACGGAGTCAATTTTCTAATCGGGAGGAGAGTAGTCGAGGACATTAAGTGCTGCAAGGTTTAATGTTATATTCAAATTGTTTTCCCCGATCAGAGGTCTTAGCCAAGTCGTGATACGTCGTGCAACGAGTTGTGTCGCTGTTCGAATCGTCACCGCACGCGAAGGCAGCAGTAGTTGCAGTTAAAAAGGAAACCCATGTTAAGAACAAGAACAATAAAAGTCTAAATCGGTGGACCAGTGTAATATCAGTTGCAGTTAAAAGGAAACCTAAGTTTAAGTAAGATCAATAAGTGTAAATCTATGCAACTGTGTAATACTTAAGAACAGAAATAAGACCGAATCTAGGTCGCAGTTTATTGCTTAAGGACATTGGTGTTAATTAAGTTTTAAACAATAACTCCAGCGTTTTACTTTGGTTTGCTTTTGTGACAGTGTGTTTGGTTTTTCTTCTTTTCCTTGCGGAACAATTAGGTGCGCCATTTAGTGTTGTGGGGTATTTCACTGAACCCGCGTCCGTGCTGACGCCCTTGGTAAATCAACCTATAGTTTCACTGCTCGCATTTAGCATCCTGTCGAGCACGTGTAGTGCAGTTGTGGATGCGCCTGACCAAATATGGGAGTTGAACTCCATTTTTGGATGAATGTATGCCTTGTAAATAGTGGCCAGGTTGGATGGAGTTAAGTATCTTTTGTATCTCTTAAGTAACCCCATACATTCGGCCGCATTTTTTGCAGCCTCAAATATATGGTCGTTCCAATTAAGAGTCGAATTAATTCGAGTGCCGAGAATTGATAGTTCCTTGGCCTCGTCGATGCAAGTGCCATTCATCGACAGTCTACTTATTTACATTAGAATTCATATTTGATTCGATATTCGACAAAGAGTCAACACTGTCAAGGCACTGAATTCTACTCGGCTAGATAATCCCCATATGTATATCTTATTAAAATCGTAATTCAGTGAGTTGGGTATATCCTGCTGAGTCTATAGCGTTTGCGACGATAGTAAAGAACGTGTGATTCGAACTGACGCGATGACAATTAGAATCACTAAAAATTGAACCGATGTTCAACACATCAGGCCACTGCCGCGTGTACGAATTCGATTTCTAAACTCAAGTACACTCAACTGATGTGGAATTGTTATGCTATCGCAATGGTATACGGCTCTGATACATTTTCTTATTCGATTTTCGTTCGGTGTTCTTCACTATTTGCTTGTGTGTTGTGTGTGTATCTGTTAGAAATGTCACAAGTCCTCATTTGGTTCAATGCAGTTTGTCGGGAATGTTCGTTTGGGTATGAAAAACTCAATATGCTATTATCAGCAGATGAGTAAATTGAGTTGCATCTAATTGACAAAATTTCGTTTAAAAAAATACGAGAAAGAGTGAGTAAGAGTACAAGGTCCTGTAAAACACCAGCTTTAGGGAAATTACGATATTCGTTCAATAAGTCCTTAAAAAAAACCCATATCACTGGACAACTCACTAGTTAGCATCTATAATGTTGTAAATAAAATATATACTGGTTCAGAGATTATATAATAGAATCAGAATTAATCGGACTGCCACATAGATGGCGGAATTTATTAAAATATGATGACTGTGGTAGATACTACCAATCTTAGAAAGATTAAGTTTCAAGTTTGAAGACTCTACGCTGTTTACTTCATATGATGAAAGTTCACAGGATTTTTAATGAAAACAAGAGTTTATTGAGCAAAGCTAAATTTATACCTCAGCATAGTTGACTTCGAGGGTGATACACTATTTAGAGCGATTTTACCACATTTGGATGCTCTTTCTGTGGGATAAAACATCCAAGCGTTTGAGATACGTTTCGGTTTATCCGATGACTTCCTCATTCGATCTGAATCTCCTTCCCTGGCGCCACTGTTTGAGGTTTGGAAACAGATAATAGTCGCTAAGGGCCAAGTCTTAAGAATACGGCGGGTGAGCAAACAATTCAAACCGTAATTGGTTCAATTTGCCCATCGCTTTCAAAAACGTGTGTGACGGTGCGTTATCGTGATGCTACAGAACATCTTTTTTTGTCTGTTGCACGACAACATGGCCTACGCCAATGGGCCGTTGGCAACTACAGATGCAATTGCCTACCAACGAAAATTCTTGTAGTTGTCGTCTGAAAATTCACATTGAGTAATCCGATCAGAATAACTTGGGTGTGAAGAAGAATGGAAGATGGAAATCCCAAATTCTATGTTCTGTCTCGCCGAAGTTCTCAGCCCCCCTCCCCTCCCCACCACTACCCAAGCCACACTGGTAGCGACGTTCGTGCAATGTTTCTTCAACTATAAGGTGGAGGCGCATGTGGGGGTTCTGTTTAGCTTACCCGAAGAACCCCCATACCTACAACCCAACTTCCATAGTTCCCCGCTAATGCAATTGCATTAGCACCTGTAAATGCTTCACGCATCAAGGTTATCTAACGCATAACCTGAAAGCTCCTGGAAGAGAATTCTTACCTTCATGCACCAATTCGCATTCAAAATTCCCTACAAGAATTCTGTCCATCTTATCGGATCATAAATCCAAAACCCAATTCGGCACCTTCGGTTGCCAGGCAAATCCCAATCTTACCATATGCATTTTCCCTAGACGAATTCCTGTAAACAATTCGGCTCACGTATAGTGTAACCATCATAACCAGGGATAACGATCATTGCGTCGCCTATTCCCAGCCCACCATGTGTACAATAAATTTCCTTACATACGCATTAGCTGCCTACTTTCGTCCAATGGACAAAACCAAATACACGCATCTTGCGTCTAAAGGCATAAACCAAATTAAAGGCATAAACCAAATCTTTAGCATAAGCAAACGCAAATAGGAATTGTGTACTTACCCTTGACAGCCTTTGCCATAAACACCAATTCTCAGTGAATATGCTAAAACCAATTAGCACCATGTCCACGATACATTGCGGTTTATCAATACAGCTGCAGTGCACATCATAGACAATGATCTACACGATCTCTTTGTCTTTCAATATTTCTGGATCCGCTTCTCATGACCTCGCGGCATGAGCAAACAGAAATCCATTAATACCCAATGAGATACGGCTTGTTTACTTAGCCGAACTCACATCTCATTGATGCCCATTATTCCCTTTCTTTGTTTTCAGATTCGTTCTCATGGCCTTGTCCCATGAAAGAACAAATGTTCACACATACATGTGTACCACTACGATCTTCTGTATGAGATCTGGTTATCTACCCCCAAAGAGAGACCACGTTTCTCTTGGGATAGAAAATGCATCCTCAAATTAAGAGAGCCAGTACCACTGGCCGAATTTCCTTTGCCAGCGGATTCCTATCGCAGACCACCCATCGGCCGAGCCGGTCGTTACCGTTCCCGCTCCCCGGTGCGCACGGGGACGCGAATATACCCAGAGTCGTGGCAAGTGTTGTGTTAAAGACAGTGGTGGTAATTAACGCCCAATTAAACGTTATCCGATTCCTGTAATTTAGTTAAATACAAAAACTATCATTGTGGAAATAACTTGTTAAATACAGTAGTGATAATTAATATTAAATGAAACGTAATTCTAAGACTAATGACCTTGCCCGGAAAAAACAAATCATTATGGAAAATTTAACAAGCCTCAGGACTTGCTAAATAAGACCAAGACCGGTTCCCGGTTGTAGAGCCGATGATGATGAAACGTAATTCTAAATCCGATGCCTGTAATTCATGTACATACAAAAGTATCATTGTGAAATAACTAATTCAATAAAGAACCCTGCAGCAAAATTTTAGTGTTTCTTTTCATTCCTCCTGTGCTTGGTGTTTTCTCCTTAGTTAGTGAAGATGTTTGTGCGTTTCGTTCGGAGGTACTCGAGAAAACATTGTTTAGCAGCGAGTGGGTTGGCGGTAGATCTCTCGCCCATGCCGGCGTCGCGACCACCTACCCCACACTACCACCCGCAAAACTGAACACTTTGTTATCCGTTGTCTCCAACAAATCATTTATGTGAAGCAAAAACAAGGTTGGCGCCAAAATAGAACCTTGAGGCACATTAAAATTAACAAATACAGACCCGAACACTCGCCGTCCACAACAACCCAGATCGATCGATTTTCGAGGAAGCTCTTCGTCCAGTCGTAAAGCTGCTGGGAATGTCAAAAGCCTTGAAGATATCCAATGCGACCGCCCTTAACTCACCATGCCCCTTGTTACGGTGTATTTAATTACTATTTATTGGTCTGTAGGAACCTGAAAGTTCTTGACCTCACCGACTCGACTCCGCCATTGTTCCCTGTCCCGTGCGCTCTCCTTCCACGTTCGACTATCCGGTTCGATTTCCTTGAGATCAAACCTAACATTATCTTCCCATCTCCGTCGCGGCCGCCCTGTCGGTCTCTATCCCGTTGGTTTACCGTCAAGAATTCTATGCACGGTCCTATCGTTGCCCATTCGCGCCACGTGTCCGGCCCATCTTAATCTTCGCGACTTGATTACTCTCACTATTGTGGGTGTGCGGTATGGTTCTTCCAATTCGTGGTTGTGGAGTTTCCTCCATTGGCCTGCCTCCCCGTCATATTTGCCGCCAAAGATACCCCTTACGACTTTATTCTCGAATACGCGGAATTTTTTTTCTTCCCGTTTTGTGAGAGCCCATGTTTCGCATCCATATAGAACAATGGGCATGATTATGGTTCTATAGACACGGAGCTTTATATTCTATATAGCAGTTTGGATTTCAGCAGTTTACTGACTGCATGCCAACTAGAGTTGTGGAGTGTAGTCTTTTGGTAATTTCCTACGGTGTATTTTATAACAATTTAAATATGGAATGAAAACACTTTAATTGGAAACAAGGCACCGGGACTTACTTGAGTGGACCGTGGAGCGGTTGTTGCTGCTGGACTCTGGTATTCAAGGTGCAGTGGGCGTTGCGTTTTTGAATCCCCCTGTTCAGCTTACTGGTCGTCGCAGAGTTGAAGTGTTCTCACCCGCGCTGGTTAGTATATTTCACTCACAGAGGTTGTCGCTTAATCTTCTTATAGAACTGGGAATGCTTCCGTCCTATGTCCTATCTGAATCTCTATTTTATTTTTATTTTTTTTGCCGTTGACGTTTTTATTTTTTATTCGGCGCCAACGCCTTTTATTTTTATTTTTTCTGCCAAGTAGAATTTGCATAAAGAAGATTTTTAGGAATTAAAGGTCTCTCCGTGCACAAGATAATCGAAAGAGTCTTCCAAGGACCGAGGACAGATCCGGAGCACAGTTCTTAAGGACTATTGCTTGTATTCAGTCCGGGTCGGTTGCCTTCCTTCAGTCCAGTTCACGTAGAATGCGTTGAATAGTACGCAGGCGGAATCTCACATCCCGCATCAATCCCACGGTATAAATGCTCGGCTCGGATGTTAAAAACAGATCCAGGGTGTTCGCACTCGGGTAGATTCCTCCATGAAATAAGTAAAATGGCGGTTAACGCGGGCGAAATCTCACATCCCACATGGAAGACCGTACCGGCGCGGTCACAGGTGGCCGGGATCGAGGTTTGATCGCGGAAAATAAATTCGCGAACACATTAGCTTTATCTTTTGAATCTGTGACTAACGTCCCGCTGCCTGTCACCGACGGAGGGAAAGAGGAGGAAGCGAGGTTACTGCTGACAGCCCTTGTCATTGGTAATGATTGCCTAACAAGAATATTTGCAGTACACACGGAACAAAATTATCAAGAAACGCCGAAATCGGGGTGGTGTCTCAACAAGTTATTATGGGGTGTATCTTACTTTGTGGCCATGGAAGACATTTCCATATTAAATGTACGCATCGTAAATATTCCCAGCCGTCATGAATTGCCATAGGCTTTTCTCTGAACTGTGTAATCTATACATCCGTGAGCTCCTTTATCTTAGCAGCTTCCTTTCATGTCAAATCTCATTTCTGGGTTAACGTCATTGGGAAGGAAATATGTATATCAATTCTTTTAAATTCCTGAAAAAGTGAATCAACATCATCATCGGCACTACAACCGGGAACCGGTCTTGGCCTTATTTAGCAAGTCCTGAGGCTTGTTAAATTTTCCACAATGATTTATTTTGTCTGGGCAAGGTCATTAGTCTTAGAAAAAGTGAATCACTCGTAATTAATTTCAAGGGGATCCTGTGGCGGTTCCGCCAAACCCCACTGACTACTTACCTAAAGAACCCCCATCTCTACGACCCAATCTTATAAGTTCGCTAATGCAATCGCATTAGCACCTTAAATGCTTCACGCATCAAATTGATCAAGTTTATTTAGCTAAAAGCCCCTAGAAGAGTATTCTTGCCTGCATGCATAACTTCGCATTTAAATTCCCCTATAAAAATTCTCTTCAAACTTATCGTAAATTCCCTGAAAGAAAATTCATCGGTTCACATATAATACAACCGCATAATCAGGGAATTTTGCCCTTGAGTTGGCTAATCCCAGCCTCAACATGTGTACATAAAAACTACCTACATACACATCGGCTGGCGAACATTTTACCCAACGATAGACAGTCCAACGCAGCTGCATGTAATTAGCGCAATAGACGTTGAGACTAATTCCCTAACTCGCACCATGTGCAAACAAAAGAACAGTCCTTCAAAGGCTTTCTGGCGATACCATAAACAATCCACATCGTTTGTGGTATTCCAAATGCATTTGTCATTTAACGAGTTCCAGCGTATTTATTTAGCTGACCCTAATCACAGACCGATGAATTAGATCGCTTCTCCTTTGTTCTTCTTCCCTCGCTGTAGGTTTTGTTTATCTTTGCTGAAATGCATCGATAAACACGGTGATGCGTACGAACACATATACACACCACTGCACCAAAAGATCGCATTACCTTGGTGGCCACATCCTTAAGAGAAACATTTTCTCTCTCTCTTCTGTTCCTTAACCCTAACCGAGGATGGAATTCAAGTTAGAGTTCTGTGGGGAGGAAGTATTGTGCCAAACACGGACACTCCGTTCATCTTCCTCCTCCATCATAATGTTCCACCAAGTAAAACGCCGAACCAAAAGGACGAAACGTCGCCACGTTTGTCCACAACCGGGAGTAAAGAAAAACACTGTCCACCGTAGACCGAAAGAAAAACACAAACGGAACTCCACAATGCAACGTCCACAACAGGAAAAGGAAATACACTGATTTAGTTTATTACGTTTTATTCTCTTTAAAATTGTGAAGGACAATTCTCTTTATAAAAACCACTTCGTTCTCAGCCATTATTAAACATGTTAGTGTTTTTATACTTCACTTGGAACTTATATTTAATATTAAATTGATTTTTATAAATTTTAAACACGGTGAAACACTTCTTTTTCGACACGACCTACGCTTCTCCGCCGCGCGACGGATAGCGGGAACGGCACGACCGGGGTGGTCGGCGGATGTAATTTGACTCCGTGATAAACGGCTCGTGCAGAGCCGACTCGCTCATGGGGTGAGTTTGTGGTGTGGTGGTAGATATCCTCTCCACTAAGGATATCGATATCGGCGCCAAGGACAAAGGAATCGGGGCGATCATAGTTTGTAATGTGCATCGCGGCTAAATAAATAGACGAAGATGCATCGAAGAGATATGCTAAAAGCAAATATGGGACGAGGGCATCATAAAAGTCTTAGATGAGTGGTGCCCATGTGTAAATAGGCGAATAGCCGTTGGGAAAAGGTGCTAATGGGTTGGTGGACTAAACGAATCCTTCGCTTGCATTTGTATATGCAGGGAAATTCGTTTGTGGGAAACGGATTCTATAATTGCATTGTTTATGCTTTGAATTCAATCCGGCGGCTATGCGCGAAGTCGATGCTTGTTTGGGGATTCAAACAAAGGAGCATTTCTGGGTAAAGTGCTTGTAGCTGTCATTCATTTCTTTTTTTTTCATTTCTAAAACATTTTTTATTTTCAGGGCAAGGTCATTAGTCTTGCGCCAGAAGCTCCCCGACGGGGAATCGAACCCCGGTCTCCCGCGTGACAGGCGGGTATACTAACCACTATACTATCGAGAAGCCCTAACTTAAATCTTATACTACCCTAATTCTAGAAAAGCTAAGTCTATGTAAGCTGGCTGATGATAGTGTGATTCTATACCGACTTTGGTATCCAAACGAGCTCTCGCAATATGTCCTCTAATTAATTTAATCATGAAATTATCCACCCTATTTATGTACGCTTCATTATATAAAGTCTCATTTGAATAATACTTTTTATAGTCCGATTTCTGTGTCCGATATAATCTGAGACAACTTCTGAGACACTTCCTTTCGAACACCCGAATCTTTTCCATCAAATTTGGACTTATGTTAAACCATACTGGACAACCATATATGAGCTTTGGCCTGATTAGCGTCATGTAGCATGACTTTTGCCCTGCTGTCAAGTTGGCTACTGTGAAATAGCCTCCTTGTATAGCAAAAGTTTTCCTCGCTTTGAGCAAAGCAGCCTCTACATGTCTGTTGAAATACAGATATTGGTCTAGCCAGATGCTGTAGTGTATACAACCACAAAAATTTTTATATTTAGCATAAAGTTACAGTGGTTACCTCTTTCCTCCCTCGTGGTGACCAGCTCATGAATCTTGTTGTGCTCGGCTCAGGTCAGTGCAGCAACCCAGACACAATCCTGTCTGTGGTGTCCCTGTCTGCCGCTATTCGGTTTGGCGCCAGTTCAATTTGGAAAAGGAAGAACCCTGATGTAGAATCAATAATCACCACTTGAATTGATTGTTGCTGCCCTTATTCCAGCAATAAGTAGTTCGTAAATTATCCAGTGTCGGCTCCTCTGGATGTTTTACCGATTCAGCACTGATTAGTTACTTTTAGTTTGTTGAACAACCGCTGTTAATTGAATTTGTGCTTCTTACATCCGGAAAGCAACGACAGAGGCCACACAAATTCACAGTAAAAAACGGAAACCACTTTAACGTCAACGTTTGCCTTTCTGCATTTGCTCTTCGATGAAAAAATTACTCTTTACTTTTTCTTTCGTCTTTAATATCCTTTTCTTTCTTACATTTTTCCTTTTTCTTGACAAAAACCCAAAAATAAACGCGGGACAATTTCTTTGTTCTTTTTTGCTTCTTCCGTTCACCAAAACGTTCTTTTTTCTCGTTGTCAAAAAAACCGTCAACAACGGAATTCAAAACCGTATTCAACAAACATTGACCCTCTGTCTCTCTCTCGCTCATCGACATCCACCTCGAAAACCGAATTCGAACTCGCCCACGATCCACACTCGAATCGGGGCGCGTTCGAACACTCACTCGTGGATCATGCAATTCTTCCACCACCTTACCATCAAACTATCTTAAAACAAAATTATATTAAATACAAATTATCAAATGATGGTGGTGGCGGCAACCGCACGTAACATAACCCCCCCCCAAAAGACTGCGTGGCATTCTTAGGCGAGGAATGTCACGCCGGAGAGTGGACGGCGGAGAGCAAACAAACAAACAATCAACAAACCAACCAATAAATAAATAAATAAATAAATAAACATGCTTAGGTGTTAAAGTTAGTAAGGATTATACTACTTATATATTATTGTTAGTAGGAAATAAATAAATAAATCATGCTTAGGTGCTAATGTTAGTACGTTTTAGGCTACCTATATATGAGGGTTAGTAAAAATAAATAACTAAATAAATAAATAAATAACACGTAGGTATTAACCAAAGGGGGGGAACAACAGACTAGCGCTCCACAAAACCAATGACAACACAAACGCCCGCGACGGGTCCGACACTTAAACCGATGGTCCGACCGAAAGCTCGACCGCCCACACGATCCGGTTAGGACCCCCCCTGCTAAGGCGAGGCGATCCCCTCTCGTCCAACCACTCCAAAATGTCACCCGGCCTGCGAAAACGTCCCGCTCCTATATATTTAATTTACTCCTCCTCTTTTGGACTCGGTACTTGCCCCGGTCCATGGGCTGGTAGATCGGGGGGTTTGTCCCGTTTCGGCGGCAAAACCTACCATCACCCGACATTATAGTGCGCTTTCGCACTTTCATATTTGCGATCCAACCCCCAGCACTGGGGTTTGCCTCTGCAGTCTGCGCTGGGACTGCGCCTGCAGCATTAGGCCTGGCCTTAAAGACTTTTTGTCAGACTCTCAAGTTGGTATCCCTCGACGAAGGTCCTTTACAAGGACGAAGATTCCGGAGGGTAACCAGAGTCTGGCCAGCTAGGATCAGGGTCTCCAAGTTACCGGAAGGCTCAACCTTTCCGTAATTGTTCTTTTTTAAAAAAAAAAAAAAAAAACGTTGCCTATAACTATATGTTATTAACGTCCACTGTTTGGGGTTCATCCGGATGACCACGTGGGTAGTACGTGGTTGAACAGCTTTTCGCAGCCCTCCCCTGTATGGGTAGGGTCTCCGGGCGGGTACCTGCCGCCGTATCGACCTTAACAGGTCCCTTTGGCACGTCTCCCCGTTTGGCTGCCACACGCTCAATCCTTCCCGTCCCATAGTTGACAAATTGAATGGAGAATGGCACGGGATTTACGGTCGTTCGGGGAAAAACCAAACAACCACCCGGTCCGTCTACCTTACAATTCCGAGACAGGAAGTCGTACCCCAACAATCCGTCTTCCTCCAAACCCGGCAAGGAGTCTACTATTTGGAAACTGCAGGGAATCTCATGGTGCAACTTGAAATTCCCAGTGCAGCATCCCCTCGACTTGCCTTTCACAAACAGCGCTTGGAGCGTTGTAGATTTATACACATCCATGCCACATCTAGGATGGAGTGCCTTCAGCTTCAACAGGCTGATCTCAGCGCCGGTGTCCACGATTAGGCGCGTAGTAATCGCTCGGGATCCAAACAGAGAACCACCCCGAACGCGGCAGAACCAATCCGTACACGAGCCGGCCGGATATCGGACACAAGCCCAAAATGTCTGTTCCGATCAACGTTCTATTTCGAAATTTTCCGACTGCTAAAGATCGCACACGAGTCGAGGGGGCGCGAAAAACAACAAGGAATACGATTTCTAGAACAGACAAACAAGCACTCCCGAAGGGGGACAACCACTCTACTCGCAGCCGCAAAACTGCAGACCGTGCGAAAGACCGCACAACACAAATGACCACTACACCACACGAGAAGAGAGAGAGAGAGAGAAAGGGGGAAGAAAGGAAAATAATCGAACCACGAACTCAACGCGTAGTAAGTAAGGGAGGAAGACAAAATCACAACTCCAAAAAAATCAATCAAGTTACACTATTCTCATGAGAAAGAAAAGCAAGAAAAAAAAAAGAAAATCTCCCATCAACATAGGCGACTCAACGCAAAAAATCAATAATCAAATTATCACTAACCTAAAGCTAACATCAAAACAGTTCTACTGCAATTTTAACACAATTCGCACTTAACATTAGAAATAAATAAATAAATAAAAATAATTAAAAAACAGTATCCATTAATTTACAAATATAAAGAAAAAGAAGAAGAAAAGGAAAAAAAAAATACATATATAAATTTCTACTCTACACCTTCATCCAAAGTACGATGGGGCACCGGTATTGAATATTTGGTGCCGCTGAATAACTTCAATCGCCTCGTTGACAAGAAAGATCAAATAATCCAACCTGCCGTGGTCCCTCCGGAAGGTCTGTCCGCAGCGCCAGTTGTAGTGTATACAACCACAAAAATTTTTATATTTTGCATAAAGTTACAGTGGTTACCTCTTTCCTCCCTCGTGGTGACCAGCTCATGAATCTTGTGCTCGGCTCAGGTCAGTGCAGCAGCCCAGACACAATCCTGTCTGTGGTGTCCCTGTCTGCCGGTATTCGGTTTGGCGCCAGTTCAATTTGGAAAAGGAAGAACCCTGATGTAGAATCAATAATCACCACTTGAATTGATTGTTGCCCTGATTCCAGCAATAAGTAGTTCGTAAATTATCCAGTGTCGGCTCCTCTGGATGTTTTACCGATTCAGCACTGATTAGTTACTTTTAGTTTGTTGAACAACCGCTGTTAATTGAATTTGTGCTTATTACATCCGGAAAGCAACGACAGAGGGAACTCGCCCAAGATCCACACTCGAATCGGGGCGCGTTCAAACACTCACTCGTGGATCATGCAATTCTTCCACCACCTTACCATCAAACTATCTTAAAACAAAATTATATTAAATACAAATTATCAAATGATGGTGGTGGCGGCAACCGCACGTAACAATGCCAAGGTATTTAACTAAACTCTTGGTTTCCAGTTTATCTCCATGCGGTCCCACGATAACTAGCTTTCGCCAGTTTTTTCTTGTGTCGTTCGTGGCTTTATATAATGGGGTTCTAAATAGGATGGCTTCACATTTCTGGAAGTTGATCTTAAGTTTCCAGTCATCGCAATAGCGCTGCACGTTGTTGAAGTCTCGCTGTATTAAACTATTTATGATCTCAATTTTCGGAGCTGTTCTGTAAATTATGAGATCGTCTGTGTACGCAATCGCCTGCGGAAGTGCATCTAATAAGTCGCTAATGTAAATGTTAAAAAGAATCGGAGAAAGTACCGCTCCCTGTTGCAAGCCATTCTTGATATTATACGTTTTATTAGAGGTCACATTACCACTTCTGACCACGAACCTCCTGTCCTTTAACATATCGTAAAGTACATATAGTAAAGGCTTATGTATGCCATGTCTGACCAGTTTGTAATATAACCCTTCGATCCAGACGGTATCAAAGACTTTTTCCAAGTCGATCAGACAGGCCCCTGTGCATTGGTTCCTACATTTATTCCATTGTATGTCGGAGACCAGTTTACCTGCGGCATGTGTCGTTTCATGACCCGCCTTAAAGCTAACTGGTTATTTGGAATAATGTTGTTGTCGTCTACCCATTTTAGCAGAGCTTTATTAATAGTCTTTTCAAATGCTTTACTGGTGCTTGTGAGTAAACTTATCGAACGCATGTTCATTGGATTTGTACAGTCCTTACCCTTTTTGCGATGGGCTGAATGATAGCCATTTTGCAACGCGCGGGATAATATGCATTATTCAACGCGTTGTTAAACAGGACCGTGTACATATCTATTGCCATTGGGGGCAGGTTCTTGAGTACGATGTTAGGTACTCCATCTATTCCCACTGACTTTTTGCTTCTTAATGAGTCGAAGATACTCTGTATTCCTTCCCTTGTGATTAAAGGGCTATTAGCCTCACCATTGGCATTAATGTCAATTGACAGATCGTCACTGAATTCGATAAAACCCGGATTCTCCGATTGCCAAAGTGAAATTCCATTTCAGAGGTGCAGGTGATTCAGTAGAATTCTGTCCTCCAAGTCGAGATTCCGGCGAATGCTTTCATTCACCTTGTACATTTCCTGAAAGACAGCTCCCACAGCGTTCACCTTTTCCAAAGGATCTTCGATAACGAAGAGCTCACTATTGAGGATCGCGTCATCTGTATCTATGCCAATGTTGATTAGGAGTTCGGAGACACTGAATCTCGTTTTGATTATTTCTCCTGAATATTTTATTTATTTGTGGGAACCTATTCGGGTTATTAGTTTTTATAGCTCAAATTCTGTTGTTCCAATACAAATTTGTTGCTAATCTATAATTATCTTTAAGTAATTGTTGGAGGTTTTTAATCCGGATTTCAGTGATATTATCTCCTGGTCTTGTCTGTCTGTAAACTGTCTGTGTAATTGTTTTAGTTTCGATAGCAGTTGCTCTTTTTCTTGTGGAGTGCGTTTATTGTTGTGTTTCTGTACATGTTTATGTGATCTGTATCTGTTGTTTTGTCCATTGTTCGTTTTACGGTTTCGTCCATTTCTTGGATGTATTTGTCGATTTCGTCATTTGTCAAGTTTCTGTTTACTGGCAGATTAAAGTCGTTCGAACGAAGTTCTCTTGTTAATGATCTGGTGAACCGCGGCCATCGCATTGCCCCGTAGTTGTACGGTTGCGGGATCACGAATTTCTCCAGATCTGCGAGATCGCTCGGAAGCTCCATTACTGCCGTGAATGCACATTCAATTGTCCGTAAACAGTTTCTGTTTCGTCTGGTGGTGGTAAGTAGTCTTATAGCGTTTAAAATAATAGTGAAGAAGATCGTGTGATTCGAACTGACGCTATGACAATTCGAATCACGAAAAAATTTTTACCTAGGCGTTACACACCAGGCTACTGACCGTGTTTAGAATTTGATTTCCAAACTCGAGCATATTCCACTGATGTGAATTATTTTTATTTTATCGTTTGGTATACGGTTCTGATGTGTTTTTCTTATTCGATTTTTTCGTTCGTGTTCTTCACTATTTTTGCTTGTAAATTTGAGTGTGTCTGTTAGAGTTGCCACACCACCCCCTTCCCAGAAACTTCGTTACGATCAGATTCGGTGCGAGCGACGAGCGAACGAGAGATTGTCGGAGCAAGCCAAGCGAGTGTGCCTTGGTGCTCTATGCAGAAGTCATGATTGCGTGTGTGAAGTTCTGTTTACTACGGGGAGTGTGTGTGTGCTGCGTCGTGTACAGGACACGTCGTAGTCACCAATTATTTAGCGTTAAGCAAGGATAGTGAAGAAGGTAAATTGAACACACGATGAAACGATTGAAAAGCGAAGCAGTGAAGCATCAGACTACTGACCGTGTTTAGAATTTGATTTCCAAACTCGAGCATATTCCACTGATGTGAATTATTTTTATTTTATCGCTTGGTATACGGTTCTGATGTATTTTTCTTATTCGATTTTTTCGTTCGTGTTCTTCACTATTTTTGCTTGTGAATTTGAGTGTGTCTGTTAGAGTTGCCACAGTCTCACTCGTGAGTCGATTAGCAAGATATCTAAGAACGATATACCTCTAGGGAACGATGGATATTCGGTAGCTAGCAGGTCAGTTCTATATTCAATGATACTGATCTAACCAGCCAGCCAACTGATTTCCTCTGGCATTAGATATACAATTTCCCCAATTTCTATGCTTGGCGTTCATATCTCCCCCTAGGATAAAATAGTTTTTGTCCAGGTGCAATTGTAAGCATCGAAAGATTGTCTCGAGCTCTGCTATAAATAGGTTATGTTGGTGCTCCTCAGGTGCATAGACCGCAATCGCATACAAACCCCTTCCTTGCTGAAGGGGCATGCGTTCGATACAGGCTTCCAGCACCCGGAACCTGCGCACTTCTCCACTATATATAACTTTATGATGGATTCCTTTTCTAATAAAGATTGCGACACGCCCTCCATTGAGTGGAGTTAGGTCGGTCTCTTCGTATAAATCGTAGTCTTTATGCCATATCTTGTGTCTCTGGTTTGACTTTGTTTCGCCCGCCAGAAGTACATCAGGTTGCTTGTAGCTGTATCGATAGTTGCAAGTCATTGCAAAGCAGATTAGATGTTTATACAATGACGGTTTGTATATACCATCTGTGTCAATTGTAAACATTAACTATCCTTGGGAAGGAAATGTTTTTGCTGCGGGGAGATTGCGGTGCAGGTGTGGGAAGGTTGGAATTTGCCTGACAACCGAAGGTACCGAATAGGTTTTGCTTTATGCTCCTGTATAATGGAAAGAATTCTCGTAGGGAATTTGTATGCGAAGAAATACATGAAAGGTAAGAATTCTTTTACAGGGACTTTTAGGTTATATAAATTTGATCTATTTGATGCGTGAAGCATCATGCGATTGTATTAGTGTAACTTATAAGGTTGGGTCAAAGTTATGGGGGTTCTTCAGGTAAGTAACAGTGGGGTTTGGCGGAACCGCCACAATTCTATTCTCGAGGAGTCTCATTCCATCACCAGACCGAGCCGGTCGGGTCTCCACTACGCTACCTTAGCGCTGTGGTACGCGTAAATACGATGGGCCACCTTTTTACCATCGAGGGATGCGATCGGAGTTCGCACCCCTGTGAGTCGTGTGTATGCAAAATGGCAAACGCGAATATCCTCCGTCCTGCCTATTGGATGTGACATTTAAAATCGCATAAAGTATAATAACTGCCAATTATGAGCAAAGTGTTACTTCAGTAATAAGTTTGATGTGTAGTCTGATAAAATGTTGTAACATTAAAGTTTGAAACTCCAATGTTAACATTTAATATTTTGTTATCTAAGTTTAATTTTGGTTTGATTAGCTTTTCTCTTGGTTTAAACTATTTATACTTTATTAGTTCCCACGTTGGGTGCCAACATGTAACATCTGAGCGTAACCCCAGATGCTAACATTTATTAATTAATTATAGTGATTTGATTTTAGTTCTAGTTAGTTTTATTTAGTTCTTTAGGAGGTAGCTTCTCTATGGCGGCAGGAGGTACTTACGTGTTTAGACAGTGAGATTACTCGGCTTATCGGTAACGGCAGCTTCTTCAGCGTTGTGGTCGTGAGGTTGAACTTGCAATGAAAACTTCACTATACTTGTCTGAACAATTTTATTCATTGGTTGGGAATGTCGATCCCTTAGTTTATACACAATTACTTATTTTACACTACACTGTTAACTAACAAGACACTGCCTCTGCAACTCCTAACACACTGTCAACATGCTGCGAACTGCAACTCATTTTCAACCACTTTATATACCATTTAAATCAGCTAAATGTGCAGATGATACATTTTTCACACCGAACGTGTAACCTATTCCAAGGTTATTCGCCTGTCATTCGTAATTCGCAAATTTTAATGACCACTTAATTGTCTTTACAAAAAATGCAGCCGAATCAATTTAAGTATTCATTCGATTTGCAGTAGCAATGTCCGAACCAATTTCAGTGCATTGCTCTACGTGCAAATCGTATCATACGATTAATTGCGACTTACCGCTGTGCTCGCCACTTTCGCCGAGCTCAGCGTTTTACCGACGTTCAACTACCTCGTAGTCGGTGGTCTTTGATAATGTCGCTTGTGCTCGTATTTCGTGTATTACACCTGTAAACATGTGTGCTTGCAACATGAGACCGTGTTGGTCTGTGGACAGATGTTTGTTTGAGTTTCGTAATACGAAGCCGAATGCAAGGTCAAATGCACGACGGATATATGCTTTGGATATGGAGGGATAATTATCGCAAGATATGCGATATGATTTAATTTGGGGAGGTCTTTATTTCCGAATGAATGCGAATTTGTATTGTTTGCATTGTATGCAAAATACGAGTTTCGATTGCTGGAAGGCGAGTATTGCATTATATGCAGAATACTTGATTAATGTTTATATTACTTGACGATTGGATTTCTATTATTTGAAGATGTCTGTTTGAGAAGATATCTGAGATGGTGTGAGGATGCTTGTAGTATTAATTGTTTTGTTTAAGAGGGGGTGTGTAGTGAGGTGTAACAGTGTGATGTCTACATCAGCCGAGACATTAATTGTGCTTATCTTTAAAGTAGTTTGTTTTGCGCCAGCCATTAAAGGAACAAATAATGTGATGATCTAATTGATAACTTAAATCAGTGCGTTTGACTTTCTTTCCCGGTATACGTCTTGCTCTGCGGTTTGGAGCTTTTACCCACCAGGTGAACTATGTTTCAGCGGAACTTTGTCTTGGTTAAGCTGGTGGAAGGAAATGAACCGAGTGCCCGTGTCTTGGCGTAATACTTCCTCCCCCACAATCTTACTTAACAAGCGAAATATCTCAAAAACCGATTGCTTTGGAATACCCCTTTTCATCAATAACCTCAAAGGCAACACAACGTACCACCGCAGTCCAAGCAATATTCGATGAACCCCTGAAATTTCAGGAGTGCCAGGGTCTACGTGAGCGGTATATTGTTTTTTTTTTTAATCCAAAATATAACATGGAATTTGAGCATTGATTTGGTAGACGATCTGATTTGAAGACTGTAACGAGTCAATAATAGTTGTAATGTATATATATATATATAACTTTATTTAGAAAAATTAAGGACAAATTTTCTGCTTGTAAAAATGTTTTCACTTTTTATATATTGTATGTACTTTGCTTTCTATTTTATTTTTTCTTCAAAAATTCTACCTTTTTTGCCTTTATATGAAAAATTTGTTTTGTTCTACTGAAGATGAAAATAAAAACAACGGGATGAAATATTTCTTATATACAAAAAGAGGCCTATAATTCAAAAAAATATTAGACAAAAAAAAAATTCAAGCACTTCTGCTTACGTCAAGCAAACAAAAATATATGTATACATGTGTTTTACTTATAAAACTTACGTTAAGATTATTGTTTTGCTGTTTATGTATTTTGTTTTTCTTTTTTACTTTTCAATATTTATATTTTAACTTTAAAAAAATGTTCTCTTTATAGACAAGTGAATCTAAAAGAAATTCGCAATCTCCAATCGTTCTTATATTGCGATTATATATCACAATTGATTATAGAAATTATTATTAAAAACAGTAGTCGCACATAATTTGAAGTATTTGCGGATGATCAAATAAAAATAAATTGCTTGTTTCAATCGAATTTTTAGTGGATATTGTTAATGTTTTGTTTTGTTTTTATTGGACAATGATATGAATCTAATGATGTTTAGATGTATATTTATATAGATACGGGTTACCGTCTTTGGAAGAAAAAATAAAACAAAAAACAATGGTGCACATTGTTTACGTCCAATTTGAATGACACATATACTGAGAAACCTTTGAATCGATTTGAATCAGCTACTTTACAAAACTATTGTTTCAACACCAAAAACTTTGGATTTCACAGTAAAGGCATTTAAAAGGACAATACAACTACAGAAATATGATGATGATGCAATTAGCTACAAGTTTGTCACTTTTTAAAAGTTCTTATTCATCTAAGTGTGCTCTATAAATTAAAAACTTTAATAAACAAAATTAAATAAATTTTCACAATCGTTTTGTAATAACAAAACATTGTTATATTTTTTTCGAAGGGTTTCCTTAATCTGCATCTGTTATATTTCTAATGAATTCGTCTCTGTAGATTTTTTAAAGATTTTATTTTTATTTTTATCGTTTTTTTTTTGTTTTTTTTTCTTCTTATTTTTTATACTATAATAGATCTGTATAACTACTACAAATACTCTCTCTGCACGTGTAGATTGTGTGTGGAAGGGTGTTTTTTTCCTTTATTTTTATTTTTTTTTTTCACTTTTTTGTTTTGAATAATTTGCTTTATTTAACTCAATTTCCATTTAAGATATAAATTATACACTTATGATGGTGATATAGTTTCTGAGAAGGTTCCCTGCGTTTGTATTGGATAACCTTCTGAAACTAATTTATCTTCAATCCGCACAACGGTGATACGAAAAAAGATGATCAAAATGCTATGCTAAACGGGGCTTTTTTTGTTCCGGAACATCATCGTCGTCGTCTTCATATTCTTCGTTTGAATCACTCTCATAATCCACCAATCCCTGAAAAATAAGTATATCGTTAAACATGTCGGAATATATTGTATTACACTATAAGTATGTTACGATTTGATTTTATCTCTAATATTTTATATGTTGTTAAATGTTTAAAACATATCATCCTTCTTGGGAAAACCAAAATATCGTCCCTATTCGGAAACTCTTTAGTTCGTTATCATGATGTGACAACGGGTATCATTCACAGTTCCGTTCCGGTGGCTATATTTCGAAGATACCCGCATGATTCTACCACTAGTTAAACAATAGTTTTGACTCGGTGTAATGGTAGCCCTTGAACCTCCTCAAATTGTTTTTCAACCAAAACACGACAATTTTGCTTATTGACATTGTGGCGTTTCTAACAGATACACACACAATACACAAGCAAATAGTGAAGAACACGGGACGAAAATCGAATAAGAAAATGCATCAGAGCCGTATACCATAGCGATAACATAACAATTCACATCAGTTGAATATATTTGAGTTTAAAAATCGAATTCTAAACACGGTCAGTAGCCTGATGTGTTGAGCATTGGTTCAATTTTCAGTGATTCTAAGTGTCATAGCGTCAGTTCGAATCACACTTTCTTCACTATCATCCTAAACGCTATAATTGGTGACTCACCGACGTGATCTGTACACACAGCACACACTTTCCCATAGTAAACAGAACTTCACGACACGATCACGAGTTCCGCATAGAGCACTGGCACACTCGCCTGCTCCGACGTTCTCTCGTTCGCTCCGTCGTTCGCACACGAAGCTGATCGTAACAAAGTTACTGAGGAGGGAGTAGTGTGACGTTTCTAACAGATACACACACAATACACAAGCAAATAGTGAAGAACACGGGACGAAAATCGAATAAGAAAATGCATCAGAGCCGTATACCATAGCGATAACATAACAATTCACATCAGTTGAATATATTTGAGTTTAAAAATCGAATTCTAAACACGGTCAGTAGCCTGATGTGTTGAGCATTGGTTCAATTTTCAGTGATTCTAAGTGTCATAGCGTCAGTTCGAATCACACTTTCTTCACTATCATCCTAAACGCTATAAATGGTGACTCACTGACGTGATCTGTACACACAGCACACACTTTCCCATAGTAAACATAACTTCACGACACGATCACGAGTTCCGCATAGAGCACTGGCACACTCGCCTGCTCCGACGTTCTCTCGTTCGCCCCGTCGTTCGCACACGAAGCTGATCGTAACAAAGTTACTGAGGAGGGAGTAGTGTGACGTTTCTAACAGATACACACACAATACACAAGCAAATAGTGAAGAACACCGAACGAAAATCGAATAAGAAAATGCATCAGTCATATACCATAGCGATAACATAATAATTCACATCAGTTGAATATATTTGAGTTTAAAAATCGAATTCCAAACACGGCCAGTAGCCTGATGTGTTACGCATTAGTTCAATTTTTGATGACTCTAACTGTCATAGCGTCAGTTCGAATCACACGTTCTTCACTATCATCCCAAACGCTATAACATAATCATCATTATGTTGCCACATGTCATTGGACCCCACCTGGAAAGGATATGACCTGGATTTCGGCACGGATCTAGTGGGGCACCTACCACAAGGGCATAAGACCTGTAGTGATTGCTTTCGCTTATTTATTGCTGGTCCCGATTTGCATCCCTTCCCGAGGCGGTTCCATTTCAATGGAGCGGGAATTTCGCGTTGATCTTTGCAACATTCGCGGCTTGAGATGCAATTTCTCTTCTGTGTCTGCCCACGTTTCTAACTAGAAACTAGCCTTGCACTTAGGGAGACCCAGGTAATTACTAATACAGATATTTCCGATTTTAATCTAGCTGGATATAAGTTGGTGCCACTGTTCTTTCCACATCGTGGTATAGCCACATAGATACGAAATGATATTGCTTATCATCTTCTGCCACAATATGGGCTCTGTTCCAACCCAGAATTTAATTACTCATAGCTAAAACTTCACGTTCGTAGGAATATCATACATTACTGCATTCTTTACAGAAGCTCGAATGCTCATGCGGGCAAGCTCTTACCCTACCGCCTTCGATTTCTACCTCACTCTTATTGCACTCAAACGTCGAATCAAATGACCTCCTCAATGACTGCCAATATGGTTTTCGTAGCAGCAGGTCCACAAGAGATTTGATGTCGAACCTTACCAAAAAGTGCAGCCATTTCATCCACTACTACAAAGCAAGGTTGTTGCACTGGATATTTCAAAAGCCTTCGACAGAGTTTGACATCCAGCCCTTTTATCAAAATTGCATTCCTATGGAGTGGACAATTCCCTGATCCAATGGATAAGAGACTATCTTTCTGGCCGTTCAATCCAAGTGGTTCTTGATGGTGTTACAGCGTTTGCGACGATAGTGAAGAGCGCGTGATTCGAACCGACGCTATCACGGTTAGAATCACTAAAATATAGAACCAAAGCTCAACCCATCACTGCCGCGTATGTGAATTCGATTTCTAAACTCAAATACATTCGACTAATGTGGAAATGGTATATTATTGCTATGGTATACGGCTTTAATGGATGTGCTTTTGGTGGTGTTGGTCTTTACTAGTCGTGTGTGTATTTGCTAGAAACGCCACAGTGTCAAAACTGTCTCCCACCAAATTAATGCAGGTGCTCCCCAGAGTTCGATACTCTCACCCACTCTCTTCCTCATCTTTATAAATGATCTCTTGTCAATTACCCACAACCCAATCCGCACGTTTGCTGATGATAGCACATTGAGTTTCTCATAGTCATATGCACATTCCCGACCAAACTCTTCGAACGTCACTACCAACCAGCAACTTATGCTTGATACATTGAATTCAGACCTCAACAAGATATATCAGTGGGGATTATCTAACCGTGTAGAATTCAATGCCTTAAAAACCCAGTGCTGCCCCTTATCGTCAAAGGCCAACCCCAAAGTAAATATACTGCCGATGAACGACACTTGCATCGACGAAGCCAAGGAACTATCAATCCTCGGCATCGAATTAATTCGACTCTTAATTGGAGCGGCCACATTTTTGAAGCTGCGCAATGGGCGACCAAATGTATGGGCTTCATCAAGAGATACAAAAAATACTTCACTTCATCCACCCTGGCCATTATTTACAAGATATACTGTATATTCGTGCCAAACTGGAGTTCAACTCCCATATTTGGTCAGGCGCATCCAAAACTGCGCTACACGTGCTCGACAGGATGCAAAAGCGAGCAGTGACACTCAGGGACTCAGCCGTAAGTCGATCTATTCCGGCGTTAGGACACAGGCGCAACGTATCATGCCTATCTTTTTTCTATAGGTATTAGAACAGTTGTTGCTTAACTGAACTTGCTGAATGTGTTCCGCCCCTTCAGACATTTACCCGCCATACCCGTCAATCTGTGAATGCGCATCAGTTCACGTTGAAAGTGGACTTCAGGCGCACAAATAAACATAGAGAGTCATTCTTTAGCCGAACCACACGAATGTGGAATGTTCTGCCTGATCATGTGTTTCCTGGTCGTTGTGATGTCCAGACATTCAAGACCAATATACATCGACACCTCCTCTCCTTATCCGCTTCCTCTCCATACGCTCGCACTGTGCTCTGACATTTACGGGTACTTTAAAATCTCCTTTTATGCGCACGTTAGTGTATAAAAAAAAAATCCAAACAAAATTTTGGTCGAAAACAATGCATCAAAATAATTTGTTTCATATTCCAGACCTAAATGAAATACATGCATTATATTTGAAATAAATCAGCCTGATATTTCAATTATGTTGTATTTTATTTATATATAAATATCGCATGTCTCTTTGAAAAGCGCGGTATATAGCCTAGCTCTTCTGATAGGTCAGTGGTTTTGTCCAAAACCTGCCAAAATATCCCTGCCATTCAAGAGCTAGCGATATCTCGAAGGTTTCATACGTATCTGGTACAGTGCCGTACTGAATAATTTCTTGTCTTAAGAACATTCCCAACAACTTTGTGATTTAATCACTGATCAATTCGAGTTTTCATGGACGACGATCTTTTGGATCCCTTTTCTCTTAATTCTGGCCAATAGCCAGAATAGCAAACGATTTTTGCTAACAGGCCAGAATTCGCCAACAAAGAGTCAAGCTGAAACACGTCGAATGCACTAAAATGTATCTAACAATTCTGTTGCGGATTCACAATTATATGCAGCGGGGAGAATCTAGTACGTTCATCGTCTAGTACACTCCCGACAACATTAACATCCCCAGTGTAAATAGGAACAGAAGAGAAGTTGCGAGCAGTCGATTACGGTAGTTGCAAGGAATCCATCTCCAGGGTCGACTATCCTTACCCTCATTGTTGGCCGTTCGACTGTCAACAAATTCAGAGCAATTTTGATGAAAAATTCTAGAACGAATATGAAATTGAAAAATGCCCTACATTCGAAAACTTTTGTAACAAACTAGTGGCGTTTTGCAAAAACCAAAATGTGTACCAGAGGAATTAAAGTCAACTATAACCTCTCCTTGTTGGCCCTGTATGTGAGCGAGGACGATTCCGGAGACGCTACAACCATGAGTTGTACGCAATCTACCTTGAAGCAAATATTGTAAGAAAACTCAAGCTCGCTAGACTCCGGTGGATGGGACACCTAGCTCGAATGAGCGAAGAGGATCCTGCCGAGAAAGTCCTTTGTGGCAGGATGTATGGAAGGAGACAGCGCGGCAGACCCTGTCTGCGTTGGAGGAATGGCGTAGACCAGGACGCCCAGAGCCTGGGAGTGCTAAACTGGATGACATCGGCTCGAAATCGGGACCGGTGGAGAGATTTGTTAAATAAGGCCAAGACCGGATTCCGGTTGTAGTGCCGATGATGATGATGATAACCTCTCCTTCAGTCCAGTATCAGAAGTTCACGAGCAAAATCTCGCTGAAGATATTAAAACCTTGTTGTCGAGCCAGTAGACTCCTCGATAGTATAGTGGTTAGTACACCCGCCTGTCACGCGGAAGACCGGGGTTCGATTCCCCGCCGGGGAGCCTCTGGCGCAAGACTAATGACCTTGCTTGGAAAAAACAAATCGTTATGGAAAATTTAACAAGCCTCAGGACTTGCTAAATAAGGCCAAGACCGGCTCCGGGGTGTAGTGCCGATGATGATGATGTCGAGCCCGCGTTGTTTGGATTAAAAATTCATGAGAAATCTACCCAATATATGGTTACAAAATGCCGAACATGCAAAATAATTGAAAACACCGGCAGTATCAAAATCTTTCTGAACGTGACACGATAATGGCACTCTCGTTTTCGAACACAGAGCCTTTGGAAAGAAAAGCCTTAAAAGTAATCCATTATATAGGATTCTACTATCCGTTTGGTGGTGTTTAACACATCACCAACGAGCACTGAATTAAAACTCTATTTAGTGGACGATTGGGGTTTTATTGAATTACTGGCACACGACTAAAGATTTCATTTAACAGGCTTTTGCATATCTCACATACAATACTGCGTTATGCACCCTACCTAATCTGTTGGACTAACGACCTTCAACAATCAACAATCGACTATCGAGTCTTGGACAACGACTACCCTAAAAAGGCATATGCTAAAATTTAATATCAATTAATCTCTTATCTTATTTTCCTATCGTATTCGCGCTGGTTGGATGCAGATGCATTGCACGCGCCCGGACGCAAGAGGCTGCCTGAGGGGACGAGAATGCGATAAGATAATTTGGAAAAATCTTTACGATGTTCCTTTTTGGGAACAAATTTTCGCAATATGGTTTATGACCTCCGACTTTTTTTATTTATTTATCTTTTAAACTTTACTTCTTACTTACTTTTTTATTTTACTTCTCCCTGGAAAGGCGAACCAGCCCCCTGATTGTCTTGGACCTGGGCGGGCGTATACTGATACCCCACGTCCTACGAGTGTAGCCCCACTTTGTGATTGCAATTGGTGTGGTGGTGCGTGTGACTTGAGTTCACAGGTCTGGGGGCGTCTGACAGAGTGGGATTGACCTGTGAAGGTCCGAGTAGTGTCGACCGACCTACTATAATTGTTCCCAGCTATCCGAGACGCGTCGTTCACAGGTTGATGTTGCCTGTTGAACGACTCCCATGCGTTTGGTGGTAATCCCCCGTAAGTCTGTTTTTGCTCGGTGGTTTTCTGGAAGAGAGAGAGAGGGAGCAAAAAGGATTTGGACTATTCACCGGGTGGTATTGAGTATACGACGCTCCCTGTGAATGATGAAGTGGGCTTGGCCCCATTTTGCCCTCTCTACTGTCTTCAGGACGGCCAAAAGGATATGGGCTATTCACAGGGTTGTGTTGGCTATATGAAGCTCCCTGTGAATGTTGAGGTGGACTCGACAGGGTTCGATTCGACTGAGTTTCCCTACTTAGGAATGCTGAAAAAGGGTTGATACTATGCATGGCCGGTGTTGTGACCAAGGTGGAGTTGTGACCTGGTTGAAAACTGTCTAATTGTGAGAAGACGTTTGGTACTTTTCAGCCCTGGCCATGAAAAACGTTGTTCTTCCAAGCATCTCTTTCTGCGTCCTTTCCATTCTGAGAAGCTGCGTAGTGATATCTTCGAGTTTCTTCCCCGACCACCAATAAATGGTTTCGGAATTGTTCCTCTCTAATACCAAGCATTAGTACGGGTTTCGCAACCCCTCGGTTTGGGTGGTGAATGTAGCACTACTTGCCAGCCCATACGAGCGCGTCGCCACCTACTTGCAGAGCACCACAGTTTGTTCCACACGAGAAACGAAGCCTATGACGTCTTCTGCCTGGAATTGTCGCATTTCAGACAGTTAATTATACAACTCCTCATACGACTGCTGTGGCAACAACGTACTTCGGAGTTGCTGTTCAAACTCTTTTAAAGACACTGGGGGTTGACTCATTGATAACCCGGTAGGCTTCTCCGCATAACCGTATGGGCAACCACCTCAGGAAACTCTGAACCTCCTCCTTGGACAAGCACCTTGGGATCCTTGTACAGCTGTCAATGTATGGCGTCTCTAACAGATACACACAATACACAAGCAAATAGTGAAGAACACCGAACGAAAATCGAATAAGATAATGCATCAGAGCCGTATACCATAGCGATAAAATAACAATTCACATCAGTGGAATATACTTGCGTTTAAAAATCGAATTCTAAGTACGCCCAGTAGCCGTGTTACACATTGGTTCAATTTTTGATGATTCTAACTGTCATAGCGTCAGTTCGAATCACACGTTCTTCACTATTAACCCAAGCGCTATAAATGAACACCTGCAGTTCTCCAACAGCTGTAGGACCCTTTTGTCCATTAAATACCGGCACCGACCTCTGGACTAGGTCCAGAACTTTATCAGTTACCAAAATGGTGTTTGGCTGATTTGTAAGGTGATTTTTTTCTTCCTTGGTGACCGGCATTTCGGTCGTAGAATGTAGATCTTCGACTGAACTCTCAAAGGAGGAGGACAGCGGGTCTACTTTCTTGTGCTGCCTTGTTTTCATTAAAGAGGAGCACGCGGTAAAATTCAAAAGAGAATACCTAACCGAAAGGAGTACGAGAACTAATGCTAATGTGAACGAGCGAAGTCGGCAACGAAATGTTTCTTTCGACCGAAAGAAATGTGAATAACCATAAATTCTATTATTGTAGACCAATGAAAGAACGAGTCGGATACGCACGCGAAAAGTGAATAGTGTAAAAACTAGTAAGAGGATGTGGCCTAAAACCAACGATGCAAAAAAAAGAAAATGAACAAAAACGGAGTGAAAATGGAACAATGAAGAGCAGACACTGCCATAATCAGAACAAAGGTACCTGGATACCTCCTCATTTGATGTAAACCGTTGTCTGCTGAACCATTTTTAGAAATTTAAAAATAAAAAGAAGTCACTTGGGCCCAGAATACAGTGGATGGTCTATCAATTCAAGCTGCAATTCTTTAATTTTAGCCATTGAAACTGCGCAAGATAATTGAAAACAGAGGAATCGCAATTTAAACCCAGAGAAAAATTTAGGAAATGACAATCTACACACTTGACCAAGTTTTAAAAATGCAACGGCCAATCAACAAGAACTGGTAAACTAGAAAAGAACCAACACAGCCATAAAATAAAACCAATCTTCAAAGATTGCTAAGAATGGGAACTTACTTAGGTAAGTTTATAAACAATTTATCAGAAAATTTTTTTTTTTATATATTTCTCTCAGGAGAGGCAAACCTATAGCACCGACACGGTGGCCCGAAATGTCATCAAATAACCGTTGCAGTTCTTCTTAAACAGTTGCAGGTTGTAACGCTCCGGAAAGACTCGCGCGGGGAGGGAATTCCACAACTTTCCCGCTCTGTAACGGAACGAGTTCTGATACAGGGATGTTCGCGCCGTTGGAAGATGAGCCAAAAAGTGGTGCGATCCATCGGATATTCTCTTGGGCCGCATATAAACCGAATTGTGCGGAACAATACAACGAATCTCCGAAGAACAGTCATCATCATCGTCGGCACTACAACCGGGATCCGGTCTTGGCCTTATTTAGCAAGTCTCAAGGCTTGTTAAATTTTCCATAATAATTTGTTTTTACGGTCATTATTATTAGCCTTGTGCCAACATCGAAGAACAGTACTCGTGATAATATCTGTAAAACAGACAGAGATCAACTACACACCTCCGTGATAGCGACTGTAGTCCTGGCGTCAGCGCCGTGTCCCCGATCAGGCGAGCAATCCGTCTGTGTATGCTCTCAAGTAGATTGAAGGTATGCTTATCAGCGGAGCTCCAAACATGGGAGCAATATTCGAGTGCCGCTCTAATTTGGGATTTATACAGAAGACGTTGGGCCGGAATAAAATATTTCTTGGCTCTAAAAAGATAACTCCGTTTTCGTGAGGCGGACCTGGCGATATTCGACACGTGTTTATGTCACGATACAGCCGCGACGTCGAGCAATTTTAAGCTTCCCCCAGATTCGAGGGCCTGGCTGTTCATCATCAACCGATGATCCAATTTTTTTTTGTGAATGTTGTATATTGTGTCTTCGTTGCACTGAAGTCGACGAGATGAGTGTTGGCGATGCGATTTCCCAGGAAAGACAAGGCAAGCACCAGCAAACGATTTCCTGGGAAGCACCAAAAAACCACTTGAGAGGAAACGAGTTCAAGAAAAACCACTTAGGAGAAAACGAGCGAAAAATAAGACAGCTGTGAGCTGTATAAGGCGAGCGCAACGATAGAACACCAGGAGTCGTCACAGGAACAAACGGTCTTAAGGAGACCATTTTAAAAAGAACTACTGGTAAAGGATAATATATTTCTTAAACAAGGAAAATATTTATAAATGAAACATAAGGAAAATTATATTATAAGGAACCTCAGTTACAATTTATAATAAAACAGGAATCAGATTTAAGCTAATGGTGCGCGTCGTATGTCTTGTTTCGATTTCGTTTCTTGTTTGCGGGATTGTGGATTACAGGAGATTGTACTGGGTAAGGCAACAACGCCGTTCGTCCAGAGCAGAGTCTGGCTCTGGAAGTACAATCCTCTAATTGAAAATCTAAACATCGTTGAGATGCAATTTATCTTCTGTGTCTGTCATGTTTCTAACCAGAAAGCAACTATCCTTGCACTTAGCCAAACCCAGGTAATTATTAATACAGATATTCCCGATTTTAATCTACCTGGATATAACTTAGTGCCTCTGTTCTTTTCACATCGTGGTATTCAAGCGTTTGGAATGATAGTGAAGAACGTGTAATTCGAACTGACGCTATGACAGTTAAAATCACCAAAAATTGAACCAATGCGTAACACATCAGGCTACTGGCCGTGCTTACGAATTCGATTTCTAAACTCAAGTACATTCGACTGATGTGGATTTGTTATGTTATCGCTATGGTATACGGCTCTGATGCATTTTCCTTATTCGATTTTCGTTCGGTGTTCTTTACTATTTGCACTGTTTGCTTGTGTATCTGTTAGACACGCCACAGTATAGCCACATACATACGAAATGATATTGCTTATCAGCTTCTGCCACAATATGGGCTCTGTTCCAACCCAGAATTCAATTTCTCATAGCTAAAACTTCACGTTCTAAGCATATCATACATTACTGCATTCTTTACAGAAGCGCAAACTTGGATAGAAACGTATCCTTTACCGAATTTGATGGTCTGTCTTATTCTATCGATAGGGTCTTGATCCTATATACGCACACTGAAATTGTTATTGCAGGTGATTTTAATGTGCATAACTCTGTGGCTTCGTCACTCCGGACATACAATACCTGACTGTCAATATGTACACCTTTTTGCTGATTCAAATAGTTTAACTCAACTCGTCAATGAACCAATTCAGCTACCAGAAGATATATATGATCATTCCTACAACACATTGGACCCGTTTCTCACCTTCCACCCAAACAAATACACAATTGTAGTTTCTTCGCCCTTGGGCACTTCAGACCAATGTGTCGTGCCAGCTAAATTTGGTCTAACCAACAGCAACGTTAACAAGAAAACCCAAAAGAATAATATGGTTCTATGAGAAAGCCAACTGGGAAGGTCTGAACGACTTTTTGGGAAGTTAAATTGGTCGTTATTTTTCATATGATCTCTATAGTGGACACGATGACAGACAAGATTCTACTTGGCATGCGAACCATTATTCCACACAGAGTAAAGAGTGCCCAACCCAAGAGAAAAATCTGGTTCGATTCCGGGTGCAGAGAAGCCATTAGGGCTAAAGAGTTGAGCTTCCGGTTGTATAAATCAAACAATACTGAGGAAAACCGAATCATATTTAACAGAGCTCGAAATGACTGTAATGCGTATATTCAACGCGCCAAGTAGTTGGACTACCAGAGAGTGAGACAAAAAAAAAAAAAAAAAACTCACCATACAATACCATAAATAAGAGAGCTAGAAGTGACTGCAATGCGTATATTCAACGCGCAGAGTTCTTGCATGACCAGAGAGTGAGACAAAAAATACTGCACTCTCCCACAGGTAGTAGAAACTTCTGGGCATTCGTGAAAAACATTCAAAACTCAGTCTCTTCATCCATTCCATCGCTTACAGTCGATGAGAGACGAGTCACCGGCACAATAGAGAAGGTGAATCTACTTGCTGGACATTTGGCAGCCAACCCAACATTGCCTAATACCACATCAGTTCCACCCCAACTTGAGCATAAGCCGCACACTATGAGCCAGATTCATTTCCGAACGCGTACAGTTGCCCATGCACTTAAAGAGCTAAACGCAAACAAATCCGTTGTTCCGGGTGGCATTCGCCCGTCCCGCCCCGCGATGGAATATCTAAAAGAAAGTTCCGCGGGGATCAACGGGAATATGAGCCTGGCGGGAGGTGGTTTTAGTCGGTAAAAACCCGGCATGCCTCTGGATCGGTCCAGAGGTATCTTTTGAAGATTTCCACCTTCCTACCGAAACAAAAAAAAAAGGATGGCATTCCCCCATTACTCTTGAAGTTCCTCTTCACTCGCTACACCACTGCGGAAACTTCTTCCATTTGTCTTATTCTAGCGTTTCCCAAATAGATGGAAGTCAGCTAACATTCCGCCAATTCCCAAAAAGGGTGACAAATCATCCCTCTCTTCTTATCGACCCATAGCACTAACTTCTATTCTCCCCAAGGTAATGGAATCACTTATCAACCGTTAACTTTCGAAATATTCATTCCATCCAATACCTCGGTGAAAGCTACGTAGTCGCATTGGATATTTCAAAAGCCTTCGACAGTGTTTGGCATCCAGCCCTTTTGTCAAAATTGCATTCATATGGAGTGGACAATTCCCTGATCCCTTGGATAAGAGACTATCTTTCTGGCCGTTCAATCCAAGTGCTTCTTGATGGTGTCAAAACTGTCTCCCATCAAATTAATTAAACAGGATTCTGTACTCTCACCCACTCTTTTCCTGATCTTTATAAATGGTCTCTTGTCAATTACCCACAACTCAATCCGCTCGTTTGCTGATGATAGCACATTGAGTTTCTCATACTCATACGAACACTCCCGTCCAAACTCTTCGAACGTCACTACCAGCCAGCAACTTATGCTTGATTCATTGAATTCAGACCTCAACAAGATATATCAGTGGGGATTATCTAACCGAGTAGAATTCAATGCCTTAAAAACTCAGTGCTGCCTCTTGTCGCCAAAGGCCAACCCCAAAGTAAATATACTGTCGATTAACGCCACTTGCATCGACGAAGCCAAAGAATTCTCAATCCTCGGCATTCGAATTAATTCGACCCTTAATTGGAGCGGCCACATTTTTGAAGCTGCGAAAAGTGTGACCAAACGTATGCGGTTCCTCAAAAGATGCAACAAATACTTCACTCCATCCACCCTGGCCGTTATTTACAGGACATACTGTATATTTGTGCCAAACTGGAGTTGAACTCCCATTTTGGTCAGGCGCATCCAAAACTGCACTACACGTGCTCGACAGGATGCAAAAGCAAGCAGTAAAACTTATTGGGGACTCAGTCGTAAATCTATCAATTCCGTCGTTAGAACACAGGCGCAACATATCATGCCTATCTTTTTTCTATAGGTATTAGAACAGTCGTTGCTCAACTGAACTCGCTGAATGTGCTTCGCCCCTTCAAACACTTTCTCGCGATACCCGTCTATTTGTGAATGCGCATCAGTTCACATTGAAAGTGGATTTCAGGCGCACAAATAAACATAGAGAGTCATTCTTTAGCCGAACCACACGAATGTGGAATGTTCTGCTTGATCATGTGTTTCCTGGTCGTTGTAATGTCCAGACATTCAAGACCAATATATATCGACACTTCCTTTCCTTATCCCCTTCCTCTCCATCCGCTCGCACTGTGCTCTGACATTTAAGGGTACTTCAAAATCTCCTTTTGTGCGCGCGTTAGTGTAAAGAAAAAAGAATTAATAATAATAATAAAAAAAAATTGTAAAAAAAACAACTTGTTACCCGTTGTCTCCAACAAATCATTTATGTGAAGCAAGAACAAGGTTGGAGCCAAAATAGAACCCTGGGGCACCCCCAAATTAACAGGATATAGATTCGAACACTCGCCGTCCACAACAACCTGGATCGATCATTTCTCGAGGAAGCTTCTCGTCCAGTCGCAAAGCTGTTGGGAAAGTCCATATGAACGAAGTTTGCTCAGCAATGCCCCGTGCCAGACGCGGTCAAAAACCTTGGAGATATCCAATGCGACCGCCCTTGACTCACCATGCCGCTCAATCGCAGATGTCCATATATCGGTTATAAGTGCCAAAAGGTCTCCCGTGGACCGCCTGCCACGGATTCCGTATTGACGATCATTCAGAAGTCTATAGCGTTTGAAATAATAGTGAAGAAGATCGTGTGATTCGAACTGACGCTATGACAGCTCGAATCACGAAAAAAATTTTACCTAAGCGTTACACACCAGGCTACAGACCGTGTTTAGAATTTGATTTCCAAACTCGAGTATATTCCACTGGTGTGAATTATTTTTATTTATCGCTTGGTATACGGTTCTGATGTATTTTTCTTATTCGATTTTTTTCGTTCGGTGTTCTTCACTATTTTTGCTTGCTTGCGAATTGTGTGTATCTGTTAGAATCGCTACAAGTCCGTTGCACTCCAAATACTTAACTAACTCTGTATTGACGACTTTTTCCATTACCATAGATAAAATAGACAGTAATGCTATCGGACGGTAATTTTGTGGGAGACACTTTTTTCCCGTCTTTGGGATTGGCTGAACTCGGGCGATTTTCCAGCAGGCAGGAAAGGTCATCCGTGCATAAGATAAGCGGAAGAGTCTGCCAAGAACCGGCGATAGTTCTGGAGCACAGTTCCTAAGGACTATTGCTGGTATTCCGTCCGGGCCGGTTGCCTTCCTACAATCCAGTTCACGGAGAATGCGTTGAATAGTGCAGAGAATGCGAAATCTCACATCCCGCATCGAAGACCGTACCGGCGAGATCACAGGTGGATCCAAAAGGCCAGGATCGAGGTTTGAATTCGTGGAAAATAAATTCGCGAACACATTAGCTTTATCCTTTGAATTCGTGACTAACGTCCCGCTGTCTGTCACCAACGGAAGGAAAGAGGAAGATGCGAGGTTAGCGAAGAAGGAGCGGAGCGCGAACCAGTTGGGCACCGAAGTAGCTTATTGATCACCCCGTCGCTGTGAGCCTTCTTCGCGGTATCAATCGCCTGGCTGCACGCGTTTCTGATTCTTACAAAATTCGTTCTGTTAACATCGGTGGGATTGGAGCGCCATTGCTTGAAAGCTCTATTTTTTGCCGCTGTAATCAGCTCGCATTTTTTATCACACACGATTCTGTATCATCACCAAACTGTGCCTTCAATCACAACAATTTTTCTTAACTACATGTTTAGCACTAGCACTAAGCATGCGTTGTAACGTCTCCACTCAGATTAACTTAACCAAAGACATGACGAATTACGTAAATTTGTCAAGTGCGATTGTTTGTTGTTATGAATCTTTCATATTATGATATATCATATAATTAACATCGAAACCAATTTTGACTTTGTAGGCACATTCCACCAATCGGTTCCCACTTTTCCCTGCGGATGGTGGCGAATTCGCAGCAGCTTGGAAAATGAGTCACATTTACAGATATGACAATAATTTTTTTGACTACATGGTCTGTTCAGTACATGTCCAGAATTGGCACTGAGCATGCGTTGTAATGTCTCCATTTAGATTAAATTAACCAAAGATATGACGAATTACGTAAATTTGTTTACATTTGTGGGCTGATACTCAAAAGTTGTTCACCTTACGCATGGCAATTGTCAATGACTGTCAAAAATGTTCATTTATAATGAATACCTGAACTTCCTCCTGGGGTTACACTGCATTTCACTCGATAAAAGCAAAGGAATTTATAAATCTCAGACTTACCTTCTTTATTACATTGTCCGAAAGTAACGTAACTGCAGATTCCTTTTCAGGAACATCCGTCTCACCGTTAGCGGTTATTGGAGTCAACGCCGATGCGTTGGAACTCAACATATCGTCACAGTTTGTACTATTTACATTAGTACTAGCGGCTATAGCTACCACAACGGGTGATAATTGATCCAGCACTCTATTAGCAGCAGTTGAACTGGTACTGCTTGTTATTATAGTAGAAATATTAGAAGATTCATCTACTTCTAAATTTCTACAAGGATGCGCGACCTTAGAAGAATGTGTCTCGCCGTCAGTTGTAAGGGCAGAGGATAACGTTGTTGGCGACGATTGATCATATTGACTATGAGATGAAGCCGGTGTTTCTCTAGAATTTTGTTTGATCGTTGTTTTATCCTTAATATCTTGTTCAATGCCCTTTTGTTGTTGTTTTGATTGATGATGTTGTGACGTTGAATCGGACGATGATGCAGCAGAAGGGTTTATTGAACTTGAGGACGAAGACGATGACAATTCTGATTGCTCGGAATTGGACAATGTTATTGATGAACTGCTTTGTTGTTGCTGTGGAGTAGATTGCAATTGTAATTGTTGTGAATTAAGAAGGGTTAATTGTTGCTGTTGGAAATTATGCAACGGATGCTGTTGCGCCTGCATTGGTGGACCTTGTCCACTCTGTGGTGGGGAGGGAGGTGATGCGGATGCTGTTGACGATCCACTGCTACTTGAAGAACTTCCACTTCCGGGCGATAAAGATGACGATATACTCGAATTATTTATCGTCGAATGATTTAATGTTGAATTATTTGGAGATTTATTTTGTTGCGGGGATTGAGGGCCATTTTTCTCTACCGATTTACCTACATCAAACACAAACAAATAACATTATTCGTATCATATTTGAATTAAATAATATTTAATTATAGTTACTCTTCATAACATTAAAAGAGTCTAGCTCTTCAACAATATCTTCGTCTTGATTAAAGTACCTCTCCTGATCCTCGTCTAGTTGCCTTTGATCCCGTCGATATCGACCACTTTTAATAATTGGTAAACTACTACACTCATAAACAGACGACATACAATTAAAATTTAATTAAACAATATTTTTAACTTACGTATCGATCGCCAGTTTGTCGCGTTCTTTTATTCTATCTTGGTATTGATCGTATCGAGTTTTAAGTAATTTAAATGTTTGTACGTATTCGATTTCATCAAAAATTTTACTGAAATTCTCAACGAAGTAGACACATAGTATTTTTACATCCTCCGATTTGATATACTCAAACAATTCTAAAATAGCCGATTCGAGTAGATTATATCTGCCGTTATTCCTAATGAATGTGTCAACAACTGGTGCAAATAAATTACCCTTAACTATATGCCTTTAAATAAAAAAATAAAAAGAATAATTATTTTAAAATGTTATTGAAAAATTCTTGTAATATAAAATTATATTTGGCATGCTCCGACGGCTTTTGTAGTGTGATCCAGTGCAGGCACACCAAGTATGAAGAACCATTACGTAACTTCGTTTTGTGCCACATTCAATCGAAAGTGTCTTATAGTTTAAGTTTCCCTAAGTTTGGTGAGGGCAGAACCCTCGTGTATTTGGCTTAATTCAAGCATTATAAATTATCTTACTGACTAACTTAATCATCATCATCATCGGCACTACAACCCGGGACCGGTCTTGGCCTTATTTAGCAAGTCCTGAGGCTTGTTAAATTTTCCATAATGATTTGTTTTTTTTTTTTCGGGCAAGGTCATTAGGCTTGCGCCAGAGGCTCCCCGACGGGGAATCAAACCCCGGCCCCCCGCGTGACAGGCGGGTATACAACCACTATACTATCGAGGAGCCTAACTAACTTAATAACTAGAGTATTAAAAGGAAAAAATAGAAAGGACGGGCATGTTAGGAGACGTCGTTTGAGAACGGGAGTGGAGAGGTGATGGGGAAAGTGTAGGAGACGGAGCAGCACACAACTGCCGACTGGTGGGCTGAGGATCGGCTATTTATACCAATTGCTCTCTTTGTTCCTGTGACAAACATGCGAACGGGGGAACAGGGAGACAAGTGAGAAAAATAAGCGGCGGGACTTGGGGGGTTGACTACAATACAACGATCGTACTGGGCAAGACAACAACGCCCTTCGCCAGAGCAGAATGTGATTCAGGAAGTACGATACGTCAATCAAATACGAGGGTGGTCTGAAAAGTTTCCGACCTAACACTTTTCATTTCCGCGTTAGTGTATTAAAAAAAAAAAAAAAAAAAAAAAAGAAGATACAAGACATTTTTTCTTAAAATTCATTTTTATTTTTCTATATAATCTCCTTGTAACACACTTCTCCCAACGATGCTCCCATCTCTCTATCCCGTCCAAATAGTACTCGGCGTTTTTCTCTGCAAAATAACTGTTCACGAAGGTGATTTGACAAAAATCTCTGTCCTCCGAGCGAAATTTTTAGATTAGGAAACAAAAACAAGTCGCTTGGGGTTAGATCTGGAGAGTACTGGATTTTCTCTCCGGACTCCTGATTATGCCCATCACTAGAAGATGATCGGAGTCGCAATCTGCTTCTCTGTATGATCTTACGCTTTCCTAACTGTTTAGCTTCCATAATTTGCTACAACTTTAAGAAATAATTAGTAAGTTTATCAACCTCATAACCACCATAACCGTGGCTTCAACTTGTTGCAATTTCAAATTCAATAATATCCCAGCCACTCGGACCTATAACATCAATGTCAACCGATCCCAATGATTTAATGGCCTTAACTCCGGGGCATATCCTCATTGGCAAACCACTTAATTCGACTTATTCTCATGCAGTACCTGCAAATATCAACTGTGTCAAGCGATAGAAACTAGTAACGCACTTGAGGAATGAATTTTGGAGGCGATGGCGATTGGAATATTTAAATCAGTTGCAATGCCGTTCAAAATGGAAACAGCGTGTTGTTAAGTCTTATCCGGGAGATGATGGACTTATTCGCGTTGTTGCTGTTCGAACTTCTAACGGAATTCTGCGACCCCCCCCCTACATAAACTGGCGCCACTTCTAATGGAAGAAACGGAAATTTCACCTAAAACTTCACTTAAAGAAACGTCGCAACAAAACAGCGAGTCTCCAGGCTCAACATTCCGGGCCGAGAAGGAATCCATCCTTAATACAAAAGACAATTCCCTGAAGATCACCCAGCCTTAGAAGAAAATGAAGATGGCTCTGAGATCTACTCTTGTTACACTGTTTATTACCTGCTTGGTGATGACTACAATGAAATCCGCACCTATTGAAATCATACTATTCAACAACCAACCAGCGATATTCTTCAAAAATCTGGGATCAACAGGTATTAATGAGCAGTGTGTGAACCTTAGGGGTCTACTATAACATGGACTTATACTGGGAGGAGATTCAACTTCTCAAAAGTTACTATGTGAAATTGGTCGACGTGTGCAAGCTATTACACAACAATCAGCATCAGCAGATCATTAACCAATTTCAACACAGATCACCATACCTGATATACGAGGGTGGCTTGAAAAGTTTCCGACCTAACAAAGATACAAGACATTTTTTCTTAAAATTTATTTTTATTTTTCTACATAGTCTCCTTGTAACTCTACACATTTCTCCCAGCGATGGTCCCATGTCTCTAACCCGTCCCATTAGTACTCAGCGTTTTCCTCTGCAAAATAACTGTTCACGAAGGTGATTGTCTCCTCATTTAAGAAAATCTGTCCTCCGAGCGCAATTCTTAGATTAGGGAACAAAAAGAAGTTGCTTGGAGCTAGATCTTGTGAGTAAGGTGGATGGTCAAGCAGTTCAAACCGCAATTCGTGGATTTCCGCCATGCCAACCGCTGAGGTGTGAGACGGCGCGTTGTCTTGGTTTAACAGGATTTTCATTTTCTGCAAATGTGGCCATTTTTCCACAATTTCTGTCCTCAGTTGGTCTAGTAATGATACGTAGTATGCTCTTGTAATAGTTTTTCCTTTTTGAAGATAATCGATTGAGATAACTCCATGACTATCCCCAAAAACAGTCACCATCACTTTCCTAGTTGAAAAATCAGTTTTTGCTTTTTTTGAAGCCGATTCTCCATTTGCAGTACACTGTTTTGGCTGTATTTTTGTTTCGGGCGTATAATGGTGTATCCAAGTTTCATCGGCAGTAATTAATCGGCGCCAACACTCCGATTTAATGCGCCTAAACTACGCAAACGGAGCGTTGGAAATGTTCATTCGAACACATTTTTGATCTAACGTGAGGAAACGCGGCACCCAACGCACGGACATCTTTCGCATGCCTAAATCTTGATTTAATATGTGACAAACACGTTCTTTGGACATTTTCATAGCCTCTACTCTCTCTTTCGGTTTAATTCGGCTGTCGTCTAGCACCATTTGGTGGACTTTAGCGATGTTATCGTCAGTTGATGCAGTTTTTGGACGTCCCGAACGTTCATCGTCTCCCAGGCTCTCACGGCCACATTTAAATTCAGTTGCCCAAAATTTCAATGTGGTAAATGATGGTGCAGAGTCCCCATACACATAATCCAACTCATTTTTGATTTGCGTAGTCGTATTGCCTTATTTGCTAATAACCTTGCCCAGAAAAACAAATTATTATGGAAAATTTAACAAGCCTCATACTTGTTAAATAAGGCCAAGACCGGATCCCGGTTGTAGTGCCGATGATGATGATGATGATGATGATTGCCTTTCAAAAACAAAAATTTGTTGACAGCTCGATACTCAATTTTGTCCGTTTTCACAAAAACACTCACATCGACTCACTCAAACGACTGTCAAATAAAAACTACACGTTCAAAATGGCTGAAATTTTAGTTAGTAACTGTCAAAAGATGCGCAACTACATTCTTTCCTGCCTGCTGGAAAGTCGCTCGAGTTCAGCCAATCCCAAAGGGGGCAAAAAGGTGTCTCCCACAAAATTACCGTCCGATAGCATTACAGTCAATGTTATCTAAGGTAATGGAAAAGGCCATCAATGCCGAGTTTATTAAGTATTTGGAGTGCAACGGTCTTCTGAATGATCGTCAATCGGATATCGTGGCAGGCGGTCCACGCGAGACCTCTTGATCCTTATAACCGATCGACATGGACATCTGCGATTCTGCATGGTGAGTCAAGAGCAGTCGCATTGGATATCTCAAAGGCTTTTGATCGCATCTGGTTTGTTGAGCAAACATCGTTCATATGGACTTTCCCAGCAACTTTCCGACCGGACGAAAAGTGTCCTCGAAAATCGATCGATCCGGGTTTTTGTGGACGGCGAGTGTTCGGATTTGTATCCTGTTAATTCCGGGGTGCCTCAATGTTCTATTTTGGGTCCAACCTTGTTTTTGCTTCACATAAATGATTTGTTGGAGTCAACGGATAACCGAGTGGTCAGTTTTGTGGATTGTAGTATACTTATTTCTCTTTTTCGAGTGATCGGCCGATTGGTGCATCGACGTCGCATCAGCTGAGATGTAGCCAGATTGAATGTCTGAATCGGGATCGGGATAAGGTCCCGCAGAGGCGAAAGGTCAACCAGAGAAGAATGAACTTTAATGCAACGAAAACACAATATACAACATTGACAAAGAAAAGTGGATCATCGGTTCAACAGCTGATGATGAATGGCCAGGCCCTCAAGTCTGGGAAAGGCATGAAATTGCTCGGGGTCACGATCTGTGGGAATGTATCGTGGCATGAACACATGTCGAACATCCCCAGATCCGCCTCAGGAAAACTGAGCTATCCTTTTAGAGCCAAGAGATATTTTACTCCGGCTCAAGTTCTTCTCCTGTATAAATCCCAAATTAGACCCGCGATCGAATATTGCTCTCATGTTTGGAGCTGTGCTTCTAAACATACTCTCGACGTACTTGAAAGCATTCGGAGATGAACGATCCACCTGATCAGGGAGACGGCGCTGACGTCGGGACTACAGTCGCTATCACATCGAAGGCGCGTAGCCCACCTCTGTCTGTTTTACAGATATTATCACGGGTGCTGTTTTCGGTTGGGTAACTTTGATTGGTTAGTATACTGGCAAGGTGTTGGATATGTGTAAAATCAAAATATTGCAGGATGAATATTGGATAAAAAAAAAAGACGGCTCTGCCGAATACGAAGAGGTATACCATTTACACAAAGAGCACAGCGATGCCAATCATGAAGGATCTGCCGAGAAAATGGAAGTCGACGTAGTTATCGAAATGTTCAAGCGCTCTGAAGAACTTCATAACAACAAGTACTTAAAATATATTGGAAACGGCGACTCGAAAACCTATAAAGGCATTGTTGACGCAATACCATATGAAGATGTTGTATTTGAGAAAAAAGAATGCATCGGACCCCTGCAAAAGTGTTTGGGGACTAGTCATGTTTGGAGCTCGGCTCCTAAACATACTCTCGACCTACTTGAGAGCATACAGAGACGGGCGATCCGCTTGATCGGGTACTTGGCGCTGACGTCGGGACTATAGCCGCTATCGCATCGAAGGTGCGTACCCGACCTCTGTCTGTTTTACAGATATTATCACGGGTACTGTTCTTTGGAGATTCGTGGTATTTCTCCGCGTAATTCGGGTTTTATGCGCTCTACGAGACAATCCGACGGATCGCACCAGTTCGCGGCTCATCTTACAACGGCGCGAACATCCCTGTATCAGAACTCGTTCCGGTACAGAGCGGGGAAGCTGTGAAATTCCCTCCCTGCGCAAGTGTTCCCGGAGCGTTACAATCTGCAACTGTTCAAAAAAGAACTGCCACAGTTATTTGGTGGCATCTCGGTGGGCCATGTCGGCGCTATGCTTTTGCCTCTCCCGTATATTAAAAAGAAAAAAACAAAAACAAAAACAAAAATCCTCAGCGAGGACAACGTCATAAGAGTGGCCAAACTACGAACGTACTCGTATTTCGGAAAACCATCCACAGATTATCAAGACTAATGACCTTGCCCAGAAAAAAACAAATCATTATGGAAAGTTTAACAAGCCTCAGGCCAAGATCGGTTTCCGGTTGTAGTGCCGATGATGATGATGATGATCCACAGATTAGCACCACTACTCATGGTCTGGGACTCTTTAACGTGAACACAACAACACACACGGAGATGGACCGGATGCAGCAGAGAATCAAAGAAGACAACATCTCCAGCCTAACATTCGGACGAATAAAGGACGTTATCATCAGTGAGGACAACGTCAGAAGGGTGGTCGAGGTAAAAACGACCAATGGCGTATTTCGGAAAACAATCTAAAGAATACTACTCATGGCCGGCGACTCATTGACGCGAACACAACACCCACAAGGATGGACCGGATGCAGCAGAGAATCAAGGATAACTAAAGCGCACACAGCGAGTCCAGAGAGGATTATGCCCAGACAAAAATGAAATAGAAAATTTTATTTTGAATTAACTCAGCTAGTGGGGAGGTTAATATTTATGAGGATGTTAATATTTATAAGCTTGAATCAATCAACAAGGGATCCACAAGGCGGCATCCTTATCAATAAGTTAACTATGTTGTAGGCTCGTCAATGCTACGTGAGTCAACCAAGGATACACGGCATTGCCTTCGTGCACAGTATTGTAAACATCAGTGCCACAGCCAAAGACAGATCGCTGCTACTGGGCAACCACAATAAAAAAGTGGTCTTCATGTTAAACCAGAGATACTAATGATCATAAGTTGCCAATGAATGACTCATGTAATTATCTGTGTGTGTAAAAACACACGATTTTCATGGGCGAATAACTAAGCCCGCACCGCAATGAAACGAAGGCAACCGGATGATTTATGGCAGCAGTAGGTTACTATTGTAAAGTTAGGATAAGAAATTTTTGTACATATAGCCCATGAGATGAAATAAACTCCACTTGAAGGAAACCTCATCTTTCTAACTACATTTTACTGTTTTTTTAATGCACACCGAGCCGGTGACCCCCACCTGCGGTAAGGAATCATTATCATCGGCACTACAACCGGGATCCGGTCTTGGTTTTATTTAACAAATCAAGATCGCGAATAATGCACTCGCGGATAGTCGGGAGCTTATTGTACCTTGAACTGGAGTTAGAATTTGTTGAATGGGCGCCGCATGCTGCAGCGACCCATAAATAACCCAATTTTGAACCTCTCTTTTATGAAAAAGTGCGTTTTTGAGGAATACCATCGACCAATAGAGAAAACTGTTATTCTCTGGTGAATCTCATTTCCTTGCTCAGGGAAAGCTCATGCTGCTATTCTTCGCGCTGTTGGGACTGCTTCCCATGAACGCATTCACCAAACTTTCTTTTTTATTTCTCTTCTCCCAGGCAATGCAAACTTATAGCGCTGAGGCAGCACCCTGTGATGCTATTTTTTCTCGACCGGATCTATCAGCCCAGCTCCGAAAGATACTGAAGGTTTTTTCCCAACCTATTCGCGAAGCCTATAGCTTAATGGGGTGATTATTCACCTGGCAGCTGGGCTTTGGGACCCAACCTCATCATCATCATAATTATCGGCACTACAACCGGGATCCGGTCTTGGCCTTATTTTGAAACTCTCCCGAGGCTTGTTAAATTATCCATAATAATTTGTTTTTATGGGCAAGGTTATTAGCCTTGGGCCACGCGGTAAGGAATGGTCCACAAAAATCTACAAACCTAGGTGGATGGGTAAAGATACCGCGATACATTGAACTGGCGATATCCTTCGGCTGAACGGATGGAGTTGCGACGTTTCTAACAGATACACAAACAATATGCAAGCAAATATTGAAGAACACAGAAAGGAAATTCGAATAAGCAAAACATCAGAGCCGTATACCATAGCGATAACATAACAATTCCACATGACTTGAGTGTACTTGAGTTTAGAAATCGAATTCGTACACACGGGCAGTAGCCTGATGCTTCAATGCTTTGCTTTTCACCCGTTTCATCGTATGTTCAAATCACCGTCCTCACTATCCTTGCTTAACGCAACCGCGTATCCTTTCGCTGGTGGTGACTTTCTCTTTTCGCTTTCCCTGGGTGGTGACTTTCTCTCAATCGAGAATCTCTCCACCAGGGAAGATCGCGCTCACACACACAGACGCGGAGGTTATTGTCTGTTTGCTGTAGATCATTCTGTGATCGTCAGAATTTTCACACTTCTGTTGCATCAGTTACGCGCTCAATCGAATGTGTGATTTACATTAGGCGATCATGGGATAATGGTAATTATCATTGTTTATTTAGCCCTATGGGAACAGCATTTTCGTTAATTGCTGTTGCTCTGCAATGGCCTTTGTTTAGGCGAAGTGCATTGGGGCAGGGCCAAAGGTTTTGTCGACGGATTGGTTTTCCGGAAATTCGCTTATCGCCGGAGATGTGATGTTTGTCGACATCTGGCGCAGCTGTATATCCAGTTGATGGAACGATACACAATTTCTGTGCTGCGTAATGTCCTTCGATCGCCGTGCAGGCGTAGGATTATTGGTCGGGACTGGTGGTCCACGTATCTGTGGATACGTGGGGTTGCTGACACCAGTATGAGTGTTACCTTTTTTTTTCAGGCGGAAAGGAGGACTTTGGGGACACGTGTCTGTCGGCACGTGACGTTTGGTCATAAGTGAGTACGACATCTCGACCTATAGTAGTTTGTGCGGTTCGTAGAACCGCCACAGAGTACTCTGCTCAGCGAATTTCACGAAGCCTATGGAGTGGTATTTCATCGAGCGGCTGGGCTTTGGGACCCTACCTACCGCTCAGTAATTGTGTCGATCTGCACAAAAGCAAGTCTTCAGTTGAAGCTAGGTTGACACAATCAAACGCAAGACACAACATCGTTACCAACTCAGCCATTGTGGCGGCTGCTCTGCTCAAGGCAGGCGTTCCTTAATACTATTCCCTAAGGGAATCAGTGGAAAAGCTCACTGATTAACAAGCGCTATCGCGGCGCCATGTCGTAAAAAAAAATTAAGATCGCCACTTGGACATCGATGAGAGAGAAATGTGAATCAGGAATATTTCTATTGGATTAATGAGATTTAGGATCACAAATAAGTCAGAATAAATACTGTTGGATTAATCGATTTAGGGTCAAAAATTAGATCAAATTGCTTCAAAAAGCCGTCATAAAACAGTTAAATATTTGCAACGCAATCACTCGCTGTGTTAAACTTTTCCAATTGAACTAAGTTTGTGTGTATTTTCGAGCTATGTGACGCGCGATGACGAACTTCAGACATCCCAATCAACTTACTGAATTATGTTGATTAAACCACTAAACAGTTGTCTATATCTGAAGGACATACCATATACATACATAGGTATTGTTTGATCGAAGAGGAATCCGTTCGTAATATTTTGTGGTAGGATTTATACAGAAGCGACTTTAGCTGTAGGTACTTTTTATAATGTGTTTGTCCGACAAAGGACATTTACAATCTTATAACAAACATACTATTGAAAAGTGCAGGGAGCCCATGATCCATTATTATTAAAAGTAATATTACTGCGGCTATATATCGAAATATATATATTGTGACGCATATGACAATCAGTACTAGAATATTCTAGAAAGTCCGAAAGAAAGTACTAGAATATTCTAGAAAGTACTGGAAAACTGGAGACTATGAACAGTAGAAAATTCGAGGCTATGGAGCGGACGGAAACGAAACGCCGAATCAGAATGAGGAAACGGTATAATTACGGCGCACGCAGATCGAGTAGTAAGAAGTAAGAAGTAAGCAGAGTCAAAGACGCGATAAATCAAGAAATCGTCAAGTGTACGGTAAAAGTAACGGTTGTTATTAACGGACAAATAAGGTGTTACATTAAATCAAAATCGATTTAACGCCTCTTATTTATTAAAAATAATTAATCCAGCGAACCCTAAGCTCGCTACAATATGATATATGTGGAGTGCGTATAACATTTATTAAGTCAACTTACCTATTATAAAACTCGTCTTTAAGTGCAATTATTTTTCTTAAAAGTCTAATGGCGCCAAGAACGAGGAACGTATGTGTGCTTTTCATAAGCACTAGTATTCTCTTGAGGAGATCTTTTTGTATGATAAAGTTTTTTATATGATACGAGTGATGTTCAACGCAAAATGAAAGTATATCCAAGACTAAGCCCAACAATTGAGCTGTTTGATAATCCTCACTCTGTGGTTTATCACCGATTGTATTCATCAAAAGTGGAGCTAAAGTGAAAAAAAAAAACAATAATGAAAAGACGAATTAAAGAAAATACAAGATAAATAATAAAATGATTAACTTTAACCAAGCTTACCAATCAAGGTTTGAATAGAATGCTTGTAAAAGTAACTTAAAAAATCTCCCTTCTCCGTGAGCATGTTTTCTGGTTCTAAAAGTATTTTTATCACACCCATTAATTGCACTGCTTCTCCTAATTCTGGCTCGGCATCAGTCAACATTTGTTCAATTGCTATATTAAGCAGCATGCGATTCTATAAGATAATATAATATAATATAAATGAAATTAAATTAATTGATTTGCAAATATTAAAGGATTGTCATGTACCTGTTGCAATGTATAATTACGCACAATCAACGGTGAAAATTCCACAATCGCTGTTAATATATCAATTGAAGCGGATTTCGTTTTCTGATCATGCATCACTAGTGTTATTTCTAGAGCTTGCAGTATTCCCAAACACGTTAATGTTTTGTAGAATGAATCCTTGCCTTGGGGTTGTAAATTCTGGGCGCAATTACAAAACTCTTTTAAAAAAAGGATGATATCTCGACGTTTTGCATCTGATGTATTTGGATCGGTTAACAGAGTAAACATATCTACCAAGAAACGATCGTCTTCTTGTATCAATGTTACTATTTCCACCTTATTGAAGAATATAAAACTAGATAAGGTATTTAGCATATTGTCCTCAACGAAAACCGAAGGTGTTGGCAATATAATATCTTGAATATATTGTACTCTGTAGGTTTGGTGTATTTTAGCAAGTAGATCTTGATTTCGTATTGGGATTGCTTCTCGAAACTTAGCCAATTGCTTTAAATACTGTCGATGTTTTTTCGGTTGAGTAAGATTCGGATCGTATTCCAGGCAACCCACTACATCAAATATTGTGTCCTCAGCGAACATAATCTCAAACAGTACGTTCTTATTTAACAGAAATATATTTTTAAAAATCTCAAAAAGATGATGTAGACCTTCGACGTTTTCTAAATCTTCACATACATGAAATAGATTGAGCAATTTCTTGATATAACTCTCTGCTAGGAGTAACGTGGAAAGTTTCTCTTTTCGAATTTGTGCATTTAAACAGCTCTGTATTGTTTCCGCAATATCTTCCAGGCGACCCAATTCACAAGGTGGCAATTCAATTGGGGGTCCGGCATCGTCCTCGTACCGTTCATCTTCAGATTCTTCAACGATATCCTGGGTAATATCTATTGATGGATCTCTTCCTTGAACCTAAAGATAAAATGAACATTTTTATTGATTTATTAATTGCTGGGTTTTCGGAAAGGTATTGAGACATTTTCAGTAGTTGCTTCAGAACCAACGAGAGCACCATGAACACATCAAAACAAACTACTCGATTGATTTTAACATCTCTGGAAATGTTAAACACTTTTGTAATCAGGCAATGTATTTGTAATGGAATTTTTTGTTGTAGGTAAAAAGGCAAAAGTAATCATTTGGATCACACTGGACGAGTCTCTTGTAATATTACCGAACACGCAACACGATTCAAATTTTGAGATCGGTTTTTTTTTTCATCCCTGGATCAATTTGGCTTCCGGAATTAACGTTTGACAATTGATCAGATTCATAGAAACACCGATACAATCAAAAAAGCATTAGAAGAAAACAAAAGTTACTCAGTAGTTATTTCTGGATGTTTCCCAAGTTTTCGACAAAGTTCGCCATGAGGGATTGCACCATAAGCTCATGGTGCTTCTCCCTACCCAATATTCGAATATCCTAAAATCTTTATTTCGGAATGTTACTTTCGAATTAAAGAAGAAAGAAAATGCCAATCGGTCCTGAGGAAAATGCAAACGGAAGTGCCACAAAAAATTATATTGGAACCAGTCCTATATCTTCTATACATTAGCGACTTCCCACATTCAACGAAAATATAGTTGCTACAATTCCTGATGATACTGCTAAATTGGCCATTGGAGAAAACAACACTACTTCAACAGAAATGTTACAAATTAACTATCGCCGAAATATAATATTGAAAACTGAAATGGGCAATCAAGTTAAGCGAAACCAAATCAATGTATAGCGTTTTGGGACGATTGTGAATAGCGCGTGATTCGAACCGACGCTATCACGGTTAGAATCATCATCATCATCGGCACTACAACCCGGAACCGGTCTTGGCCTTATTTAGCAAGTTCTGAGGCTATTTTCCATAATGATTTGTTTTTTTTTTCCGGGCAAGGTCATTAATCTTGCGCCAGAGGCTCCCCGGCGGGGAATCGGACCCCGGTCTCCCGCGTGACAGACGGGTATAATACTAACCACTATACTATCGAGGAGCCACGGTTAGAATCACTATAAGATAAAACCAAAGCTCAACGCATCAGGCCACTGCCGCGTGTATGAATTCGATTTCTAAACTCAAGTACACTCAACTGATGTGGAATTGTTATGTTATCGCTATGGTATACGGCTCTGATGTTTTTTCTTGTTTGATTTTCTTTCGGTGTTCTTCACTATTTGCTTGCATATTGTGTGTGTATCTGTTAGAAACTCCACACTAATCCCTCCTCAGTAACTTTGGTACAATCAACTTCGTATGCGAGCGACGAAGCGAGGAGCCAGCGAGCGAGAGAAAGTTGGAGCAGGCGAGTGTGACGGTGCTCTATGCGGAAGTCGTGATTGTAGTAGTAAAGTCCTGTTTACCTATGAGAGATTGTGTGTTGTGCATACAGATCACGTTGGGGTCACCAATTATAGCGTTTTGGGACGATAGTGAAGAATCACTAAAAGATAGAACCAAAGCTCTACGCATCAGGCCACTGCCGCCTGTATGAAGAATTCGGTTTCTAAACTCAAGTACACTCAACTGATGTGGAATTGTTATGTTATCGCAGTGGTATACGGTTCTGATGCTTTTTCTTATTTGAATTTCATTCGGTGTTCTTCACGATTTTCTTGCATATTGTGTATGTACCTGTTAGAAATGTGGCGCAAGGCGAATAACCTTGCCCGTAAAAATAAATTATTTTGGAACATTTAACAAGCCCCGAGATTTGCTAAATAAGGCCAAGAACGGTTCCCGGTTGTAGTGCCGATGATGATGATCTGTTAGAAACGCCACAAATGCATATCCATTTCACAAATAAATACTAGGTACATGCATGTTTTTTCCGGTTTCTTTGATAAAAAAAAATACGAAATTTTCTAGGTAAATACATTTTTTTTATTCAAAATATTGGCCATCGGCTTCTACACATTCCGCCCATCTTTCAGGTAATTTATGAATGGCATGCCAGAAAAACTGCTTGTCTTTCGCGGCAAACCATTCGTCGTGCTATTTTCCAACTTCCTCGAAATCGTTGAAGCGCTGCTCTGCGAGCGCGTGCCCCATTGAAGCGAAAAGGTGATAATCAGATGGCGCCAAGTATGGGGAGTACGGCGGGTGCAGAAGGATGTCCCATCCAAGCGATTTCAAGGTGTCTTTCACTAGTTTTGTTGTGTGCTGCGTACTTTTCGCTGGCGCCATCTCTTAGTTAAACCGGGGAAAATGTATGCATATACCTGGTATTGATCTTCTCCATTGCTCGTAAACCCCTGGTGATTGTTACTTGTCACACATGTAATGCTTCTGCTAATTGCCGTTGAATTTGAGTTGGGTCACCATCCTGCAATTGCTCGTTTTCACTTTTTTGTGATCTACCAGCTCACTGTCTTTCACATTGAAAGCACCACTTTTAAATTGTCGAAACCATGACTCACATGTTCTAATTGATGGAGCATGGTCGCCATATGTTTCTACCAGCAAACGATGACTTTCAACTGCCTTTTTCTTATGATTAAAAAAGAAAAGCAATGCGTGCTCCAAATGTTCGTTTTCAGGCACAAAAATCGACATGATCACTGAACGATAAAACACAGACGGTAATTTTTGGCGGATTCAACTTGTGTGTGTTTGTAGTTAAATCTCAAATGAACAAAATGACCTAAACAAAGGTGTTACGCACTTACCTAGCGTCCAGGTCCCCCCTAACATCCACAAGCCCCCTTTCGTTGGATTCTCCTCTCTACCTCTAAAAGGAGAACAACTCGCCAAGTAGCTAATTTGCATAAACTACTATGTGGAAATTCTACTTGGTAGAGAAAAAAATAATAAAACGGCGTTGGCGCCAGATAAAAAATAAAACGCCAACGGCAAATAAACAAATATTTGGGTTTCGACGTAAAACGACAAAACCACACACATGTGTCCAAATCACGAATTATCAAAAGAATTATCTGAAAAGGAAAGCCGCCACTACAGCTGAACAGGGGAGCATTGCTTCAACGCCCCCTGCACCCAGTCGCCGAACAATCAGCAGCTGACAAGCAGCAACTGCAGCGAACGCTAAACAATCAAGAATTACCAAGTAAGTCCTTTTCCCCTTCTCTGACAACATAAATACTTCAAATATATTAAATATATTACATTCAACGGGCGAGTTAGAAAAGAAAGTCACCTCTCAGAACCATTTGAAATCAGTGACGGACTAAAACAGAGGGATGGCATCTCACCATGTCTTTTTAACCTTGTGCTCGAGTATGTCATCAGAAAGGTACAAGACGACAATATGGCCGGATCATCCCTGAACGGGGCCACACAAGTGCTCGCATATGCGGATGACATCGCCGTTTTGGGCGATAATCTACAAACTGTAAGTAAAAACTGTGAAATCATCATGCAAGCGACAGAAGAGGTGGGCCTAGAAATAAATGAAGACCAAACAAAATACATGATTACGACGAGAGCATGTGGACCTCAGGGAACACATATAAACGGCAGAGGCAAGATATTTGAAAAAGTTAAAGAATTTAAATATCTGGGAACAATACTGACGGTCAGTAACGAAATGTCGAAGGAAATTAACAAAAAATCTACACTCCGGCAACGCGAGTTGGCACGCAGTCAGTAAACTGCTGAAATCCAGACTGCTATCACGTAACATAAAGATCCGTGTCTATAGAACCATAATCATGCCGATTGTTCTATATGGATGCGAAACATGGGCTCTCACGGAAAAAAAAAAACAAATTCCGTGTATTCGAGAATAAAGTTTTAAGGGGTATCTTTTGAGGTAAATATGACGAGGACGCAGGACAATGGAGGAAACTCCACAATCACGAATTGGAAGAGCTGTACCACAAACCTACAATAGTGAAAGTAATCAGATCGCGAAGATTAAGATGTGCCGGACAAGCGGTGCGAATGGGCAACGATAGGACCGTGCGTCGAATTCTTGACGGTAGACCAACGGGAAAGAGACCGACAGGACGGCCGCGACGGAGATGGGAGGACAATGTTAGGTTTGACCATGAGGAGATCGGATCGGCTGGTCAAGAGTGGAAGAAGAGTGCACAGGACAGGGGACGATGGTGGAGTAGAGTTGGTAAGGTAATGAACTTCCGTGTTCTTACAGGTCAATAAATAGTAATGGTATAGTATAGTAGTAAGATTTATAAAATGAGGCACAACAAAACGCTCCTAGTTTAATTAATTTCTTCTGTTTGTTTTTTTCATCATCATCATCATCGGCACTACAACCTGGAACCGGTCTTGGCCTTATTTAGCAAGCCCTGAGGCTTGTTAAATTTTCCATAATGATTTGTTTTTTCCTGGCAAGGTCATTAGTCTTGCGCCAGAGGCTCCCCGACGGGGAATCGAACCCCGGTCTCCCGCGTGACAGGCGGGTATACTAATCAGTATACTATTGAGCAGCTAAGTTTGTTTTTTTAATTACCTTAAATATCGGGTTTTTCAATAGGGACTTGACAACTTTGAATTTAACTTGTGAACGCACCCTTTCACTAATCATCGAACTGTCACTATCAATTTATTCAGTAAACTCAACATTTTCATCATAGTTAAGTACACGAAACTTTTTTTTCTATTTTTTTTTAATTAGACTGCTCTCGGGAGAGGCGAACCTATAGCGCCGAGTGGGCGCCCCGAGATGCCATCAAATAACTGTTGCAGGTTGCAACGCTCCGGGAACACTCCCATGGGAAGGGAGTTCCACAGCTTCCCCGCTCTGTAACGGAATGCAAATTAGAAAAATTTAGTACTGAAATTTGGAGTCGGTGACCGCAACTTTGGTTTACATCCAAACAAGATCAAGCTGACACAAGAATTGAAGCCGATGGACCGTTTGAAGCGACGTACGTTCTCCGATTCGGCTCTGGAAAAGATGCGCCAAGTTGATGAATTTCATCGCAAAATCATCTTCAGTGACGAAGCTCATTTTTGGCTCAATGGGTTCGTCAATTGGTCGGGTGAAAATCCACATGTGCTTCATGAATCACCACTTCATCCACAAAAAATAACTGTTTGGTGCGGTTTGCATGCCGGCGGCGTCTTTGGACCATTTTTTTTTTCGTCGACGATAACGATCGTCACGTTACTGTGAATGGCCATCGTTATCGCGCAATGATTACCGATCATTTTTGCCCGAAGTGGAAGATATGGACTTGAGGGTGACATGTGGTTTCAACAGGACGGTGGCACAAGCCACACAGCACACGATACAATCGATTTATTGAAGAGTAAGTTTGATGAGTCTGGCGCAAGACTAATGACCTTGCCCGGAAAAAACAAATCATTATGGAAAATTTAACAAGCTTCAGGACGTGCTAAATAAGGCCAAGACCGGTTCCCGGTTGTAGTGCTAATGATGATGATGAATGATGAAGTTTGATGAGCGTGTTATCTCAAGAAATGGGCCAGTCGGTTGGCCGCCTCCTTCGTGCGACTTAACGCCTCTAGACTATTTTCTTTGGGGGTACGTCAAGTCATTGGTCTATGCCAACAAGCCGACGACATTGGAAGAGCTCAGAGCCAACATTGAACGCGCAATAGCGGCCGTTTCGGCCGAAATGTATGGCCGAGTCATCGAAAATTGGGTCCAACCAATCGATCGCTGCAAACGTGCTCGCGGTGGCCATATGAACGAAGTCGAGTTTCATTCATAAATGTTTTGATTGTACTTCTAGCCGATAATAAAGTTTTTGAAATATCTCAAATGGTTTGCGTTTTATTTAAAAAAACAAAAAAAAAAAAGTTGTCTAGTCCCTATTGGAAAACCCGACATAAATAGAAGTAGTAATTCTTTCGCATGTATATCAACTCCTTTAAATGCTCAATATTTTAAAGTTATCTGAATTCACTCACCTGACAAATTTTTTCCCATATCTCGTCGCAACCAGTTTTTTCTTGGAAACTGAGCGCCAAATCGAAATTATCTCCTTCAGACCACACTATCAATGTATCTTGTTGCTTTTGATAGGCTGTATCCGGTTGAATTTTACTTTCTAGCAGTAATGAACCATCAGATTCTGCTCGCACTAATAATGAAATACCTTAAAATAATTTTTATATAAATGATTTGATTTTATATTTTTGAACTAGTTTCATTGTTTACTTATTTTTTTGATCCTTATTACCTTTTAGCCGATCAACATAATTTGATGAAACATGACCTGTCCCACGATCGTCCCATTGTCGTTCCGCGTTAAGAGCGTAGAGCTTAACACGCCGTCGGGTATCTGTCGTCATGTTGGCTAACGTTATGTTGGTTTTTTTGGAAGGCTTCTTGGAACGTTTCCCCGTGTTTATGATTTTTAAATTCTTTTTCAATACAAAAATTTTTACTTGAAGTCGGGAAATATAGAAGGTGGTTACCTGAAAATAAATATGCACATGAAACAACGACACAGTCAGAAAAAAAAAATGGAACTGCTCTCAAAAAATCACATGTCCTCAGAAGCTCTACATTAGATTTTAATAGAATGTCAACTTGAGATTATAATGATTTATTTATATAGGTTTAAAGCACATTCATTTACCTCAGTAGCCGAGTTGGTAAAGGGTGTTCCTGTGCATATACAGGAGGTTCAACTGAAAATTCTGGCCTAAGGTGGAAAAATTGCAGCAAGATATATTGTAACTTGAAATTATTTTCAGGTGTTATGAATTGTAATGTTATTTGTTTTGTTTAAGTATATTCAATGCTTTTTCGTGGTAGAATAAATTGTCATTTGAACTGTATTCACATGAGCACATCTGGGGAATGCAAGCTTACATAATTATTTAACTGATATTAGACAAACCTTGCTTGCTTTGCATGAATGGATCTTTTGAACCAAATTTATTCTAACCCACTTACGAAAATCAAAAGCTAACATTGGGTCTTAGACTATAGAAGAGAGAAACACATTTCAAGAAATAACTTGGGCTGGACCCAACAGAATATGAAGATAATAAAAAAATGGGAAGAAATATATTTTTTATACTCTAGGTAGCTCCTTCTTTTTCGTTGCGGGAATATTTTAGTTTGCAGACAACTGGGAAAATGGCTACTGAAAATGTTTGGTTTCTTAGTTAAAGCAGTCTTCACCATTAAGGATTTCGTCTAGTACAGTGCTCTTGTTTTTTTTTTTTTTCAAAGACCTTTACCACTTTAACTATATACCTCGACATTGGTTAGTGTAGATATTGGGAGGAAAATATCTTTAGCCCTCTGAGAGAAATATGTTCACGGGAATGAACAGGCAGGCAAAACAATATTGAGCGGAACCCATATTGCTCAGAATTTCACATACATGTGGTCAAAAGGACTAGTCTTTGATACAAAGTATAGGGTTTTCCAATAGGGACTTGACAACTTTGGGTGAACGCGCCCTTTCACTAATCATCGAACTGCCACTGTCAATTTATTCAGAAAACTCAACATTTTCATCATGTACACGAACGAACGTCTGCAAATTATAAAAATTTACTACCGAAATTTGGAGTCGGTGACCGCAACTTTAAGAGCAACAACTCCAATTTTCGGTCGTAATTCTCGCCCTAGTAGACAGGCAATAACAAGTTTAGTGCAAAAATTTGAATCTACATATTCGTTGTGTGATGTTGCCGTGCTAATGAGACAACGGGTTGGTCGAAGTGTCGAAAATATCGCTGCCGTTCAGGCGTCCGTAGCAAACGATCCAAATCAGTCAATTCCACGGCGTTCTCAATTGGGCATCGCCCAGACCACTTTATGGCGAATTTTGCGTAAGGATCTTGGTTTACACCCATACAAGATCAAACTGACTCAAGAATTGAAGCCGATGGACCACTTGAAGCGACGTACGTTCTCCGATTGGGTTCTGGAAAAGATGCGTCAAGATGATGAATTTAATCGCAAAATCATCTTCAGTGACGAAGCTCATTTTTGGCTCAATGGGTTCGTCAATAAGCAAAACATGCGTTATTGGTCGAGTGAAAATCCACATGTGCTTCATAAATCACCACTTCATCCACAAAAAATAACTGTTTGGTGCGGTTTGCATGCCGGCGGCGTCATTGGGCCATATTTTTTCGTCGACGATAACGATCGTCACGTTACTGTGAATGGCCATCGTTATCGCGCAATGATTACCGATTATTTTTGGCCCGAATCGGAAGATATGGACTTGGCGGGCATGTGGTTTCAACAGGACGGTGCCACAAGCCACACAGCACACGGTACAATCGATTTATTGAAGAATAAGTTTGATGAGCGTGTTATGTCAAGAAATGGGCCAATCGGTTGGCCGCCTCGTTTGTGCGATTTCACGCCTCTAGACTATTTTCTTTGGGGCTGCGTCAAGTCATTGGGCTACGCCAACAAGCCGACGACGTTGGAAGAGCTCAGAGCCAACGTTGAACGCGAAATAGCGGCCGTTTCGGCCGAAATGTGTGGCCGAGCCATCGAAAATTGGGTTCAACGAATCGAACGCTGCAAACGGTGGCCATATGAACGAAATCGAGTTCCATTCATAAATGTTTTGATTGTACTTCAAGCCGATAATAAAGTTTTTGAAATATCTCAAATGGTTTGCGTTTTATTTTAAAAAAAAAAAAAAAGTTGTTAAGTCCCTATTGGAAAACCCGATAGTTAGTTTACCAATCATAACGACATTTTGGCGTCCGAGTGTTGAAATGCAAACTCGTCAAGTTCGGAACATTTAAAATGAAACAAGAAATGGCTCACCAAGCAAAACTTTTTATTTGGTAAATATGTTTAACTGATGACTTTCCGAGCTTGGTCACCTGTGGGATCCTAAACAAACAAACGGATCTTCACACACGCGTCCGAGTGCAGTGCAAAGTTTTCTGTGCGATCCTATGCAAGCAAACGGATCTCCGTACACGCGTCTTAGTGCTGTGAAAGGTGCGAGAATATACGCGCGAGTAATGTGCAGTGCGGGAAAACCCTCTACCCTTTCCATCCCTTGTGTCTGTTTTCCTTTTTTTCGCATCTCTGTTTGCGTCCCTCAGGCATCGATACTCTCGATTGATTAATAAAGTTTGGAGATTTTATTGTGTCTGAGTGGCATAACGTTCATCATGGAAGGGATGTGACCTGGATTTCGGCACGGATCTAGTGGGGCACCTACTACAAGGACATACGAACTGTAGTGGTTGCTTTCGCTTATCTATTGCTGGTCCCGACTTGCATCCTTTCCCGAGGCAGTATTGGTTTTCTGTGTAGGGCCATTTCAATGGACCGGGGATTTCGCGTTGATATGTGTAACATTCGCGGCTTGAGATGCAATTTCTCTTCTGTGTCTGCCAATCTTTCTAACAAGAAACCAACTATCCTTGCACTTAGCGAAACCCAGGTGTTGTATTTATTATTCGTCATCGCTCGTGCACGGTAAATGCACCGTGCGTAAACACCATGTAATTACTAATACAGATATTTCCGATTTTAGTCTACCTGGATATAAGTTAGTGCCACTGTTCTTTTCACATCGTGGTATAGCCACATATATACGAAATGATATTGTTTATCAGCTTCTGCCACAATATGGGCTCTGTTCCAACCCAGAATTTGATTTCTCTTGGCTAAAACTACACGTTCGTAAGCATATCATACATTACTGCTTTCTTTATAGAAGCCCAAATTTGGATAGAAACGTATCTTTTAACGAATTTGATCCTCTGTCTGATTCTATCGATAGTATCTTGACCCTATATTTGCACACTGAAATCGTTATTGCGTGTGATTTTAATGTGCATAACTCTCAGTGGTTTCGTCACTCCGGACACACAACACCTGAAGGTCAATATGTCCAGCTTTTTGCTGTTTCATATAGTTTAACTCACCTCGTCAATGAACCACCTCAGCTACCAGATATATATGGTCATTCCGCCAACACACTGGACTTGTTTCTCACCTCCCACCAGAACAAATACACAATTGAAGTTTCTTCGCCCTTGGGCACTTCAGACCACTGTGTCGTGTCAACTAAATTTCCTCTAACCAATAGTTACGTTAATGAGAAAGCTCCCAAAAGAACAGCATGGTTCTACGAGAAAGCCAACTGGGAAGGTCTGAACGACTTTTTTGGGAGGTTAAATTGGTCGTTATTTTTCCTCCATAACGATGTTGACTCTATAGAGGACACGATTCTACTTGGCATGCGGACCTTTATTCCGCACAGAGTAAAGAGTATCAAACCCAAGAGAAATATGTGGTTTGATTCCGGGTGCAGAGAAGCCATTAAGGCTAAAGAGTTGAGCTTCCGGTTGAATAAATCAAACAATACTGAGGGAAGCCGGAAAAGATTTAAGAGAGCTAGAAACGACTGCAATACGTATATTCAACGCGCCAAGTTCTTGCATGACCAGAGAGTGAGACAAACATTTCTCATCATGCAATAGCATATTTAAGAGAGCTAGAAGTGACTGCAATGCGTATATTCAACGCGCAGAGTTCTTGCATGACCAGAGAGTGAGACAAAAAATACTACACTCTCTCACGGGTAGCAGAAACTTCTGGGCATTTGTGAAGAACATCTAAAACTCGGTCTCCTCATCCATTCCTTCGGTAATAGTCAGTGACAGGCCAGTGACCAATGCAATAGAGAAGGCGAATCTACTTGCTACACATTTTGCAGCCAACTCAACGCTGCCTGATACCACATCAGTTCGACCTCAACTTGAATATAAGCAGCACACCATGGGCCACATTTGCTTCTGAACGCGTACTGTTGCTCGCGCACTCAAAGAGCTAAACGCAAACAAATCCGCTGGTGTGGATGGCATTCCCCTAATCCTCTTGAAGAGATATTTCTCTGTTGAATACCACATCAGTTCCACCAGCATAAGCAGCACATCATGAGTCAGATTCACTTCCGAACGCATACTGTTGCCCGCGCACTCAAAGAGCTAAACGCACACAAATCCGCTGGTCCGGATGGCATTCCCCCAATCCTCTTGAAGGGATGTTCCTCTTCACTCGCTAAACCATTGCGGAAAGTCTTCCGTTTGTCTTATTCTATTTGCCGGTTCCCAAATAGATGGAATTCAGCGAACATTCAGCCAATTCCCAAAAAGGGCAACAAATCATCCCTCTCTTCTTATCGACACATAGCACTAACTTCTATTCTCCCCAAGGTAATGGAATCACTGATTAACCGTTAACTTTCGAAATATCTGGAATCAAATGACCTCCTCGATGACCGCCATTATGGCTTTCTGAGCAACAGGTCCACAGGAGATTTGATGGCGTACCTTACCGAAAAGTGCAGCCATTCCATCCATTACTAGACAACAAGGTTGTTGCACTGGATATTTCAAAAGCCTTCGACAGAGTTTGGCATCCAGCCCTGTTGTCAATATGGCATTCATATGGAGTGGACAATTCTCTGATCCAATGGATAAGAGACTATCTTTCTGGCCGTTCAATCCAAGTGGTTTTTGATGGTGTCAAATCTGTCTCCCATCAAATTAATGCAGGTGTTCCCCAGTGTTCGGTACTCTCACCCACTTTTTTCCTGATCTTTATAAATGATCTCTTGTCAATTACTCACAACCCAATTCACTCGTTTGCTGATGATAGAACGTTGAGTTTCTCATAGTCATATGAACATTCCCGACCAAACTCTTCGAACGTCACTACCAACCAGGAACTTATGCTTGATTCATTGAATTCAGACCTCAACAAGAAATATCAGTGGGGATTATCTACCCGAGTAGAATTCAATGCCCTAAAAACCCAGTCCTGCCTCTTGTCGTCAAAGGTGAACCCCAAGTAAATATACTGTCGATGAACGACACTTGCATCGACGAAGCCAATGAATTATCAATCCTCGGCACTCGAATTAATTCGACTTTTAACTGGAATGACCACATATTTGAAGCTGCGAAAAGTGCAGCCAATTGTGTGGGATTCCTTAAGAGATGCAAAAGATACTTCACTCCATCCAACCTGGCCCCTGTTTACAAGGCGTATATTCGTCCAAAAATGGTGTTCAACTTCCATATTTGGTCAGGCGCATCCAAAACTGCACTACACGTGCTCGACAGGATGCAAAAACGAGCAGTGAAACTTATTGGGGACCCAGCCGTAAGTCGATCAATTCCGTCGTTAGAACACAGGCGCAACGTATCATGCCTATCTCTTTTCTATAGGTATTACACCACGGATGTTACTCAACTGAACGTGCTGAATGTGTTCCGCCCCTTCAAACATTTTCCCGCAATACCCGGCAATCTGTGAATGCACATCAGTTCACGTTGAAAGTAGAGTTTAGGCACACAAATAAACATAGAGAGTTGTTACACCTCACTACACACCCCATCTTAAACAATTAATACTTCAGGCATCCTCACACCACCTAAAACATAATCTCAAGCAATCAATCCTCATACCACCCCAAACAATTAATCCTCACAAGTATTTTGGATACAATGCAAAATACGCCTTCTTCCCATAGACAATCAATTAAAACACATATCGCATACGCTGCGATAAACGCCTATCTACTCCAAAGCATATCACACATCATGATTATTCATAATACCGGCCGATTTCTTCCCATAAAGAATTACAATACATATCGCATACGTTGTGATAAACGCCCAACCGCTCCAAAAACATATACTTCATGATTACTCAAACGAGCCCAAGGTCGCTCGCCCCGATCAAGCAAGGTCAGCAAGCTCATGTTTCGACTACACGTCTTTACGATGTTATACAAGCTATATGACACGAGCGGTGTTGTCAAAGGCCACCAACGACGAAGTAATTGAGCGTCGGTAAAGTGCTGAGTTCGGCGAAGTAGCGAACACAGCAGTGAAGCGCAATTAATCGTATGATACGATTAGCACACACGGAATGCCCTATAATTAGTTCTCCGCATGAAAGCAATTAAGTAATTGTGCAATTCATTACCGCTGCATTTTTAGCAGGGCAAACTGAACAATTACTGAAAATTGCAAATTACCTATGACAGGCAAATAACCTCAGAATAGGTTACACATTCTGAGTGAGGAAAATGCATCTGCAAGGAGACTGCGGCCTTTTGCACAAGTACAGCGGGTCTTCTTGTTATTTAAAAGTCATAAGTTAAAGGGATCAACACCCTCATTTAAATTATAAATAAAGTTTGTGAGTTCAAATGAAGTGAAGTGTGTTTAATTTCTTACAACACAAACTACGGGAAGCAATCTAAAGAGAAGACAACACTACGTGGAAGCCACGAAAAAGGAGAAGACCGTACCACGTGTAAGCCGTAAGTAACCCCGCATTACTATTACCTATAACTTAAAAGTGGAAGTTGAGAAACGTACACCACTGATTCCTATAAACACACTCTCAGATAACTAAATAATAAACGCTAATATCTGAAATTACGCTCAGATGTTACAGAGTTATTCTTTAGCCGAACCACACGAATGTGGAATGTTCTGGCTGATCATGTGTTTCCTGGCCGTTGTGATGTCCAGACATTTAAGACCAATATACATCGACACCTCCTTTCCTTATCCACTTTCTCTCCATCCGCTCGCACTGTGCTCTGACATTTAAGGGTACTTCAAAATCCCCTTTTGTGCGCGCGTTAATGTATTATAAAAAAAAAAAAAAATATATATATATATATATATATATATATATATACAAGCTGATATAATTTTCAATGTACTGTAATTATAAGTGTACTCTAACATATACGAGGGCAACTTGATAAGTCAAGGAGTTTTTGAATCGCCCGCGCAGTAACTTTAAATGTAACACTGCTCCCGTCAACTGCCAGCTATAAGTAGACTATTGTCAAGGTTTGAGTAAGCTGCGTCATTCAGTTTGTGTTTGGCAGACATTGAAAGCAAACAACCTCGTGAATTTTAACGAAAATGGAAGATTGAGTCTCTGACCAGCAAAGGGAGCAAAGCGTTTCCCCTTGAACGTAATATTTATTGCACCGGTTAACAGTCGAAAGTGCGGTGGGGATTTGTTTTCTTATTTCTTCCGAGTGAAGTGCGAAATAAACAAATCCAAGACAAGTGAAAAAAAAACATTGAGACAGTGAAGTGTACGATCAAGTGCTCCAAGCCATGGTTCTTGAGGGCGGTGGAGAGGAAGAGTTCCTTAGCTCTAAGGAAATGTATGTATGTAGGCTCTGCAAGTGATTAATGAATATAAACAAAAAGTGGAACTTATTTTTCATCTAATAGTTTTGTTAATTTAAACGAAGAAACAAAAAAATGTAATAGTATTTAAGTAAAATAAATAAACCATTGGCGCAAGGCTAATAACCTTGTCAGAAAAACAAATTATTATGGAAAATTTAACAAGCCTCGGGACTTGTTAAATAAGGCCAAGACCGGATCCCGCTTGTAGTGCCGATGATGATGAAATAAACTATAAAAAAAAAAAAAAAAAATAAAAAAAAAAATTGAAGTGATTTTCGTGATATAGATATTTTTTTTCGGCAAATAAGCATTTTATTTCTCAACGGAGTCTCCTTTTAGTTCGATATTTTTAGTCCATCGTTTTTCCAATTTTTTATTTCTTCCAAATAATAGGTTTTCTCAAGGCCTTCAAACTAGGCATTAGTTTCTGTGATGACTTCTTCAATCGACCCAAATCTCTTACCCCCAGCCTTTTATTCAGGTTTGGAAACAGCTCTATACATTTAGTCCAGCGTTTTTCCTATTTTTTTAGTCCTTCCAAATAATAGGTTTCCCCGAGGCTCTCCAAATAGGCGTTAGTTTCTGTGATGACCTCTGTATTCGACCCAAATCTCTTACCGCCCAACCATTTCTTTAGGTTTGGAAACAGTAAATATTCGCTCGGGGCTAAATCTGGAGAATGTGCCGGATGGGGTAGTAGTTCGTAGTCCAATTTGTGGATTTTGCTTGATTATGCTTAATCAGCACACGAAATTCACTTTTTTCCATTTTCGTTAAAATTCATGAGGTTGTCTGCTTTCAATGGCTATCAAACACAAACTAAATTTCGCATCGTGCTCAATCTGCGACAGTAGTCTACTTATAGATGGCAGTTGACGGGAGCAGTGTTCTACTTAAAGTTACTGCGCGGGAAATTCAAAAAGGCACTGACTTATCCACCTACCCTCGTAGGAATATGCTAAAGTTCTGTGGCGGTTCCGCCAAACCCCACGGTCCACTTACCTGAAGAACCCCCATAACTTCGACCCAATCTTATAAGTTCTGTTAATGCAATCGCATTAGCACCTGTAAATACTTCACGCATTAAGTTCATCAAAGGTATTTAGCTAAAAGCTCCTGGAAGAGAATTCTTACCATCATTTATTAATTCGAATTAAAAATTCCCTATAAGAATTCTCTCCAAACTTCTCATAAATTCCCTGAAAGAAAACTCATCGGTTCACATATAATGCAACCGCATAATCAGGGAATCCTAACCTTGAGTTGGCTACTCCCACCCTCAACATGTGTACAATAAATTTATCTACATACACATTGGCTGGCGACCCTTTTACCCAACGATAAACAGTCCAACGCAGCTGCATATAATTAGCGCAATAGACGCTGGAACTAATTCCCTAACTCGCACCATGTGCAAACAAAAGAACGCTGTCCTTCAGCAGGCATTCTGGCGATACGGCAACCAATTCAAACCATTCAAGTATTCCAAATGCATCTATCATCTAATGAGTTGCAACTTGTTTACTCAGTTGAACTCTCAGATTATAAATTCCCTTTGTCCTACATATTCCTGGATCCGTTTACCGTTGACGTTCTCACATAAGTAAACACAAACCCAATTACCATCCAATGAGATTCGGCTTGTTTGTTTAGCCGAACTCACATCTCAAGGAGGCACATCCCCTTTCTTCGTCAGTTTCGTTCTCATGGCTTTCTCCCACGAATGAACCAATGTACACACATACATGTGTACCACCATGATCTTTATTACGAGATCTGATTTTCTATTCCACAGAGAGAGACTTTACGTCTCTCTTGTGATAAGTAAAAACATATCCTTAGCGGAGAGGATATCCACCACCACCGAATCGAGGGTGAATCAAGATCCAGATTCCAACCCTCGATTGAGTCGTATTTTAACATTCAGCCACGCTGGTCGGTTTTTCTCCTGCTCCCCGTAGCGCCGCGGGGACGCATCAGTCCCAGAGTCTTATTCAACCCAGTGTCCGAGTCCTTTATTCTATGTGTCGAACCAAATTGTTCTCCTTTTCGTGATTCATAACTTGAGAAAGGATAGAAAAGTGTTACGGTTGTTATTTTAGAAGTGTCGGTTCTTTGCACTGTTGAAATTAAAATATAGTAAATGTGCTCAAGGATATGCGACACCGAGTACGCAAAATTACAGGGGAAACAAAAGATTCGATGAATCGGAAATGTGAAAGAACAATTTTATACATCAAGTTTGTGGATTATAACGTGTGAAATATTTGAATTGTTTTGTGTTTTGAAAATAAAAGGACCCTTATAACGTAACTCCCAGCGTTTCATTCTCTCCTGTGATTGATGTTTTTTGCTTCCCTCGGCGATCACTCGTTTGTATTTGGTGCAACGTTTAGTGGATGTTGGGGATGAGAAGTGAAGCAGTGCCGTACTCCGGTGCACGTACTTCCTACCCCACAGTACTACCCCGTGGATAACAACTAAACTTGCTTTAGATTGCTAAGAAAGAAGTAAGACTCCCACTGTTTTAGTAGTTGAAGAAGTAAGACGGTTAAATCGCGCATGACGACCCAGTGTTATTGTAATCGTTCGACAATACATTTAGAACATATTATAATAAAATTGTAGTAAATTATGGGAAGAGTGAAGTGGTTTGGCACTACATGGGTTGCAATTACATTGTCTGTTGTTTTATACTATCCTTAGACCTTACATTCATAATAAAATTGCTAAATAAATATGCAACTGTAGGTATTCAAAAGTTAAGCAGTTATATTCGTTTTTATATAATTAAAATACGCTACTCATCTTATCAAGGATCTGAATCACCATTTTAACTTACTTAAAATGCAAATGTGTCTATTGGTTAACACTGCAGCTTGCATTCGCTTCCCAAAGATCTAAGCATTTTCGCATTATACATCAATCCTGAAAAAAAAAACATATTTAACATTATCGATACATTGTTGAAATGAAAGTTCTAATTTACTAATAATATAATTAATAAAACTTCGTCTGTCTCAAACGTTTTACAACTTTTCTAATCAATTACACTTTCATTTTTCTTTTCTGCGAATGTTTTTTAATATTTTCATAAAAACAGTTTTATTTACTATGATGTGCAAATTTGCTAACAGCAAAGTTTGTATATCCACTTTTTTTTTGGGTAACACCCCATTCAACGGGAAGACAATGTAAAGGGTGACCTTGAAGAAATTAGATGAGGTGGCGAAGCGTAGAGGCAACGTGTACAGAATAGGGTAGCTGCGTTAGTGAAGTCATAAACCTTCAGGTACCTACAGGCCAATGAGTAATAGTAATAATAATAATACTATACTATTTATTGGCCTGTAGGAACCCGGAAGTTCATAACCTCACCAAATCGACTCCGCCATCGTCCCCTGTCCTTCCACGCTTGCCCATCTGATCCGATCTCAAGGTCAAACCTCACATTGTCCTCCCATCTCTGTTACGGAAGTCCTGTCGGTCTCTTTCCCGTTTGTTTACCGTCAAGAATTCTGCACACGGTCCTATCGTTGTCCATTCGCCCCACATGCCCGGCCCATCTTAATCTTCGCGACCTGATTACTCTCACTATTGTAGGTTTGTGGTATAGCTCTTCCAATTCGTGGTTGTAGAGTTTCCTCCATTGTCGTGCCTCCTCGTCATATTTATCTCTAAAGATACCCCTTAAAACTTTATTCTCGAATACGCAGAAAAAAAACGTTATGGACAAAATTTCCATCTGCAAATCGCTGGTCGACAGCAACAAAATCGACCCATTTTGAAGCGGGTGGCAATTGGTAATGAAAAGTGGGTGACTTACGACAGCATATACCAGCAGTAGTCCTTAACAAGTGTGCTCCAGAACTGTCGCCGGTGCTTGGCAGGCTCTTCCGCTTATCTTGTACACGGAGGACATTTCCTAATTTGTTTATTTATTAATTTAATAATAATAATAATAATAAACAAAAAATAATAATAATAATAATAAACAAAAAATAATAATAATAATAAAAAAAAATAATAATAATAACAATGAAAACAACAAGAAAAGTAATAATAATAATAACAATAACAACAACAGCAACAACTGTTATTTCACCAGGACAACGCTAGGCCACACACATCTGTGATCACTCGCCAAAAATTTTCGGAGCTTGGTTGGGAATCGATGTTACATCCACCACATAGCCCCGAACTTGCTCCATCAGGTTACCATTGATGAGCCAGCGCAATCCACCTCGGAAGCTGAAATCCACCAAAAAGAGAGATTTTGCTCTCAATTTGGTGGAATTGGTATTTTGAGCTGCTTCCAGGAAATCGAACGATCAATTCGGATGTGTACTGTCAACAACTGGGCAGATTAAATACAGCGATCAACGGAAAACGGCCGGAGTTGGTCCATCGAAAGTGTCATTTTTCACCAGGACAACACGGGGTCACATACATCTCTGATCACTCGCCAAAAATTATTGGAGCTTGATTGGAAATGAATGTTACATTCACCATTTATTTCGATCTTTGCAAGACTCTTCGGATGGTAAAACTTTCAATGAAGATGACGCTGTAAAATCGTATTTGATTCAGTTTTTTGCTGATAAAGATCAGAAGTTATACGAATGTGGAATTTGCTAGAAAGATGAAGTTGCCAGAAAGATGGCAAAAGGTCATCGAAGAAAATGGAAAATATACCGTTTGTTAAAGTTTATTCGTTGAATTAAAAAAAAAAGGGTTTTATTTATCTGAAAAAATCGGCAATTACTTAGTTGCCAACCTTATAAAATCAACGATGCCTATAAAAGATCTTGGATATAAGATTGCTATTTTGCCAGTTTTATAACTAACAACCGTGACATTTGAGTGGTCGCAACCAACTGATACATCCAATACCAACATGAACCGACGCCATCGAAATTTCTAGTGAGTTCTAAATGATTGGCGTACCGGTGTTGCTGTTTTCTCACAGTTTACTTATGAATAAATAATAATAATATTAACAATAACAATAATAATAATAATAATAATAATAATAATAATAATAATAATAATAATAATAACACTTGTTCTACATCGAACCGCCCAGGTTTTGGACATTTTATCTACAACAGCAACTTTGCGACTGAACGAACAGCTTCCTCAAAAATCAATCCATCCGAGTTGTTGCGGACGACGATCTGTATCCTGTTAATTCCGGAGGGACTCAAGACTTTATTTTGGCTACAACATTGTTTTTGCCTCACATAAATGATTTGTTAGATTCAACGGATAACCGAGTGTTCAGTTTTGCGGATGATAGTATGCTTCCTCTTTTTTGAGTGATCGACCAATTAGTGCGTCAACGTCCCACCAGCTGAGATATAACCAGATCGACTTTTCGAATCACGGTCTGGATAAGGTCCTGCAGCGGGGAAAGGCCAATACCATCGAGTTCGACTTCAATGCAACGAAGAGACAATATGCAACATTCGCAAAGAAAAGTGAATCATCCGTTCCACAGCTGATGATGAATGGCCAGGCCCTCGAATCTGGGGTAAACATAAAATGTCTCGGTGTTATGGTCCGTGGGAATGTATCGTGCCATATAAACACGTGTTGAACATCACCAGGTTCGCCCTTGGAAAACTGAGTTCTCTTTTTAGACCAAGAAATATGTTACTCCGGCCCAACTTTTTCTCCTGTATAAATCTCAAATTAGACCCGCGCTCGTATATTGCTCTCATGTTTGGAGCTTCGCTCCTAAACATATCCTCGACCTACTTGAGAGTATATAAAGACGAGCGAACCGCCTGATCGGGGACACGGTGCTGGCGTCGGAACTACAGCCGCTATGACAGGCGCGTAGTCAATCTTTGCCTGTTTTACAAATATTATCACGTTGAACGTTGTTTGGAGATTCGTGGTATTGTTCGTCCCACAAGGCAACCCGACAGATCGCACCAATTTGCGGTTCATCTCCCGACGGGGAACATCCCTGCATCAGAATTCGTCCCGTTACAAGCGGGAAAGCTGGGGAGTTATCCCAGAGCTTTAGAGCCTGCAACTGCTCAAGAAGAACTGCAACAGTTATCTAATGGTATTTTGTGGCGCTGAGTCGGCGCTGTAGGTTCACCTGTCCTGAGAGAAATATAGTAAAAAAAAATTTTAAAAAAAATTAAAAAAAAAATCTATCGTCCATAAACGTGTGAATCGGGTTTAGTGTGAAAATATGAATTTTAGATAATAGCTTTTACTTGTGGAACTGAAGATTTGGGTTTGCAAAAATGACACGGATTGATGTTGTTTCGTTCACCTGTCCTAAGAGAAGTATAATAAAAAAAAAAACACCCACACAAACTAATTTTGCAAGAATTTCCACTTCGGCGAACCCACCCCCCCCCCCCCCCCCCCCGGCTTATCCACAAATTCCCTGAAAATAGAAATGAGCAGTTTCTTGATCAGACAACAGTCCGCTTAACTTCAACTTTTTCCGACATGCCGCAAGATGTAAGATTCTTTTAGTAAACAACTGTTACATGTGGATCATCATCATCGGCACTACAGCCGCGATCCGGTCTTGGCCTTATTTAGCAAGTCTCGAGGTTTGTTAAACTTCCATAATAATTTATTTCTTCGGGCAAGGCTATTAGTTACATGCGGATAAACCTTACAAAACATTGGTATCACCCAGGATCGTATTATTTCAATCTACAGGGTGTCCCTAAACTTATTTTCAATTTGTTTTGCTCCCTGTACGAATGGTGGGGTTGGGGTGAAGCATATGTTGATATATAGGTCAGTAGTTGGAAACTCAGTCCCTACGGATCACCCCACAAGAGCAGCGTGTGTGTGGTGATTGCACAAATTTTATAAAAACTTATTCTATTATCGCGCAATGAAAATTTTGCAATGTATTTCAAATTCATCATATTAGAGAAAAGCTAAGTACTCAACTAATTCCACATGGGTGTAGAAATTTAAGACTAGTTTGTTATTGGAGAAAACATAGACAGGGCGTGCACAGGTCAGTTCGCGATTTCTCCTTTTGGAAAAGAGCAAGCGACTTATCAGAGCTAGATTTAGTGATGATTGACAATTTTCCCACTTCGGTTTTACATGCATTTATTGGTTTTATTGTGGCACGTCGTTCCAACAGGACGGTGCAACATCGCGCACATCTTTACCAGTTCTTCGTGAAATTTCAACCAGAAAATTGATAATCCACCGAGGTGACGTAAACTGAACTGTACGTACCCCCGACTTGACATCAATAGCCTATTTCTTGGGAACCAAGGTATACAGTTATCGATCCCATTTTCCATTTTTCCATTTTACGTACATTTTTATTTAGTTATTTTTCTTATATTTATCTTACTTGCTAGACAGAAAAATACTTAAATTCTAGCTTATTTAAATGACATTCTAACTTACTAGTTCCCTGCAGACACAGTAACCGATCCCACCTGTTGGATCAATTGAAAGCAATTATCAGAACAGAAATGGCCATGATAACAGAGAACGCGTGCCGGGCAGTTCTCAGTAATTCAGCGTTACATTACGAAGAGTGCCAGCAAAATAACAAAACACATTTACATGACAATATTTATTTATTGGCTTGTAGGAACCCGGAAGTTCATGACCTCAACGACTCGACTCCGCCATCGTTCCATCCCCTGTGCACTCTCCTTCCACGAGTGACCAGCCGACCCGATCTACTCAAGGTCAAACCCAACATTGTCCTCCCATCTCCCTCGCGGCCGTCCTGCCGGTCTCTTTCCCATTGGTCTACCGTCAAGAATCCTACGCACAGTTCTATCGTTGCTTACATGACAATAATATTCACAATATATATACCTAAGGAATGTCTTCTGTTTTTTTTTTTGCACTCCTTCACTCGCAAATACAACCCATAAAATATGTCTATAGCCAGTAATCAGTGTTAGCGAATCAGAGAGCGATGTTGCGTAATTAACAAGCGTTAATTATCACCCTCCTTTAAACCATTAAATTCTATCGCTTATTCGTGTCCTTATCCAAAGAAACACACATCACATTCCTGAAAACAACATTTCCTACATGAAATAGTCACATTCCAAAATCACATCATCCCTTATAACACTAAATCCTATCCCAACAATGATATTTTGTGGTCAAAATGTTTCAATACAAAAACTTTTCCATAACCCCCCATGAGCTCGCAGTTGTTCAAACCCCGACCCCAATGGGAATTGTAATATGTTCTGAACGACCGAAAAAAACAAATGTGATCATATTACAGTAGAAACCAACAACACTTCCTTTAACCTGGCAATTTATCATTATTTCACCGTTAGCTTAACGATTCTTTTGCATAGCGTTGGATGTTGCGAGAGCCAACCCCTAACTTAACGAATCAGTTGACGGTGAAGTGGGGGTATAAGGCATCCTCATATATAAGCTCACGAATTGGCGGGAGAGAGTAATACTAACTCAAAATTGAATCCGAAGAGGACAAAAACGAAATTGTATCCGTGGAGTGATAAGTCAACGACAAATCAAAGACAGTAAAAATTTAAATAAACCAAAATTGAATCCGAAGACAAAATCAAAATTGTATTGTATAGCTCTATACAACACTTATTTGTGGGGGCTTCCGGCTATGTAAGCCCGTGGGTTGAATGGGTTGTCCCTGTTTGCAAGGTGCGAGGGAGGTTATTGGGGGGATCGTCCTACCTTGTTTTTCGGCACCTTGTGTTCCTTCCGACTTTCAGCTTCCCTGTCCAGCTGGAGAAGTTTGAGAGGGTTTATTAAAGGGTGTGCGTGACCAACCACCTTTGGTCCTTCGCCGGAGTTTAGTTTTAAAAAGAGAGACGTTTTATTTGTTTTCTGCTAGTGTTGATTAATTTAATACTGTTAATTGCACCGGCTTAGGCTGTCTGCTTCTAATTAATTCTTGCCTACAACCGAACTCCCTATTTATACCTAAAATCAAATCAGAATTTCACATTCCTTCCCACGATTCATTTCTCACCTTGACACAGTCACCTGCTGCCAAACCAGTCGAAGGCCATGCCAACAACGATGGGAACTGCAACATTGCAATTTTGCCGCCATTCTCCCTGAGGTGAATGCCTATTCTGGTTGCAGCTCCAGCCCAAGGCCATGGGAAAATTTCGATTCAAGGTGATGCCAATCTGATTTGCCCGTAGCAAATAGCATGCATGTGCATGGGTGGAATTTCTTTGAAGGTGATGGAGTGTTGGGTGATCATCAAGGTGATAAGAATTTTTTTATTTGCTTGCAGCAAATAGCATGCAGGTGCATGGGCATGGGTATAGATGGAACGTGGGAATTTCAGAATTGAAAGTTTAGTTGTGGGAACGGAAAATAGTTTAGTGGGAAATAAAAATAAAGCTTCACAGCCACACCGAAAGAACTCCGTCGGTTTAAAGTTGTTAAAACTTTAATACAACATAATTTGTGGAATTAAGATTTAATTTGTGACGGTTAATGTCACATATGCATGCAACGATTGTGAAATTTGATATAAAATTGTAAAAACTTTTGGTTGAATCATCATCATCATCGGCACTACAACCGGGATCCGGTCTTGGTCTTGGCCTTATTTAGCAAGTCTCGAGGCTTGTTAAATTTTCCACAATAATTTATTTTTACGGGCAAGGTTATTAGCCTTGCGCCACAATTTTGGTTGAATAACAAAATAAAAACAAAATAAAAGCCCAGAACGACTATACATTATGGAAATATTGTGTATAAATTAAAAAGGAATACATAGGACATTTGGGATTTTATCGAGGTACGAGGGTTGCCTCTTATGTTTCGGGATTTGGCAACCCTAGTGTTGCAATCCGGCAATTGACAGCTCTGTCGTAAAGTTGGACATTTTTGAGGTTATACGCACTCAGAACGTTTTGACATACGAGCGCTATTTGTGTTGTTTACAGGAGCTTAAAAGATTCATCTCGGCCCAAAAATGGAATTAAATCGTCAACATTTTCGTGCGATTATTTTTTACAACTTTCGGCGTGGATTAACTCAGCAACAGTGCATGGATGAACTTAATTCAATTTTTGGCGATGAAGCTCCATCAAGGACCAGTGTTTATCGATGGTATGGTGAATTCAATCGTGACAGGTGATGAATCGTGGATTTACGCGTATGAGCCCGAAAGTAAACAGCAGTCGACTGTCTGGGTGTTTCAAGATGAGCCAAATCCAACAAAAGTTGTTCGCGCACGAAGCACTTCCAAGCAAATGGTCGCCCGTTTTTTCGGAAAAACTGGACATGTCGCAACCGTACCACTAGAACAACGCAGAACAGTCAATCCTGAGTGGTACACAACCATTTGTTTGCCAGTTGTCTTCCAAGAAATCAGGAAAACCAACCGCCGAAGACGGATCACTCTTCACCAGGACAATGCGAGCTCTCACACATCGGCTGCGACAATTGCATTTTTGAGCACCCAAAACGTCGATTTGATGGGTCATCCGCCGTACAGTCCTGACTTGGCACCGAATGACTTCTTTTTATTCCCGTACGTAAAAAACAAACTGAGAGGTCAACGTTTTTCGACACCTGAAGAAGCGGTTGCTGCATTCAGAATGCATGTGTTGGAGATACCTCAATCAGAGTGGCAAAAGTGCTTCGACAATTGGTTCAAACGCATGCAAAAGTGTATAGATTTTCATGGGGAATCTTTTGAAAAATAATAAAGTGATTTTCGATGATCAATATTTGTTTTTGTTCTCTAATCCCGAAATATAAAAGGCAACCCTCGTACATACCCAAAAGGACCAGTGACCAGGGACCAGGGAATCAACTGGTCGACCCGGGAAACTCAAGAGAACACCACGAAAAGGAAAACGGTAACTACCCCTCCTTCCTTTTACAAAAATATTTTAATTGTGGAGTAAAATGTGCAACAGCGATAGCGTCGGGTTGACGAGCACAGTGAGCAGAAGCGAAGTTCCAAATTTAATATTGGGTTGCACCACATGAAATGTCCGATTTTCGCTCAGTGGGGAAATAAGAAGTTCTCGAGTGAATATCTGCGCCAGAACGCTAAATTTTCTTTTTTTATAAAGTAAAGTGGTACGTGGGCTTGACGTGTGAGAAATTTAGGGTTCGTTACAAGTAGTTTTTTTTTTCTAGGATTTGTTTACCAGTCTGTCAAATTCGAACCCTCTTCCACTATGAATTTAAAATGGCACATAATGCGTCATTGGCAATGAAAAACATTAATGAGGCATTTGAGGATGTAGCGGTAAACGAACGCACTATACGACGTTGGTTTGGAAAGTTCCGTGGGGGAGATTTCAGCCTCGAAAATGAATCACGTGGGAAGCCGGAAACGTTAGTTGACGACGATATTTTAAGAGCAACGGTGGATGCGGACCCAACGAAATCGGTGCGGGAGATTGCACAAAGCATGGGGGTATCCCCAATGACAATAAGTCGATACCTTTCTCTCATAGGAAAGGTAAAGAAACTCGATAAGTGGGTTCCCCATAAACTGAATGAGTCACAAAAACTACGGCGCCTAGAAATCTGCGCATCGCTTAGATTAAGAAACCAAACTGAACCGTTTTTGCATCGGATAGTCACATGTGATGGAAAGTGGTTTCTGTATGATTACTGTAAAAGACCTGGGCAGTGGTTGGATGCAGATGAAAAACCAAACCACACACCCGAGCCCGATCTTCACAAAAAAAAAAAGGTTATGGTGACAATTTGGTGGACATCGAAAGGACCAATCCACTTTTCATTTCTTTAACCAGGAGAAACGATAAACGCTATCAAAAATTGTGAGGAAATCGCCATATTGCATGCTAAATTGGCTGAAAAGTAACCTGCGTTGGTCAATAGGCACGGCCCGATCCTTTTGCATGACAATGCTAGACCCCACACCTTACAAGTAACGGTGCAAAAACTGTTGCAGTTGGGATTTGAAATTCTTCCGCATTCATCGTACCCTCCTGACATTTCCCCAACGGACTACCGTCTTTTCCACAATCTGGATTCATATTGCCGGCAGAAGGTCTTCCGGAACCAAGCAAAGGTCATAAAAGCCTTTGAAGATTTCATTGCCTCAAAAAGTCAGCACTTCTACGAAAAAGGAATATTTGACCTTGTATCACGTTGGAGGAATGTCATAGATGCCAACGGATCCTATTTTGATTGAATACAAATTTACAAAGAAATAATATTGGCTTTTCAATTTTTACTATAAAATCGGACATTTCTTGTGGTACAACCCAATATGTTAATCTTGATTCTTTAAATCCATCCACTATTTCATTAAAGAATTTCGTTTTAAAAAAGAAAAACAGATTTAAAAAAAAACGTAAAAAACAGTCTATATTTATCTCCATTCATCATTCCCTCAATAGTGTCAACCAAATAACCGAAAAAAACCCCAAAACATGTTTTTTAGGGAAAATTGTATAGTTTTATAGCCGCCTCAATGGCTGAATTGGTAAGGAGGTTGTGTCTTGCGTTTGATTGTGCAAACCTAGGCTCAACTGAGGACTCTTGCTATTGTGCAGTTCGGCACAATTACTGAGTGCTAGGTGGGGTCCCTTACTAATAACCTTGCCCGGAAAAACAAATTATTATGGAAAATTTAACAAGCCTCGGGAGAGCTTCAAAATAAGGCCAAGACCGGATCCCGGTTGTAGTGCCGATAATGATGATGATGATGAGGTAGGGCCCCAAAGCCCAGCTGCCAGGTGAGTAACCACCCCATTAAGCTATAGGCTTCGTGAATAGGTTGGGAAAAAACCTTCAGTATCTTTCGGAGCCATTAGACAGCTAGATTCAAATAAAGCCCCTGGAGCTGATGGCATACCAGCTGAGCTGATCAAACAAGGAGGGACAGCGTTACATCACGCAATTGACGAGATCGTGGTGCACGTATGGGAGCAAGAGGAGATGCCGGAAGATTGGCGTCGTGGAATAATTTGCTCCATACATAAGAAGGGAGATATCACACTATGCAGCAACTATAGGGGTAAAACATTGCTGAGTACCGCCTATAAGATACTCTCCACTATCCTACAAGACCGGATATCCCCATACGCTAAAGCCATCATTGGTCAATATCAGTGTGGCTTCATCCCAGGCAAATCAGCAATTGATCTGATATTCACCCTTAGGCAGGCGATGGAAAAATGTCTAGAATTTAAGATTCCACTATATCATCTGTTTATAGACTTCAAGGCCGCCTACGACAGCATAGCCAGGGTAGAACTATATAATGCCATGAGAGAATTCGGCATTCCAAACAAATTGATACGACTTTGTAGGTTGACCAACGTAACTAGTCAAGTAAAAGTAGCGGGATTGCTGTCCAAACCAATAAACATCTATAATGGACTCCGACAAGGGGACGGTCTGGCCTGCCTCCTCTTCAACCTGGCGTTGGAGAAAGCAATCCGTGACTCTGGCGTTACAACAAGTGGGACTATTGTCACCAAGTCCAGCCAGATACTTGCCTACGCAGATGACATCGACATCATCGGTAGAACCGAATCGGCGGTACAGGAATCCTTCACCCAGATCGAGCAGGCGGCACAAAAACTGGGACTGCGCATTAATGAGGGAAAAACCAAGTACATGGTGGCAACTTCTGCGAAGAGAAGACCTAACGTTGGTCAAACTATCAGGGTAGTGGAGCACGAATTTGAAGTAGTGCAATCCTTTAACTACCTTGGGTCAATAGTATCAGCCGATAACAATATGGAAGAAGAAATACGCGAACGGCTGATTAAATCCAACAAAGCCTACTTTGGTCTATCAAGGCTCTTTAAATCCCGAAATTTATCCAGAACATCCAAGCTACTACTGTACAAGACCATGGTCTTACCAGTACTCATGTATGGATCCGAGACCTGGGTGCTTAATAAAAGGCACTCTGAACTCTTGGCCGCGTTCGAGAGAAAGGTCTTAAGGAGAATTGTTGGCCCCATATGTGAGGGAGGACGATTCCGGAAACGCTACAACCATGAGTTGTACGCAATCTACCTTGAAGCTCATATTGTAAGAAAAATCAAGCTCGGTAGAGTCCGGTGGGCGGGACACCTAGCTCGAATGAGCGAAGAGGAGCCTGCCCGGAAAGTCCTTTGTGGCAGGATGTATGGAAGGAGACAGCGCGGCAGACCTTGTCTGCGATGGAGGGATGGCGTAGACCAGGACGCCCAGAGCCTGGGAGTGCTAAACTGGATGACATCGGCTCGAAATCGGGACCGGTGGAGAGATTTGTTAAATAAGGCCAAGACCGGATCCCGGTTGTAGTGCCGATGATGATGATGATCTTTCGGAGCTGGGCTGATAGATCCGGTCGAGAAAAAATAGTATCACAGGGTGCTGCCTCAGCGCTATAAGTTTGCATTGCCTAGGAGAAAAGAAATAAAAAAGAAAGTTTGGTGGATGCGTTCATGGGAAGCAGTCCCAACAGCCCGAAGAATATCAGCATGAGCATTCCCTGAGCAAGTAATTGGGATTCACCAGAGAATAACAGTTTTCTGTATTGTTCGAATATTTTCCTCAAAAACGCGCTTTTTCATCAAAGAGAGCTTCAAAATTGGGTTATTTATGAGTCGCTGCAGCATGCGGCGACCATTCAACAAATTCTAACTCCAGTTCAAGGAACAGTAAGCTCCCGACTATCCACGAGTGCATTATTCGCGGTCTTGATTTTATTTTAATTCTCACATTCTTTAATATCATTCATTTATCGTTAAAAAAATGAATTTTAACATCGCGGATTATTAATGGTTTACCGTAATGTTCTTTGTAGATCATTACTTTTTAAAGTAGAATTTAATTTATTTACTTCTAACAGAAACGTGTCGTTTCGAGGCGTTGCGGCTCTTTTTCTACAGCATTTTCATTCCCGTGTCGGGGAACCACACAACAATGCCTTTTGCAACTTGCTTCTGTGATATAATATTGTGTTCATTCAAAGTTATTACTTATTGTTTTTTTTTCCCAAGAGTAATATTCATTTTCGCAAATAGATGTTATTCCTAAAAACCGTGTCTAGTAAACAAAAAAGACAAAATAACAAGTACATGAATATTTCAATCCTAAGGAACAATAATATAACCGGGCAAAGAAGGAAATAATAGTAAACAGCTGTTTTATTTTTATAGAAAGATGTAAATTATCAAAAACAAGTAATTAATAATAACTAAATCGAAGTTTGCAACGGTGATTTCCTTAATTCGTTTCGGGCGGTAGAATTCTTTTTGTACGCAAAATAATTTTTTTCTATAATAATTTACCATATAAATAAATCAGATTTTTAAAAGAATTGTAAGCCATAAAAATATTTAATTAACGTAGAGTTTAGAATATTAAAGGGTAGAAAGTTAATGGAGGAAGTGTGATAAATTAAATATAGTGTATGCCTTTAATGTGGCCCCTCCCTTTCTAATAACCTTGCCCGTAAAAATAAATTATTGTGGAAAATTTAACAGCCTCGAGACTTGCTAAATAAGGCCAAGACCGGATCCCGGTTGTAGTGCCAATGATGATGATGATGCCTTTAATGTAAAATTATAAATATTAAGAGTCCGTAAAGTAAACACTTCTTTATCGCAAAACAAAAAATGCACTTAACATGGAAAAAATCATACACCACCTCAGTTGCGTCCCATAAACTTAACCAAGATCGACTTTCCTATCATTATTTGAGTTGTGGTATGAGAGTCGCATGCAAATCGTCACCTATGGGTTGCAAGTTGAATACCCGTAAGAATTCAATTAAAATGTGAGGATAGCACATGGCGACCCATTATCTTCACATATTCTGAATCTCAATACAGTATCCAAGCTTTAGCATTTTAATACCCAACTGTTGTAATAACTCGGAATTTTTGCGTTTACCAGTGCAATAAGTGTGACTTATTTTCTCTGCTGTGATTACTGATTGAACACAGCATCAGTGATTTTTGGTTCTGGCGAAATCCGTTTGATCTCTGGCTGAATATAAATTAGCACTTTTTGTCTGTCCACATCGTGCGGCAATCATAGATCAGATTTTGCGCGAGTTATCGCCTGACTCATGCATAAGATAGAAATATATTTCACTACTCGAGAACAAAGAAATATCTTAATCATACACAAGATAAGAATATATTTTGCTCACAAGAAGTATGCGTCATTACTCAAGATGACTTAGACTCCTTATCTTCCTCGTGTCCTTTCTTCCCGATAAGCGAACCCTAACAAGTAATATAAATAGACGTAAGAAAATTGTCTTATTATTGTAAAAATCTCAAGTGAATAAAATTCGTGCTCCTCGAGCAGAAAAAATATTTTTTGGAATTATAATTGGACCACAGTAATAACTAGCGCTAGGGCTTGGATTCCAAATTCAAGCTGAAGGATCGCTTCTTTATATTTGTCTTGATAACACCTTTATTAATGTAGGGAGCTCATTAACACTAAAGCTACCGACATTTCATATATATCTATTTCTACTACTAGGGGTCAAATGGCCCATGCTTGGTAGAAACTTTAACGTGGTGCGCGGGCTTAAACTACAATGAATCACTCAGGCTATGCTGACGGAAGCATACGCTTCCAGTAGGGCCACCCATGTCAGACAGGCTAGCGAGGAGTAACACACAAGGATCTACCACCCCTAATTCAGGGTGTCAGGCGTCACCGTGCCCATTGGATGGTTTGCAGCCAGGGGTATATCGGCGCCTCTCTGACACCGGGACGAATCAGAGCAGTAAGCAGACCTTACCATATCAAAGAGAGGCTATCTGAAACCCCAAGACTCGTGGGAACAAAAATGAATAATCAATATACAAAAAACAATCTCACGAAAAACCCGGTAGGCGTAGGTGTGATGAGCTGACACTACCATAAGGGAACAAATCATCAAGAAAACACCGACTCGGCAAAAAGAAGACGTAGGGAAAAACGGAAAAAGCGGGACATACGCGTCGGGACGTGGAATGTTCGAACGTTATATAAACCAGGCGCGATACAGACGGTCGTAGAAAACGTGAAACAATGTAAAATGGACATCGTCGCGCTTCAGGAAGTTCGACTCCCACATCAAGTAATCGAAACCAACAGGTTTACACTGGTGTATGGAGGTACCGATACACATAACCTCGGAACCGGCTTCATCATAAGCAAGAAGATTACGCCCCATGTAAAAGATGTGAACTTTTTTAATGACCGAATGTCTGTGCTAAAAATACAGGGCCGATGGTACAATTATGTATTTATAAACGTACACGCCCCAACATAGTCTACGGACGAAGAAACGAAGGACACATTCTACGAGACCCTAGAGGAAGCATTCGATGGGATCTCATCATTCGATGTTAAAATCCTCCTCGGGGACCGTAATGCGAAAATTGGAAAGGAAGACATCTTCCAACCAACTATAGGTAAAGAGAGCGTACACGACGTTTCAAATGATAATGGAAACCGAATTATCACGTTCGCTGCGTCCAAAGATCTGGTAGTAAAAAGCACGATGTTCAAGCACAGGCAAATCCATAAAGCCACATGGATATAATCCGACGGCGTAACGCGTAACCAAATAGACCACTTCCTCATAGACAAAAGACACCACTCGAATATCCTTGACGTAAGATCATATAGAGGAGCAGATTGCGACTCCGATCACCTTCTAGTGATGGGCAAAATTATAAGTCGGCTTGCAGCAAACCCACATGGGCAATCACGGGAGACAAGCAAAATGTTCGACATTGATAAACTAAGAGACTTACGCAAAACGGCTGGATATCAAGACGAACTAACGAATAGATTTACCATCCTAGAGAATGGGAGTAGTGAGGAAGAGGAAACCAAAAATCTGGGCACTAAATGGAGATCGATCAGAGACACAATCAAACAAACAGCCCAAAGGGTATTACGAGGGTTGCCTTTTATATTTCGGGATTAGAGAACAAAAACAAATATTGATCATCGAAAATAACTTTATTGTTTTTCAAAATATTCCCCATGAAAATCTATACACTTTTGCATGCGTTTGAACCAATTGTCGAAGCACTTTTACCACTCTGATTGAGGTATCTCCAACACATGCATTCTGAACAACCGCTTCTTCAGGTGTCGAAAAACGTTGACCTCTCAGTTTGTTTTTTACGTACGGGAATAAAAAGAAGTCATTCGGTGCCAAGTCAGGACTATACGGCGGATGACCCATCAAATCGATGTTTTGGGTGCTCAAAAATGCAGTTGTCGCAGCCGATGTGTGAGAGCTCGCAATGTCGTGGTGAAGAGTGATCCGTCTTCGACGGTTGGTTTTCCTGATTTCTTGGAAGACAACTGGCAAACAAATGGTTGTGTACCACTCAGAATTGACTGTTCTGCGTTGTTCTAGTGGTACGGTTGCGTCATGTCCAGTTTTTCCGAAAAAACAGGCGACCATTTGCTTGGAGGTGCTTCGTGCGCGAACAACTTTTGTTGGATTTGGCTCATCTTGAAACACCCAGACAGTCGACTGCTGTTTACTTTCGGGCTCATACGCGTAAATCCACGATTCATCACCTGTCACGATGTCATAGACGTGTTTCGAAGCACCGCGACCGTCTTTTTTGAGCATTTCTTTCGACCAATTGACACGAGCCTTTTTTTGGGCGATTGACAAATTGTGTGGGATCCAACGCGAACAAATTTTTTTGACAGTCAAATATTTATGCAATATTGAATGTATGCTGGTCCCACTAACGCCTAAGGTTGTCTCAATCTCATGATAGGTCACATGACGATCTTCCAATATCAGTTCGCGCACAGCATCAATGGTTTTCGGAACAACAACTGATTTTGGACGACCTTCACGAAATTCATCTTGGAGTGAACTACGACCGCGATTGAATTCACCATACCATCGATAAACACTGGTCCTTGATGGAGCTTCATCGCCAAAAATTGAATTAAGTTCATCCATGCACTGTTGCTGAGTTAATCCACGCCGAAAGTTGTAAAAAATAATCGCACGAAAATGTTGACGATTTAATTCCATTTTTGGGCCGAGATGAATCTTTTAAGTTACTGTAAACAACACAAATAGCGCTCGTATGTCAAAACGTTCTGAGTGCGTATAACCTCAAAAATGTCCAACTTTACGACAGAGCTGTGAATTGCCGGATTGCAACACTAGGGTTGCCAAATCCCGAAACATAAGAGGCAACCCTCGTAGGATTTAAGAAAACAATTAAGTTCAAACCTTGGTTTAGAATTTAAGAAAACAATTAAGTCCAAACCTTGGTTTGACGATGAGTGCAGGGCGAAGATCGAACAACGTAAACGCCTCAGAGTGATCCGCTTAGAAAAATATGATGAAGTCAACGCAGAAAGATACGCGACAATTCGGAAAGAGACAACGAGACTTTTCACACGCATAAAACGAGAATGGGAGAAGACTCGGATCGGAAAAATCATAGAAAATGCTAGAGCAAAGAACAGCAGAGGTATGTATGCCGGCATAAATTCTATTAGAAATGGATACCGAGGGAGAGTCAAAATAATCCGAGACACAAACGGTTGTCTGGTGACAGAAACAAACAATATCGTGACAAGATGGAAGCAGTACTTTGAAAACCGGCTCAATGTGCGCATCCATCAACCACAAGTAAATGCACCAGACGTACATACAGCCGAGCCTCAGATCCCACAGCCCTCTTTCAACGAAGTTGTAGACGCAATAAATTGATTGAAAAACAACAAGGCTCCCGGAGTCGACTGCATACCGGCAGAGCTTGTGAAGCATGGACGAGAGGAAACCACTCGAAAGATCCACCCACTGATTAAAACAATATGGGATAAGGAAGTCATTCCGGAAGAATCGAAAACCTCAATAGTCGTCCACATTTTCAAAAAAGGTGACAGATCTGACTGCGAATATTACAGAGGAATATCATTGCTCCCAACCACATACAAAATACTAACAAATGTCATACTGGCGAGAATCACACCATACGCAGAAGACATATTGGGAGACTACCAATGCGGATTCCGTAGGAACCGGTCAACGAGCGACCAAATGTTCACAATAAGGCAACTACTGGAAAAGAAGTGGAATACGGAGAGACGGTTCACCAACTGTTCGTTGACTTAAAAAAAGCCTATGACTCAGTCGCAAGGGAAAGACTTTACCATATTGTAGTTGAGCTGGGAATCCCGAAAAAATATGCCGCCCTCATTCAAATCTGCATGAACGAAAACAACGGGCGAGTTAGAATAGAAAATCACCTCTCAGAAACATTTGAAATCCGGGTCGGACTAAAACACGGCGATGGCGTTTCACCATGTCTCTTTAACCTTGTCCTCGAGTACGTCATCAGAAAGGTACAAGACGACAACATGGCCGGATCATCCCTGATCGGGGTCACACAAGTGCTCGCATATGCGGATGACATCGCCGTTTTGGGTGATAATCTAGAAACTGTAAGTAAAAACAGTGAAATCATCATGCAAGCGGCAGAAGAGGTGGGCCTAGAAATAAATGAAGACAAAACTAAATACATGATTATGGCTAGAGCAGGCGGACCTCAGAGAACACACATAAACATCAGGGGCAAGATATTCGTCAAAGAATTTAAATACTTGGGAACAATACTGATAGCATAGGGGTTAGTATACCCGCCTGTCACGTTGGAGAACGGGGTTCGATTCCCCGTCGGGGAGCCTCTGGCGCATGACTAATGACCTTGCCCGGAAAAAACACATCATTATAGAAAATTTAACAGGCCTCAGAACTTGCTAAATAAGGCCAAGACCGGTTTCCGGTTGTAGTGCCCCGATGATAATGATGAACAATACTGGCGGCTAGTAACGAAATGTCGATGGAAATTACTAACAGACTACACTCCGGCAACGTTAGTTGGCATGCAGTCAGTAAACTGCTGAAATCCAAACTGCTATCACAGAATATAAAGCTCCGTATCTATAGAACCATAATCATGCCGATTGTTCTATACGGTTGCGAAACATGGGCTCTCATAAAACGGGAAGAAAACAAATTCCGCGTATTCAAGAATAAAGTTTTAAGGAGTATCGTTGGAGGTAAATATGACGAGGAGGCAGGATAATGGAGGAAACTGCACAATCACGAATTGGAAGAGCTATACAGTAAACCTACAATAGTGAGAGTAATCAAGTCGCGGAGATTAAGATGGGCCGGACATGTGGCGGGAATGGGCAACGATAGGACCGTGCATAGAATTCTTGACGGTAAGCCAACGGAAAAGAGACCGACAGGACGGCCGCGACGGAGATGGGAGGACAATGTTAGGTTAGACCTCGAGGAGATCGGATCAGATGGTCGAACGTGGAAGGAGAGCGCACAGGACAGGGAACAATGGCGGAGTCGAGGCGGTGAGGTCATAAACTTTCGGGTACAGCCAATAAATAGTAGTAATATAGTAAAAAATATGTTACATTTGAGTAGTTTGATATGTCCCTTAGACATAACAGAAAGAATTACGAAAATCCAACTACATTAATAAGAAATTTCTTTTCAAAAATCTTTTCGCAATTTATGCAAAATATGTGAAAATTAGCTCAGCACTAAAAGGGTTAAGAGGTACAATACAATATTCGTAATAGAAAAATGTGATCATGGGCAAATTAAGTATGCACTTGCTTGGCACATTCATCTGCAAACCACTGTTTGCTATTTTCTTCCTCAGAACATTCGCTCCCAATGCGACCGTGCTTCAACTTGAATTGATATCGATATACTTTCGGTGCCTATTATGAAATTCAACACGTCGCAACGCAACAGTTTATATTTTTACGTATTTCTTCTTCGTTTTATTGTTTCTTGTTTACAAACAGAGTGTAATGCACACAATTTTAGACGAAGCACATGGCCCGCTGTAGGTGATAACAAAACTAGATATAAAAATAATGTGCCCTTAGCCTTCCCCCCTTATTGATAGTAAATAACCTACACCGACAAGAAATTGTGCGTACAATCCCCACATGATGGCCAAACGTGTTTGCTGAATAAGTGGTTAGACTGTGATGCATCTGGTCGCGATTGGAGTGGAACTCGATCGAATTGTTCAATTTATAAAAGCACATCGTGCATTATTTATGTGATTAATGCTCATTGGGTGTCACCCGGCTTTCAAACTGTCAAATTAAATGAAAGATATAAATAAACATAAATACATTTACTATCATACTACGTACGGTGATGTGCAACGCCTAAAATTTAATAGATAGCGAAGAAGTAAACTTTCGGTGATGCCACAGGCGCTCTTTTGTTCGCTAACATTTCCACAGAGACGCAGTATTCATTTTCATACCGTCTCTTTCTTCCAATGAATGAAAAGCTGTTATGACTTCGGTTAGATTATTTGGAGATTTTATTATTATTATTATCACGTACTTTGCTAAGTTTTGTGTACAATAGCAATCGGATGGTATGGAAAGACTTGCCTGGATGAGAATAGTAGATTCCGGCCTTTTTGATATTCAACTGGAAATTCACTAATCGTAAAGGCACGTGAATTTCGGTACCTCGAGCATTTTGCACTTGGAGAGTTCACTTTGCAATGCGAATTTTTCACGGTTACCTGATATACGCATAACCTGAGACACTTTAGTCTTAATTCGTTACTGAAAAAGGGGACGATATGCAATGGTCAGTCATACAAACGATTGTATTACACCATTGCCGGTCGTCACTACTCTTATAACATTCAGAAGATACAGCATTGGAAGTTCGATTAAAGAACGGGCACAATAGAATAATTCACAATGGCTAAAACATTTGCATATAAACTAAATCCTAATTTCTATAAAACCCTAAACTAAATTCTATTCGTTATTTTTTTTTATTATATGCTTCTCTTTAAGGCCTCAAATTAACTATACTCTAAATTATATCATATTGGGGGGGTGTTGAAAAAACACAGGATTCTAAAATCTAAAATCACTTTTCTAACAAATAAAACAACAGTCATTTCCCGAATGAATGAATTGATAACCAACACCTATCGCTAGTGTGGCGTTTCTAACAGATCCACACACAATACACAAGCAAATAGTGAAGAACACCGAACGAAAATCGAATAAGAAAATGTATCAGAGCTGTATACCATAGCGATAACATAACAATTCCACATCAGTTGAGTGTACTTGAGTTTAGAAATCGAATTCGTACACACGGCAGTGGCCTGATGGGTTGCGCTTTGGTTCAATTTTTGGTGATTCTAACTGTCATAGCGTCAGTTCGAATCACACGTTCTTCACTATCATCCCAAACGCTACACTATAACATTCTAGTGGATTAGTTGTGTTTTTTTTTAAATGCGCATAAAAGGAGTTTGGGGGCGTGGGACCGAATTAACAGGACAACGTCTCTGATTGCTTTCAACCCGGCGAAGGCTAAAACGATCCTTATCCCTGTTCAATCCAAGTTGACATGCAGTCTCCACGTGACATCCCTAGATAGCTACTTTGGCACCCGCCAAGTAGTGAACCAATCCATGCAGCGATATTCTGAGAAAGGTTGGCGCAAGGATAATAACCTTGCCCGGAAAAACAAACTATTATGGCAAATTTATCAAGCCTCGGATATGGACCGGATACACGAAAATGGTTAAACGATTTGAGAATTTTCTCATGGAACGTCCGTTCACTATACAGAGCTCGAGCTGCACAGCAGCTAGTCGATGCCCTGACCGAATATAAGGCTGACATAACATCATTACAAGAAATAAGATGGGCGGGGAGTGGTGTTATTTAAAAGAACGAGTATGACATTTATCATAGCTGTCATGCAATACACCATGTGCTCGGGGTAGGCTTTCTAGTCAGCCAAAAACTGAAGTCTGCCATTATGGGCTTTAATGCAATAAACGAAAGGCTATGCGCTCTTCGCGTGCGAAGCAAGTTTAAGAACATAAGCCTTATAAACCTTCACGGACCTACAGAGGAGTCCCCTGACGACCAAAAGAAGAATTCTACGAGAAAGTCGAACGGGCCCTTAATGCCTGTCCAAGATACGATGTGAAAATCATTCTTGGTGATATGAATGCCAAAATTGGTGGGGAGCCGGTTTTCAGGCACTACGTAGGTTCCTATAGTTTGCATGAGAACACTAATGACAATGGAATACGAATCATCGAATTTGCACCATCAAAGAACTTTGTCGTTGCGAGTACCAGGTTTCCGTGTAAAGGTATCCACAAAGCCAGCTGGGTATCACCTGATGGAGCCACTCGCAACCAAATTGACCACGTGTTGATAGATCGCCGCCTCTCCTCGAGCCTGATGACGGTGCGAACGTACCGAGCTGCCAACGTCGACTCGGATCTCTATCTTGTTGGTTCAATTTTCTGAGCGCGGATTGCCTTACGGAGACGTATTGTATACGCGGATCAGGTTCGAAGCAACACAGCTGCCTTGCGCAATGAGAATACCAGTAGCACCTTTGGTCATGCGTTAAGAGTCGCCCTCGAAGAGCTCGACGGAGGGAGTACTGGGGCTCAGAATGCCGGACGTAGAAGAGAAATGGTTGTCATTAGTACTGCCAACTCCATCTTAGACAGTAGTCGTAGAGATCGGAGCGACTAGTTTGATGATGAGTGCAAACTAGCGACTGAACGTAAGAATGCTGCATACCGGGCAATGCAGCAGTCGCATACGACGCGCGTACGCGAAGAGAAATACAAAGAGTTCAGAAGATCTGAAAAAAGGCTCCACAGACAAAAGAGAAATGCCTGGGAAAAAAACTTGTCTGTGAAATAGAGAAAAGTAGAGAGCTAGATCCGCACCATGCACCATGAAGTTCTACCAAATAATCCGCAGTATGACACGGTACACACCACGCTGCACTTACTGCAAGGATAAAGAGGGTAATCTGATCACCGATCCTGAAGGAATTCTGGAGTGATTGGAAGTGCACTTCAATGAATTGCTAAATGGTCAGCTCACAGAAGAATTGAAGGCTCCACCAATGCAAGACCAAGACCAAATGCTGCCGCCACCAAGCATTGAGGAAACATTAAAAGCCATTAGACAGCTAAAATCAAATAAAGCCCCTGGAGCTGATGGCATACCAACTGAGCTGATCAAACAAGGACGGACAGCGTTACATCACGCAATTCATGAGATCGTATGGGAGCAAGAGGAGATGCCGGAAGATTGGCGTCGCGGTATAATTTGCCCCATACATAGAAAAGGAGATATCACACTGTGCAGCAACTATAGGGGTATAACATTGCTGAGTACCGCCTATAAGATACTCTCCACAATCCTACAAGACCGGCTAGCCCCATACGCTAAAGCCATCATTGGTCAATATCAGTGTGGCTTCATCCCAGGCAAATCAGCAATCGATCAGATATTCACCCTTAGGCAGACGATGGAAAAATGTCTGGAATTTAAGATTCCATTATATCATCTATTTATAGACTTTAAGGCCGCCTACGACAGCATAGCCAGGGTAGAACTATATAATACCATGTCGCCGAAAGGCAAATTATACAAATATTAAGTAATGTTTAGCTTAGAGCGTCTGCGAAGGACCAGTAAGTTATTATATAAGCTATTTAAGCTAGAATTTAAGCATTTTTTGTCTAGCTTTTAATTTAGAAACTAAGAATATAGAAAGAAAATAAAAAAATGTTAAAAAAAAAAAAAAAAAACTATATAATACCATGAGAGAATTCGGCATTCCAAACAAATTGATACGACTTTGTAGGTTGACCATGACCAACGTAACCCATCATCATCATCATCGGCACTACAACCGGGATCCGGCTTTGGCCTTATTTAACAAATCTCTCCACCGATCCCGATTTCGAGCCGATGTCATCCAGTTTAGCACTCCCAGGCTCTGGGCGTCCTGGTCTATGCCATCCCTCCATCGCAGACAAGGTCTGCCGCGCTGTCTCCTTCCATACATCCTGCCACAAAGGACTTTCCGGGCAGGCTCCTCTTCGCTCATTCGAGCTAGGTGTCCCGCCCACCGGAGTCTACCGAGCTTGATTTTTCTTACATCATCCAAACTGGATGACATCGGCTCGAAATCGGGACCGGTGGAGAGATTTGTTAAATAAGGCCAAGACTGGATCCCGGTTGTAGTGACGATGATGATTTTCTGTTCCACAGAGAGAGATCCCCGTTGTAGTGACGATGATGATGATAAAAGGAGTTTTTCGACACTTTTAAATATCCATGCACCACGGAGACCCAGTTTTGGTTAGGGGATAATCCTCACTTCATTTCGCTTACAACAAGCCATACATTGCTTAAAAAACTAACTTAAAACTAGGGTAATATACAATTCAGAGCCGATAAGTTAAATAGATGTTGATGTATATTGATTTGTAATGGGAGAAGATTGTAGTCTATAGGAAACCCATAATCAAGGAGATCGTGCTGCATTCGTGTAGTCCGATTGAAGAATTATGTTTATCTGCCCGCGTAATAGTTAGCTATAATTTTAACCGGTTAGACTTTGTGACGGATTTTTAAAGCTTTTTATTCAAACATTTAAGCATATAAGAAAATCGAGAAAGGATAGGATGTGCAATGAAATGAAGGATGGGACCAAAAAAGAATGCGCCAACATGAGACGATGTTTCAATGATCCGATATAAAATACATTTAGCATATGTGCACTGTATAATTGCATCACACCAATAACCGGCCATACACAGCAATAATGCTACACAACTAACTACATGCAAACATAAATGATCGCAAGTGTTACGTGCTATAAGATGTGTTAATTTATCGGGTAATTATTCACTATCGATCCTTGACCGATCAGTTAATTGTTATAACCCAGTTTTTTTGTAGTTCACTCGTTATAATATGATACTAAACAGTATCGACACTGGCAAGACAGAGCAACCATGTGGTGAGTTTATCAACCCCGAAATTTTTAGAATGTACGGTCGCCTTTTGTGAGATGAAGGGCATATCCTAACGACTTCCCTCACACAGCTTTCCTGCCAAATATTTGAGGAAGTACGTAACTTCCGAGTTCATTGAATGAATGTAGTTAAATCTGTAGAACAGGGGCATTCAGATTATGTTCCAGCTACAGTAATAAAGAAATCGATCTTGTAGCTTCAACACCAGTATTATTGCCTCCTTTATTCTGCGATTGAGGCCAACATAAGGTTGAATTCTTGAAAACATGGGTAACAATAAAGAAAACTATATGTAAAGTTCGAATAGCAAATTCGTCAATGCACTCTGTGAAATCGGTCATATAGTAGAATAGAAATCAGTAAAACGCAGTCATATAGATGAATAAAACAGACATTTTGGGGCAGTATGTTTCGGTAGATAAGCGATAATTTGACAGACCATATGTTCGGGCATATTGGGTGGACAAATAAGTTTTGAGGGTTCTACAAAACATGGCGTAACTAGCATTACGACCACGATCGTTTTCGCTTGACACTTTTTTTTATACTTCTCTCGGGAGACGCGAGTTACTATATAAATGTGGGACTGTTTCGCCAAAGGGGAAACGCTTGCAGGAATTTATTTTGATTTTTTTATAATACTTCTCCCTGGATAGGCGAACCTATTGCTCCAACTCGGTGCACCGTGATTCCACAAAAAAAAAACGGCTACAGTTCTTTTTGAACAGCTGCACGTTATAACGCACCGGAAACACTCGCGCGGGGAGGCAATTCCACAACTTTCCCGCTCTTTAACAGAACGAGCTCTGATGCAGAGATGTTCGCGCCGTCGGGAGATGAACCGCAGTGTGGTGCGATCTGTCAAATTGTCTTGTGGAGCGCATATAAACCGAATCTCCCAAGAACAGTACCCGTGATAATATTTGTAAAACAGACAGAGGTCAGCTACGCACCATCGATGTGATAACGAGTGTAGTCTCGACATCGGCGCCGCGTCTCCGATCATGCGGATCTCTCGTCTCTGTATGCTCTCAAGTAGATTGAGGGTATGTTTAGGAGCAGAGCTCCAAACATCATCATCATCATCGGCACTACAACCGGGAACCGGTCTTGGCCTTATTTAGCAAGCCCTGAGGCTTGTTAAGTTTTCCATAATGAATTGTTTTTTCCGGAAAAGGTTACTAGTCTTGTGGCAGAGGCTCCACGACGGGGAATCGAACCCCGGTCTCCCGCGTGACAGGCGGGTATACTAACCACTATACTATCGAGGAGGAGTAACTAGTCAAGTAAAAATAGCGCGATTGCTGTCGTGTCCCCGATCAGGCGGTTCCCTCGTCTCTATATGCTCTCAACTAGGTCGAGGATATGTTTAGGAGCAGAGCTCCAAACATGAGAGCAATATTCGAGCGCCGGTATAATTTCCGATTTATAACCGAAGAAAAAGTTGGGTCGGAGTAAAATATTTCTTGGCTCTAAAAAGATAACTCAATTTTTCAGAGGCAGATCTGGCGATGTTCGACAAGTGTTTAAGCCACGCTACATTCCAACGGACCGTGACGCCGAGCAATTTCATGTTTTCCCCAGATTCGAGGGTAAGCCATTTATCATCAGCTGTGGAACCGATGATCTGTTGCATTGAAGTCGACGATATTGACCTGTGGGAGCGATGCCGTAGTGTCGGCGTACGGCACAGGTTTCTACTCCGTCCCCACAACTCTTCACTGTTCGAACGAACTCAACCAGCTGCAACAATCACCAGGAAACGAAAGTAAAATGAAACACCGATTTCAACTGGTTAAAACTTTTATTAATATGCCCGCTATTGTTATAGTAATTTCACCATGTTGCCGACTATTATAATACTATCTGAACACAAATGTGATTATGATTTGACCGCACGCTCACACGTTAACAAAAGGAAACACAACTCGACAACTTCACTTAACAGGATAACAAGCACTTACGAAACGATAGTTTTAAAATACGTTCAGAAAATTAGACAACTCGACTCTGTGATGCGCGCGTCACCGTGAGGGCTACGGGGGGCGGGAGCGACAATGACCGTTGGGGTCAGCGGGTGGAATTAGACTCGACGATTTTTAATCGTTGTTAAAAGAAATTCAGCCAGTGAAATTGGCTCTTTTAAATTAAGGGTGCATTACCTGTTCCGAGAGAGACGTAAAGTCTCTCTTTGGGGTAACCAAACAGATCTCATACAGAAGATCTCCACAGTACACATGTATGTGTGTACACTGGTTATTTTATGGATCAAAGCAATGGGAAAGAATCTAAACAAAGAAAATGGCATAGAGTGTATACATGGGATGCTAATTCGGTAAAGCAAACAAACCGAATCTCCTTGGATGATAATTGGTTTTCTGTTTGCTCTTGCCGCTGCTGATGAAAAGCAGATCCCGAAATATAAGAAGACAAGGGGATCGGGTAGATCATTGTCTAAGCTATGCATTGCAGCTGTAACGATAGCCGCAATGCCCATGCACATGGTGCTAATTGATTTTAGCGTATTCACAGGGAATTGGTGTTCATAGCAACGCTGCCAAGGGTAAGCAGACCATACCTATTTACATTTGCCCATGCTGTATTATTTAATTTATGGTTTAAAACGCGAGATGCGTATATTTGCTTTGGTCCCTTGGGTGTAGGTCGCCAGCCAATGTGTATGAAAGTGGATATGTTGTACACATGAATGAGGTTGGGAATAGGCGACGCAACGATAATTATCCCTGGCTGGGGTGGTTACAAGATATGTGAACCGATAAGTTTTCTTTTCCTGGGATATGCTGTTTGGAACAGGATTCTTAAGAGGAATTTTGAATTCAAATAAATGAAATTGTATAGATTGGATATATTTGATGCGCGAAGCATGTAAGATGCTAATGCGATTGCATTAGAGAAATTAGGAGATTGGATGCAAGTTATGGGGGTTTTTCAGGAAAGCGCACCGTGGGGTTTGGCGGAACCGCCATAGACCTTTTCCCACAGCAGGACGTTATCCAGCCCCAGATTCAGAGATGATCCACTTTTCTTTATGAATGTTGTATACTGTGTCTTCGTTGCATTGAAGTCGACGAGATTGACCTTTCCCCACTGCAGGACCTTAACCAGATCCCAATTCAGAGAGTCAATCTGGTCACATCTCAGCTGATGCGACGTCGATGCACCAATCGGCCAATCACTCGAAAAAGAGAAACAAGTATACTACACAACTAAACACTCGATTATCCGTTGACTCCAACAAATCATTTATGTGAAGCAAAAACAAGGTTGGAGCAAAAATATAACCTTGAGGCACCCCCGAATTAACAGCGTCAACAATAACCCGGATCGATTAATTTTTTTGCGTTAACTCGTGTGGCAGCCACACATCGGGCTTCTTTTGGTATCCAGCATTGTTTAAGTGTTTCCAAATGGTTTTTTGCAATGTTTAGCTCCTGGGAAATCGAAACAGAGCTTACATAATGGGTAGACTCGACGATTACCATGAATTTATCAACATTTTCGACAATTGGCCTTCCGGAGGGTGGTGCATCTTTGACATCAAAATTAACGGAACGGGATCAACAAAAATTGTGCCTGATCGGCTGTTACAGTATCAGGATCATAAACACTATTCACATTTTCGGCCGCCTAACTTACGTTTTCGTCTCTGTCGAAGAAAAAATTGTAACATATGGTGTATTTTGTCTTTGGTGGTGTCCATATTTGAAGCGCGCTCAAACAAAACTGAGTAAAGCAAATCATCTTATCTTCCTAACGCCATCTAGCGTAACACGATCTCACGTATACAACGCGAGATACAGATTGAGTGTGCGGATCCGCACTTTGTAGAAGGAAATTCACTCCTAGCTGTCAGTTTAATCGGGAATGGTGAGCATCTTCTGAAAATCTTAATCCTCGAAGGAATCCGAGCCTATTTTTAGGGCTGAATTTTGATCGGCCGTAAGTTCGGTTATATTGGGTGTAGAAATAAGTTTTGCGAATTTTACAAAAGATGGCGTAACTAGAATTAAATCATATCGAACCGTCTTGTACTGAAGTGTAGAGCCCAGATACGCGTGCTAAGGAGGGAAATCGAAGGAGGCCCATACCGAACGAGCAAGAGTGTGCAAGAAGGAACAGGTGGCATTTGTATCGTTGTAGCTGTGTTGCAGGATTTGAGTTACACAAGCGCAGGTGGCAGTTGAGCCATTGCTGCTGTATCGCAGATTTGCAGTTACGGAGGAAGAGTACCAGGAATTTGGTAACATTGCGCTTTTTGTAGACCTATGCTTTAAGTATATTATATATATTCTCAGGAGTTCAAAGCAATTTTCGTTTTAGCCAGTCGAGCAGAGTTCGTGAATCAACCGGGAGTGAATTTAGATCACCTGGGAGAACGAATCATCAAAAGAATGATTGAAGAGTACGCAGTGAAAACGAACAAACAGTCACCAGTGGAGATAAAATTGATACTCCAAGACGAAACTCCTGTCTTCCAAACACCTAGACGCATGTCGCAGTCGGATCAATTCAGAATGCGTCAGCACGTCAACCAATGGCTGCAGGAAGGAATCGTACGATCGAGTAGATCGTCGAAAAATAAAAGCCACAAACCAATCTCTGTAGAGATTCAAGGGTCATTCTAACTGGTTTGGGCAATAATAAACAACATAACAACATATGCTAAAACAAGAAGTAGTTCACTAAAAACTGCACTAATTCTAACAAAATACGCTTAGTCCTTACTTAGTATTGGGTTGTACTACATGAAATGTCCAATTTTCGGTGTGGGGAAAAAAGAAGTTCTCGAGTGAACATCTGTGCCAAAGCGTTAAAATTTCTTTTTTTATAAAGTAAAGTAGTACGTGTGAGAATTTTAGGGTTCGTTACAAGTACAGTTGTTTTTTTCTAGGAACTGTTTACCATGTTGTCGGCAGTTCAAATTCGAACCCTCTTCCTTAAGAATTTAAAATGGAACATAATGCGTCTTTGGCAATGAAAAACATTAATGACGCATTTGAGGATGTAGCGGTAAGCGAACGCATTATACGACGTTGGTTTGGAAAGTTCCGTGGGGGAGATTTCAGCCTCGAAAATGAACCACGTGGAATGCCAGAGACGTTAGTTGACGACGATGTTTTAAGAGCAACGGTGAATGCGGACCCAACGAAATCGGTGCGGGAGATTGCACAAAGCATGGGGGTATCCCCAATGACAATAAGTCGACACTTTTCTCTCATAGGAAAGGTAAAGAAACTCGATAAGTGGGTGCCCCATGAACCGAACGAGTCTGCGCATCGCTCGGGAGTATCCTCAATGACAATAAGTCGACACCTTTGTCTTATATGAAAGGTAAAGAAACTCGATAAGTGGGTGCCCCATGAACTGAACGAGTCTGCGCATCGCTCGGGAGTGTCCTCAATGACAATAAGTCGACACCTTTGTCTTATAGGAAAGGTAGAGAAATTCGATAAGTGGGTGCCCCATGAACTGAGCGAGTCTGAGCATCGCTCGGGAGTGTCCTCAATGACAATAAGTCGACTCCTTTGTCTCATAGGAAAGATAAAGAAACTCGATAAGTGGGTACCCCATGAACTGAACGAGTCACTAAAACTACGCCGCCTGTAAATCGGCGCATCGCTTAGATTAAGAAACCAAACTGAACCGTTTTTGCATCGGATAGTCACCTGTGATGAAAAGCGGATTCTTATGATTACTGTAAAAGACCTGGGCAGTGGTTGGATGCAGGTGAAAAACCAAACCACACACCCGAGCCCGATCTTCACCCAAAAAAAGGTTATGGTGACAATTTGGTGGACTCGAAAGGACCAATCCACTTTTCATTTCTTCAACCAGGAGAAACGATAAACGCTATCAAATATTGTGAGGAAATCGATATATTGCATACCAAATTGGCTGAAAAGCAACCTGGGTTGATCAAAAGGCACGGCCCGATCCTTTTGCATGACAATGTTAGACCCCATATCTCACAAGTAACGGTGCAAAAATTGTTGCAGTTGGAGTTTGAAATTCTTCCGCATCCATGGTACTCTCCTGAGATTTCCCCAACGGACTACCATCTTTTCCACAATCTGGATTCATTTTGCCGGCAGAGTCTTTCGGAACCGAGCAGAGGTCATAAAAGCCTTTGCAGATTTCATTGCCTCAAAAAGTCAGCACTTCTACGAAAAAGGAATATTTGACCTTGTATCACGTCGGGGAGCCTCTGGCGCAAGAATAATGACCTTGCCCGGAAAAAACAAATCATTATGGAAAATTTAACAAAACTCAGGACTTGCTAAATAAGGCCAAGACCGGTTCCCGGTTCTAGTGCCGATGATGATGATCACGTTGGAAGAATGTCATAGATGCCAACGGATCCTATTTTGATTGAATACAAAATTACGGAAAAATAATATTGGCTTTTAAATGTTTACTATAAAATCGGACATTTCGTGTGGTACAACCCAATATATCCTAGACAAAGTTCTAGAGAACATACACTTGATTCAAGACGGTGCACCTTTTGAAAGTAGGAAATGTGAGAATGCCTCCAAACCGCTGCGTAACACAATTAGTGCGAAGACAACAACTTGTTTGGAACTGCATATACTTAGGTTTTACTGACAACTTTGCTAATTTGGTAATTTACTGCTAAATGTGCCATTAACTCCTCAACAACCCGCCTTCCCACCTTCCACAGTAGAAACCGTGACGTCGCGCTCTCCTTCCACGTTCGACCATCCGATCCGATTTCTTCAAGGTGAAACCTAACATTGTCCTCCCATCTTCATCGCGGCCCTCCCACCTGCCTCTTTTCCGTAGATCTACCGTCAAGAATTTTACGCACGGTACTAACGCACGTGCCTAATCTCGCCACATGTCCGGCCCATCTTAATCTTCGCGACCTGATTACTCTCACTATTGTGAAGCAAATTGTTGTTCGTGTTACACACAAAAATTCACCGCGTGGTAAAAACCTTGACGTGGTGCGGGGGATTAAATTAATATGAATCACTCAGGCTATGCTGAAGTTCTGGAGAACATACTTTTCATTCAAGAGTCTTCAAAACGGTGCACCCCTCGAAAGTAGGAAATGCGAGAATGCCTCCAAACCGCCATGTAACACAATTAGTAAGAAGACGGCAACTTGTTTGGAATTGCATATACTTAGGTTTTACTGATTTTGCTAATTTGGTAATTGGCTGCTAAATTTGCTATTAACTCCCCAGCAAGCCGCCTTCCCCCCTTCCGCAGTAGAAACCTTGACGTGGTGCGGGGGCTTAAACTACAATGAATCACTCAGGCTATGCTGACGGAAGCATACGCTTTCTGTAGGGCCACCCATGTTAGACAGGCTGGCGAGGAGTAACACACAAAGATCTGCCACCCCTAATCCAGGGTGTTACGCGTCACCGTGCCCATTGGATGATTTGCGGCCAGGGGTATACCGGCTGTATTAATACGGCGCCTATCTGACAGCGAGTCGAATCAGAGTAGTAAGTAGACCTTACCATATCACTCGCTCTGATAAGGCGGACTATTTGAAACCCCAAGACTCATGGGAACAAACAAAAATGAATGAAAAGAATAAACACAAGAAATATACAAACAACCCGGTAGGGGTCAAGGGAAGAATTCATCAAGAAAACACCGACTCGGCAAAAATAAGACGTAAACGAGTCGGTGCAGTCATGAACTCACGGGGGTTCCTATAGGCCAATAAATAGTAGTAAAAATAAAATAAATAGTAATACCTCCTCAACAATTGTGGAATCGGGAATTAAATTCCTACAAAATGTATGCTATTGGTTTTTTTTTCCTTTTTTTTAGGAACACACTCATTTGCATGATTTTAATTCGTACGTTACTTCAGTTTAATATATGCAAATAAATTAGTGTGAACAGGTGTGATTACGCCACCACATTCGAACACCTAAAAAAGGAATGTATAGATTGTTTGATTTATCACATAACCGCACATACAGCAAATACACAGAACATTAATCAGTGTATCTTTAATTTGACTCTAGTGTAATGAAAATATTGTTAACAATCGTCTATTTATTATATTTGATAACAAGTAAATTCATGAAACTGAATTAGGTGCTTGTTTATTCCCTTAAGTAATTCGCTAAAAGAGAACATTATTGTCGTTGTACACATTTAAACAAGTGTACACCCTGTACTCAGTGAACGCTGTGAATACTCAATGTACTCAGTATAATATAGAAAACCGATGTGATTACTGTGAACTAAATATTTTGTTATCAATGGTTGAATAACCATATACGGTAATCAAATATAAAATGATTCATCCAACTTGACTTTAAGATGCAGGAAAAATGAATAGAAAACTCTAATAAAGCCAAATGTTTCAACTCTTAATCGTCAGACTCTCAAGTTTCTGGTCTGGATCTGCAGACTTGTAGTTCACGGAGTTTATTATTTCAACTTATGTAAGATATCTGGGTTAAAAAGAGTTGTCTTTTGATTGGCGGAATGCATAATATGCCCGATTTATAAAACAAACAAAAAATCAAGTGATAAGCTACCTCGTGAAGATTGTTGGAGTACTTTTCTGCTAAGTTTAAACTGTTTTCGAATATTATCGAACGAAACTTCAGTACATTTGGCGTGATAATGCATAAGAAAACGAAATGATCTATTACAAATCAGAGTGACAGCTGCAAGAAAAAAGTGCCAGGAATTAATCATTTATTGCATGACAGTTCACCTGGGGCCAAAGCTTTCGGAACAAAGTCCAGACTCGGTTATTGGGTGCTGAGAAGAGAACATTGAAATTTAGTAGTAGTATAGCCACTAACAGACTTATGCTTTTTATAGGATGTTTCCACAAGAAATCCCATATATGTTTCCAAAGGTCAAAACACAGTAAGATGGGAATTGTGATATCCAAACGAACTTGTCCAAATGAATTAGATAACGGCTATTGTATGCCATGCCAAAATTCAAGGATGCCAACAGTTTCGCAACTAACTCCGTTTTGAAATAAAGGCTTTTATTAAGTTGGCATGCAAATGCTATTGTAGTTCACACTATTTAAATCCTTCTAAATAATGATGTTAACATGACAACATAAAATAAATATTCTCAGGCAAGGAATCAGAATAGGAAATGACCGATCTAATGAAAAACTGGAGGACCACAGAAGTGCAAGATTTCATGTACCTTAACGTTTAAAATGCTAGTGATGTATTCGGTTTCATGGAGGAGGTGATGAAATACGAAGCTGAGCACATCCCTAGAATATTTTTCGCGTATAAGAAAGGCGGAGAAAAATCGAGTCGTCAAAGTTCTAGAAAATAACAATGCTAAAAATATCAGAGGAACGTACTCCGGTATAAATTCGATTAGAAATGGGTATCGAGGAAACACCAAAATAATCCGAGATACAAACGGCTGTTTGGTTGCAGAAACAAACATCATCTTGGCAAAGTGGAAGGATTAGTTTTAAAACCTGCTCAATGTGCGTCTCAATCAACCACAAATAAATGCACCGAGCCAAAGATACGAGAGCCCTCCTTCAACGAAGTTGTAGATGTAATAAATCCACTGGAAAATAACAAAGCTTCCGGAGTAGATGGCATACCGGCGGAACTTGTGCAGCATAAAGGAGAAGCAACCGCGCGAAAGACTCCACCAGTTGGTTAAAATAATATGGGATAAGGAAGCCACTCCGGAAGTATGGAAAACTTTAATAGTCATTCCTTATAAAAAGGACGAGAATTACACCATATGCAGAAGAATTACTGGAAGATTACCACTGTACATTCCCCAGGAACCGGTCAACAAACGATCAAATATTCACAGTAAGGTAATTGTTGGAAAAGAAATGGGAATACGGAGAGACGGTCCACCAACTTTTCATTGACTTCAAAAAAGTCTACGACTCCGTTGCCAGGAAAAACTATACTATATTTATTTGAGTGAGGTCAGAATCAACGGGGATGCGACGAAAATATAGGGCAAAGTCACTGATTGCTTTTAACCCGACGAAGGCCAGGACGATCCCTGTCCCTGTTAAATCCAAGTCGACATTCAGTCTCCGCGTGACACCCCTAGATAGCTACTCTGGCACCAGCCAAGTAGTGAACCAATGCATGTAGCGATATTCTGAGAAAGTTTGGGGCAAGGATAATAACCTTGCCCGGAAAAACAAGCTATTGTGACAAATTTATCAAGCCTCGGATATGGATCGGATACATGACGACGACCACGGAAACGAAAATAACTAAACGAGGTTGGCGCAAGAATAATAATATGGCAAATTTATCAAGCCTCGGATATGGACCGGTTACACGACGACGACCACGGAAACGAATATGGCTAAACGATTTGAGAATTTTCTCATGGAACGTCCGTTCACTATACAGAGCTCGAGCTGCACAGCAGCTAGTCGATGCCCTGACCGAATATAAGACTGACATAACAGCATTACAAGAAATAAGATGGACGGGGAGTGGTGTTATTTAAAAGCACGAGTATGACATTTATTATAGCTGTCATGCAAAACACCATGTGCTCGGGGTAGGCTTTCTAGTCAGCCAAAAACTGAAGCCTGCCATTATGGGCTTTAATGCAATAAACGAAAGGCTATGCGCTCTTCGTGTGCGAGGCAAGTTTAAGAACATAAGCCAATAAACGTTCACGGACCTACAGAGGAGTCCCCCGACAACGAAAAGAACAATTCTACGAGAAAGTCGAACTCAATGCCTGCCCAAGATGCAATGTGAAAATCGTTCTTGGTGATTTGAATGCCAAAATAGGTCGGGAGCCGATTTTCAGGCATTACGCAGGTTCCCATAGTTTGCATGAGAACACTAATGACAATGGACTACGAGTCATCGAACTGGCAGCATCACAAAACTTGGTCTTTGCGAGTACCAGGTTTCCGCGTAAAGGTATTCACAAAGCCACCTGGGTATCACCTGATGGAGCCACCGCAACCAAATTGACCACGTGTTGATAGATCGCCGGCACTCCTCGAGCCTGATGACGGTACGAACTTACCAAGGTGCCAACGTCGACTAGGATCACTATCTTGTTGTTACAGTTTTCCGAGCGCGGATTGCCGTACGCAGACGAATTGTCGCGGATCAGATTCGGGCATCAGCACCACTTTTAGTCATGCGTTAAGACTCGCCCTCGAAGAGCTCGATGGAGGGAGAGTAAGTCCTGGGGCCAGAATGCCGGGCGTAGAAGAGAAATAGACACGTCTTATGAATACTGTCATTAGTACTGCCAACTCCCTCATAGACAGTAGTCGTAGAAATCGGAGCGACTGATTTGATGATGAGTCCAAGCTAGCGACTGAACGTAAGAATGCTGCCTACCAGGCAATGCAGCGATCTTATAGGACGCGGGCACGCGAGGAGAAATACAAAGAGCTCAAACGAGCTGAAAAAACTTCACAGACAAAAGAAAAGTACCTGGGAAAAAATTTAGTCTGTGAAATAGAGAAAAGTAGAGAGCGAGGTCCGCACCAGGCGCCGAAGTTCTATCAAATAATCCGCAGAATGACGCGGTACACACCACGCTGCACTTATTATACTATACTACTAATTATTGGCCTGTAGGAACCCGAAAGTTCATGATCTCACCGACTCGACTCCGCCATTGTTCCCTGTCCCGTGCGCTCTCCTTCCACGTTCGACCTTCTGATCCGAACTCCTCGAGGTCTAACCTAACAGTGTCCTCCCATCTCCGCCGCGGCCGCCCTGTCGGTCTCTTTCCGGTTGGCTTACCGTCAAGAATTCTATGCACCGTCCTATCGTTGCCCATTCGCGCCACTTGTCCGGCCCATCTTAATCTCCGCGACTTGATTACTTTGACTATTGTAAGATTGCACTTAATGCAAGGATAAAGAGGGTAATCTAATCACCGATCTTGAAGGCATTCTGGAGCGATGGGAAGTGCACTTCAATGAATTGCTAACTGGTCAGCTCACAGAAGAATTGGAGGCACCACCAATGCAAGATTAAGACCAAATCCTGCCGTCTCCAAGCATTGAGGAAACATTAAAAGCCATGAGGCAGTTCAAATCAAATAAAGCCACCGGAGCTGATGGCGTACCAGCTGAGCTGATCAAACAAGGAGGGACAGCGTTACATCACGCAATTCATGAGATCGTGTTGCACGTATGGGAGCGAGAGGAGATGCCGGAAGATTGGCGTAGTGGAATAATTTGTCCCGTACATAAGCAGGGAGATATCACAGTGTGCAGAAACTATATGGGGTATAATATTGCTGAGTACCGCTTATAAGATACTCTCCTCTATCCTACAAGACGGAATAGCCACATACGCTGAAGTCATCATTGGTCAATATCAGTGTAGCTTCATCCCAGGCAAATCAGCCAGGGTAGAACTATATAATGCCATGAGAGAGTTCGGCATTCCAAACAAATGTATACGACTTTTTAGGTTGACCATGACCAACGTAACTAGTCACGTAAAAATATCGGGATTGTTGTACACACCAATAAGCATCATTAATGGACTCCCACAGGGGGACGGTCTGGCCTGCCTCCTCTTCAACCTGGCGTTGGAGAAAGCAATCCGTGACTCTGGCGTTACAACTAGAGGGACTATTGTCACCAAGTCCAACCAGATACTTGCCTACCCAGATGACATCGACATCATCGGTAGGTCCGATCCGGCTGTACAGGACTTCTTCATCCAGATCGAGCAGGCGGCACAAAAACTGGGACTGCACGTTAATGAGGGAAAAACTAAGTACATGGTGGCAACTTCTGCTAAGACGAGACCTAACATTATTCAAACTATCGGGGAGTGGAGCACGAATTTGAAGTAGTGCAATCCTTTAACTACCTTGGGTCAATAGTATCGGGCGATAACAATATGCAAGAAGAAATACGCGGACGGCTGATCAAATCCAACAAAGCCTACTATGGTCTAATCCCGAAATTTATCCAGAACATCCAAGCTACTACTATACAGGTCCATGGTCTTACCAGTACTCATGTACGGGTCCGAGACCTGGATGCTCAGCAAAAGGCACTCCGAACTCTTAGCCGCGTTCGAGAAGAGGGTCTTAAGGAGAATTGTTGGCCCCATATGTGAGGGAGAACGATTACGGAGACGCGTCCACCCATTAGTTGTACGCGATCTACCTTGAAGATAATCTTGTAAGAAAAATCAAGATCGGTAGACTCCGGTGGGCGGGACACTTAGCTCGAATGATCGAAGAGGAGTCTGCCCGGAAAGTCCTTTGTGGCAGGATGTATGGAGGGAGACAGCACGGCAGACCTTGTCTGCGATGGGTGGATGGCGTAGACCAGGACGCCCAGAGCCTGAGAGTGGAAAACTGGATGAAATCGGCTCGAAATCGGGACCGGCGGAGAAACTTACTAAATCAAGACCGGATCCTGATTGTAGTGCCGATGATGATGATGATGAGGCCAGAATCATCGTTTGTTTACCTTAATACAATCGAATTGCAAAAAATATATATACGATGCCTCTTATGTTTCGGGATTTGGCAACCCTAGCGTTGCAATCCGGCAATTGACAGCTCTGTCGTAAAGTTGGACATTATGTTGGAGGTTATACACACTCAGAACGTTTTGACATACGAGCGCTATTTGTGTTGTTTACAGTAACTTAAAAGATTCATCTCGGCCCAAAAATTGAATTAAATCGTCAACATTTTCGTGCGATTATTTTTTACAACTTTCGGTGTGGATTAACTCAGTAACAGTGCATGGATGAACTTAATTCAATTTTTGGCGATGAAGCTCCATCAAGGACCAGTGTTTATCGATGGTATGGTGAATTCAATCGTGGTCATAGTTCACTCCAAGATGAATTTCGTGAAGGTCGTCCAAAATCAGTTGTTGTTCCGAAAACCATTGATGCTGTGCGCGAACTGATATTGGAAGATCGTCATGTGACCTATCGTGGGATTGAGACAACCTTAGGCGTTAGTGGGACCAGCATACATTCAATATTGCATAAACATTTGACTGTCAACAAAATTTGTTCGCGTTGGATCCCACACAATTTCTCAATCGCCCAAAAAAAGGCTCGTGTCAATTGGTCGAAAGAAATGCTCAAAAAAGACGGTCGCGGTGCTTCGAAACACGTCTATGACATCGTGACAGGTGATGAATCGTGGATTTACGCGTATGAGCCCGAAAGTAAACAGCAGTCGACTGTCTGGCTGTTTCAAGATGAGCCAAATCCAACAAAAGTTGTTCGCGCACGAAGCACTTCCAAGCAAATGTTCGCCTGTTTTTTCCGAAAAACTAGACATGTCGCAACCGTACCACTAGAACAACGCAGAACAGTCAATTCTGAGTGGTACACAACCATTTGTTTGCCAGTTGTCTTCCAAGAAATCAGGAAAACCAACCGCCGAAGACGGATCACTCTTCACCACGACAATGCGAGCTCTCACACATCGGCTGCGACAACTGCATTTTTGAGCACCCAAAACATCGATTTGATGGGTCATCCGCCGTATAGTCCTGACTTGGCACCGAATGACTTCTTTTTATTCCCGTACGTAAAAAACAAACTGAGAGGTCAACGTTTTTCGACACCTGAAGAAGCGGTTGCTGCATTCAGAATGCATGTGTTGGAGATACCTCAATCAGAGTGGCAAAAGTGCTTCGACAATTGGTTCAAACGCATGCAAAAGTGTATAGATCTTCATGGGGAATATTTTGAAAAACAATAAAGTTATTTTCGATGATCAACATTTGTTTTTGTTCTCTAATCTCGAAATATAAAAGGCAAACCTCGTATAACCTAAGTATAGTAAGGTATAATAACTTAAAAAATAACGTATAAGGACGAGAGTGTATGTATGCAAGAGGAATTGGGCGTGCGCGCTAAGAGGTGCTAGTGAGGAGACGGGGTTTGAGAGCAGGAGAGGTGAGGTTGAAATCAAAGGAAGTGGGGTACGAGTTGACATTGCTTAGCATACGTGAGATCGGTTCGTTAAGGCCATAGGAGGTGTGATGGGCTGGTAGATAAAATAGATGAGGTTTTCGTAGGTTATGGAGATTGGTATAGAGCGGGATAGAGGAGAGAAGGCTTGCACAATCGATTCTGAGAGAACGCTTGTACTAAGTGAAATAAACGAGGGTTCTGCTCTCACTAAATCTATATATATAAAACAAAAATCAAGGTGATTTCTTTGCTCTTCAAGAGTGGTAAGGTTAACTAGTTTGAGACGACTTGTGTAAGGGGGCAGGTACAAGCGGTTTTCGCAACACAGTCCTCGGGGGGCAAAATGCACGAAACGTCGTTGAATGCACTCAATTCTGCGGATATGTGTTACTTGATATGGGGACCAGACCTGGCTGACATATTCAAGAAGACGGCGAACGAAAATAATGTAGAGCTATCGGGTCACGTAAGAGTTAGACAATTTCTAAGACCAGCGTTTCACAAAACTGAGGGCTGAATTGGCCTTGAGAATCATGTCATCAATGTGTGAGTGGAAATTTAGCTGACTATCACATAAGACGCCGAGAGGTTTCCAATCTGGTTAACAGAGGATAAAGGTTGGTTGCATAAGAAGAGCGGGGAAGGGGAGTGGTGGGTTTCCATGAAAACGTAATTGATTGACATTAGTCGACATCGAGCTCCAGACAATTCTTCTGGCACTATAACGACAAGTTATCAAGGTCTATCTGGAGAAGGAAAGAACAAATTGTTTTGAAAAAATTGGTATCGTCGCCGTAAAGGGAAATACAAGAATGCTTGATAATCATATCGATGTTGTTTATTGTTAATATATGGCATGTGGGACTCCAGAGGCGGTACGAAAAGGATTTGAGAGAACAGATCTGAAATGTACTCTGTAGAGATGATTACTCAGGTATGACAAAATCCACTTTGTTAATGCGGATTCGAAGACCAAGGAGGATAGCTCAGTACCTGAAAAGTCGCTGAACGAACTACATCGATCGTCGCTCGCCAACAAAAATATATTTAAAGTATTATTAGCGTACACGTGTGTGTGTACTCCTCACAGAGGAAATAACAGTAAAGTGCGTTGTATGCACGCAAATTAAAAAAGAAAAAAAAAAAAAAAAAAAAAAAAAAACGGTGTGAGTGTATAGTGTAGAGAGTGCGCGAGTGCACGTGTTTAATAAGCAAATAACAAATATTCAAATATTTAATGCCGAAATCATGTGATCCATAATATGAACGAAGAACAGACTAATTTCAAAAAGGTGCTGCGCAGACAGCGGATTCAACAGCCGAATCCGAAGGCTAAACGTCGCAAATCTCACAAAATCAATGTGTTGAAAAAACCTGCACGTACACCACAAGTGCACCCGTTGTCACATACATAAAATTGAGCGCACGCCACTATGCACCAAACTGCTGCGAAACTCATCCAGAGTCACACATACCCTCCTCCACCCGAGCAACGCATACCCACAGCTGTCACCGCCATTGCTACTACAACGAACCCAAAAGAATTGCCGTTCATCTCCTCAATTGATTATATGTTTGTGATTCAACTACCGAACAACCGCTGTACAATCTACAAACCGATAGACACGCACATTCTCGGTTGTTGGGGCTGCTCCGCGTCATCCTCGCCCTCATCGACCACATACAGTCTCATCAAAGTATACAATCCGATTCTGAGGTTGACTGCGTGATGTTGACAGCCCAATCAGAAATGCGTGCAACCAGGCCATAGATACCGCGAAGAAAGCTCACAACACCAGAGTGACCAATAAACTCCTTCGGTGCCCGACTGGTTCGCGCTCCTTCTGGTCAATAGCAAGAGCTGTCAGCGGTAACTTCGCATCCTCCTCTTTCCCTCCTTTGGTGACAGACAGTGGGACGTTAGTAACGCATTCAAAGGATAAATGTGTTCGCGAATTTATTTTCCGCGAATTCAAACCTCGATCCCGACCCTTTGGAGCCACCTGTGATCGCGCCGGTACGGTCTTCCATGTGGGATGTGCGATTTCGTCCGCACACTATTCAACGAATTCTACGTAAACTGGATTGTAGGAAGGCAACCGGCCCGGACGGAATACCAGCAATAGTCCTTAAGAACTGTGCTCCAGAACTATCGCCGAGTTTGGCAGACCTTCCCGTTTATCTTATGATCGAGGGAACTTTCCTGCCTGCTGGAAAGTCGCTCGAGTTCAACCAATCCCAAAGAGGGGAAAAAAGTGTCTCCCACAAAATTACCGTCCGATAGCATTACTGTCTATTTTATCTAAGGTAATGGAAAAAGTCATCAATACAGAGTTAGTTAAGTATTTGGAGTGCAACGGACTTCTGAATGATTGTCAATACGGATTCCGTGGCAGGCGATCCACGCGAGACCTTTTGACACTTATAACCGATATATGGACATCTGCGATTGAGGAGCATGGCAAGTCAAGAGCGGTCGCATTGGATATATCCGAAGCTTTTGGCCGCGTCTGGCACGGGGCATTGCTGAGCAAACTTCGTTCATATGGACTTTCCCAACAGCTTTGCGACTGGACGAAGAGATTCCTTGAAAATCGATCGATCTGGGCTTTTGGGGACGGCGAGTGTTCGGATCGGTATCCTGTTAATACGGGGGTGCCCCGAGGTTCTTTTTTGGCTCCAACCTTGTTTTTTCTTCACCTAAATGATTTGTTGGGGACAACGGATAACAAAGTGTTCAGTTTTGCGGATAATAGTACACTTGATTCCTCCTTTTCGAGTGTTCGGCCGATTGGTGAATCTACGTCGCAACAGCTGAGATGTAGACAGATTGACTCTCTGAATCAGGATCTAGATAAGGTCCTGTAGTGAGGAAGGGCCAATCTCGTCGACTTCAATGCAGCGAAGACACAATATACAACGTTCACAATAAAAAAAAAGTGGATCATTGGTTCCACAGCTGATGATGAATGGCCGGACCCTCGAAGCTGGGGAAAGCCTGAAATTGCTCGGTGTCACGGTCTATGGGAATGTATCATGGCATAAACACATGTCGAGCATCACCAGGTGAGCCTCAGGAAAGTTGAGCTATCTTTTTAGAGCCAAGAAATATTTTACTCCAGACCCACTTCTTCTCCCATATAAATCCCAAATTAGACCCGCGCTCGAATATTGCTCTCATGTTTTGAGCTCGGCTCCTCGACCTAGTTGAGAGCGCACAGAGACGAGCGATCCGCCTGATCGGGGACTCGGCGCTGACGTCGGAACTACAGTCGCTATCACATCGAAGGCGTGTAGCTGATCTCTATCTGTTTTACAGATATTATCACGGGTACTGTTCTTCGGAGATTCGTGGTATTGTTCCACGCAATTCGGCTAATATGCGCTCCACAAGACAATCGGACGGATCGCACCAGTTTGCGGTTCATCTCCAGATGGCGGGAACCCACCTGCACCAGAACTTGTTCCGTTAGAAAGCGGAGAAGCTGTGTGTGTTCCCGGAGCGTTACAACCAGCAACTGTTCAAAAAGAACTGCAACAGTTATTTGGGGGCATCTCGGGGCGCCCAGTCGGCGCTATAGGTTCGTCTCTTCCGAGAGAAGCGTAATAAAAAAATAAGCCGAATGCCACCCTCGTCAACAGGTTGTATCATCTTGTAACTTCCTTGCAACTCCGTACCATCTCTGCACATTTTGTTGCTTTCGTCCGCACACTCGATGTGCGCAGTTATGGCGAATGAACGGGAAGCTTATTGTTTCTCAGTTATTATTCTCTAATTGAATTCAGTCGCCACACCTTGGACAAGCTAATGAGACTAGGCATTCATAAACCACTACTGTATGTACTATACGACATGTTGTATGAAAGGAAATTCGTCGTCCAAAATGGCAATGTGACCTCCAACATTACTTACAAAATAAAAAACTGTCTGCAACAGGGAGCGGTGTTATCTCCGATCCTTTTTAATATTGACACTAGCGAGTTGATGGGGTCTCTTCATTAGGCTATTGGGTATGCAAACGATCTGATAATATATAGAACTGCACCAAAAATTGAGATCATTAACGGAATATTACAAGGGGATTTCAATGATGTTCAGTGATACTGCGACAACTAGAAACTCAAATCAATATCCAGAAGTGTGAAACCATCCTCTTTAAAACACCATTGGCTGAAGCTAACAGAGATACCAGGAAAAGTTGGTGGAAGCTTGCTATTATGGGACCACACGAACAAACACTGGAAACCAAATAATGTAGTCAAATAATTGGGCATCTGGCTGGGTCAGTATCTATATTTTAAGAAACATGTAGATGCTGCGCTGGCCGGGTCTAAGAAAACGTATGCTATGACAAGATGACTGTTTCATAGTAGTCAACTTGACAGCAGAGTTAAAGTTATATGCTACCTGGCTCTCATCAGACCGATTATCATATATGGATGTTCAGTGTGGTTTAATGTGGGACGCTAGCTTAATGGAAAAGATTCGGATTTTTGAGAGACAATGCCTCAGGACATGCCTTAACTTACATCGGACTCCTGAATCCGACCACAAAAAAAAAAAAAAAAAAAAAATACTATCCCAATGAAGCGTTGTACAGTGGGCCCATATAAACAGAGTGGATAACTTCAAGTTGATCCGAGGGCATCTTGAGAAATCAATGAGCTCGCCGAACGATTTAATTTTTGGTGCACATTATCAAAACAATATGTATTATGAGGGGGTCCGTCGCAATGGCTTTATTCCACCAGAAGCTTTCCTCAGTCTTGACATGAACGGCCTCATACAAAATAAATCCGCTATACTGTTGATTTATTGGTTTATTATGTGTGTCGGTAGTTCATAAATAAACGAATATGTTATAAGCGAGAGGTTGCGCACACAGATAAAGAGCGCCTGCAGTTCAGCGGGGTAGTAGCACAGAACCAGCGAAAAGACAGTAATAAGCAACTCCAGAGATTTTGGTGGCTGAGTGACAATTAAAAACCTGCTTCCATATAACTGGCAAAAAAAAAAGAAGTAATAATAATAATGATATTGAAAAAAAGCCCATTAACTACGGAAAGCTTACATAGATTTAGCATTTCGAAGATTGAGTTTACATGTTAGGTTTAGGATAAAGTTAAAAAAAGGGGGAAAAAAGACAGTTCAGCGATCCTTATAGCCAAGAAATAAAGACAATTAGGTCATTGATTAAAAACGTTCAAAAGCTGATCCGTGACAACTACAGATCAGTAATTAATGAAGAATGGGACCACGAAATTCTCTCCATTAAAACCAGTGGTAGGAATACGTTTCCACAAATAAAGTTTTTAGAAGAAAAGATCAAAATGATATTCCCTGTCGTCGAGTCCCGAGGACTCCCGAGAATTGTCAAATATTGCTGAACGCAGGACTCAGCCCGGAACATATTAACTCCAACGAAGAATTAATAGTAGTCGAGGATCCGCAAGAGAAAGGGAACTCAATAGGCGCCTGTTTCGAGACAGTACACAGAGTGAATGAATCCATTCATACTAACCTCGCCTTCGAAAACAGAGCTATCCAAAACCATATATCGCTGTACAATGAACGGCAAAGTTGGCCTTCCGAAAGCAAAAGTTTCACCATCTTCAGTGAAAACAATAGAGCGGATGCGCCGTTTAGAAATTTGCACACAAATATATTTGTGAACATGAATGAACTCATGGATATCCTTAGATCTATTAAAAACAAGAATCCTCTGGAACAGATGGTATTCAGAATACTGTTCTTAAACATCTGCCTCCGGAAACGGTGAAAATTTACACTACCTTGTTCAATAACGCTCTAAATAATGCATACTTTCCAATGCGTTGGAAAATAGCAGTTGTCCATCCCATCCCCAAAAAGGGCAAGGACCGGAGCAATCCCGCCAATCTTCGCTCGATTAGTCTGCTGCCAAACATTAGCAAAATATTCGAGAAAATCATAAATCATTCCGAACAACCAGTTTGGCTTTAGAGCGGGCCACGACACAGTCCATGCAGCTACAAAACTTGTTTCCGATATACAGTGGAACAAGGCGAAACGACAATACACAGGAGTATGTTTGGTTGACTTTGAAAAGGCCTTCGATACCGTATGGTTAGAAGGATTTGTATATAAGCTATCAAATGTAGGTTTGCCTGAATATCTGTTATACATCATTTACGACATGATAATGGATAAACAATTTGTGGTAAAATGTGGGGACAAAATCTCCAATAAAACTTTTCGTATTAAAAATGGCTTACAGCAGGGAGCCGTGAATTCTCCCATTCTCTTCAATATTTATACTAGTGATCTAGTTAGGCTTTGGCGCAAGACCAATGACCTTGCCCGAAAAAAAAAACAAATTATTATGGAAAATTTAACAGTCCTCAGGACTTGCTAAATAAGGCCAAGACCGGCTCCCGGTTGTAGTGCCGATGATGATGATGATGATGATGATCTAGTTAGGTCTTTTAATCATGCTATTACATATGCCGACGATATTGTAGTGTGCATCTCAGAAAAAAAAATCGATGCCATTAACAGACTTCTTCAAGACGACTTCAATAAAATCAAACGCTTTTGTGGCGATTAGAAATTGAAAATTAACTTCCAAAAAACAGAAACCATTCTTTTCAGAACACCTCTTTTTAGAGCTTCAAGAGATACAAGGCATAATTGGAAAAACTTTTCCATTGTAGGAAGCAATCATATTTCGCTGCAAATGAAAACTGTTGTCAGGTACCTTGGTATCTGGATGGACCAATACCTATACTTTGATAAGCACATAGCAGCTGCCCTCTCCGCAGCTAAAAGTGCATATGCAATGACAAGAAGTCTGTTGCGAAATAGTCTCCTAGATCACAAAGTTAAAATAATTTCGTACTCAGCATTTATTCGTCCAATATTAGTGTATGGTTGCCCGCTGGTTTAACGTTTCCGCATCCTACATGGAAAAGTTTCGCATGTTCGAGAGGCAGTGCTTGCGTTCCTGCCTCGGATTACATAGAACACCTGAGTCTCAATACAGGAAATTCTATCCTAATAAGACACTGTACGACAAATCAGGATTGAATAGGATAGACAATTTCATTATCAAAATTATTCGTGGTCATACTACAAGGGCAATGTGCAGCGAAAATAATCTTATCTCGGGAGCATACTACCGCAATTACATGTACCTGGAGAATACACTCCGGTTTATCCCACCTGAATCGTACCATCTCTTGGATAGAAAATGTCTTATCCAAAACAAGCACGGAGTCCCTATTATTTACCACGCTTTTCGTGGTGCCAGGGACAAACGGATTCTTTATAACAGTGATATATCAAATGCTGCAGTTCACTTGCGCTTTGGCATGGCAAGAGGCGATCGAAATAAATCTATGAATGACCGATTCCATCCCAACTGGTGGTGGATTGACAATGAAGAAAGGGGTTAAATCGCCAAATATAGTCAGATCTTCAAACGCTACGCTTTCCCTTCCCATTCCTAATTTCCCTTTTCATATATATTTATTCTTCCTTCTCGTTTCCATTTGGCATTTAGATTCCTTTTCGTTTTAAAATCTCTGTATGTTAACATTTTGTTAATATGTTTGTTAATATTTTTTTTTTGTTAACTTTTTGTTTTATCTTATGTTATTTATTATAAAAAAAAATCATCATCAACGGCACTACAACCGAGAACCGGTATTGGCCTTATTTAGCAAGTCCTGAGGCTTGTTAAATTTTCCAAAATGATTTTTTTTTTTTCGGGCAGGGTCATTAGTCTTGCGCCAGAGGCTCCCCGACGGGGAATCGAACCCCGGTCTCCCGTGTGACAGGCGGGTATACTAACCGCTATACTATCGAGGAGCCCCCAGGAAATACCATATACAAAAATATAAAAATATTATTGTACGCCGAAAGGCATTACACAAACTTGTATCGTGTAATTTAGAGTGCTCGTGTAGAGCCATTAAATTATTTTAAGAAAAAGAAAAGTTTGTAAAATAGGATTTAGCATTTAGTTCTAAGTCAAGATTGGTTAAATTATTGTACAATAAATGCATTATTCATCATCATCGTCATCATAAAGTTAAAAAAAAATGTTTAGGTAGTTTAGTATTTAAGTTAGATATATAAGTAAAAACAAAAAAAAAACAAAAACAAAGTTTTTTTCTGTTCATCATTTTCTTTGCAGCCAATTAAGTTTATTAAAATGCATGTAAACAAAACAATCGTAATGTCAAAAGACAAATTTTCACGCTTTAAGCGAACGCATGTAATTTAGAGAGTCCGCAAGGGACCAGTAGGTTGGGAAATAAGATACAACCATAAGCTAGAGTTTAATCATTTTTGTCTAGAGAGTAAGTAAAATAGAATAAGAGGAAGAAATGAAAAAATGAAATGAAAATGACGATCTTTGACCACTGGCAGTGCCAATAGATCGAAGAGCATCCTCGGTCTGGCCTTATTTAGCAAGTCGCTCCACCGGTATCCGGTCCATATCCGAGACTTGTTAAATTGTCCATAATAATTCAAGGACAAAGTTATTAGCCTTACGCCAAACTTTCTCAGGATACCTCTATACCATTCATCATTATCATCGGCAATACAACCGGGGTCCGGTCTTGGCCTTATTTAACAAGTCCCGAGGATTGTTAAATTTTCCATAATAATTTGTTTTTCCGGGCAAAGTTATTAGCATTGCGCCACCTCTATGCCAATAGTACTTAATCAATCATTCATTGTAAAACGTAACCATTTCCCACTAGTCTCTGCGTGTGCGATAACAATTCATCCCAGGGAGGTACGTTTGGTGAGATTGTATATGTATATGATAAAAAACACGTTCAACAGCTCTTGAAAGTCTATCACTATCACAAGTAACATCTATTGAAGGCTTACATCTCGTTTCGAAAAAAAAAGAAAAAAAAAAAAAACATGATAGAAAATTGTATCATGGCCGAAGAGCAACAGTTTCCGAGCGAGCGAGAATTGCGAGCTGAGTTTCAAAGGCTGAACCTGAATTGATTGAGAAATATTTTATGATAAGAGTAAATACAAGGAACGGGTTGCCACTGTTTCCTTTAACTGCCAAAGTTTACGAGCACATCACACATTATAAATAGCACAACAGCATCAATTAGACAGCATAGCACCGTCGTTGAATTTTCTTACTCTTTCCGAGATGTGGATGAATAATTAAAACATTTTAGACATTCCAAATTTTGATATTGTAGTTCAATATAAAAGAGCACATACGGGGGAGGGCGGAGTTGCAATCTATCATAATATAAATGACGGAGCCAGTGTTGTTACTCTAGAAATAGATCTTCAGTGCACAATTTGATCATTGTCTATTCAGTGTTCTAAAGTAGGAGAAATGTGTGATTGTCAAAGCAGATTGGACCATGGTAATTAAGTTATAATTGTGGTAATTCACATTTCTCCCAACCAATCAATAAATATATTTATTGAATTCATCCACGAGAATTTAATAAAGTACACACCAGATGTATCGCGGATTCTTAAAAAAGATTACGATAAAATTTCAATGATTTAAAGTGGGGATTTTAATGTGATACAACGCTTCCTTTGATTGACAGCACACGAAATTAACTGTTAAAAGCAGGGCTGTGGAGTCGGAGTCGGAGTCGTAAAAAACGAGCGACCCCGACTACTTTTTCGTTAAAATTTAAAATACATTTTTTTAAATTATTATAATGAATGTCTATTGTGAACGAATATTAAACTTGCAGGCGCATAATAATGCATAGTCTACAAAAATGTGTTTATCTCCTTCTTTCTCACGTCGAAAGAAAAGGGGTATTTGTTTCTGCTTTTGTTTGAACCCAATTTGCGCGCATTTTTTTGCCAGTCATCGTTCTGCATTGGTCACGTCCACGTGTTGAAATCATTGCGTTACATAAACAAAATTCTCTCCATTTCTGTATACATTTTTGTAAGAGCAGGGATCAGAGATACGTTTCCTTTGTAACAACATATTTAATTTTTTATTTAAATTTTCATATATAATAGGCTAATTTTTTTTTAGTGTAAATAAAAATTGAGCAATCCCCCTTATTCAAGATGTATCACGGATCTAAGAAAAAAATCGACGGTGTATGAATATTTTAAGATGACTGAGGACGATCAATTTTTTGTATGTCAAGCTGAGGATGACCCTGAAAACAAATCTGTGGTGAAAAAATCAGTGCTTTCGGTGGGAAAGGATCTAGTGCGCCCAGTAGTGTGTCAAATATAAAGCGTCTCATTCAACGCAATCACCCAAACTTATATAAGATCATTTGTGAGAAGGACAATAGTAGATTAAATGTAAGTAATAATCGGAATCATCAAGTGTCATTAGCTAAGTATTTTACAAGTGATAATGTTACCGTGAATATGACGGCCGACAAATTTAAGGACTGCATCAGTGAAATGGTATATAAAAATTCTTTGCCTATCACTTTTTTCTCCAGTCCAGCGTTTATTAAATTGAACGGGGAAATGGCTCGTAAAGTCCGAGTATCTTTAGAAAGAAGCAGTGTACGAAATTTAGTAATAGAGGACGCTGAAAAACAGAACTTAAATATCTCATACACGGAAAGTTTATTTATTTAAAAATGGACACATGTACACGTTATCGGGTTAATTACTTGGGGATTAATGTTCAATTCGTTGATAATAATAAAAGAATAGTAACACGTTCACTGGCAATCAAAGACACTAAATCTGACCACTCAAGCGATTATTTCAAATTTCTTTTGATGGATGTTCTGAAAGAGTTTAATATTAAACAAGAACAAATTGTATCCATTATGACAGACAACGCTCGTAATATGCTGAGTACTGTCGTAAAATTAAGTACTATTGAGGCGGATGACGATATTGATGATTACTCTAGTATTTTAGATGATACACTTTGTGCTGCCACTTATGATTTTTTTAAGATCCATCATATGCGATGTGCAGTACATACGTTGCAACTGGCAATCCGTGATGGCTTGAGAAAAGTGCACGCAACGAGAATTTGGGAAAATGTACGAAACGTCGCAATAGTCACCAGAACACCAAAAATACATGCCATAATCAAACGAAGAGCTGGAAAGGGAGCGATTTTGGATCAAGCTACAAGATGGGGTAGTACATACGTAATGATACAGCGACTTCTTGAACTGAAATTTTATCTGGAGGACATGGCCAGCCCGAACGTGAATATGACTGAAATTCAATGGAAAGAAGTGGAGGATATTGAGTCCGTGCTTCGCCATCCTTATATCGCTACAAAAGTAATGCAAGCGGAAGATTTGACTCCTGGTTTATTTTTCAAGGAGAGGAAAAACATCATTTTTCGTTTGTCGAAGATTCTAAATAATACTCTTGCTGGTGGAATTAAAAACACCATGCTATGTAGAGAAAAACATTTGTTGGACAACGATATTCTGTTGGCTGGGATTTATGTTGACCCCATGGTTAGATCCCTATTGCCGGAGGAACAAATAAATAAAGCTAAAAACGCTGTTTGATTTAACCGTTCGCATGAAAGGCCTTCGACTAGAAAGAGACAACAGCAGGCAGCGTACACGAAGTACCACCATCTTCACCCGACACCGGTGAATCCGAAGACGATTTTGAAAAATATCTCAATGAACAAGATAAACTAAAACGTCCTCGTTTGAATCACAGTCCCAATATAGATGAAGCAGACTCTATTTTAAAATTTAAAATTGAATTTTATGATGCATTGAAAGAAATGGAAAAAATTGACCGAACTTATAAGTTAAATGTTGAAATGGCAATACAGCGGTATCCAGCAATCGTAAAAGATTCAGCATTGATCGTTACAGCATTACCGCCAACCCAAGTATCCCTGAATTCTGAATTCTGATTTGAGAGCCCCTACGAATACAGATTTAATAGAAGCAATGTTGTTTTTAAGAATAAATTCTAATAAATAATTATTAAAGTTTAACATGAAAAAAGTGGCTATATGCAAAGGTAGGAAACAACCTGATAAAATTGGGCTTTTTTGAGTCGGAGTTGGAGTCGCGGAGTCGTGTTGTTGGTAAATATAGGAATCGGAGTCGGAGTGGGAGTCGTGTTATTTTCTTTCGACTCCACAGCCCTGGTTAAAAGTGCAACAGTCGCACTGAATCGACAACAAGATCAAAATCAGTAATGACGCGATAATTTCAGAGATATATTGATCAAATCCAAACCGAAGCATTTGTTTCATACTTCGGTTACCTTAAGCCTCTCGTGTCATTTGTTGAACATGAAAACTCAGAGTCGGTATAATATGTTATGTAATATATAGGGTGGCGCAAAATTAATCACCCTATCGTAAGATGTTATAATTTTTGCAAATGGCGTCGTACGTCAATCATATTTGACATTTGAGAACTAGAAAAAATTGTAAAGGTCCAAATAAAGATTTCCATCACTCAAAATCATTTTTTTTTATTAGTAAAAGGGTAATTCAAAAACAAAATTGGATGATTTATTTTGCGCCACCCTGTATGTAGAATAAAATGTAAAATAATTTTTAAACTTAGTAACACTATCATAATAAATATGGTAAATCCAACAATTATCTTACTCCTGATACTCTACATCCGCCGCATTGTCCCGAAGTTTAGTTTTTTGAAGATTTCACTTCTACCGCGTGTGAACTGCAAACGTGTTTTTTTTTAATGATTCCAAGTAGCTTTTCTACAAAAGGTATTCCAAAATTGGAATTCATGTCACATAGCTAGTGAGGATTTTCAAAAACAGCAGTGCTCGCACTCGATAGGATGTTAAGTCGACCAATGAAACAAAGGAGATCCGGGCACCATAGACTCAATACCTTATGACACAAGCGGAAATAATCCATATTCTACATATGTTATTATAAACATCGTTCAAAAGTAGTTAGAGACAGTATTTTGTTTCGTACAGGGAATAATGGCGGAGTCGGGTCGGTGAGGTCATGAGCTTCCGGGTTCCTACAGACCAATAAATAGTAGTAGTAGTAGTAGTAAATTTTGTTTCGTAAGGTTCCCCCGCGATGACCTAACAATCACAATAAATGTTAATTTAAATTAGGTAAGCAAGCACATGGGGATCAATCTTCAGTCAAATTATGTGAGCGTGAAACGCTCCACCCGGACATGTGTTCTACAACGATTATACCTTTCAAGCATTCAAGACAAATATAATATGTTTCTATCAACTGACTTACTCGATACCATTTTGCACTGACATGACTTTAAAAATGAGGGAAAACACACGATAAAAGACACTAAACTAAAAAAAAAAAAAAAAAACTAAAAACAAAAAAGAACAATAAAACAAAAACCAACTCTCTGTATTATTAGATACGCAGCCAAATAGATAGAAGGCAGACGAACGACAAAAAAGAACCTAAACCTAGGTCAATATTGTTTATAGTGATACATTAAGTTTCTGTTTTTTTTTTTTGTATTTTTTTTTTATTGTTCGGGAGGAACAAAACAGAACTGGACTGAAGGGGAAATACGCGTATCACCTTGTGTTCACTAAATTTCACGTGAATTGCTGAGACGTACCACGGACGATAGGAAAGAGATAGAGATAGATAGAGGTTTGCGCATATGAAAGTACTAGTCTTTAACTACAAAAACATGTTATGTTGTAACTTTACGATATAAAATGGCGGCACAGCACCGCACGCAAGGAAAACAATTCTCGGATGGTCGATATAGGCGCACCAATTCCACGTTACAATTTTTAATCTGGAGCAAAAAACCCAAAAATTTTATAAAATATTTTTCAAAATCTAGTGAAAAATTTATTTTAAAAAATGGCGTTAATTAGACCCTTTTTCCTTGTTTTTTTTCGAAAAAATTGGGCGATAATTGCTTACAAAATTGGAAAAAAAAATGAATTTATCAAAAAAATCATACGATGTTCACTAGAAAATATTGTTTTAAAGTTGCAGTTAAAATTTCAAGTTAATCGTAAAAAAGTTGAGGGAGCTACTGGTGAGCCCAGTTTGAAAAACTTGGAGCCGACATATTTGAAGTTAAAGTTTTGAGTAGTTTTGTAGTTTTAACGATAGTAGTAGTTTTAACGGACTTTCTACAAACAGTTGTTTGCTCAGTTTTAAAATTCGGGTAGGAGAGACATCTATTAGTCAAAATTAAAAACTATTACTATTTATTGGCCAAAGACAGATTTTTTTATACATCTTATTGGTATGATTTCCATGTAATTGCTAAATTATGAGTAGCACTATTCGTCCAGTATTTGCCTCCATAGAGTATGGGTATCTGAATTCTGTGTTTCGCCTGTTAACGGATTTCAGATTTTATGTTGGAGTATTAATTAAGCACAAATAAACCAACCCGGAGAATTGACATTAAGTGACTCTGATTGTTCTTGGACGACCCCAGCAGGTCACGATTTGTGGATGACAATTTTTGTGTGTAACTACTTACTACTATTACTATTACGTTGCCTATTCTCGCCACATGTCCGGCCCGTCTTAATTTTCGCGACCTGATTACTCTTACTATTATAGTTTTGCAGTATAGCTCTTCCAATTCGTGGTTGTAGAGCTTCCTCCATTTCCCTGCTACACCGGAATTGCAAAGATCTGTACATGTATTTTTCAACAGTTTAATTGATAATAATAATATATTTTCACCAATATTCTCCTTGCCATCTCCGACATCATCGACCAGTACAAGACTTGTACAACTGCATCAAGAAATCCCACATCAAACAATATGATATCGACATAAATTTTTTGAGATAAATTTATCTTTTATTCTTCATTCTTGACAAGTACAGATGATTTCGATTCCCCAATCTCTGATTCGATGGAATCAATAACGGCAGCGGATTCCATACCATCTCCAACCCCAACACCACACAAAACGCCCTCTCTTCGCCACCACACGACACAACAGTTTTCAAGAAGGAATATTCAGAACTTCGTTCTCGATCAGGGAGCATGTTGCGGCTGCAACTAGCGGTGACAAGAATACCCCTGTTAAAGTACCTTCTACCACTTCTAATATGATTTATCTTCACATTTTTCTACCTATCTCTAACATACGAGTATGGTCTAAACCAACTGGCCATGATATGACGAAAACTTGTTCTTTGTTAATGAAACAATAACTAAAGCTATTAGCTAAAGCAAATGTATCATAAATTCCCATAAGTTCTGTAGAAGTAGAGGATTTGCTTATTCCATCCGCCGCACAATCCGTAATTTTTTTGGTAACTAGTTATCAGAATCTATTAGAACATCAACTACAAAAAACAAAAAAACGATGACACTTTGATAAGGCAGTGACTTTTTGAATTTCCCTTGCAGTGACTTGATTAATAAATTTTCTCGAACTGCTCCTGGTGGATTACTATTACTATTTATTGGCCCGTAGGCACCCGAAAGTTCATGACCTTACCGACTCGACTCCGTCATTGTTCCCTGTCCTATGCGCTCTCCTTCCACGTTTGACCATCCGATCCGATTTCTTCAAGGTCAAACCTAACATTGTCCTCCCATCTTCGTCGCGGCCGTCCTACCCGTCTCTTTTCGGTAGATCTGCCGTCAAGAATTTTACGCACAGTCCTAACGCACGTGCCTATTCCCGCCACATGTCCGGCCCATCTTAATCTTCGCGACCTGATTACTCTCACTATTGTGAAGCAAATTGTTGTTCGTGTTACACACAAAAATTCACCGCGTGATAAAAACCTTGACGTGGTGCGGGGGATTAAAGTAATATGAATCACTCGGGCTATGCTGAAGTTCTAGAGAACACACACTTCATTCGAGTCTTCAAGACGGTGCGCCTTTCGAAAGTAGGAAATGCGAAAATGCCTCCAAACCGCCATGTAACACAATTAGTAAGAAGACGGCAACTTGTTTGGAATTGCATGTACTTAGGTTTTACTGACTTTGCTAATTTGGTAATTTGCTGCTAAATGTGCTATTAACTCCTCAACAACCCCCCTTCCCCTTTCCGCGGTAGAAACCTTGACGTGGCGCCGTTATATAATTACCAACGGTTAAATCCCCATGTGATGTCCAGATATTCAAGACCGATATACATCGACACCTCATTTCCTTATCCACTTCCTTTACACACGCTCGCACTGTGCTCTGACATTTAAGGGTACTTCAAAATCCCCTTTTGTGTGCGCGTTAATGTAAAACAAAAAAAAAGGTAGAAAGACTCAAAATAAATCCAGCAACAGACGGAGCTCACAAGTGGAGAGTAATATCAGGAAAATTGGAAGTTATTAACTGCTGTTCCAGTTTACCAGTTTATCAAGGAAATAAAACGCCTCCAAGTCAGAAAGGTTCCGAAACAGCAGAACTACCAAAAACAAAACAAAAAAGATTTTTGGTTTACAAATTGAATTAGACAGGCTGATTTTGCCCTTTTATATCGAATGTATTGTCTTCTGGAAAGTGAATATTGCCCGCGATTACCCACGACGCCCAGATTACCCACAATGACTAGACAATAGTGATTGCATACCTAACACGAAGTACTTTAAAACGATTGGACCTAACTACAGGGAGTTATTAGTGGGACTCCGGTTATCACCAAGCTGAAGTGGCACCTAAAACAATCAAGAATGTCCCGAAATAGGGGAATTGCATTTGGTCAAAATTAAGGGCTTAGCGCTTAAACATTGAATTATAAGGGCTGAGTTTTCCTTTTTGTTATCAGAGAGAGCACATTTTACGCTTAAGACGGCCAGTTCACGCAGTGCCTGGTTAATAGCACTCCAATAGAAAAATTCTTCGACCCAATAAAGAGACAGAACGAGCAGAGATAACTAGATTCAGATAAACTACAAAATAAAAGACATCAAATTTCTTTGCACCGGAGGGAGCAGTCAAAAATGTCTGGAGTAAATAAAAAAATCATTAGAAAAACAAAAAGTTTTCAAAAGACAGGTACCGTCTATCAGACAACGGCGAGAGTTTAGAGTTTACAAATTGACCTGATTATAATTGATACGAGGGCAGTTTGATAAGTCAGTGAATTTTTGAATTTCCCGCGCAGTAATTTTAAGTGACTGCTGCCATCAACTGCCATATATACTTTGAGCAAGCTGCGTCGTTTAGGTTATATTTGACAGCCATTGAAAGCAGACAACCTCGTGAATTTTAACGAAAATGGAAAAAAGAGAATTTCATGTTGATTAAGCATAAATTGGGCTACAAACTGCTACCCCATCCAGCATATTCTTCTTTAGCCCCCTGCGACTATTTCTTGTTTCCAAACCTGAAAAATGACTGGGCAGTCAGAGATTTGAGTCGAATGAAGTGGTCATCACAGAAACTAACGCCTAGGTTTGATGGGCTTGAAGAAACCTATTATTTGGAAGGAATAAAAAACTGGAAGAACGCTGGACAAAATGTATACCTTGTCTGCAATGGAGGGATGGCGTAGGCCAGGACGTCCAGATCCTGGGAGTGCCAAATTGCATGACATCGGCTCGAAATCCGGACCGGTGAAGAGATTTGTTAAATAAGGCCAAGACCGGATCCCGGTTGTAGTGCCGATGATGATGATGCAATTTATAGAGCTGTTTTCAAACCTGAAGACGTGGCTGGGCGGCAAGAGATTTGGGTCGAATGAAAGTGTCATCACAGAAACTAACGCCCAGTTGGAGGGCCTTGAAGAAACCTATAGCGTTTGCGACGATAATGAAGAACGTGTGATTCGAACCGCCGCTATGATGGTTTGGATCACTAAAAGATTGAACCAATGTTAAACACATCAGTCCACTGCCGCGTGTACGAATTCGATTTCTAAACTCAAGTACACTCAACTGATGTGGAATTGCTATGTTATTGCTTGGTATACGGCTGATGCTTTTTGCTTATTCGATTTTCTTTCTGTGTCGTTCTTCACTATTTGCGTATATCTGTTAGAAACGCTGCAAACCTATTTTTGAAAGGAATAAAACAAATGAAAAAACACTGGACGAATGGTTAAGAGTACTTCAGCGTAAAAAGTTTCCAACTACCAGCTGAGGGCGGAAAGAACAGAGGTAAATCTTGAACTAGGTTGAACACACAAATGGGGAGAACCGCAAGTTAAGTGGTATTTACAAGACGAGATAGTTGGTGGAAGACTAGACTACTTAGCGAGGATTGTTGATTGAACTCAAAATATTGCATTAAACCACATTGATGTATAGAAGCTGGCAACACCGTGACAAACCTGCTGATCTCCTCCTCTTGTCAAGTAATAACGTAGATGACAGTACTTGTATTTGAATAGCCGAAGTGTATGTACATGAAATAAAAGATATATGTACAATTTAATGTGCAAAGTGTACGTGTTTTATTTCATCATGATCGGCAATACAACCGGGATCCGGTCTTGGCCTTATTTAGCAAGTCCCGAGGCTTGTTAAACTTCCATAACAATTTATTTTTTCGGGCAGGGTTATTAGCCTTGCGACAAAACGTGTTTTATTTAATAAACAGCAAATACAACATGGCGCAGCCGGTTTGAGAAGTGCAAAAAAAAATTAATAAAGCAATAAATAGAATAAAATAAAAATAAAACAATTTGGCGAGAACAATGAGTGAAATGTATTATCAAAAGCTAGGTCCATTGTCAATGGACGGTAGTGTTAAAGAGAGCTGAAGGAAATTTAAGGCTATGTGGAAGGTCTACACGGTTGCCACTAAAACGAGCTGCGAGAGTCAGACCAATCAAGTTGCTAGATTTTTATCATATGCGGGTGAACAGGTGATTGCAATTTTCGGGACATTGGGACTCACAGAAGACAACAAGAAACCGATCAAAGATGTCATCGGAACCTTTCAGGCATATCGCGTACCATGAAACAATGTAGTGGATGATCTATACCTTTTTTCCGTCATCAACATGAGTGAGAACCGTTCGAGTTGTTCATAGCGGATATTACCAAACTAGCGGAAAACTCTGAATTTGATACCCAAAAAGAACAAATGAACAGAGATCGCATAGTTATTGTTGTAACAGATCACAACGCGCAACTACAGTTATTAAAACTGGACAGTTTGATTTTGGTAAAAGCAAAGGAAATCTGCTGTGTGGCAGAAGGGACCGGAATGTAGGAAAAACGGCTGGAGAACGAGCATGCATCGATGGTGGCAATACTAATGGGTGTGATCGAGATGATAAAATGTTAAATGTCAGTGCCATTAATTCTAATTCTAATTTCAGACTCGAGAAAAGGAGAGGAGATCAGCAGAAATACACGGGTTACCAAACCAGTAAAAAACCGAATATACCATGCTTAAGATGCAATAGGGTTCACGCGTTAGAAAAATGACCAACTGAGAGTACAAGGTGTATGTCGTGTGGAAAGTTCATTCACTTCGCAATTGTGTGCAAGGAGCGTAAAAATGCAAATAGTCGAAGATTCATCAACGAGGTTAGTAACAATGATGATGATACTGAAGATTATTTCGCTGATCCTGTAGATGATTCGGTGATGTACGAAAATACTGTGAATGTGCTTAATTTTGCCTCAAATTCAAAAAAAAGTTAGTTACAAAAATTATGATTTTAAGTATTGAGTTCAAATTGGATAGTGGTGCCGAAGTGAATTTAATAACAAAGAACTTAGTAGAGAGATTAGAAAAGGTCAATGATATCCAGCCCGTCTCAATGAAATTAGAAATGTTGGCGAGGCATCACGACGACACGAATTCCCAGGAAAGGTAAAGCAAGCGCCAACACAAAAGATCCTGGAAAACAACGATCAGTGGCGCTCCGATTCCACGGAAAACACTAAGGAAAGCTGCACCCAGGAAACGAGCGAACAAGCCGGCTGCGGGTTTATATAAGGCGGGCACATCGGCAGAGCAGCACGAGCGGCCAACACAACGCCACAAATCCAAGGGGCGGTACAAAAGCCTCCAAAGGGGGCAACCCTCAATGCTCGAGAAACTACTTAGTTTCTCCTGCCTGATTGAAGATATTCGACCCCGATATGAAAAACTAACAACCGAGGCTGAAAGGGATGCACTCCTCTTCATGGCATATGCAAGACATACCCTCCAAAATGGATTCCAAAACCAAAGTTATCCTTATAAATGCCAGCTCCCCTGTTTCGCTTTAAAAGCGTATGATAGTCTCAGACTTCATAAAGGATAACCGGGCGGACGTGGTTCTTGTAACCGAAACTAGGTTGCACACATGTCACCGTCCCGTATTCCCAAATTCATGATTCGAAGAGATCGAACCCTCACTGGCGGTCCCACTATCAACGGAGGTGGCACTTGTATACTAGTTAATATTTACATTCGCTGATAAGGTTAAAGGAATCCAAACAAAGAATATGAAAACTCCACCACCTCACCCCCAAAAACATATTCAAGTCCCTAAGCGATCCGCTATACAGGCCAACAAAATGCCACAAATCCAAGCGGCGGCACAAAAGCTTCCAAAGGGGCAGCCCTCAATGCTCGGGAAACTACTTAGTCTCTCGCGCCTGATTGAGGATATTAGACCCCGATATAAAAAACTAACAACTGAGGCTGAGAGGGATGCACTGCTTTTCACGGCATATGTAAGACATACCCTCCAAAATGGATCCCAAAATTAAAGTTATCCTTATAAATCTCAACTAACGAAACTAGGTTGCATCCATATCACCGTCCCGCTTTCACAACGTTTTCAATGATTCGAAGAGATCGAACCCTCACTCGCGACCCCACCATCAACGGAGGTGGCACCTGTATACTAGTTAATAGCGAACTTCGCCATGAAGCTATTGACCTCCCACATTTCCAGTCCATAGAGGTCTCCGGGGTTGAACTGCATCTAGCTAATAACGGTAGAGTGAACATATACTCCGTATACCACTCGCATAAAACCAATAATGGCCCTATTAATCCCGAGGATATCGGCCAATTAATAAGGTCCTCGGGGCATACACCACTCATCATAGGCGGCGATTTTAACCCCAGACATCCCCACTGGAACAACATTGTCTCTTCCTCAAATGGCACAAAATTGTACCAATGGTACACCGAAAACTCGCATGTCCTAAATTTTGAAATAGTCGCATCTACTGTTGGTACGCGGGGTAGCTCAATTCTGGACATACTTTTCGTGTCCAAAGATTTACTACCCCAAATCACTCCTCCCCAAGTATCGGCGGATGTATCTGACCACAATGCTATGACCACGGCCATTCGCAGCTATCGAGCATCGCGGGCTCATATCAGATCATCATCATCATCGGCCCTACAAGCGGGATCCGGTCTTGGCCTTATTTAGCAAGTCCTAAGGCTTGTTCAATTTTCCATAATAATTGGTTTTTACGGGCAAGATTATTAGCCTTGCGCCGTTCATATCAGATACATACCCGATTATGGGCGCACAAATTGGGACAACTTCAATGTCACATTGAACGAAAAACTCCACCAACTCTCTCTCTTCCCACTGACAGGAACCTAACGACGGTTGAGATAAATAACGCTGCAGCTCGACTTCACGAGATTCTAGTTGAAACTTCGGAGACTCATGTCCCGAAGTACAAACTTAAAAAGACATCAGATTCCCCTTGATGACTTCACTTTTCGTCTCATCCGGAAGCGTAAAAAGCTCTGCAGAATGAGATATCGTCACCGCTTTACGCAAAGGGAGCCATTATTGCGATCCATTGTTCACAATATTGATACACTGATAAAACAAAGAATCCAAAACAATCGCACCGGACAATTGGAAGACAATCTGAAGGGTATTCAGATGGACCAGAATGTATAAAAATGTTAAAAAGATGTGTATAAAAATGTTAAAAAGATATGTGACTTCTCGTATCACTGGCTCAATCATACACAACGGTGTTGTTAATAACAACACAAATAAAGCAAATATCATCGGAGAGATTATAGCGTTTGAAATAATAGTGAAGTAGAACGTGTGATTCGAACTGACGCTATGACAGTTTGAATCACCAAAAATTTTTACCTAAGCGTTACCCATCAGGCTACTGACCGTGTTTTGAATTTGATTTTTAAACTCGACTATACTCCACTGATGTGAAATATTTTTGTTATCGCTATGGTATACGGTTCTGATGTATTTTCTTGTTCGATTTTTCGTTCGGCGCTCTTCACTATTTTGCTTGTGAATTGTGTGTGTATCTGTTAGAGTTGCCACAAGATCTTTGAAAATAATCACAGGATAACTCTCCAGGATGGGGACCCGGATACTAATGCAATCCATAATACACTAGACAACTTTAACGAGCCAATTGTTGTCTATAACCCATCTAGCAGTGCATACTTCGATGACACACATGATAATGGTCACGGTTTCGTCACGCCAAATACTGTACAAAATCTAGTTAAATCTCAAAACCCCAAGAAGTCACCCGGTATCGATAACATGTCGTACCACTCGTTGCGAAGGCTTTCTGCTTTATTCTTTATAAAGCTCTCCATTCTGTTCAACCATGCCTACAACATGGGGCACTTTCCCCAAGCTTGGAAGCATGTTGTTGTCTGCCCAATAGCAAAAGCTGGGAAACCAAATGATCGCCCCCACAAGCTTTCGTCCTATTTCGCTCCTCACCTTCATCAGCAAAATATATGAACAGTTCATATACGAGAAGCTAAATAAGTTTATCAGTGCCAGGAACCTAATACCTGATTTCCAATTTGGATTGAGAAGAGCGCACAGCACAACTCTCAATATATTTCAAAACCATGTCTGCGTGCGCACCTTTAATAAGGAACCCAACATTGCGGTGAACCTGGACATTGAAAAGGCTTTTGACACAACCTGGATCGAAGGTCTCGTTTTTAAATTACTGAATACTGGCCTCAGTAGAACGCCGTGTAGTATCATCTACCAGTTCGTTCTAAACAGAACCTTTCAAGTTCGAGTGAATGGAAAGCTTTCCCGAACTTTCAACGCCGCTGCAGGCGTACCATAGGGCTCCATTCTAGGCCCCATCTTACCTACACCTCAGATATTCCTCCCCCCGTCGACGGGAGAGTAAACGAGATATGCTATGCGGATAACGTCCTAGTGTACACGTCATTTAAAACCCCTAAACTCGCAGCAAACCGACTCAACCGTCACATAGACGAACTGTATCAGTATTACAGTCGATGGAAAATTCGGCTCTATCCATTCAAAGCAGTAGCTATATTTTTTCTAGGAATTATTTACCATGTTGTCGGCAGTTCAAATTCGAACCAGCTCTTCGCCAAGAAGAAGCAAAGAATAAAACGCTTGGTGTTTGTGTTGAGCACTGTTTTTTTATTGTTCAAAATTTTCTTTCTGTTTTAAAGCTAAGAATGTTAATTGCGATTAAAGGCACATATTATTATTAAAGGAGAGTCAAAGCACTTTGTAAAGTCGAATTGGACTAATCGCGACACTGTTCATTTATTAATTAACCGTTCAATTCGCCGTGCGATCAACAGAGCAAGAATTGACAAAAAAGGATTTCACTGATACTGACGATTTATTGAACTCAGCTGAGACTTTACGGGAACGGGAAGCGCACTCCACAGAGGATGAATTTTGACTCACGCAACATCCCCGATACGTGTGTGCGGTTCCAAGGTTACTATCTGACTACTCTGGCTGTGGTACGGAACATACAACCAGTCACAATGGTGGTGGATTTCCACCGCCGTGGGAGGAGCAAACCGGATCTTTTTCTTTGGTGGTGACCAATCAACGATCGATTTAGGTTTTAATGGAAGTATTTCCATTGTAACCGTACAGGTCTGGTAGAATGCCCATTCGCTGGAAGCAAGGACAAACGAAAATGCGAAGGATGCTCCGGAGAGAAATCAAACATGCAGCTGATCAAATAGATGATTGTGAACGAAGGCTGGCTGTATTGCCATTATAAACGGTAGCGGAAAAATTTTTCTGTTGACGTTAAGTCAACAGAAACCTCACCTACGATGGCGAGGGTCTAGGGTGGTTGGGTGCATGTTTGTTTAAGGAACTAATCATAGGGCATGGCCATTGGTATGATTGTTAGGATAACACTAATGGGTCGTGTGCAACTCGATGATCGTTTGTCGGTTAGCGACCGATCCTGGGAAATTTCGCTGCAGTAGTTGAACATTTGATAAACATGGGCATATTGGTTGTTTGTTAAATGCATGCCATTGTAAGCAATAGCAGATATTGCCGAAGGCAAGAATGGATTTTTCTGTGACGTTAACTCAACAGAAAATTTGTTCACGATGGCAAGGGCTAAGGTAGAGATTGTTTGGATTACGAAAACGGATCGTGGGACACGGCCGTTGATTTGATTGTTTGGACAACAATTATGATCGTGTCTAACTCGATGAAAGGTTATCGGCATAGGCGATCGATCATTGGAAATTTGGCTTCCAGATGTGCAAGTAGGCTCCTCGATAGTATAGTGGTTAGTATACCCGCCTGTCACCCGGGAGACCGGGGTTCGATTCCCCGTCAGGGAGCCTCTGTCGCAAGACTAATGACCTTGCCCAGAAAAAATAAATCATTATGGAAAATTTAACAAGCCTTAGGACTTGCTAAATAAGGCCAAGACCGGTCCCCGGTTGTAGTGCCGATGATGATGATGATGATGATGTGCAAGCAAGAAAATTGCCCGACGTGTCTTTTCGGATCAACGGATTGTTGGAACAAGAAGAGACAGGAGGATCGGTGTATGTTTGATTGGCATGTTGCCGCCCAGAGGAACCAATCAGGTTCCTAACGATTCATGTAAGATGAACCGAAATGGTTTGGTTGATATGCTTTCGTATGATGCCACGGCAAGATTATGATCTTGCCGTGGGCTTATTTTTCAGGTAAGAAATTGTTGAAGAGAGCTTTGTACAGCTCGCATGCAGGTAAGAGGTAATTCTTAATAAAGTATTGAAGGTTGGGAATGGGGAGTTGGGTTAGAAAAGTGGGTGGTTCTTCGGGCGAGCCCTAAAGAACCGCCACAGGTCTTCCGGAACCGAGCAGAGGTTTTCATCGCCTCAAAAAGACGAAGGAATATTTGACCTTGTATCACATTGGAAGAATGTCACAGATGCCAACGGATCCTATTTTGATTGAATAAAAATGTACGGAAAAATAATATAATAGACAGTGCCGAAATAGGTTTGACAAATTTCGTTTCCGAGATTTTTCACTGAAAGATGAACAACGATCAGGTCGACCAGGTGATGATGATCAAATTAAAGCCAAAATGGAGTCGGGTCGCCATATAACTGTACGAGAGATAGCAATAAAGTTAAATGTTTCACATACAGCGATTGAGAAACATATAAAACGTATGAAACTCGTTAAAAAGCTTGATGTTTGGGTTCCACATGATTTGAAAGAAATTCATTTATTGAAGCGTATCAACGCTTGCGATTTGCATCGCAATTAATCCGACCCTTTTTTTAAATGAATCATCACTGGCCATGAAAAATGGATTTATTACAGTAACGTCAATCGAAAACGATCTTGATCTAGGTTTGATGAGCCAGCACGATCCACCTCGGAAGCTGAAATCCACCAAAAAGCATCGCAAATTATCAGACCCTTTTTTGAAACGAATCATCATCATCATCATCATCGGCACTACAACCGGGAACCGGTATTGGCCTTATTTAGCAAATCTTGTTAAATTTTCCATGATAATTTGTTTCTCCGGGCAAGGTCATTAGTCTTCCGCCAGAGGCTTCCCGACGAGGAATCGAACCCCGGTCTCCCGCGTGATAGGCGGGGATACTAACCACTATACTATCGAGGAGCCAACAAATCATCACTCGCCATGAAAAATGGATTCTTTACAGTAACGTCAATGGAAAACGATCTTGGTCCAGGCTTGATGAGCCAGCACGATCCACCTCAGAAGCTGAAATCCACCAAAAGAGAGATTTTGCTCTCAATTTGGTGGGATTGGAAAGGTGCGGTGCATTTTGAGCTGCTTCCAAGAAATCGAACGATCAATTCGTACTGTCAACAACTGGACAGATTAAATATAGCGATCAACGAAAAACGGCCAGAGTTGATCCATCGAAAAAGTGTCATTTTTTCACCAGGACAACACTGGGCCACATACAGTTTACCCATCAATCTGTGAATGTCCATCAGTTCACGTTGAAAGTGGACTTCAGGCGCACAAATAAACATAGTCATTCTTTAGCCGATCATTCGCCAAAAATTATTGGATCTTGGTTGGGAATTGATGTTATATCCACCATATGGTCTTGACGTTGCTCCATCAAATTAACATTTCTTTCGATGTTTGCAAAACTCTTTGGATGGTAAAAGTTTCAATGACGATGACGCTGTGAAATCGCACTTGATTCAGTTTTTTGGCGATAAAGATCAGGAGTTCTACGAACGTGGAATTATGAAGTTGCCAGAAAGATGACGAAATGGAAAATATATCATTGATTAAAGTTGTATTTAAAAAAATGTGTTTTATTTATCTGTAAAAATCGAGAATTACTTAGTTGCCAACCTCGTACTTTGGGGACTTGTCACGAACTTACAGCGCTCAGCTGGAAAATTCAGTCGCATTCACCGGACCTAGCACTCTCGGACTATTACTTGTTTGTGTTCTTACAAAAACGAAGAAGATATCAGACAATCACTTGTTCAAGTTTTCGCTTCTAGGGATAATGCAGTTTTTTTAAATGGGATATATAAATGGCCATCACACTGACATGAACTCATAAATAATTATGGAAGTCATATTATTCAATAAAGTTTATTCGAGGTATGAAAAACTTGTTTTATTTCCAAAAACGGACAGAACAATCCGGAGACTCATAAATAATGCCTGATATTGTTGATTTTCACTGATCAGAAACTTGACTAAAGTCTAGTTTGCAGTTTGCCACAATTTTGCAATAGAAAAGATCGACTCTGAAAGGTACTTAAGGGCAAGTTTGTGGTGCATAAAAAGCTTTTCTTGTAAAGGTACAAATTCAAGGTAAATAAACATAGGGGTTGCCATAGATCGTAGCCTCAAACATTGTTACAACCTTAACAGACAATAAATGACGGAATACATAAATAAACAAGTTGTAAACAGTGTGCTTACTGTATCTTTTAAATTGGTAAATATCACCTCCCATCAATAAGGAGATGAAATTTTCGATTTCAACTGTTTTATTGAAGTGTTGCCGAAACTTACATACGAAATGAAATGCTATGTTTGCCTCCTGAGTAGAGAAACCTTAGTGAGAGGATGTATGTCTGATAAAAAATTGGAAAAACGATTAAAGCTGCACTCTGAAAGTAAATCAAATATCAAATCCCTCCAGTAACATAAAAGTATTTTCTACCAGCTCAGTTTTAACGTTCAAAACTTCAATGATAGAGTTACAGAAACACTTTGCTTAAAGGAAATTAATATTTTGCGGTATTAGAACACATTGAATTTATTTCACGGAACAGAAGGATGGAGCTTTCTAGATTGCCAATGGACTCCACCTGAAGGGGAGGGGTCATTCATGAATTACAAGTTGCACTAATGATAACGTGTTTTCGGCTCTCTAAAAGCATTATTACTTTTTAAAAGGCAATTTAATGTCGGCACTGGTCAAGGTTATGTTGAAAACCATTGGAATTTGGAAAAATCAGTCGAAAAGAAAATACACAATCAGCTTTTTCGCTTTTGCGCATCATAGATACACAAATCTGGTTGAACCCTTGCCCTCCTGTAAATGGCATCACTTCCACTGGGCGATCCATATCAAAAATATTTTGATCTCTAAATACTGTCTTTTCAAAAGTAGAAAAACATCTTTAGAGAATAAAAATACTCACATTAATATTAAAATTTAACCCGCACATCATAGGTGAATGGGTGAACACCGCTTCTGAGCAGAAGTTGCATGTTCCCTCCATTGTGTGCACGGGCGCCAATCACGCACACGCATTAGACCACCAACACTAACAACAAAAAAGTGCTGCAATTCGCCCTTATTTCGACCAAGGAGGAAAGCAAGAACTAGGTGAACATCTCGCAGTACACGTCTAACTCATATTCCCTCTTCCGATTGACGCATAATGGATACAACACCAATTGCAGCAGCTAGGCATAAAATGCAATTGCAATTCGAAAAACGAAATCCTGTCAACAGGACAAAGGAGCACGTACGGCCACATAACACACAGTGCCGAAAACCAAAAGCCAAAGAGCACGGCCAGTTCGAACCATTGCGATTATGACAATTAACGCTTCCAGAACAAAACCCTCCCACTGCACCTCGCGGAGCATGACCCTGCGTTAATCTCTCTCGAACAGAATCGCAGCCGAATCGCTTACACTTAATCTTAATCTAAGATTCCCAATGAGATCTGAATACTTTTTTGTTCTCATCTTTTTCTTTTTTTGTCTACACCAAAATAACATTTGTTAAAAAACAACACAAAAAATTAGCTCTGCAATTTTGCAATCTTCATAATTTTGGCAAAATGAATACAGGAGTAAATCGCTGGCGAAGTTACTATTGAAAACCCGCCACCGAGAGCAGCCGCTGCCATCGTCATCGTGGCTCCCTCCTCCCAAACTCCAACTTCGAAATCTAACTAACTTTAACAATTGTCACCAGTATCACTCAGTGCACTTGAAAATGGAGACAAGGGATAACTTTCACATTTCATCTGAAGGATGTACAAAACTCAATTTACGAAAATTTGATTACCATTTACCTGGTCCACTGCTTTAGAAGTGAAACTGTTTCTTCTAGTCTTTTCTCTTCGTCTTCTCGAGATTTGTTGCACTTATTTTTTTTTTTCTTCGGAGAATGTTATGTATATAAAAATAATAATAATAATAAATAAGAATTTTGGAAAAAATATCTTTTTCTTTTTCTGATTTATATTCGGCTCTTGCTCGTTACACACACGCACTGGATATTTAGTGGAGACAAGTTCTTTTCTTTTCTTGCTACTTTTCGTCTCTATCCTGGGTGATGTTTTTAACACAAAATCCACATTATTTTGACACTTTTTAACGGCGATTACATGTGATGGTTATCGATGAGTAGTTATTTAATTGAATTATGCAAATTTAAATAAGGATATTTATAGATAGCCACAACTTAAATTAACATACTCATGTACATTGGCCACAACATTCCACCGCCATATTGGAAAATATTTAATAACGCGAAGTTGCGAAGCTTCAATTAGAGAAGGAAAAAAATCGAATATGATTGTAACAGATTACCGACGGGTAAATCACCGAATTGTCGTGTCTAGTGCAGCCGTCATAAATCTTCATTTTAAAATTATATCAAATGTAAAACATTTTGATTAAATTAATCCGTGTTCTTTTTTTATTGGTGTAGAATTCTAAAATATTTTAAATAAAACTACAATTTGCGTGTTAAGATATCACTTTACATAGGATTTGGACTTCATGAGTTTTTTTCCCACTGAAACAATTATTATTATTGTTTACATTTTTTGTGTTTATATATTGTAGCGAGCTTAGGGTTCGCTGGATTAATTATTTTGAATAAATAAGAGCCGTTAAATCAATTTTGAATTAATATAACACTTTATTAGTCCGTTAACCACAACCGTTACTTTTACCGTACACAACGATTTCTTTATTATCGCTTCCGTACTTATCGCGTATTTTACTTCTTACTTATCGCTTGCTTCTCACTCGAGACTTATTACTTTCTACTTCATACTCATCAGCAATCGCTTGTTTCACTTCCTTACGTATCTCTAACTTAACTTCCGCTCTGCGTGCGACGTATTTATACCGTTTTTCCTCATTCTGATTTGGTGTATCGTTTCCGTCCGTTCCATAGTCTTGAATGTTCTATTCCAGTTTTCCATTACTTTATAGAATATTCTAGTACTCTGTTTCGGACTCTCTAGAATATTCTAGTACGGATTGTCATATGCGTCACACTACCCTCCGCCTAGATTAGTTCGTCCCGAACTAAGTTCACTGGTCTCCCGGGCCAACAAAAGCCGCCAGTCGGTCGCGATGCACCACTTTCATCTTGGCGTTCGGCGGTGGAAGTTCTTGACCTTCATCCAATTTTTCTACTGCTCTCCTTTTCGCGTCAGCTCTAGCCTGCCACCATTCTTCCTTTTCCTGACGACGGAATTCCTCTTGCATTTTAGGGATCTCATGCGAATAGTATAAGAGAAAATGCATGTGCACACCCTTAAGCTCTTCTGGAGTTTGCACATCACGTAAGCGGTCTAGATCTTCATCTTTAATTACACGCATATCATCTGGTATTGGGGCATCTGTCGATTTCATAACCGTATCCGACTGGTAGTTCCGCATCTTTTCAAATAACTGGATCGGTTTGTTCTTTGGAGCTGACAGTAAACACCAACGTGCGTCGTAGTAATAGACTTTCCATAGATCGTCGCACGTTAATCCTGGTTTCATGTGTTCTTCTCCGTAGAACGCAATGAACGGCACCTCTAGCTGTTGATTACGCCTACCAGTTAGGGCTTGCCTGATCTTTCCCCCCGTATGTGGTGGCTTACAATAGCGGTCCCGACCTCCAACATCCGTTGATCTCTTTTGTTCAGAAACAGTTGATTTACAAAACGCCTGTTTGTAAATCCATTCAGCTTCATCTTGTAGCTCGTTGGGTCCCTCTGGAACAGGCGTAACCGGAACTTCGCGCAATTGAATTCGCCCAGGAATATCCGTTTTACGGATTTCATTGTCCAAATCCGTAAAGTGACCCCTTTCCAATTCATCATTGAAATGTTTTGCCGGCTCAGTTTCCCTGTGACTACGTTCAGAGCGGCGTTCAACATCGTCTTCGTCGTCGAATAGCTGTTCGTCTATAGCCTCACGTGCAGAACCTTCATCGACGTGCGTTTCCTCTCCATCACTTTCCTTATCCTGTGTACGACGCAGACACTTGGAACGCTTTCTGCCTTCGACTCTCAAACCAAGATTCTCTTCAATAAGATCACAGTCGTCGTCTTCCTCTCCATCATTTTCTTCGCCCTGTGTACGACGCAGACGCTTGGAACGCTTTCTGCCTTGGACTTTCAAACCAAGATTTTCTTCAATAAGGTCACAGTCGTCGTCTTCCAGTCGGTCGTCCAACTCGTCATCATCATTGTAAATCCGTTTCAGGCAACGGCCTGAAGCATCAGTGTCTTCATCATCACTGCCGTGCTCTTCAATCGGGTTATCATCGATGAAATCCTTCAGTTCTTCACGTAACACATCATCGTCATTTTCCTCCTCTTCCTCACTGCTGTCGGCCATAGCTTTGCTCTTCCTGAGTTTCTTCATTTCATGTGGCTCAAATTCCTCCTCATCCTCAGCTTCTTCCGCTTCCGAGTCCCAGAATTCTTTCATACACTGCCTTTGGGCATCCAATTTTGCATTGACATCTGCAGCTTGCGCGTCCAATTTTGAATTCACGGCGTCGAATTTTGAATTTTGGGCGTCGAATTTTGTCATCATCATCCGGAACATCTCCGAAATGTCTAACAGTGGCGAACTCTTCTCCGTTACATTGCAACCATCTTGACTCGCTGTTTCTTCTCCATCCGGACAGTCTGGACCAATCGTAAAAACATATGTGTCGACATCAATACCCTCTTCCTCCATAGCTGCTTGCAGACGTTGTCGAAGAATTTGCTTCTGTCCTCTGCTATCCAGATTCCGGTCCTCAAGTTCCTTCTTCAACTCAGGAACGCGAAGATCCTCCAAATGTCGATCTGACATCGCCACAACACACTTTCACACACTTATTCACTTAAACAATAATTAATCCCACTTCTGACACCAATTGTAGCGAGCTTAGGGTTCGCTGGATTAATTATTTTGAATAAATAAGAGCCGTTAAATCAATTTTGAATTAATATAACACTTTATTAGTCCGTTAACCACAACCGTTACTTTTACCGTACACAACGATTTCTTTATTATCGCTTCCGTACTTATCGCGTATTTTACTTCTTACTTATCGCTTGCTTCTCACTCGAGACTTATTACTTTCTACTTCATACTCATCAGCAATCGCTTGTTTCACTTCCTTACGTATCTCTAACTTAACTTCCGCTCTGCGTGCGACGTATTTATACCGTTTTTCCTCATTCTGATTTGGTGTATCGTTTCCGTCCGTTCCATAGTCTTGAATGTTCTATTCCAGTTTTCCATTACTTTATAGAATATTCTAGTACTCTGTTTCGGACTCTCTAGAATATTCTAGTACGGATTGTCATATGCGTCACAATATTTTGTTATGGATGGCGGGAACCTGTTATAGATATTTTATTTTTTCGCACTGAAACAATTATTATTATTATGTATCAGTTTACAACCGGAGTTTATAAAGCAGACTCACATAAACCTTTTATCAACTCCGGTCGTAAACTGATACATAATTTAAATAACGCAGACGTTAATACAAACATATAATTATAATTAATTTGTGTTTATATATATTGTTATGGATAGTGGAAACCTGTTATAAATATTTTAGAAAATTATTTGGATCACAAAATTATAAGAAAAAAAATCATGAAGATAATTTAAACCAACAAAAAGCTAACGAAATCCTACATAAAGATCCATAACCAGATCATGAAGAAAAAAGCTGAAGTCGACTAAAATTTTATAAATCCAAAACCCCTGAAAAACCTAAAATTGAAAACCGTGAATAAATATTCATAACGTGCTAAAACGCTTAAACATGTGTAAAACGTAAAACCTATGAGAACCGCGAAAGGGCGTCGTATGAAAATTATGGAAAGACGACAATTCAAAATTCCCATATAGAGGGTTATATGCCTGTGACATATAAAACGACGCCGAATGCAACAGAAGGTAACCAGACGCACCTTCAGGAAGTGTGGGAAATTAAATAGGTCCAAGTAGGTGTCAACTGGGGAATAGAAGGTATAATAAAGATAAAAGTTTTGATAGGGAATCAGAAGAAAAACAGCTCCAGACCGTCACGGATCTCTTGTTCAGTTCCAGTGTATAAAAAGTTAAACATGAAAGTTAAAACGTATTAAATAAGATTGAACTTAAAATAACGTATTAAATAAAGTTGAACATTAAAGTATATAAAACGTTGAACATTAAAGTTAAACTATTAAATAAGGTTGAACATTAAGGTGTATAAAACGTTAAACATTAAAGTTAAACTATTAAATAAGGTTGAAAAGTAAGGTGTAAAAAACGTTAAACATTAAAGTTAAAATATTAAATAAGGTTGAACATTAAAGTCTATAAAATATTTTAAATAAGGTTCAACATGAAAGTGTATAAAACGTTAAACATTAAAGTTAAAAGGTATTAAATAAGATTAAACATAAAATAACGCATTATAAAAAGTTGAACATTAAAGTGAATACAACATTGAACATTAAAGTTAAACATTAAAGTTGAGATTAAAGTTAAACATTAAGATTAAACGTTAAAGTTAAACTATTAAACAAGGTTGAACATTACAGTGTAAAAAACATATTAAATAAGGTTGGACATAAAAGTGTATAAAACGTTAAATCTTTATGTTAAACATTAAAGCTAAACATTAAAAGTTAAACTATTAAATAAGGTTGAACATTAAAGTGTATAAAACGTTACACATTAAAGTTAAACATTATAGTTAAGCTATTAAATAAGGTTAACCATTAAACGTATTAAATAAGGTTAAAAATTAAAGTGTATAGAACGTATTAAATAAAGTTTAACATTAAAGTGTATAAAACGTTAAGCATTAGAGTTAAACATTAAAGCTAAATATTAAAGTTAAAATATAAAATTAGGTTGAACATTAAAGTGTATAAAATGTATTAAATAAAGTTTAACATTAAAGTGTATAAAACGTTAAACATTAATGTGCGATGAAGGTGTGCGCGATTCGTTGGCCACCGATGGACACTCACAAGGAACAATGGCCGTCGAAGTCGTTCGGCCCAAAAGGGGAGAGAAAAGCGCGGTCACGGTGTAAGATAACGTGACAGTTTTACAATTCAGTGTTTTACTTTTCAACAATAACGCACAACAATTCAATTTACTTTATATAAGATTGAGTTAGTTAATTTGACATTTTAAGTTTGGTTAACAACAACGACAATGAATAACTTGTTGTTCCGTTTGACTGGTGCTGATGATGCTTGCCGCGATGTAACGCGCGATGGTGGTTGGTTGCAGACGGTGTGCCCACGATGGAAGTTGATTGCAGACTCAGATTTAGTAACGACGCCGAATAACCGCCAATTCAAAAAAGGGATGCTGCTGACCTCATCGTTGGTGACAATCGGCCAGCTGGTCCGTGACAGCTGCCGCGCAACTGGTATACTGCGAATGTACTAGATTTCTCAAGCACATCCCAGCACATTTAACTGCCAACCCGAAACAATTAAAGTTAAACTATTAAATAAGGTTGAACATGAACGCGTATAAAGCGTTAGACATTAAAGTTAAAACATATTAAATAAGATTGAACATAAAAAAAAACGTATTGTAGCGAGCTTGGGGTTCGTTGGATTAATTATTTTGAATAAATAAGAGCCGTTAAATCGATTTTGAATTAATATAACACTTTATTAGTCCGTTAATAACAACCGTTACTTTTACCGTACACATAACGATTTCTTTACGTATCAATTCCGTACCTATCGCGTCTTTGGCTGCTTATTTTTTACTTCTTACTTATCGCTTGCTTCACTTTCTATTTCTTACTTATAACTTGTCTCCATGATCTGTGTGCGACGTATTTATACCGTTTCCTCATTCTGATTCGGCGTTTCGCTTCCGTCCGTTCCATGGCCTTGAATGTTCTACTGTTCCTAGTCTCCAGTTTTCCAGTACTTCCTACAATATTCTAGTACTTTGTTTCGGACTTTCTCGAATATTCTAGTACTGATTGTCATATGCGTCACAATGTAGCGATCCTAAATCGCTACTCCTATCCAAATCCCCAATATCATCAAATAATCCCATAACGCAAATCCCAATTTCATATTGAATCAATGAGCGATAAATTAAACCAAAAGTCAATTTGTCGCACATTGATTCAATTCCACATAACACATCCAAATTCCATATTGAGTCACATGTACAACGAATTTAACCAAAAGTTAATTCATCATACATTGACTCAATTCCTAAAAACGTTGACATCATGAAATGCTTAATTCAAAACGCATTTCATGATTTCTCTTCCCAAAACCCACCCAACTAAAGCCTCTAACAAATTCCCAGAACACAACTCAAATTGAAACGCACAAAGTCATTATGTGTGTTTCTGGGAATTTTGACAATAAAATAGTTGACAAAAGTCAACTACAAAAACTATAAAAGGGCAGTGCTTTTCAATTTCGGGATCAGTAGATCACCAGAGGCCGAACCACTGGCCAATAGAATATAAATAATAATCAGTAGCATTCCAGAGGCCGAACCGCTGGCTGTATGTCCGGATTTAAATACCATTAAAACTAACTATTTTCATATTTACTAAATCCTTTCGGTCTTTTATTTCTCAATCACAACACTTCGCGCTCTTCTCTCGAGTTACCATAAAGCACGGCGCGGAGTACAACAACAGTATTAAATAAAGTTGAACATTAAAGTGTATAAAACGTTGAACATTAAAGTTAAACTATTAAATAAGGGTGAACATTAAAGTGTATGAAACGTTAAACATTAAAGTTAAAACGTATTATGTCGCCGCATGTTTAGTGTAACAGCATGCTTAGGTTTACCAAAATTAGTTTTCATTGAAGAATACACACATTTAAGGATTTTCTTTTATTGTTTCCATGTTTTAATTGTTGTAAATTGTATTCCGTATATTTCTTTTAGTACTTTCTTCAATCTTGCCTTTATTATGAAATCCCATATTAAATCTATTAACAGCCTGTGAGGTGTTTCGCTTCCACTGCGTTCCACCGCCATTTTGTTTTTCAATATGTAAACGTTATAAAAGCAACTGTGTTCCTTTTTCAACCCTCTTATTTTTCCGTAGTTACATTTCGCTCCAGTGTAATCGTTTTCGTTTCGGAGCACAATTTCGTAATTTTTATAATATTGTTTCGTTCGTATAATAGCTAATAAAAGGATTTATATCGAATTATTTTGTGTATCATTTTATCTGATCGGCGTCCTGTTTTCGCTGAAATTGAATCGGCACGATAAACGAATCTTGGATTTTATACAGCAACTAAAGTTTCCTAAATGTGATCACACTATGACTGCAAGTAACATTCTGCGTTCGTGGTGGTGCTAATCGGGCTTATTTCGTTAGGGATAACGGGATCCATGTATTATGGGTGCATTCATATTTATTGTTATTGAAAGTTTTGAATGGGTGAAACCAACTTATAAAAAATGTTGTTTCCATTACGATCGCGTCAAACTGATCATATTCGCAGAGATAGGTATAGGATGGGCAAAAAATGTTTGCTCATTTGAAACATGAATAGAAATAAAACTACAAATGTTATTTCGGTGATCATTTATTTAATGTAATAAACGTTTATTGTAATCTATTTTTAAAAAATGGCATCGTTCCCGCCACCAACGCTCCCCTTCCTATAACGGTTTTTAAGAAATCAAGTGTTGCCATTTGCAAAAATGTATGGCCCACTCTATATCACAAATTTAATTTTTCGAAAACTTTTTAAGACAATAGACTTTATAAATATATACACGTGGCTAGACGAATAAAAGTCCGTACAAGAGATAAACCAAATATGTGAACGGTTCTTGTAATTTTACCAATAAAATTGGAAATACGTCAAAATGACCCGTCCCGTAAGCTTAGTATTAAAAGAGTGCCTTCAACCTGGTTGGTGTTTTTATCACATTTTATTCTTCTATTACAATCATCTAAGACGTCATCTAGGAATTGCAAAGATATATTTTCAAATAGGTAAACAAAGATTTGATATTAATTCTTTAGAGCTGTTTCTATAAAAATATTTTGTAATTGTTTTTGTTTAATCAGGATTTAGTTGACCACTGAAATGTCGAAAACGTACAGCAATAAATTTCGATCATTTGGCGGCCGAGAATTACAAATGGATGTTATAGAATATAATCCTGATTCCTTTGAGATCCAAATTACCAACAACGATTTCGAAAAGGAGAGAAATTTTCGCTTGAAATTAATCGCTGCTCTGGTTCTAATATATAGTGCGTACACCGCATCAATCAGGAGCAGTATTTGTGTAATTGATGTCCTATGCCTGCTAACACTGTTTTTCTTACTATACACAATGACAGAGTTAGTCCAATCAGGTGATAAAGAAACTTCAAGATAGTCCATTTACTTATATGCGTCTTTAAATTCTAGAAAAGGTATTGTTTATATCAGAATTTGCACTACAGCTCACCACGGAAAGACTGTTCTCTTGTAGGAGTAGCTCCTTTATTCCTGCAAGAAATATCAAAGACGTAGTCATAAACGAAGTGATCGATGAAGTGAGTATTGAAACAAATCAAGCCATAGCTACAAAATTCATTTATTACAGCTTGCTATTAAATATGCCCTCTTAGTGCGAACGAAAGGCAATATTTGTCATATGCGGCCAATTATAATGATGTTTCGAGTAACACTATTCATTTAAGACAAAAATTACGGACAAAATATAAAAATTTGTTGATTCCAGGCACTGCATCCAAGGATTGACTGTTTGGAGATAATATATTCCCACTTCCTTAGGAAATTGGACCCATTGCGTTAATTCTAATGTATTATGTCGTATATTTGGTTTAGTTTGGTGCACTCTTCTACTATTTTCTCAGCCTGGGAATAAGAAATTTACATAAGATTTGATGTACGTGGTACATATCGATATTACTCTTGCCTGACTGCTGGGGACGACACTGTAAACTTGAGGGTGTTGTGGAATGCAAATTTCAGTACTCGGAAGATTGATTTTTACGTTGAGCTGTGGGAAAGTAGCAATAAATGTATTTAATTTATTCCAAACAAATTGCCATACCAATCGTTTCATCTCGGTGGTTAGATCTTTTTTTATCATTTTCTTATACATGCTAGGTCCATCCGTCCGAAGAACAATAACTTGATTTTGTAGATTTCTCATCTCGAATAATCGTTGTAACTTGTCTTCTGCAGATAGCAAAACGAAATAAATTACTTTTTAATTTACAAAATCCATTTAATTATTTACCCATTTTTGAATGTTAGTCGGTTGACAGTTATACAAACAATTCAGATGACAGAACAGTTCATTGAGTTAACTGCTTTATTTGCTGAATATACTGAAAATGTCAGGGATGTCCTTTGTAATCTGTCAATGTGGTTTGCATTTATATTTTCTCGTCGAGAGACACAAAAATTACATGTTTTTCTTGAATTTTTGTTCTCAAAGATGGAAGCAAATATTAATGTCAATTTGCGCACACATATTTATTAAGTATTTAGGCATACATTAAAAATGTTGTTAGTGAATAATAAAAATTGTCAATTTAGTAGATGACGCAGTGTGACGATTTGAGAAAAAGGTACCCAATCGGTCTCCACCGTAACACTGTTTGCAATCGTCTGTAATCATACAACCAAAAGTTTTTTTTTGACATTATGTAATTATTGTCGGAGTCTGAATTCTATTTTCAATTAAAAAAAAATCGGAAATAAATAAAATGGCGGACATGCAAACTTTTGGTACCGATTTTCAGATCTTTTACCCAAAACGTTGAATAGAAAAAAAAATGGAAAAATCATCTACATTTATGTCCAGATTCCAATAAATTTAATTTAATTTAAAATAAAAGACCCGATCCATCGAGTAGCTTTTGAGGTATCCCGGAGACCAATGTGAAAAACATGGTTTCGAGAAAAACGCGTTTAACGTTTCAAAATGCTATACGAGGGTGTGGTGAAAAGTTTCCAACCTGAACTGCAAATAGCACCAGCAGATCTAATTACTATGTCAGGTCCTATAGTACTATGTTTCATTAGATTGTATACCATCACATTTTCAGGTCGATTGCTCTGTTAGTATACATGTGAGACCCTACAGAACAAGACGGCTCGAAGTGAAAAATAAATAACCTCACGACCTCGTTATGATGAAACTTTTTTATGAAATTATTTTCGCAAAAACGGTTTTGGGGACTTATTCCACACTCTATAAGCTATCAAAACGTAAAAAAAAATCGATTTTTTAAAAACTTCTTGATGAGAAGCTCCCCTTAAGATTAATATAATTACTAACGATAGTAATCCAAAAAAAGGATGTGTTGCAGCACAACATGGTCTCGGTCGTTTTGCCGGCGGCATTTGCAATTTTCATTAACACTCTCACAGGACTACTCATATATTAATTATTGTTCAGCATGAATGCATGTTTGGGAGATATTTTACATAGTCAGTATCGATATCCTATACTAACAAATAATATTGTGACGCATATGACAATCAGTACTAGAATATTCGAGAAATTCCGAAACAAAGTACTAGAATATTCTATAAAGTACCGGAAAACTGGAGACTATGAATAATAGAACATTCAATGCTATGGAACGGACGGAAACGAAACACCGAATCAGAATGTGAGGAAACTGTATAAATACGTCGCACACAGATCATGGAGACAAGTAATAAGTGAGAAGTAAGCAGAGTAAGCAAGCGATAAGTCAAGAAATCGTTTAGTGTACGGTAAAAGTAACGGTTGTCATTAACGGACTAATAAAGCGTTATATTAATTCAAAATCGATTTAACTGCTCTTATTTATTAAATATAATTAATCCAGCGTACCCTAAGCTCCTTATAATTGGTGTCAGAAGTGGGATTAATTATTGGTGAAGTAAATAAGTCTGTGAAAGTGTGTTGTGACGATGTCAGATCGACATTTGGAGGATCTTCGCGTTTCTGAGTTGAAGAAGAAACTTGAGGACCGGAATCTGGGTAGCAGAGGACAGAAGCAAATTCTTCGACAGCGTCTGCAAGCAGCAATGGAGGAAGGGGGTACTGATGTCGACACATACGTTTTTACGATTGGGCCAGACTGTCCGGACGGAGAAGAAACAGCGAGTCTAGATGGTGCCAATGTAACGGAGAAGAGTTCGTCACAGTTGGACATTTCGGAGATGCTCAGGATGATGACGATAAAATTGGACGCGCAAGCTACAAACATTAATACAAAATTGGATTCCCAAAATTCAAAATTCGAAGCACAAGCTGCCGATCTGAATGAAAAATTGGATGCCCAAACGCAGTGAATGAAATGTAATTTTCAACACTTTAAGGAAGAAATTCAGTCAAAAATTCGAAACGAAGTAGAAAATCTGGATTTAAGAAAGTCACCAATGAAATAACGCGAATCGAAAAGAGACTTCAGTGTGTTGAGAGAAATAAGACATCACCTAGCAATCAACATGACCACGAAGATACAAGGATGCAACCGCCAACCTTCGATGGAACGGGTCCCTTCTCCGTATTTATACGTCAGTTTGACGCCGCAGCCAATTATAATAAGTGGTCGGATGAGCAACATCATTAACCTTGTCACGCCGTAGGGCGGCTGCAGAATTGCTACAAACCATACCAGCAGAGAAGCAAACAGATTTCCAAGCGGTAAGAGATGGCCTTGAAGCTAGGTATGGAGACAACCACATGCAGCAGGTCTACCGCATGCAACTGCGGAACAGAACGCAGAAACCTGGAGAAAATCTTCAACAGTTGCAGGCAGACATTGAGCGATTGGCAAACTTGTCTTATTCAAATATGACTAAAGAATTTATGAACGAGGTAGCAATGGATGCATTTATAAATGCACTGCAAGATCGGGACTTGCAACAAGCCGTTCGTTTGGCAGAAAAGAAGACGACTAATGAAATACTGGCATTCGCATTGGCATATGAATCTGCTAAACTGGCTACCAAGAGTACATGTAGAGTCCGAGAAACGTCCGTCCAGGAATGTTCCTGCCAAAGAATCGGGCATGTACAACGGAGAATCCCGAGACCTGATATGAAGTGTTGGACATGCGGCGAAGTCGGACACATCTCTGTTGACTGTAGGAAACGTCGACGAATGAATGAAACATCAAGTGCGAATTGTTATTCATGCGCTAATCATAAGAAAAGCCTTCAGCGTGATTCAGACTTGGACAGCACCACGGCCGAATGTAAATCCTTGCATCAATAGATAATTGCTCTTAAGACCAGCCGAGAAAAGGTCATTGAGGAGAACAATCTTTTATCAACTGATCTAGTAGAGACGCAAGCTGAAATTTTGACCTTAAAGCGTCGCCTTCAGGATTCGGAAGTAGAAATTGATCGTTTAAAACAAGAGGCGTACGACATTCGAAAGGTACAAGTAGAAGTACTAGATGGGTGGACGAGTGATGCTATACGCGCAGCTCAACTTCAGGATGAAGATATGTCGCTAATCCTGGAATACAAAGAAAGGAACGAGCGGCCAACTTGGAACAATATTTCCGACAAGAGTGGAACATTTAAGGCATATTAGGCACAATGGAATTCTTTGCTGGTGGAAGATGGAATTCTTAAGCGTAAATGGGAAGCCGCGGACGGAAAATTCCATCGAATGCAGATTCTAGTCCCACCATTAAAGGTGAAGGGTGTACTAACAGAACTACCTGACGGGGTCTCCGGTGGACATCTGGGAGTTAACAAGACACTTTCAAAATTACCATCTCGATTCTACTGGCTTCACATGAGAGATGACGTCGAGTCTTGGTGTAGGAAGTGCACAACTTGCACTGCGACCAAAGGACCAACAGCAAAACCAAGGAGCGCTATGAAGCAGTACAACGTAGGCGTCCCTTTCGAGTGAATTGGGATTGATATCTCAGGACCATTTCCAAAAACCAACGACAACAACAAATACATGTTGGTCATCATGGATTACTTCAGCAAGTGGGTGGAAGTCCTTCCAATTCCAAACCAAGAAGCAACAAGCGTCATTGACCAGCTTATCAATAATTGGATCAGCAGATATGGAGTTCCCTGCGAGCTTCATTCCGTAAAGGCCGAAACGTCCAATCACATCTGTGCGGCACTGGGCGTAAGGAAAACCAGGACCACACTCTTACATCCGCAGTCAGACGGAATGGTCGAAAGGTACAACCGAACGATGAAAGAGTATTTATCGAAGGTCGTTAGTGATCACAAACGAGATTGGGACAAATATGTACAAACCTTTCTCATGAGCTATAGATCGGCTAATCACGATACGACAGGGCATTCTCCAGCAAAAATTATATTTGGACGAGAGATACGATTACCAGCCGATCTGCGATTCGGAATACCTCCAGACGCCATAGACAACACCGAAGACTACGTAGCCGAATGGAGAAATCGCCTCGACGAGATTCACCATTTGGTTCGAAAGCAAATCAAGGTATCCAGTGACAGGATGAAAACGAGGTATGACGATCCGAGCCAACGCATCCGGATTTAATGCAGGCGATAACGTATGGCTTTATAAGTCTCGTCGGCAAAAAGGAAGGTCTCCGAAGTTGCAGCAACATTGGGAAGGACCGCATACGATTCTCACAAGAATTAACGACGTTGTCTATAGGATTCAGCGAAGACCGAACGCCAAGATGAAAGTGGTACATCGTGACTGACTGGCGACTTTTGTTAACCCAGGAGACTAGTGAATTTAGTTCGGGACGAACTAATCTAGGAGGAGGGTAGTGTGACGCATATGACAATCAGTATTAGAATATTTGAGAAATTCCGAAACAAAGTACTAGAATATTCTATAAAGTACCGGAAAACTGGAGACTATGAATAATAGAACATTCAAGGCTATGGAACGGGCGGAAACGAAACACCGAATCAGAATGTGAGGAAACGGTATAAATATGTCGCACACAGAGCATGGAGACAAGTGATAAGTGAGAAGTAAGGAGAGTAAGCAAGCGATAAGCAAAGAAGCGATAAGTCAAGAAATCGTTAAGTGTGCGGTAAAAGTAACGGTTGTCATTAACGGACTAATAAAGTGTTATATTAATTCAAAATCGATTTAACTGCTCTTATTTATTAAAAATAATTAATCCAGCGTACCCTAAGCTCTCTACAATATGGACTAAAAAAATAAAAAATTGTACACATAACTTATAGCTAGACCTTACACTGTAAGCCTATCATTAATGTAAGCCCATTGTGACTGATCTAGTACAATAGGACGATAATGGATGGACTTTCGGTTCCTTGCCTTCTTCTTGTTCGAGCAGTCACGGCGGGTGGACGTAAAAAAGAAAGTAGAATTGTGAATGCCGATAATGTAAATAAAAATATAATTCTTAAATAACAAATAATATGAAGATCATGGAGCCGACATTACTTCACTAAGGCACGTCAGATATACTCGCAAATTCACGACAGCTGAATAGTCTGTCGAAATCAAATCAAATTGAGAGCTGTTCCCTATTTAGTATTGTTATCGATCGATGCAACGTAAGATACTGTGACGCATATGACAATCAATACTAGAATATTCGAGAAAGTCCGAAACAAAGTACTAGAGTATTCTAGGCAGTACTGGAAAACCGGAGACTATGAACAGTAGAACATTCAGGGCTATGGAACGGACGGAAACGAAACACCGAATCAGAATGAGGAAACGGTATAAATACGTCCCACACAGATCATGGAGAGAAGTAAAAAGTAAGAAGTAAGCAGTCAAAGATGCGATAAGTACGGAAGCGATAAGTAAAGAAATCGTTAAGTGTACGGTAAAAGAAACGGTTGTTATTAACGGACTAATAAAGTGTTAGATTAATTCAAAATCGATTTAACGGCTCTTGTTTATTAAAAATAATTAATCCAGCGAACCCTAAGCTCGCTACAATACGTTTTCTGATAATCTCCACCACTGAGTCAATATTGTCAACCCTAGACAAAATACTGAATACTCCAGAATTCTATATGAATATGTCGTAGAATGTGTACAGGTAACCTGTTGCACCACAACAAAATCTCGGTAGTTTTGTCGGTGGTAATTGCAAACCAATTGCCACAAATCAATTCATAATTGCGGTCGACAATTGAGTTGATCGATCGCATGACGGGAATATGGGTGTTAAGGTGAGACAATAAAATACCTTAGCGTACAGGATTATTGTATAAATTTAATTGTACTTAAGAAAATCAATTTGTTTTTTGGCACGCTGGGAAAATACTTTCGTACATATGGTATGTCCATACTCACCCACAGCAAAAGGAAAGGACTGGCATAAACAAACATGACATTATCATCAGAGTAGCCGGCAGATACAAATGCTTTGTGAAGTATAATTAACAATAAACATGATATTTGCAATAAATAAAGATGGTATACTCAAAGTCTGACTTTTCATCATCAGCGGCACTACAAACGGGATCCGGTCTTGGCCTTATTTAACAGACTTGTTAAATTGTCCATAATAATTTATTTTTCCGGGCTAGGTTATTAGCCTTGCGCCAACCTTTCTCAGGATGTCGCTGCATGCATTGGTTCACTACTTGGCGGATGCCAAAGTAGGTATCCAGGAGTGTCACGCGGAGACTTGGACTGAACAGGGACAAGATCGTCCTGGCCTTCGCCGGGTTGAAAGCAGAGACTTTGCCCTGTATGTTTGCTCCCACCCCCCAAACATATCGGATCATTCTCTTATAATTGTGTTTGTTTTGGCATGACGTGTTATTAGAGGTACAAATAGGTTTTGATTTTTTTTTTGTAACTTTGAAGCTTTACTCAGAGAAATTGGTACAATGCATTTTATTCAAACTATTGTCTATCCTCAGTTATAACTTTTCCCCATCTTTCAGACAGCATACAGATTTCGTCTTAAAAAAATTCCTCGTCTTTTGAGGGGATCCATGAATCGACCCAATTTGTTGGCTCCTTCGTAAGAAGTGATGTGCCGCTCGGCCAGGCCATTAGTCATCGGCCGAAACAAGTCGTAGACGGAAGAAGCAATGTGGCAAATACTGCGGGTGAGGTAGGACATCCCTTTGAAGCGCCCGGCCAACATATTTATAGCATCTTCGAATACCGTTCGGAATGCACAACATACTCTTAGTGATGCCAGCCTATGTGCTGAGTTCACTCCCCTCATGTACAATTTATACTGAACATACTGTGACGCATATGACAATCAGTACTCGAATATTCTAGAAAGTCCAAAACAAAGTACTAGAATATTCTAGAAAGTACTGGAAAATTGGAGACTATGAACAATAGAAAAGTATAAGGTAAAAGTAACGGTTGTTATTAACGGACTAATAAAGTGTTAGGTTAATTCAGAATCGATTTAACGGCTCTTATTTATTAAAAATAGTTAATCCAGCGAACTCTAAGCTCGCTACAATCCGATGAAACGAGTGAGAAGCGAACCAATGAAGTATCAGGCTACTGGCCACGTGTACGAATTTGGTTTCAAAACCCAAGTACACTTGTTACACACAGAATCCCAATCCCCATAGCCCAACTTAAAACCATACATACGCATCTTATAATCTGCTACACGCAGAATCCCCATACCCCAACCTAAAAACATATATACGCAGCTGCCACACGCAGAATCCCCATACCCCAACCCTAAAACATATATACGCACCTGCTACACACAGAATCCCTATACCCCAACCTAAAAACATATATACGCAGCTGCTACACGCAGAATCCCCATACCCCAACCCTAAAACATATATACGCAGCTGCTACACACAGAATCCCCATACCCCAACCTAAAAACATACATACGCATCTTATAATCTGCTACACGCAGAATCCCCATACCCCAACCTAAAAACATATACACGCATCTGCTACACGCAGAATCCCAAATGTCCCAACCTAAAACATTCGCGCCAGCATGCAAATCAAATTATCAATGGTAATAATATCCTGAAACCCATTAAACATTAAATACCCTGAAATCCATTAATCAGCAAATTCCTAAAGCCAATACCCATGATTGGCATCATTCGCATATAACATTGTATGCATTTGAAACTTTCCAAAGTCTCATAATTGCAATATATTCATTCCCAAGCCCATACATAAAGTGCAAAGCTTGCATGTGTGGAATGCACTAACCACGTCGGGATCGCGATTCTGCAAATTCTGCGATTTCATCATCTGCATGAAAATGAAACGTCATCATCATGCGGGTGATGGGACCTGTACCGCGTCCGCTATGATTCAAGCCACCGAGAATCAAAATAGTCTCATGGTGCAGAATCTGCGGACTTGCAGAATTGACGATTCTCCGTCGTTGGCTTGGCCTTCGACTGCCACTGGTGTCAAGTTACTGTCTGGAGGACAGCCACAACCATGGGTGTGCATGCGGATGTTTGTTTCGGTTTTCAGCTACAATTTGGTATATAAAGGGGAGCTCCGTTAAGAGAAAATTCAATTAGAAGCAGACAGCCGAAGTGGCAAAGTCAAGTTAAAAGTCAATTAAAATACGAATGCCCATGGGGCAATTGAAATTCAACAGCAAATAAAAACCTATCGACAAAGAAAATAAAAAGTCTTTTATTAATCGCAACTAATTCAACAATTGGCACCATCGGCTCATTAGTGTTCCTAGGAAGGAGACCCCGGACCAGAAGCCCCTGGCCCGCCGTTCCGACGCAAGGTTCCACGAGGTCCCTAGGAGGAAGACCCCGGACCAGAAGTCCCTGGCCCGCCGTTCCGACGCAAGGTTTCCCGAGGTTCCAAGGAAGAAGACCCCGGACCGGAAGCCAGGAACCAACCACGGGCTTATACCAGCCGGAAGACCCCGAGTAAGTGAAAAAAAGGATCATAACACACTCAACTGATGTGGCATTTTTATGTTATCGCTATGGTATACTCTGATGCTTTGCTTATTTGAATTACCCTTCGGTGTTCTTCACTATTTGCTTGTATAGTGTGTGTGTATCTGTTAGAAACGCCACAGTAGCTCACCTTGGGACCGACTTACCACCTAAATCAATATTTTTTCGACCCGGCCCATCAGCCAAGCTCCGAAAGATGGCCAAGGATTTCTCCCGACCATTTCACGGAGCCTATAGCTTGATCGGGTAGTATTTCACCAGTGACAGGGCGTTGGGAACACATTTACCACACGGCCTTTAGTCGCCTCTCACAATCCGGCCTAGCTGTGAGTATATTCGACGGCCGTACTCACAAGGTCCACTTTTTGCTTATTTTTGAAACATAACTGGATAACGGTTTCTGATTTCGCTCTCTGAAGCTCTCTCTTAGAAGAACTTTCACATAAGGAACACTTTCAAATTGATGTATGTAAGTAAAAATTTATGAAATACAATAAATAAATTGTAACGATAATGAATCACAAAGTCCCACACAACCAACACAGGCAATGCCCATCGACACTTCCTCCGATTTATAATAAAATAAATTATAATTGACTTTAAATATTTACACTGGTCCCCGTATCAATTGTCTCACATTCGCAGGATTGAGGGCGTTCAACGTCGGTTCTTACGCTTTGCCCTCCGTGGACTAAACAGGGAAAATCCGCTGACTCTACACTCTACTCTATACACAGACCGGCACCCTATAATCAATCTCAACACACTTGAAGAGCCCAGAATCCATACTGACATCATCTTTGTTCATCGCCTTCTGTCTGGCTCAATCAATTATCCAAGCTTGCTCTCCACTTTGACATTTCATACAAACTCCCGTAACGTACGTAACCCTCGACTGTTTTACGTACCCGCTCATCACACTTCTTCCGGCGCTAACGAACCCATCTCGCGTATGCAACGACAGGCCAACTCTTTCCCCATCTCCTTTTAATTTCAACCTCTCCACTCCCGCTCTTAAGCGACGTCTCAGAAGAAACCCGTCCTAATTCCGCCCCCTACCTTGAAAAACCCCTCTACCTTGGAATCCTACTTCTCCTCTCCTTCCCTCAAACTATTTCCCCCTACACCTTTCCAACTCCACCCACTAGTTCACCCCCCCCCCCCCCCCCCCCCCGCCCATCTATCTGACCGTACCCATGCCCTCCACTGTCTCACAAATGCCGTATTCACCACCCCCACATACACTCGCTCTTCCCTAGCCTCCTACCTCCCCTATCGCCAAGTAATCTTCAACTTCCTAGATTTTAAGATAATCTGTAAGGTTTATGTGTTAATTTAATTTAAGCTTGCATTAAGCCATCTAAATGGGGGTTCTGCCCTCACTATCAATCAATCTATAATAAATACATGTTAAAATGACCGTTTTATTCAAAATCATCTTTCTCAAAACACGTAACGTGGAACCTTTCAAATGTCATCTGTTGTATGAATGAATTTAAATGTGACGTAATTTTTTTCGCAAACCCAACCCCGAACAGCTGACAGATGGTTTTTTGAACACAATCTTAATTTAAACGCGAATTGTTTACAGTCATCAATTGTGTTTTGTTTATCAAACGAAGTTAGTGATAATTAACGACATTCTCTCTGTCGTTAGCTAAAAAACCAAGTGTGGAAATTAAATTAAAAACAACATAAAATGTGCCTGTGAACGAAGTGGCATCGTGGTAAGACTTTGCATTAATTAAACTGTGAACAAAGTATCAAATTTCAGTTTATCAATCGTAATACCAGTTAAATATATGGATGATATTAAGAGATTTTTCTTTCAATATTAATTTACTATTCTATACTTATAAATAATTTGTTAACATTACAAAGTTTATTACTGGATACATTCATTTAGCCGCAGTATTTAATGGTTTACAGATTGATACAAAGTGTTATCGTTCTATATTTAGATCATTACAAATTATTTACGCGTACATACGACTGTGAATTGAAGGTTAACGTCGAATTCCTTTTAGAGAGAACGATTTTGTTTATGAAGATACGTGCACACATTACTATCAGTTTATTGAGGTCCCTGAACTTCTTCACTATATTTTGTAAAAGGGTGATTCACAAATCTCAACCTCGTTACCGAGTGTTAATTTATTGTAGGAAACTTCTCTTATCAATGTTAGTAAAGAACAATGGAACGTCTGAAATATAAAACCATTAAATTCTTACAACTGAACAGCGATAAAAACTGTTGCCGGATGTTTAATGTCTATTTTTATGTGAATTCTAATTAATGTCTGATGCAAAAATTTACATATACATAAATATGTGTATAGAGAGCTTCAGCTTTCTTTGAGCACCTATGATCTCATTCCAAGGAATTCAGTTTGTCTGCGCCCGCCGACGTGATTGGATAACTGCTACCTTTCCGCATCTCAGGGTACCATTCAAACGCTGGAAAATCTTCTCCCCAAAGGAACGTGTTCGTTTTCCGCGAATTCCAATAAAGGAACGACTGATTTAAGTTTTATCTTATAAAAATCGAAATCTATTTATCTCGCATATGTAAGCCATTCCTTTTTTACCAATCGTTTTTATATATCTAAATGCAGATGGTCTTGACGTATTTTATGCTTTCAACAGTGACGTAGTTTCATATTTATAATTATATAGGATTCACAAACACGTGCATACATACTGTGAACGTCAAAAGAAAGTGTACAGCATTGAACTGCATTTTTACAACTCTGTTAAAGCAAGGGGGTTCGATCTTTTAGTAAAATACTTATGTTATTTTTTAAGGTAGTTTATTTTCAATGAATTGTCATATAAAACTTAACAGAAAATAATGAAATAAAAATACAATAAAAAAATAAAAAAAAAATATTTCAGTTTTAAAGCGTCAAAAAAAGTGTACATTATTCAATTAAAGTAAAAAACTTAAAACTAGTACTTTGTCTGCTTCCCTTTCGCCTTTAAAACAGCATCAATGCGTCTGGGCATTGGCTCTACTAGCTTCCTTGTCAATTCGGTTGGGATTTTTTGTCACTCTTCAACTAGAATTGACTTTAGTGACTCTCTGTCTGAAATGTTCCTCTCTCGGATCTGCTTATCCAGATACTCCCACAAATGCTCTATGGGGTTTAAGTCTGGGGATTGCGGAGGGTGATCCAGTTGCTTAGGTGTACGGTAAAGTAACCATTCCTTGACTATTTTCGATGTGTGCTTGGGGTCGTTGTCTTGTTGGAAGACCCATGAATCACTTAAACCCAGTTTCGCAACACCACTTGGCAAATTGTCTCTTAAAATATTAAGATAATCTTCTTTTCTCATTGTACTGTCAATAAAGACGAGGTTCCCAACTCCATTACCGAACCGCCTCCGTGCTTAATTGTTGAATTAAAATTTTTTTGTTCAAATTCAGTTTTTTCGTTCTCCATATTTTTGGTGGTTTTATTGAACCAAAAATCTCAAATTTGCTCTCGTCACTAAAGAGAACATTTCCCCAGAATGAAGAACTTTCTTTTTAATACTTCTTGGCAAAAAGAAGTCTTCGCTTCTGATTTTTTTCAGAAATGTGTGGCTTTTTGCGAGGAACTCTTCCGTGTAGCCCGCTGCTATGGAGGGTCCGCCGAATAGTGCTCGCGCTAACGTTGACTCCAGAAGATTGGGTAATGTTTTCAGCCATCTGTACTGCACTAGACGCGGGATTTTTTCGCACTTCCCTGACAATAGCACGTTCATCACCTACGGACAGCCTTTTTGGCCTTCCGGAACGAGGTCGATCTTTTACATCCTTGAACTTTTGAAATTTGTCCAAAATTGTTTTCACCGTGTTATGGCATCTGCCCACTGTTTTGGCTATTTCGCGGTAAGATTTTCCTTCCTTTCTTAATTTAATAAGTTGTCGTGTTTCTACTGCACTTTGTTTACCCATTTTGAAGTAATTTAAAAAAAATTCAATTCAATTTTTATTTGGTAGATAATTACATTTATGGCATATTTTACAACTAGTACTTAAGAGATTTAGGATAGCAATTCCTTTACAACTATAATCTTAAATCTATATAACGACAATAGCACAATTTTAATGAATAACAAATAATAAACTAAGAGAAAACTACAATAAAAAACCCTTATTTGAATCTTAAGACTAATATTGCACGAGCTTCCGGTTATTTTATATAGTAATGACCTCGATATAATTTTAATAGACAGAGTACATATGTAGTGATTTAGGATAACGCAAGACGGGAAACGAGAACATTGTCAGAAAAAGAACAATTGACGAAGAAGTTTCGATTGATTTCGTCAATAAGGAACTCTACCGGTTTAACGTTAGCGTTTTCATGTAGTTCATGTGTCGAATAATGCCATGGCAAATTCAGCAACATTTTCAATATCTTATTTGGACACCTTTGCAATTTTATTTTGTGTGTGCGAGCACAATTACACCATACAGGGGCCCCGTACACGAGTATCCCTTGAAAAATGGTTTTATATATTATAATTTTATTTTCGATGCTAAGCTTTGACTTTCTACACACTAATGGATACATAACTCTTACGACTTTGTTTATTTTGTCAATTGTGGTAGTGATGTGTTTTTGAAAGATAAGTTTTTTATCTAGAATAATACCTAGATATCTACAGTCTTCGGACCAATCAATATCAACTGCACACATACTGAGTTTAGTGCCATTTGGTAGGTAGCAGTGTTTCCTACATCTCGAAAACCAGACAGCTTGTGTTTTATTACCATTTATTTTGATTTTCCATTTCCTGTAATATACTGCTAGCTTGTCAAGAGCTGCTTGCAAAGAGTTGTAGACATTAGTGAATAAGGCACCCGAAGGGAAAATGGCCGTATCATCGGCAAACATAGCTACCTGAATGTTTTCACCTAGACATGGTAAATCTGCGACAAACAATGTAAATAATATGGGACCAAGGACCGAGCCTTGGGGTACACCATGGTGGATTTGGTGAGTAGAGGATATGTCGGTTCCTAAACTCACAACATATTTTCTCGAACGAAGAAAACTCTGGATAATTTTGATAAGCGGTATTGGCAGCTTAAGTTTTAGTAGCTTATCAAGGCATCGTGCCATACCGTATCAAAAGCTTTTTCGATGTCTAGAAGAACCAGTCCCGTTGACTCCTTGTCGATGAATTTACAAGCTATGTGGTTTTTAATGCGCAAGACTAGGTGGATTGTGCTGTGACCACTACGGAAACCGAACTGAAAGTTAGAGCTTATTTAGACAGCTAAGTAGACTAATAGGTCTGTAGCTTGTGGGGCTGTTCTTCGGTTTGCCGGGTTTCGGGATAGGTATTACTTTTGCTGTTTTTCAACAGTCCGGAAAATAACAATTCTTAAGACAAGCGTTGAAAATGAACGTTAAATAGTTACTTGCAGCAGGTGGAAGTGCTTTAATTAATTTGTTATTAATATTATCGAGGCCAGCAGCCTTTTTTGATTTCGATTTTTTTATCAATTCTTTAACTTTGCTGATATTAGTTGCGTAAGTACTTTCAGCTGGTGTTTGAGAAAGTACATGGATAGTGTTAGCAACTTCAGCTTCAGTATACGCGTCGCTTAGATGCATAGATATGGAGTGGTTCTTACTAAACGTGTTAGCAAGTATGTTCGATTTCTCCACTGAAGAAATAAACAACTTGTCGTGAACTTTAAACGGAGGAATACTTGACCCTCTCTTTTTCATAATTTTTGATATTTTCCAGAACGGTTTGCTTGCTTTGTCAAGAGATGAAAGGTGTTTATTCCAACACTTGTTCCTATATGTTGAGATTTCGTTTTTAATGATATTATTTAAGCCTTTAACATTAACTAGAAAACAATCGATTCTATAACGCAGCCATTTTCTTCTTTCAGAGTTTCGTAGCCTAATCAGATGTAAGATATTTTCAGGAAGCGGTGCCTTATCAACTGGAGCAGTGGAACATTTAGGTATCGCAAGATCGGCCGCTCTATTGATAACAGAAACAAAATTGTTACATAGGGTATCAATGTGCTCGCTGCAGGTTATAGAATTTAGGCTGGTATCACCTAGAACCAAGTTCGTGTTTATATATGATTTATAACAATTCCAGTTGGCGGCGGAATAGTTGTGGTATAAACTGGTACAATTTACAACTTCTGTATGATTCACTGTGAGGCTGATCGGAAGGTGGTCTGAACTTAACGCATTTAGAGTTAATGGCACTGTGCAGTAATTTGGAATATTAGTGATATATAGATCAAGAGTTGAGGGGTTCTTGTTAGCACTCGCTGGGATATAGGTGGGGAGAAGTGGATAAAGTATGGAAAAACTTGGGCTGGATTCAGTAACATCTAGTAAAATGTTACCCCAGCAGTTTGCCCTAAGACAATTCCACGACTGATGTCTGCAGTTTAGATCACCACCAATAATTACCTTGTTTCGAGTATTGACTCTATACAATTTTTGCAGATCCCGCTTAAAGTAAGTAGATTTCTCAATGTTTCTATTTCCACCAGGGAAATAGACCGAAAAAAGGCTCACCTTGGAGTTGTCACTTAATGTTACATCTATACTAATTTCCTCAATTAACTTAAGGCGCAATGAAGGACGCAAGGAATGTTCTATACATTTTTTCACAACAATGGCGACACCTCCACCACTAGCATGTACCCTGTCTAGGCGATAACATATGTAATTTTGATGTGAGAAAGAAATGTCTTGTTTGAGCCAGGTTTCTGAAACAAGTGCAATGTCAATATTAAAATTTATCAAGAAACTAAAAAATTCATGCTTTTTGTTTTTGATGCTTCTCGTATTCCAAGTTATGATGTTAAGAGAGTTTCTTAACATGTTTTTTCCGACTATATGTACTTAATAGCTAATGAAGTAATGACGTTAAATTGGTCAGCTTTGGTTTGACAAGCACTAAGCTTGGTTACAACTTCATTAAGAAGAGAGTTTATCTCGCGAAATGAGAACAGGTTATCATTAGTTAATGATTCTGACGGATTTTTCTTCATGTGTGTCGTATCACTGTTGGAAGGTTGCTGGGTTTGATGGAGGCCAGAAGCCCAGGTGGATGAAGGAAGTGAAGGCTGACGCACAGATCGGGGTAGTGGAGGAAAATTATCAATGGATAATCGGTCGGGCACTGGCTGCTGTTTGTCACTCGGAGGCTGTAGGAACGTTGTATTTCCTGTACCACGTCCGCGTGGGGATAATTTGCGGCGAATGTCTATGTACTGCTTTCGGCTTATGCATTCTGGATCGGTGGATTTATGTGGCCCACCACAATTTGCACACTTGATGACCTCATTCGTTTTGCAGTCGGATGTTTTATGGTTTACCGAACATATTGCACAGAAGCTATTTATATGACAATGCATCGAGCCGTGACCATAAAGCTGGCAATTGTGACATTGTGTGACCTTACCTGGATTATGTTTTTTAAAGTCCCAGCGAACGATGGTTTTGAACAAGGTGGAGTAGTTCCATTTTAGTTCGTTTAATTTAACAGTACCGCGTTGAATGTAGACGATGTACAAGTAGTGTTTGTACAGGGCTTTTTTGGACGGATTTAATGTGATGGTTTTAACATCTAGGCACTTTATCCCGAGTGCAATTAGCTCATTTTTCACTATATCGTTGCTAATTAAGTCTAGCCCGGATAACACTACCTTTAATGGACGATTTTCCTTGCGTGAGTGGGTGAAAAACTCACATTTTAACCGTAAGAGTTCGGTTCTGATTTTATTATATATGTCCATTGTTGGGGCACATATTTTTTGCCCAAGCGAAATGTTTTTGATTAAGTATTTGTCTATCTTAATGTTGCTCAAAATATCACGCACTTGAGCACTAGTTGTTTTTAATACCACAATTGGCGGAACGGTTTCTTTAGGAAGTTCTGCGCACTGTTCGTCATTGGTCGGATCCATTTCAGGAGAGTCTTCCATCAGACTTTGAAGTGGTTGAAAAAAGTTAGTGTTTGAACACATTTTAGATTTTTCTAGAACTTCATTGTTCACTTTTGAAAGTTTATCGGGAGGAGTTTGGCCTCCAATAACGGGGTCGTAATGCAACCGTTTGTCCTTAATTTTGTTTAACACACGTGGCCCAGGGGCCATAACTTAACGGTTTTAACACTTGTTCAAATTTTTGTATGCGGAAAACGAGGCAAAGAAAACAAGGTAATGATAATTAAATTGTGAAAATTATTGTGAAAATAACGGTTGATTAAGATAAATAGCACGAGCAAAACTGTGAGACAAGTTGTCTGTTTGAAAGTCAGCCAGGTACTTGATTTAAAAAAATAATTTAAGCAACAAGCAACTTTCGATGGAAATGAACTCAATAACACTTTTAATCAATTAGTTATGAGTTGTAAAGAAAACAAAATAAATTTAACGGTTGTTTTCCCGATAAGCGGAAAGTTGCACAGTATGTGTGGCAAGTTGTACACTTTTTTTTGACGCTTTAAAACTAAAATATTTTTTTTTATTTTTTTATTGTATTTTTACTTCATTATTTTCTGTTAAGTTTTATATGGCAATTCATTGAAAATAAACTACCTTAAAAAATAACATAAGTATTTTACTAAAAGATCGAACCCCCTTGCTTTAACAGGGTTGTAAAAATGCAGTTCATAGCTCTACACTTTCTTTTGACGCTCACTGTATAATCGTATTACTTTTCTCTATTTTACATTCCATCTTGCTTCTAATATTATGTGTAGTAAAAAGGAATCCATTATTTTTTCATGAAATTGAAGTTATAGTTAGAATGATTCGATTTAGGTCAAATATGCACCGTTTTGTTCGATAACTTATTACCATTTCAAAGGAAATTTCGGTATGCCTTTAGCGGATTTTCGTAAGAGTCACTGTTGACTGATGTCGAAGTGTTCCGCTGAACACTGTCCACACACCAAAAAGAACACCTGGAACGCGGAGCGAATTCAATTGCACAAATAAAACACCAGTTCCTTTTTTTTTTCTTTTGAGAACGCTCTTTATTTCCTTGATTGTTACTTTTGACTTAAAGATCTAATACACAAACTTTACTTTTATTTTTTTTATAGTAGTTCAAGAGGTAAACAAAGAGACGACAAACTTCCGCCACACATTGCATTGTCTTAAATTTTGAAATAACCTGGTTTATCCTTGTTTATCGCATATTATCCTTTCACTATTGTTTCCAACCGAAAAGTGGCAATATATAAAAACGACACACGTTCAGGTATCACGAAATGTCGCGACGAGGGTAATTGTCTCGGTGCCCGTATGGACTGTTCGCACTTACGTTAATTACTTTCGATCACAGTGTAATTACAATTACCAAATGTCCTCCGGTTAACTCGCGTTACTTATTTTACTGTGTTTAAACTGGTCGAACGTTACTTCCCCGTTTTATCGTGCTGTGCTTGAACGTCGAATATTTACATTTGTTTTATTATATTACGCGGCGCGGACCGATCTCTTCGTAAGGTTTCTCTGAGACGACGTGATTCGACTATCTGTTCGAATTAATTTCTCTTAAGACGACTGCCCTATCTAAATTTTCCTATCCATCCTATCTGTCTCTTATCTTCAAGAGAAAATTTCCATTTTGGTTTCCGATTCCAAGTTCTTATCGGAATCTTGTTTCGAAGGATCAAGCGTGCCACCACTTCTTTCTTGATCCTATCATGGGCTTTGGTTACGTTACCCATCTGACTAACGACAATAGAGTTTTTGTGTGGTTCGGGTGGGTAACAAAGGAACCGTGGGATTTGGGTTTGTAGATCGCAGTTGCTAATCATAAACATCTAGCGTGGGATAGGTGTTTACGATGTTTATGATCGCAAGAATTGTTGGTCGACGGGCGAATCGCTGGGCCTCTGTTTGCGCACGTGCGCTTATTCGATATTATCGTTCGGTGTTCTTCACTATTTGCTAGTGTATTGTGTGTGTATCTGTTAGAAACGCTACACTACTCCCTCCTCAGTAACTTTGTTACGACCAGCTTCGTGTGCGAACGACGGAGCGAACGAGAGAACGTCGGAGCAGTCGAGTGTGTCTGTAGCGGTTCCGCCAAACCCTACGGTCCACTTACCTCAAAAAACCCCCATAATTGCCATCCAATTTCTTAACTTCACTAATACAATCGTATTAGTACCTGAAAATGCTTCACGCATCATATAGATCAAGTCAATGATCTTAAAGTCCCTGTCAAAGAAAACTTACCTTGATGCATGCTCTTCGCATATAATTTCCCGTAAGAATCGTTTCTTTACCTTATCAGGCAGAACCCCCATTATTACGACCCAATCTACATCAGTTTCCGCTAATGCAACAGCATTAGCACCTGTAAATGCTGCACGCATTAAGCTTACCGAATATATTTATTTTCAAGCTTCTGCAAAAGAATTCTTACCTGCAAGCATACCTTCGCATGTAAAACCCCCTATAAGAGTTCTTTATCTTATCCTAAATTACCTGAAAGGAAATTCATCGGTTCATACATAATACAACCGCATAATCAGGAAACCTTACCCTTGAGGTGGTTTATCCCAGCTTCATCATGTGCATCATAAATCACCAGACAAACACATTGGCTGGCGACCTACACCCAAGGGACTAAAACAAATACACACATCTCTTGGCACCAATTAATCCTACAGCATAAGCAAATGCGAATAGGAATTCAATACTTACCCTTACCATAAACACCATTTCCTGGTAATCTAGCCAAAACCTATTAATACCATTTCTTAATTGCGCCGTGTCTATTTATTTAGCCGCGACGCACATCTCAAACAAAGATGCAACTAGCATCCGACGAGTTTCGGTTTTGTTTGTTTTACCAGACTCGCATCCCATGAATGCATCCTTCCTTTCTTTGTTTATATTCCTTCCCATAGTTTTGATCCATAAAAGAACCAGTTTACACACATACATGTGTACTGTGGCGATCTTCCGTATGAGATCTGTTGGTTACCCCAAAGAGAGACTTTACGTCTCTCTTGGAACAGGAAATACATTCTTAATTTAAGAGAGCCAGCTTCACTGACCGAATTCCCTAGTCAGCGAATTTATATCGCCAAGTCCTTTTCCATCTGCCGACGACAACAGTCGTGCGGGCTTCCGCTTCCGTTCCGCGGACGGGAGCGATAATAACTAGAGTCTTAATATAACCACTAATCAGAGCGGTCGTCGTACACCCCCTTAAGCGTGTGCATCGGATTGCACACGCCTCCAACGCGTATATATCTCGAATTCGAGTCGTGTCGAAACTCCGCGCCACTATTTTAATCAAATCAAAGAAATAAAAAAAAACAAAACGATCGCAATTTTATTAGATTACATGTGAACAAGGATTTTAAATAAATTTCCGTAGATACAGTGCCTAGTGAAAATAATAAAGAACAACTCAAAATCAAACAGCTTGCAGTGCGTTTAACTATTCCTCCAGTGTTTATTTCCACTCTCCTCCGGTGGACATTGTGTTGCGGAGGTTTTGTTTTGTTTCGCTCAGTGTTTATTGTCCAGTGAACAATATATGATGGAGGAAGAAGAGAAACCGAGCGCCGTACGCCGGCGCAACATGCTTCTTCCCCACATGTCTGGTGCTCTATGCGAAAGTCGTGATCGTGTCGTGAAGTTCTGGTTACTATGGGAAAGTGTGTGCTGCGTGTACTTATCACGTCGGGGTCACCAATTATAGCGTTTGGGACTGATAGTGAAGAACGTGTGATTCGAAATGACGCTATGACAGTTAGAATCACCAAAAATTGAACCAAAACGCAACCCATCAGGCCACCACCGTGTGTACGAATTCGATTTATAAACTTAAGTACATTCGACTGATGTGGATTTGTTATGTTATCGCTATGGTATACGGCTCTGATGCATTTTCTTATTCGATTTTCGTTTGGTGTTCTTCACTATTTGCATGTGTGTATTGTGTGTGTATCTGTTAGAAACGCTACATGCCTATCTCGTCCCTATTGCCAAAAAACTGGGACAATCGAATTTCACGAGCTTCTCTTTAAGCGAGTTTGGCACCCACAAAATCATTCCGCATACCCAGTAACAGGCAGTAATCACTTAGTGTCAGGTCCGGACTGTAAGGTGGATGCATAAGAACCTCCCAACCAATCTCCAAGAGCTTCTGGCGAGTCACTGTCGATGTGTGTGGCCTGGCGTTGTCCTGGTGGAACACAATTCATTCCTATTGGCTAAGGCTGGCCGCTTCTGGGAGATTGCTCTCTTCAGACGGTCCAATTGTTGGCAGTACACGGCCGAGTTAAGAGTTTGGCAGTGGGGGAGCAGCTCATAGTTGATGATTCCCTGTCAATACCACCACACACACACCAAAACCTTCTTGTCCGCCAATCCTGGCTTGACGTCGTTTGCGCTGGGTCACCGCGTTTCTACCACAACCATATTTGCTTGACACTGTCGTAAGCGACCATCTATTCATTACCAGTCATCATCCGCTTCAGAAATGGGTCGATTTCGTTTCAATTCAGCAGCGATTTGCAGTTGGAAATTTGGTTCCCGAATTTTTTTTTTTTGCGTTAACTTGTCTGGCACCATACATCGAGCTTCTTTTTGTATCTCACCTTATTCAAGTGTTAAAGTATACGGCAATATAACTACAATCAACAATACCTTCCACTCCAGACCCAAAGAGACGCGGTTATAGGGATGGCGATGGTAGTGAAGAACGTGTGATTCGAACTGACGCTATGACAGTTAGAAACACCAAAAATTGAACCAATGCTTAACACATCAGGCTACTGACCGCGTGTACGAATTCGATTTCTAAACTCAAGTACACTCAACTGGTGTGGATTTGTTATGTTATCCCTATGGTATACGGCTCTGATGCATTTTCTTATTCGATTTCGGTGTTCTTCACTATTTGCTTGTGTATTGTGTGTGCATTTGTTAGAAACTCCCTCCTCAGTAAGTTTGTTACGATCAAATTCGTCTGCGAACGACGGAGCAAGGAACGAGCGAGCGAGAGAACGTCGGAGCAGGCGAGTGTGCGGTGCTCTATGCGGAAGTCGTGATCGTGTGGTGAAGTTCTGTTTACTATGGGAAAGTGTGTGTGTGTGTGTGTGTGTGTGTACACAGATCACGTCGGGGTCACTAATTATAGCGTTTGCGATCATAGTGAAGAACGTGTGATCCGAACTGACGCTATGACAGTTAGAATCACCAAAAATTGAACCAATGCTTAACACATCAGGCTACTGACCGCGTGTACGAATTCGATTTCTAATCTCAAGTACACTCAACTGATGTGGATTTGTTATGTTATCGCTATGGTATACGGCTCTGATGCATTTTCTTATTCGATTCTCGTTCGGTGTTCTTCACTATTTGCTTGTGTATTGTGTGTGCATCTGTTAGAAACGCCACAAGGTTATTGACCTACCTATCTCAGGTAGGGTGGGAATGAACATACAGGGCAAAGTCTCTGATTGCTTTCAACCCGACGAACGCCAGGACGATCCTTGTCCCAGTTGACATGCAGTCTCCACGTGACAGCCCTGGGTACCTACTTTGGCACCCGCCAACTATTGAACCAATGCATGCAGCGACATCCTGAGAAAGGTTGGCGCAAGGCCAATAACCTTGCTCGGAAAAACAAATTATTATGGAAAACTTAACAACCCTCGGATATGGATCGGATACACGACGACGACCACGGAAACGAAAATGACTAAACGATATGAGCATTTTTTCATGGAACGTCCGCTCACTATACAGAGCTCGAGTTGTACAGCAGCTAGCCGATGCCCTGACCAAATATAAGGCTGCTATAACAGCATTACAAGAAGTAAGATGGACGGGGAGTGGTGTTATTCAAAAGAACGAGTATGACATTTATTATAGCTGTCATGCAAACCACCATGTGATCGGGGTAGGCTTTCTAGTCAGCCAAAAACAAGCCCGCCATCATCGGCTTTAATGCAATAAACGAAAGGCTATGCACTCTTCGCGTGCGAGACAAGTTTAAGAACATAAGCCTCATAAACGTTCACGGACCTACAGAGGAGTCCCCTGACGACGAAAAAGGACAATTCCATGAGAACGTCGGAACGGGCTCTCAATGCCTGCCCAAGATACGATGTGAAAGTCTTCCTTGGTGATTTGAGTGCCAAATAGGTCGGGAGCCGGTTTTCAGGTACTACGTAGGTTCCCATTTTGTACGTCGGGGAGTTAAGTGAAACTGTGCCCGTCCCTTGGCATACAACTTAATCCCCCACAGAGGCCCCTATCCGAAATTATCCGAAACTTTTATATCAAATTCATACTTTTACGGATAGAATTTTATTTCGGATATCCGATAGTTTCGGTTACGGTTACGGGGCTCCATAACATTCCTAATCCGAATGGCGTTACCAAAACGAGCTGAAACCGAAAAAACCACAACAAAGTCGATCAAAAATTAAGGTCATGCTTACTGTTTTCTCCGATTATCGTGGTGTGGTGCAGTATGAATTTCTTCTACAAAGCGAAAAACTAAATAAGCAATACTACTTGAGGTTATGAAGGGTTTGCGAGAGAGTGTTCGTTAAAAAGAGGCCGGATTTGTGGAAAGAAAAATGTTGGATTTTGCACCACGAAAAAGCACACATAAAGCTACCATTGTGAGCGAGTTTCTGATCAGAAACTCAACCAATACGTTCGATCAAGCATCGTATTCACAACGTATGACCCCCTGTGACTTTTCCCTGTTTCCCAAACTCGAATTGCCATTTCGCGGAACACTATATTGGTCGCGCTGCATAATGTTAATAATTTTGTTAATTACATATTTACAATTTTATTTATAGTACTTATATATTCCCTGATTGTTTCTTTTTCCAGATCAATATTAGTTTTTTGTCCTCAACTCCGTCCCTTCTTCTATTTAAATATGAATCGACAAGACTCCATTAGACGTGATCGGTCATACGACAGCGTACTTAATAAAATACTGCGTATGCGATCGGAAAATCATGAGAGCTTCAAAGCAGCCTTGTATAATTTTCTCATAGCAGCTGGAATTGGAGCATTTGCAGCCGTTTGTATGGTTTTGGGTCCTTTCGTTAAGCCTCTAATTTGGGCTTTCCTGTTAGGAGCTGCATTATTCCCATTTAAAAGACGCTTGGCGCACTTGCTCAAGAAATGGTTTGAATTGGTGGAAGATCGAGATTCCAATATGTTTATCGCGATATGCTTGGCTCCGCTGGAGGTTACCGGGCACTGTGGTGAAAAATTGGTAACCTGGATCAAAGATCATTGGCAAGTTATTGCCGGCGGAATGGGAATAGCCACGTGCTTTAAATTAATACATTGGTATGCGCCCAAGGGCTTATTCTGTGGCATTTGGAGGATTATTGTTTTCAACCATTCAGCATTTGTGCAACTTATCGGATTTTTGAACATATATTTGGTGAGTAATATTTATTAAGTGATATCGCATCAGTATTCACTCTCGGTTTTTGTTATTTTCAGTTAGGTGTCGTTATACTTTTATATCTCACAACCGTGTACTTTCTTTGGAAACCTACAAACGCAACCCATTTTGCCATTGCTGGTCAGTCGTTATGGATCACAGCGGTTAGTTATGTCTGCAGCTTCTTGGGACCTTTCCAAATGCCTGCGTTCATGTTAATCATGGTCTATGTTGGAGTAGCAGTGCTTTATCATCTAAATAAATCAGAAACTAGCAGCTCAGTAGTGGAGAGGGTCAAATTGCTTTTGGATAAACGAGCATTCTCCGAATCGGTAATAGACAACAGTGCCAACAAGTACACAGAAACTGATGAAAATTCATTGGCCGAGACTATCGATTCCTTGAACACCGAAACAGACAACAATTACACCGGTGGGCACTTGACTGAACAATACTTTAAGTATCTCCTTTACGCTTGCATTGCGACGTTCCTATATCGCAACGTATGGGTATTCCTCTTAGCTTCCATTCCAATAACTTCTCATTTGATATATAGAATTGGAGAAGTTACTGGCCTTACAAATTTTGTCTGCGAACGGTTGAATAATAAATACATGCAATTGAGGGTGAGCATAATGATACCATCAGTTACCACAATCGCAATAATAAGTTGTGTGTGTTTTTCAGACTTGGGCACTGGAACGACACAGTGCTGTTCTGCCTCTTTGTCTTCCAGGGATTCTTAAACTAAATTATGAAATCAACACAGTTGTTCGAAACGTTTTAAAATCATCTGTTGACGAAGTTACTTCAGTGCTTATGATCATTTTAATGCTTCTGTCCATAATATTCTTGAGTGTATTTTTCTGTGTTAACATCTATTCGGAAACAATTGAAGTGGCTTGTTTGGGCAAAGATTTGATCAACAAAACCATTACCGATCGACCAGAATTGATTGATATACTACCTGCAAATATCCAAGACTCTATAGATGATGCTTTGGATAATGCTCATCATTATGGAAGAAGGAAAATTGAACAATACATCGACGATTGGCTGAAAGATGCTGATACTGTGCATAGTGTAAAATTAAAACAACAAATTCTACATGTATGGGACCGATTGATTCAGTATTGGAGCGATTTTAGTAAATCTGATTCGATTGGTCCCAGAGTTCCAACGGATGCCCTGAAAAGCACTCTTGAGGAAATAGTCGAAAATCCACGTAAGTTAACAATCTCTGTATCTGATGACGTTTACACCATAACTGACCACATGATTTCTCTACTAACTTTAATATACCCAAATCTTTCGCTTGGTATTGCTTTACCACCGTCTAGATGAAGTACGTCAAATTATAGGAACAACTTGACCCCATTAAGCTATCGGCTCCGTGAAATGGTGTGGAGAAATTCTTGACCATCTTTCGGAGTTTGGCTGATGGACCCGACCGAGAAAACAAAATAGCATCTCAGGGCGCTAGCTCAGAGCTATAGGCACGCCTTTCCTGGGAGAAGTAAAATAAAAAAAAAATAAAACATTTGATACTTCCTAACTATAGTAAAACCGTTCGTAACCTATAGTTAAAATATGTTGTATTGGGTTGTTAAAGAATGGATAAGCCATTGACTAATTTACGACATCAATTTCCGCAAGATTAATCTGACGATTCCGGAGACGCTACAACAATGAGTTGTACGCAATCTACCTTGAAGCTAATGTTGTAAGAAAAATCAAGCTCGGTAGACTCCGGTGGACGGGACGCCTAGCTCGAATGAGCGAAGAGGAGTCTGCCCGGGAAGTCCTTTGTGGCAGGATGTATGGAAAGAGACAACGCGGCAGACCTTGTCTGCGATGGAGAGATGGCGTAGAGCAGGACGCCCAGAGCCTGAAAGTGCCAAAGTGGATGACATCGGCTCGAATTCGGGACCGGTGGAGAGATTTGTTAAATAAGGCCAAGACCGGATCCCGGTTGTAGTGCCGATGATGATGATGAATCTGACCCTTAGCATCACTGACTCCCAAATTTATTTCTTCATTTTTAAGATATTGTGACGCATATGGCAATCAGTACTAGAATATTCTAGAAAGTCCAAAACAAAGTACTAGAGTATTCTAGAAAGTACTGGAAAACTGGAGACTATGAGCCGTAGAAAATTCGAGGTTATGGAACGGACGGAAACAAAACCCCGAATCAGAATGAGGAAACGTTATAAACACGTCGCACGCAGATCGAGCAAGGAGTAAGAAGTAATAAGTGGGAAGTAAGCAGAGTAAGCAAGCGATAAGTCAAGAAATCGTTAAGTGTACGGTAAAAGTAACGGTTGTTATTAACAGACTAATAAAATGTTTGCAAAGAGAATCGATTTAATGGCTCTTATTTATTAAAATGATTAATCCAGCGAACCCTAAGCTCGCTACAATATGTACATGTACATCTAATTCGCAACCCCATGTTCGCCTGAGAGTGTTAGTATTGAAGTGTCACTGTTTGATTCACATATATATATATTGTAGCGAGCGTAGGGTTCGCTGGATTAATTATTTTTAATAAATAAGAGCCGTTAAATCGATTTTGAATTAATATAACACTTTATTAGTCCGTTAATGACAAACGTTACTTTTACCGTACACTTAACGATTTCTTGACTTATCGCCTCTTTGCTTATCGCTTGCTTACTCTCCTTACTTCTCACTTATCACTTGTCTCCATGATCTGTGTGCGACATATTTATACCGTTTCCTCACATTCTGATTCGGTGTTTCGTTTCCGCCCGTTCCATAGCCTTGAATGTTCTATTTTTCATAGTCTCCAGTTGTCCGGTACTTTATAGAATATTCTAGTACTTTGTTTCGGAATTTCTCGAATATTCTAATACTGATTGTCATATGCGCCACACTACCCTCCGCCTAGATTAGTTCGTCCCGAACTAAATTCACTAGTCTCCTGGGTTAACAAAAGTCGCCAGTCGGTCACGATGTACCACTTTCATCTTGGCGTTCGGTCTTCGCCGAATCCTATAGACAACGTCCTTAATTCTTGTGAGAATCGTATACGGTCCTTCCCAATGTTGCTGCAACTTCGGATACCTTCCTTTTTGCCGAAGAGAGTTATAAAGCCACACGTTATCGCCTGCATTAAATCCGGATGCGTTGGCTCGAACGTCATACCTCGTTTTCATTCTGTCACTGGATACCTTGATCTGCTTTCGAACCAAATGATGAATCTCATCGAGGCGATTTCTCCATTCGGGTACGTAGTCTTCAGTCTTATCTATGGCGTCTGGAGGTATCCCGAATCGCAGATCGGCTGGTAATCTTATCTCTCGTCCAAATATAATTCTTGCTGGAGAATGCCCTGTCGTATCGTGATTAGCCGATCTATAGCTCATGAGAAAGGTTTGTACATATTTGTCCCAATTTCGTTTGTGATCACTAACGATCTTCGATAAATACTCTTTCATCGTTCGGTTGTACCTTTCGACCATTCCGTCTGACTGCGGATGTAAGGGTGTGGTCCTGGTTTTCCTTACGCCCAGTGCCGCACAGATGCCTTGAAATATCTGTGATTGGACGTTTCGGCCTTTACGGAATGAAGCTCGCAGGGAACTCCATATCTGGTGATCCAATTATTAATAAGCTGCTCAATGACGGTTGTTGCTTCTTGGTTTGGAATTGGAAGGACTTCCACCCACTTGCTGAAGTAATCCATTATGACCAACATGTATTTGTTGTTGTCGTTGGTTTTTGGAAATGGTCCTGAGATATCAATCGCAATTCACTCAAAAGGGATGCCTACGTTGTACTGCTTCCTAGCGCACCTTGGTTTTGCTGTTGGTCCTTTGGTCGCAGTGCAAGTTGTGCACTTCCTACACCAAGACTCGACGTCATTTCTCATGTGAAGCCAGTAGAATCGAGATCGTAATTTTGAAAGTGTCTTATTAACTCCCAGACGTCCACCGGAGGCCCCCCCGTGCATTTCTGTTAGTATATCCTTCACTTTTGATGGTGGGACTAGAATCTGCATTCGATGGGATTTTCCGTCCGCGGCTTCCCATTTACGCTTTATAATTCCATCTTCCATCTGCAAGGAGCAGTAGCCATTTCTAATTGAGTTTATGCCGGCATACATACCTCCGATGTCTTTGCTCTGGCATTTTCTAGGATGATGTGGGAATCGGACGTCCTGAACCGCGACGATGTCCATTTTATATTGTTTCGCGTTTTGTACGACCGTCTGTATCGCGCCTGGTTTATATTGTAGCGATTCTAACAGATACACACACAATTCACAAGCAAAAATAGTGAAGAACACCGAACGAAAAATCGAATAAGAAAAATACATCAGAACCGTATACCAAGCGATAAATAAAAATAATTCACACCAGTGGAATATAGTCGAGTTTGGAAATCAAATTCCAAAACACGGTCAGTAGCCTGGTGTGTAACGCTTAGGTAAATTTTTTTCGTAATTCGAGCTGTCATAGCGTCAGTTCGAATCACACGATCTTCTTCACTATTATTTCAAACGCTATAATATAACTTTCGAACATTCCACGTGCCGCCGCGTATATCCCGTTTTTTTCGTTTTTACCTACGTCTCCTTGTAGCGAGTCGGTGTTTTCTTGATGATTTGTTCCCTTATGGTAGTGTCGGGTCATCACACCCACCCCTACCGAGTTTTTCGTGGGATTGTTTTTTGTATATAGATTATTCATTTATGTTCCCACGAGTCTTGGGGCTTCAAATAGTCCGCCATATCAGAGCTTCGTTTTGATATGGTAAGGTCTGCTTACTGCTCTGATTCGACCCGGTGTCAGAGAGGCGCCGTTATAATACATCCGGTATACCCCTAACTACAAACCATCCAATGGGCACGGTGACGCGTAACACCCTGGATTAGGGGTACTAGATCTTTGTGTGATACTCCTCGCCAGCCTGTCTGAGATTGGTGGCCCTACTGGAAGCATATGGTTCCGTCAGCATAGTCTGAGTGAATCATTGTAGTTTAAGCCCCCCACCACGTCAAGGTTTCTACCAAGCGGGGAAATACGGCACTCATCTCCCAGATATTTTTTTCATACCCAATTTATTATGCAAAATTGAAACATGAAACAGATTGAAAATTAACAGACACTTTGTGAGGAATGATTCTTACTAAAAACAGACCATTCGGCTTTTCTAAAGACTTATTGACCTACCCTATTAGTAACCGGCATCTGTAGAGATTTTTTTTTCTCGCTTCGCTCGCCAAAACTATGCTCCGCTTATACTCTAGTATAATTTGCTAAAGAAGTTATGTTTCTTAGTCACTGAGTGCTCATGGATGCGGAAAACATGTACGTGTCAAGGGGATAACATTTCCTTATGATATAGAGAAATAAATTGTGGATATGAAAACCAGGCAGCCCTTTAAAGTTGCCTCACAACAGTGTTTTTTTTTATAATAATCGTTGATCATGTATTCTAATTAACATTATACGCGGTGGTAAGCGACCAAGGATCTTTTTCATTACACCTTATCCTCACGATCATTACGAGCTTTCTAATGCCTTAACAGAACTGTGTGTACTTTTCTTCCATATTGTAACAAATATTTGCCAAATAATTTGATGTGGAGCTATTTTCATTCAATCATTTAATGCACTTATCAGGAGCTCAGATTTGGGTTTCTATTCACATAATCATACCATAGCAGAAATTCACATAAAACACACTTGGAGCAAGTAACCAAGCACGGAATGACTATGGATTTTCTCATCTATGTCTGTCCCCACTGCATGTTTCATGCTAATAAACGGTGATTTATTCTAACAAAGGACATTTTAAAGAGCTAGTTTTAGTGGCTAAACAGGGCATCATAGGCTGGGCACAGAGCAACACTCAAACAATCCTTGAAGTTGCCGAATCCCTCTGGCACATCATCCAAACAAACATTTCTATGATAATGTCTTTTACTGGTGAAATCGTGTCGCTGATTCTGTATGGAGGACAGGCGTGTGTTGAATTCATACTGGATATGGTGTGTAATACGATCGTTAATTTCATTCTCACATGACGCTGATGTTATTTAATATTTACTTTCAGATTGTCTTCTTCACGGCCTTGTTTTATTTACTGAGCAGTAGTGACAAAAAATATGCACCATTGCAGGTAGTTCAATGTCTTGGATTCACGTCAGGATCAAAAATCGCAGATTCTCTGGAGACGTCGATTTATGGAGTTTTAATATCAATACTCAAGTGTTCAGTCTTTCAAGGACTCTTCACATGGCTTGTGCATACAGTTCTCGGAGCCAGAATCGTATTTCTTCCATCAGCCACTGCTGCCATTCTGTCCGCAGCTCCATTTCTTGGTAGTTATTGGAGTGCACTACCGGCATTCTTGGAGTTGTGGCTAGCTCAGGATCGGTTCTATGCCGGTGTCATTTTATTCCTCCTCATGTTTTTTATACCCCCGTATTTTGAACAAGCTGTTTACGCTGAAATGAAAGTGTAAGTACTTACAATAGTTTGGTGTGAAGCCGTTTTTAAAGAATCACGTTATTTTGAAATTTCATTTCTTAGAGGCATCCATCCATATTTGAATGGTTTGGCCATAGCCGGTGGTTTATATTGGTTAGGATGGCAAGGTGCTATATTTGGACCCCTTATATTGTGTCTATTTATCGGTCTCGTTGAAGTTGCATCAATGGCGATGCGCAGTGATGATGGAGGGTATGTATAAAAGCTTTTCCAATCCATGTTAATCTACAATAATTTACTTTTTTTCAGGCGAAATTTCGAAGACGACTCAAGGACTACGTGATCTCGCTTTCTCTAAATCTTTTACACCCATATGATCAATCTCGTTGACCTTTGCTAAAATTGTAATAACCGAAAGCATTCCACAAGTGTGGTAAACTTACTGTGAATTTTCTGTTTAGTCACGTGGTTGTCCCATTGAACTAGACACTTATTCATTATCTACCTGCCTCGAATATGTTTTATTTAAATAATTACTTTCCTGTTCCTGCCTCGTATTTCTCTAGTGCATGTTTTTTATTTTATTATTTGTATAACTGTTACTAAAATTATAATATTCTAGACTTCTGGGCATTCGACAAAGCTTGCTGAAACTCATTCTACGCGCTCTCTATTTCGGAACAAGTAATGCATTGCCATTCGTGAAAATGAGGTCCTTAGGGCTTCTAAAAACTTCCCCAACAGTGCTTGTTCTACAAGCGTCTGATAAGAGACTAAACAAATCAAAATGTGAACATAATACAAAACAATTTTAAAAATTGTGTTAAGATATTGTTGACTTTTTATAACATCAGAATATTTAAATAAATACAAAGACGAAAGGATTTTATTTTATTATAAGCAAACTTATAGCGTTTTCGACGATAGTGAAGAACGTGTGATTCGAACTGACGCTATGACGGTTAGAATCAATAAAAATTCAACCAATGCTCAATGCGTCAGGCCACTGCCGCGGGTACGAATTCGATTTCTAAACTCAAGTACACTCAACTGATGTGGATCTTTCCACATCGTGGTCTAGCTATATACATACGAATGATATTGTTTATCAGCTTCTGTCACAATATGGGCTCTGCTCCAATCTAGAATTCAATTTCTCGTGGCTAAAACTTCACGTTCGTAGGCATATCATACATTACCGCTTTCTTTACAGAAGCCCTAGTTTGGATAGAAACGCATCCTTTAACGAATTTGATGCTCTATCTGATTCCATCGATAAGATCTTGACTCTATATCCCCACATTGAAATCGTTATTGCGGGAGATTTTAATGTGCATAGCTCTCAGTGGCTTCGCCACTCCGGACGCACAACACTTGAAGGTCAACATGCCCAGCTCTTTGCTGATTCAAATAGTTTAACTCAACTTGTCAATGAGCCAACACGGACACCAGATATAGATGGTCATTCCGCCAACACACTGGACCTATTTCTCACCTCACCAAAACAAATACACAATTGAAGTTTCTTCTCCCTGTTACATAAATACACAACCTAGCCACTAGTTCCGCTAGTCGGCGTAGGTGCGTAAGAGCAGTGCCGGATTAAGCCAATCGGGGGCCCTAGGCCATTCAAATTTTGGGGCCCTCTTTTTTTTAATAATCGTAAAATTAATCGTTATTGATCCATTTGTATAATTTAAACAACTAATTCATATCATTTTAAGGTTTTCAAATACAATAAAATAAAGGAAATCATTTTTTTCAGTTGAATTATATATTTTTTGATTTAAAATAATTAACAGTATATTAAATTATAAAATAATCTTTGGACATCTCTTTGGAAGATGAAAGCGACGCTCGTTTTCAACAAACTTTTTTTCTACATTTTTGATCAACAAAATCATTGATGATTTCTTCAAAATCAATTTGACGAAGAATGTCCGATTCAATGGACATCAGACATAGCATGTCTAATCGTTCTTGACGCATAACACTTCTTTGCTCGTTTTTGATGCGTTTCAATTTTGAAAAAGAGCGCTCTGTCGAACAATTCGTGATCATAAGAGTTAAAAAAATGCGAAGAGCAATTTCAACGTTCGGAAAAACTAATTCAAGATGATCTTGAATCAAACTTTCGTAGAGGTCAGAGTGAGTGAACTTAAATTTCATTGGGAATTTTGATTTAATGAAAGCGTGAAACTGTATGAGGTCAGGGTAAAATTCTTCTAAATCGTCAGAGTAAAAGTCAACTAAATCGGAAATCTTTTTGGAATACACATTTTCGGTCAAATCAAAATCAGCCACAAACGAAAATCTCTCCGAAACCTCTAAGTAAACTTTGCTTCGTCTGTTGATTTCAATCTTGAGCGTATCGATGAGTACAAAAAAACCGTTTACACGAAAATAGTCGCGCGGACTTAATGCAACCTCTGGAGCATCGCCATCGTTTGGCTGTCTTGTTCTTCGTCGAACTCGCGATGCAACATTCGCATAATCTGTCTCAGGTAAAATGGATCTGGCTTTGTTTTCAAACACTTCGAACTTATCTCTCATCTCATCTAACAAATTTTCTACTGACGAGTACATTAACGCACAAGTTTTCAGATCAATTTCTACTGACTGCAATGCTTTACTCGTTGGCCGAAAATTGTTCAAAATATCGCTCCACAAAACAAGCATGAAAACAAATTCGAAGGTTTGAATTTTATTCGCGATACATTCAGCTTCGTGTCTACAGTCACTTTTTTGTGTTAAATCATCAGCAATTTCATACAATGCTGCTACGATTTCGTTGAATTGCCTCGTGGCGTTCGCATGAGCTTCCCAACGAGTTTGGGATAACGATATCAGTACCTTTTCGTTTCCGATACGTTCCTTCAAAACGTCCCACCGGTGGGTTGAGCTTGAAAAGAATGTGTACAATAATTGTACAATAGAAAAAAAGTTCACTGCAAACAAGCAGCACTTTACAGCAGTTTCTCCAACTAAGTTAAGCGAATGCGCTGCACATGGTAAATAAATCGCAAATTCGTTGAGATTTAACAAGATCGATTGCATACCTGAGTAAATACCCGACATATTCGGAGCATTATCATAAGATTGACCCCTGCAGTATTTAAAATCTAAGCCGCAAATCGCAAGAAATTCTAAAACCACTTCAGCCATCGCAACACCTCTATGGCTATCAAAGTTTAAAAAAGTCAAAAATCTTTCAACGGGCTTTCCATTCTTAGCAACATATCGGACAACTACACTGAGTTGATCAACGTGAGCGATATCCGGAGTTGAATCGACTGAAAGACCAAAATATAGCCCGGCTAAGACCTCTTGTATAATGTGATGTCTTACTTTTGAAACCATAATGCTGATCAACTCCTCACAAATTGTTTTTGATAAATACGAGGGATTCCCCTTGCCTCGGTCCGCAAAATTTTCAATGTGACTTTTTAAGAACGGGTCAAACTGTGCAAGTAGTTCGAGTAAACCTAAGTAATTTCCATTATCTGGAACGCCGAAATGCTCGTTTGTGCCTCTGAAAGGTAATCCTCGTTCAGCCAACGTTATGATGACTGGAATCAATCGTCGCACTGCATCTTTCCAATAATTTTTCTCTTTCTGGTACTCAAGTTGAAGGTTGTCGGAAACATCGACGCAGTTCTGTCGCCTTTGAATGTATGTCAACATACATTCTCTGTGAAGAGATCCATTCTCATGTTGATGTAATTGGGAAACATTTTTCCAATCATTAAATCCATCGCTGGTCAGTTTGTTTTGTTTGCCTTTGGAAGCGAAAATTTTACATACAAAACAATACACACAACCAGTCGTGGGAGAATAAATTAGCCATTCGCGCTTGAACCGTTCTTGATTTGCCTTTCTTCCAAAAAACGTTTTTTCTGAGCAATATCTTGCTCTACCTTCTGCATCGTAAAATCTACGAGACGGCTCAAACGGTCCAGAGTGATTTTGGCACATGCTTGGACCACGATTGATCCAAAAATTGGCGTCATCGTCAGGGAAATCACCCCACTTGCCCGGATCGCTCGAACAATTGTCATTGTTCGCTGCAGTTTCAAAAGTACCCAAATCCGCGGCTCTGAGCTCTTCGTATTCGTTCAGACTAACATCACGCTGCGAGTTTGATCCATCATCTTGATCAAAAGATTCAGAGGTTTTGAGATGATCGACTTGCTCTGTTTCAGATTGAATCTGCAAATTTGATAAAACAATTTTGAATTCAAAAGTTTTGAGATATACATTTGCTCTAAAAACACTTTAATTTATATCTTATAAGAAAGTTATAATTTATAAATATCAACAGTAAATTATATTTCGATTCTTACATCTTCATTACTAGATTCGATCTGTTCACTAGCTGATGAAGAAGCATGTGCAGTGGAACTTTGGAAGAATGACGTCAATTTTGGTAGTTTCGATAAGTCTGTCTCAATTCGTTTTTTCTTTTCATCCGCAATTTTTCTTTTTTGAGCCCCGCTCTGATAGGATCGCCCAATTATGTAATCTACAAACATACTTAAATCGTAACATTCTGATAGGAAAAGCAAACATCAAATTCTGCATTTGAAATTAAACAACAAAGTTTAAAATCAAAAAATCGAACTCAAAAATAAATCAAAAAAACAAAACCAAAATGTTAAATTATCGAAATAGCTAAAACTAAATCACTTTACAAAATCAAAATCGAACAACAAAACAAATTTCGAAAAACTGAACGAAACTTAAAAAAGAAATTTAAAACGAAAACAATATACAAACTCACTTTCATTATTGTTGTTGGATAACAAAAAAAGACAATTTGATTGGTGATGTTTTTTGTGTTGTGTGAAAAGATACAATATAAAACAAAACTTACCTTTTTCAACAAATGCGTAGTTTTCGATATGTTCATTACACACAATACCACAATTTCACATTAATTAACATCTAGATTCGTCACTAATTGAAAAAACGTTTTTTTTCTCTAAGAACAACGAACAAATGTAATTTGACAAAAGACAAAGCAACAGATAGTTTTGTTTTGCTTAAAACACTGAAATGAATCGTTTTTGTTTATATAAACAAGCTCGAGTTTGCAAGCGCTGTTTCGGTTATTTAGCGCGCGATTTGAAATTCAAATCGTAGCTTAAAATAACAATCAAAAGAATAAATCAATTAAGATTTTTAAATATTTTTGTTTGAAAATACATTTGTATAATCAATTACATAAGATAAATGAATTGTCTTTCAAAAAAATTTTGTTTACAAAATTCCAATAAATATAAAAAAATTTAATTAAAATTAAAAATAAATTAAAAACAATCATGACAAATTTTCTTGGGGGCCCTTGCTCACCAGGGGACCCAGGCCATGGCCTAGTCCGGCCTAATGGGTAATCCAGCACTGCGTAAGAGCCTCGGGGCTCTTTCCACCAGTGGGTTTGTTTCCCCGACGAATCCGACACAAACCTCGGCTGGTGATCACCGGCTGCGCCAAAATTGTTAGATAAATACACAATTTAAATACAATATAGAAATGGAGGGGTAAGTGAAGTGAAAATTGTTGTATAATATATTTAACAAATTAATTATGTTGTATGAAACGAGCACTTAAAAGAAACTGATGCAACGGGACTTACTTGTACTGACCGTGGAGCGGTCGATATTGCTGATCCCTGGTGTGCAGGTTGCAGGGAGCGTTGAGTTCTTGACTCCTCCTGTTCAGCTGGCTGTTTGTTGATGATGGTTATTTGTATTTTGGGTTTTAATTATGTTTTGTTGAGCACTTGTTTTATCACTTTATATTATATTGTGGCGGTTCTTTAAAGCGTTCCTAAAGAACAATCCATTTCTTTAAAACAACCTACTTTTCCCTCACTCCATAAACCACTGTACTTACCTGCATTCTGGCAGTGTAAGCTTTCTTTCAAATAACTTTCACCTGAAAGTAAAACGCCAGCAGGCATGCACATCAAACAAGTTATTTCATTCATATTACATGAACCGTGCCAGACAATCGGCTCGGCTTGTCAGCAATTATAAAAGATAAATACTCGCTGGGCAGCGTAATTGTTGACACTGCTGAAGCCGGTATTCTTGCTACGGTTCATGAGTGAATATTGCCCCAATCCCAAGGTTCGCTACAGTTGCGACCAATTTCCTTTATCGGTTATCTACCGATCATGGGATTTGGGCATTAATATGATTGACGTTAGACAATCATACCCTAGATCATGCCTAACGATGCTCCGGCCTGTTAAACAAACAAACACACAGTAGCATCACTGTGTTTACCCTATTAACCGACCGCTGGTCCATGGCCACTCTGGGCGAGATGTACACTTGCACATCTGCAAGGCTAATTCCTCGCCATTATACTCATGTACCGGCACCGTCTTGTAAACAAGGCCCAAATTTTCGGCTGACCTATCGTCACCAGAATGTATAGCCTACAACGGCATTATCATGAACGCCTGAGTAAACACGATGTGCATATCATCGTAACCCTTGAAATAGCGTTTTTGTGTATCTTAAAGCAAATACCTATTTCGTTCTCAGGCGCAGGTCATCAAAGATTTATGGCCCTCGAAATAGCGTTTCTGTTTATTTTAGACACAGAAAGCTATTTCTCACTTCGGCGATCTTCGCTATCGCGTATCTCTATAATGCCTGCAATTCATTACACCAGCCCATGTTTATTCAGGTGCATTTTCGTCGTTGCCGATATGCAGGCTGAAGGGCAACGTACTTGTCCTATACGGACACATATAGAATCCTCCCACACCGATGTAATCCACCAGCGTTGAATCTGACGGATATGGATTGCATCGGCGAGCCAGATTTTTACCGCCCAACCGCACACACGCGCCCAGGTCATTGCTTCGTCGGAGTCGCGAGACTCTGTCAAGTGATCTATCCTCGAATAGATAGAGCTTTTACGAGATGTCAGTATTGCTATTTCCATGTCTGGAGAAAATCTCGTTTGTTGCCTGTTCTCGTGAAATTGGAGTTAAGGCGGTGTCTGGTATATCTCTGTGTGACTATTTGTGTTTGTTTTCTTTTTCGCTGTACAACTATTTGATATTTAAAAAATTAATGATTTTTAAAACTGTGAATCAGTTTAAGTAATATGGAGTGTTTTGAATAAAATTACTTCAGCGTGTTAATAAAGAATCTTTCATCGAACGTGACGTGTTTGATTTATCCTTTGGAGAACAGTTGCAGCATTATTCAGTGGGCGTTCGCGATCGATCTGTGGGTGTTTTCTGAATCCGCGCCCATGCAGGTGCACAAGTTAAAACCCCCACAATATCATTATTGATAAATATTAATCTTGAACGTAAGTCCCTCTCTTTTCGTTCAATATATTCGATTGAATCTATTTTAATTTTTTGCCGTTGACGTTTCTATTTTCTATTCAGCACCAACGCCTTTTTTAAAATTATTTTTACCGCTAAGTAGAATTTGCATAAAGTAGTTTATGCAAATTAGCTACTTGACGATTTTTCTTTCCTTTACAGGCAGAGAGGTGAAATTTGCGGAAATTAGTGGGTGTTGGGCGAGGACACGGAGGCGGAGTCCTTAACAGCCCTTGGGCATTTCAGAACACTGTGTCGTGTCAGCTAAATTTCCTCTAACCAACAGCAACGTTTGCGAGAAAACTCTCAAAAGAACAGTATGGTTCTATGAGAAAGCTAACTGGGAAGGTCTGAACGACTTTTTTGGGAAGTTAAATTGGTCGTTATTTTTCCTCAATAATGATGACTCTATAGCGGACACATTGACAGACACGGTTCTGTTTGGCATGCGAACCTTTATTCCACACAGAGTAAAGAGTATCAAACCCAAGAGAAATATGTGGTTCGATTCCGGGTACAGAGAAGCCATTAGGGTAAAGAGTTGAGTTTCCGGTTGTATAAACCAAACAATACTGAGGAAAACCGTAAAAGATTTAAGAGAGCTTGAAATGACTGCAATGCTTATATTCAACGCGCATAGTTCTTCCATGACCAGAGAGTGAGAAAAAAAATACTACACTCTCCTACAGGTAGTAGAAACTTCTGTGCATTTGTGAAGAACATCCAAAACTCGGTCTCCTCATCCATTCCTTCGCTAATATCGAGTTTTCCAATAGGGACTTGACAACTTTGAAGAATTTAATTTGTGAACACACCCTTTCACTAATCATCAAACTGTCACTGCCAATTTATTCAGTAAACTCAACATTCATGGTTAAGTACACGAACGAACAACGTCTACAAATTATAAAAATTTACTACCGACAAAAAGTTGTCGTCCCTATTGGAAAACCCTATAGTCGATGGCAGACCAGTCACGAGTACAATAGAGAAGGCGAATCTACTTGCTGCACATTTTGCAGCCAACTCAACGCTGCCTGATACTACATCAGTTCCGCCTCAACTTGAAGCAGCACACCACTAGCCAGATTCACTTCCGAACGCGTTGTTGTACTCCGCGCCGTGCTTTATCGGAATACCCGAGAGAAGAGCGCGATGTGTTGTGAGTGAAGAATAAAAGGCGAAAGGATTGGGTTAATGTAAAAATAGTTAATTTTAATTGTGCTTGGATCAGTAGTGTGGTTTGGCAGGAGGCACGGCCGGCGGTTCGGCCTCTGGAATTCTACTGATGGCGAAATCGGAAATTGCCGCCCTTTTATAGTTTTTTCCGTTGACTTTTGTCAACTATTTTAGTGTCAAAATCCCCAGAAGCACACATAAGACTTTGTGCGTTTCAATTTGAGTTGTGTTCTGGGAATTTGTTGGAGGTTTTAGTTGGATAGGTTCTGAGAAGGGAAATCATGAAATGCGTTTTGAATTAAGCATTTCATGATGTCAAGGTTTTGGGAATTGAGTCAATGTACGACGAATTAACTTTTGGTTAAATTCGTTGTTCATGTGACTCAATATGGAATTTAAATATAAGGCAATAGGGAATTTAGAATTTGGGTTATGATTTGATAATATTGGAGATTTGGATGGGCGTAGCGATTCAGGATCGTTACAGCATACTGTTACCCGCGCAGTCAAGGAGCTAAACGCACACAAAACCGCTGGTTCTGATGTGATTCTCCCAATTCTCTTGAAGAGATGTTCCTCTTCACTCTCTAAACCACTGCGGAAACTCTTCCATTTGTCTTATTCTACTGGCCGTTTCCCAAATAGATGGAAGTCAGCGAACATTCAGCCAATTCCCAAAAAGGGCGACAGATCGTCCCTCTCTTCTTATCGACCCATAGCACTAACTTCTACTCTCTCCAAGGCAATGGAATCACTGATTAACCGTCAACTTTCGAAATATCTGGAATCAAATGACCTCCTCAATGACCGCCAATGTGGCTTTCGTAGCAACAGGTCTATAGGAGATTTGATGGCGTACCTTACCGAAAAGTGGAGCCATTCCATCTACTACTTCGGAGAAAGCAAGGTTGCTGCACTGGATATCCCGAAAGCCTTCGACAAAGTTTGGCATCCAGTCCTTTTATCGAAATTACATTCATATGGAGTGGACAATTCCCTGATCCAATGGATAAGAGACTATCTTTCTGGCCGTTCTAACCAATTGGTTCCTGATGGTGTCAAATCTGCCTCCCATCAAATTAATGCTGGTGTTCCCCAAAGTTCTGTACTCTCACCCACTCCCTTATACATCTTTATAAATGATCTCTTGTCCATTACCCACAACCCAATCCACTCGTTTGCTGACGATAGCACATTGAGTTTCTCATACTCATACGAACATTCTCGACCAAACTCTTCGAACGTTAATACCAATCAGCGGATTATGCTTAATATACTGAATTCCGACCTCAACAAGTTATATCAATGGGGATTATCGAACCGAGTAGAGTTCAATCCCTTAAAAAGTCAGTGCTGTCTCCTGTCGTCAAAGACGAACCCCAAAGTAAATACACTGTCGATGAACGGCACTTGCATCGACGAAGCCAAGAAACTATCAATCCTCGGCACTCGATTTAATTCGAATTTTAATTGGAGCGACCACATTTTTGAAGCTGCGAAAAGTGCGGCCAAATGTATGGGGTTCCTTAAGAGATGCAAAAAATATTTCAGTCCATCCAACCTGGCCACTATTTACAAGGCGTATATTCGTACCAAAATGTAGTTCAACTCCCATATTTGGTCAGGCGCATCCAAAACTCCACTACACGTACTCGATAGGATGCAAAAGCGAGCAGTGAAACTTATTGGGGACCCAGCTGTCAGTCGATCAATTCCATCGTTAGAACATAGGCGCAACGTATCGTGCCTATCTCTTTTCTAAGAATATTACCACGGTCGTTGCTCAACTGAACTTGCTCAATGTGTTCCGCCTCCTCAGACATTTGACCGCGATACCCGTCAATCTGAGGATGCGCATTAATTCACGTTGAAAGTAAACTTCAGGTGCACAAATAAATATAGAGTCATTCTTTAGCCGAACCACACGAATGTGGAATACTCTACTTAATCATGTGTTTCCTCGTCATTGTAATGTCCAAGCATTTAAGATCAATGTACATCGATACATCTTTTCCTTATTCACTTCCTCTCCATCCGCTCGCTCTGATTTCAGGCATTAAAGGGTACCCCAAAATCTCCTTTTGTGCAGGCGTTTGTGTAAAGAAAAAAAATCTAGTTGTTTGTCCTTCTATTTCCAATTCAATGTGTTCAACTTTTTTGCGGCTGCTTATTAAAACTACCTCCATCTTATCTGCATCTAGTTTCAGTCTGGCCATATCTAGCAAGCGTTTGGTGCTCTGGATTGCTTGGGAGAAAATATTCTCCAGGCCATCTAGATGCTTAGTTACGGCCACTATCGCCAAATCATCAGCGGGTCGCAATGATTCTAACTCCTTCTGATATGTTGACCCTGAGCACACCGTGATACATGATATTCCATAATAGCGGACCTAAAACGTACCCTTGGGATATACTCGCTGTTATTTTATATTCCTGTGGTCTCTCATCTGTGTCATATATTTCACATGGTGTCTCCAGTTTAGTCTGCTATCTAGATGTATACCGATATATTTCGTTGAATCTGCTTTTGAACTGGAATTCAAAGAAAGAATTATTGAAGCATGGCATAATATACCGGACAACACTTTAAACAAGCTTATTTCCAGTCTATCACGGAGATTGTTAACTATTATAAGAAATAACAGTCAAAATATTACATATTATATTATTATTATTTATTGGCCTGTAAGAACCCGGAAGTTCATGACCTCACCGACTCGGCTTCGCCATCGTTCCCTGTTATGGGCACTCTCCTTCCACGCTTGACCATTCGATCCGATCTCCTCAGGGTCAAACCTAACATTGTCCTCCCATCTCCGTCGCGGCCATCCTACCGGTCTCTTTCCCGTTGGTCTACCGTCAAGAATTCTATGCACGGTCCTATCGTTCCCCATTCGCGCCACGTGCCCGGCTCATCTTAATCTTCGCGACTTGATTACTCTCACTATTGTAGGTTTGCGATATAGCTCTTCCAATTCGTGGTTATGGAGTCTCCTCCATTGTCCTGCCTCCTCGTCATATTTACCTCCGAAGATGCCCCTCAAAACTTTATTCTCGAATACGCGGAATTTGTTTTCATCCCGTTTTGTGAGAGCCCATGTTTCGCATCCATATAAAACAATCGGCATGATTATGGTTCTATAGACACGGATCTTTATGTTACGTGATAGCAGTCTGGATTTCAGCAGTTTACTGACTGCGTGCCAACTCACGTTGCCGGAATGCAGTCTCTTGTTAATTTCCTTCGATATTTCGTTACTGGCCGTCAGTATCGTTCTCAGATATTTAAATTCTTCAACTTTTTCAAATATCTTACCTCTGACGTTTATATGTGTTATCTGAGGTCCACCTGCTCTCGCCGTAATCATGTATTTTGTTTTGTCTTCATTTATATCTAGGCCCACCTCTTCTGCCGCTTGCATGATGATTTCACCGTTTTTACTTACAGTCTCTAGATTATCGCCCAGAACGGCGATGTCATCCGCATATGCGAGCACTTGTGTGACCCTGTAGCGTCCTACGAACGCACAATTCCGCTCAGGTAAGGTTCCAAACCTTCAAGGAACTTACTTACCTTATCCATTACACGGGCCCACAGACACGTGTCCCCAAAGCTCCTAATCAGACCTGTAACAAGGGCATAGGAAGCTGCAACTATGTTGAACCCGACATGAAAAAAAAACAAGGAACTTAACGTTCAAAAACTTTCAGTATCGAGTCAACGCATCCATTCATAGTATGCAAAAACAATCCCAGATTACAGGCCATAAATCTTCCATCCGAAACATCTGCACGATGTTTCCAAGGAATTATATTTTCGGTAAATTAACCGAACCAGGGAGGCATACTCGGGTAGCTAAAGGCAATTAGCACCTCTAATTCCGTGCAAGATCCCAAAAATCCAACAGCTAAAGCATCGCATACAGATCTCCCATCTTAAACATCTGCACGATGTTTACCAGGAATTACCATTTTTGGTAGATAGATAACAACGGATGCATACCCTGGCAGCTAAATGCAAGAAAGCATATCGCCTATCCGCTTCCAAAATTGTAAACAACCGTAATTACCGCAACAAGATAATTCGGAAGATTTACAAGACCAACGCCAACAAAGGAAATACTCCGGTCCCACGATTCCTTTGTAAGAATTTCACACCCATTAGAAGGATCTTATGGATTTCGGTTGTGTTTACAAAAGGCTAACAACCACGGGCTGTACGCCCGAACAATCATCTCCGTTCCGCGCGCCAGATGTGCTATGCAAATAGAAGCGGCACACGATCGACAACCGTCGATCCGAACTTCGATCACCACCACGGATGGTGATAATGATATAAGGATGTATGGGTCAATGACTTTCTCCCTTTCCAGATCCGATGGAAAATTCTCCCTTTGAGATGCCGGTACGGTGGGTTATTTAAAGAGTCGTTTTCAAACCTTCGACCGAACGAGTCGCAAGTCAACCACCAACCGGTGCGGGTCGCTTTCATTCCCTCCTAGCGTACGCACGCGAGTGCGTACACCCCGAAGAGTCGAGGTCAGTAGTTCGGTGAAAAAAGTCGAGTTTTCCTGTTTTTACCATCCGCGGTGCGCCGATACAAATCGTGTGCTCTACAGTGCAGTGAATTTGAAAATCGTTATTAAGTTTAGAAGGCCGTCAAACATAAACAGTAAATCAATGAACAATTTCGTACATATAATCAATGTTAACAAATAAAAAATCATCAAATAAAAGAACTCCTTAGCAATAAACCAATAAACAGTGTGTTTTATATTCTGTGCAGTCTCCGATTGGTTGCGAAGGTCAACCATCGTTTTTTTTATTTCTTTTGGTGAACTATTTGGCAGCAGACGGTGGAAGGTTTAGTGAACTCAGCGCCCTTGCAGGCGCATTACAAACCCACCCTACAGTATCTTATAGGCGGTACTCAGCAATGTTATACCCCTATAGTTGCTGCACGGTGTGATATCTCCTTTCTTATGTATGGGGCAAATTATACCGCGACGCCAATCTTCCGGCATCTCCTCTTGCTCCCATACGTGCACCACGATCTCATGAATTGCGTGATGTAACGCTGTCCCTCCTTGTTTGATCAGCTCAGCTGGTATGCCATCAGCTCCAGGGACTTTATTTGATTTTAGATTTTTGTGGAGCCTCCAATTCTTATGTGAGCTGACCATTTAGCAATTCATTGAAGTGCACTTTCCATCGCTCCAGAATGCCTTCAGGATCGGTGGTCAGATTACCCTCTTTATCCTTGCAGTAAGTGCAGCGTGGTGTGTACCGCGTCATACTGCGGATTATTTGGTAGAACTTCCGCGCCTGGTGCGGACATCGCTCTCTACTTTTCTCTATTTCACAGACATGGTTTTTTTCCCAGGCACTTTTCTTTTGTCTGTGAAGTCTTTTTTCAGATCTTCTGAGCTCTTTGTATTTCTCCTCGCGCACCCGCGTCCTATGAGACTGCTGCATTGTCCGCTATGCAGCATTCTTACGTTCAGTCGCTAGTTTGCACTCATCATCAAACCAGTCGCTCCGATCTCTACGACTACTGCCTAAGATGGAGTTGGCAGTACTAATGACAGTATTCTTAAGGCGTGTCCAATTCTCTTCTACGCGCGGCATTCTGGCCCCAGGACTTACTCTCCTTCCGTCGAGCTCTTCGAGGGCGAGTCTTAACGCATGACCAAAGGTGTTGCTGGTATTCTCATTGTGTAAGGCAACCGTGTTGAACCGAATCTGATCCGCGGATGCAAACATATCCGTAAGGCAATCCGCGCTCGGAAAACTATACCAACAAGATAGCGATCTTGGTCGACGTTGGCACTTCGGTACGTTCGTACCGCCATCAGGCTTGGGGGTTGGCGGCCATCTATCAACACGTAGCCAATTTGGTTACGAGTGGCTCCATCAGATGATACCCAGGTGGCTTTGTGGATATCTTTACGCGGAAACCTGGTACTCGCAACGACCAAGTTCTTTCATAGTGCCAGTTCGATGACTCGTAGTCCATTGTCATTAGTGTTCTCATGCAAACGATGGGAACCTGCGTAGTACCTGAAAACCGGCTCCCGCCCGATTTTCGCATTCAAATCACCAAGAACGATTTTCACATTGTATCTTGGGCAGGCATTGGGAACCCGTTCGACGTTCTCGTAGTATTCTTCCTTTTCGTCGTCAGGGGACTTCTCTGCAGGTCCGTCAACGTTTATGAGGCTTATGTTCTTAAACTTGCCTCGCACGCAAAGAATACATAGCCTTTTATCTATTGCATTAAAGCCGATAATGGTAGGCTTCACTTTTTGGCTGACTAGAAAGCCTACCCCGAGCACGTGGTGTTTTGCGTGACAGCTGTAATAAATGTCATACTCGTTTCTTTGAATAACACCACTCCCCATCCATCTTATTTCTTGTAATGCTGTCAGCCTTATATTCGGTCAGGGCATCGATTAGCTGCTGTGCAGCTCGAGCTCTCTATAGTGGGCTGAGAGTTCCATTAGAACGTTCTCAAATGTTTAGCCATTTTCGTTTCCGTGGTCGTCGTCGTGTATCCGGTCCATATCCGAGGTTTGTTAAATTTGCCACAATAATTCGTTTTTACGGGCATGGTTATTAGCCTTGCGCCAACCTTTCTCAGGATGTCGCTGCATGCATTGGTTCACTGTTTGGTGGGTGCCAAAGTAGCTATCCAGGGGTGTCACGCGGAGACTGCATGTCAACTTGTATTGAACAGGGACAAGGATCGTCCTGGCCTTTGCCGGGTTGAAAGCAATCAGTGACTTTGCCCTGTATGTTCGCTCCCATCCCCCATAAGTAACATAATAATACTAATAAGTAATGTAATAAGTAATATAATCTGTAAATAAGTCAGTCGTGTAAGTAAAGACTAAAAACTAAAAAACATACGTATGATTGAACTCTCCAGCCGCGAACAGAAGGGAAAGGGGGCCGACCTCGACCTGTCAAGTAAGGTTGAAGTAGATAACCTCACTATTTGGCGCAGCCGGCATACATACATCATCATCATCGGCACTACAACCGGGAACCGGCCTTGGTCTTATTTAGCAAGTCCTGAGGCTTGTTAAATTTTCCATAATGATTTGTTTTTTTCGGGCAAGGTCATTAGTCATACATATAGTCGGTGCCAAATAGATAATCTATGTTGATACATTTTTAATTGTATTACAACCGCTATAGCAAGATATCGGGAAAAGTAAAATCAGTGAATCATGGGGACTAGTTGCTATCACCACTTTTTGACATTATTTCGCCAGGAAAATTATTTCACAAAATTTACGTGATACAACCAAATGGTCTGGAGACCCACGATAGTGGTCGTCAGTAAGTCTTACAGCATTGTCTTTAGCATCCTCAATGGGAAACGGCTCAATGATTCCGCCGACTCAAATGGGGTGCCATACGGATACTCTACGAGAGTGTAATGGTCTTTGATGTATCGATTACGGGTTTTTGACAGCAGCCATTACTGTTCAGTTTATTAACAAAACCAGACAAGTTAAAATGAATTATGTACTTTTTTCGCGTATTCATATTTTTAATAAAATTATTTAATAAGTCATTTCAACCCAATAAATTGCAACCGCCCATTTTCTTCAAGCTGTCAAATACCAACTGACAAATGTATCTGAACTGAAATGGCGGCCAAAAAAAATCGACCAAAAACATAAAAAACATACTGTATTTGGTGCTTACCTTCAGCATTGAGGAGTTGGTGAAAAACTAATTAATTGAAATTAATTTTATCTTTGTTTTTATTTTATTTCTCCCAAAAAAGACGAATATATAGCTGAGTCAACGCCTTGAGATACTATTTTATATCGACCGGGTCCATTAGCCAAGCTCCGAAAGATACTTAAGGATTTCTAACAACTATTTCACTAAGCCTCTAGCTTAATAAGGTGGTGTTTCACCGGTCGGCTGGGCTTTGGGACTCTACCTACCACTCAGTAATTGTGCCGAACTGCACAATAGCAAGACTCGTCAGTTGAACCTTGGTTTGCACAATCAAACGTAAGACACAATCTCCTTACCAACTCAGCCATTGAGTTGGCGCGCACCCAGTCCACTTTCTTACGACAGTCAACATATATATTAACTCGATGCCTTTCCTTGCCAACCTCACCTCCTTACCAACTCAGCCATTGAGGCGGCATCTACTCTTGATACTTCTCTAAATAAAAGTAAAATGATTCCAAAGTTACTTAGTGATAGTATAATTTCAATATAACTGTTGCAACAAAAAATTATCAAAGAATATAATATAAATTATCCTCCCCTCTTTATATAAATTTAGGTTAAGCTTTATAGAGTATGTTATGTTAGAATCGTTAATCAATAAAAAGGTTATGTCTCTCACATCACGACTTTATTCAGTAAACTTTTTTAAATGGAAATTCGGGATGTCTCTCCACTCTGTTAAAAAAATTGAAATTATTATTTTTCTATATATAAAATGCAATGTTCGATCAATAAATTCGTAATATTTGTATGTTAATTTACTTCTTTAAATATAATTTTGAAGTCCAATTGACAATTTTTTTCGCAATGCAGCTGTTTCCAACATATCTACATATTAACAACTACTTTAGTTTGGTTAATTTATGGTTGTCCAAGTAGTTATGAAAAACTATAATTACTTTAGACAATTAATCACGCATTTTTTGATCAAACTTCTTATAGTATTTAATTCTCATACCCTTGGAAAAATCCAAAATCGCAAATTCGGAAGTCCTTGTTTAAGGAATTGAATATCTGCATTTCATCATTAAGAAGAGAGAAATCAAAAACCTGAAAATTCTCTTTCAAGCGTTGTGGGTTACAGCTCTTTGGAATTACAGCCAAACCATGTTGTAGAATCCATTTAATGAGTACCTGTGCTGGTGTCTTATTGTGAGCGGCAGCAATTTCTTTGACTTCTGGAACTTCCAGAAGCTTTGGTAACTCCCGCCTGTTGAAGGGAACAAATCAAAACAGATTTGGTTGATGAGGGCATATTTTTCACATACTCAACACCAAATTGTTTATTTAAGTTGGACAATCCTTGTGAACCTAAAGGAGAATAAGCTGTAACAGTTATTCCCTTAGACCGGCAGAAATCAATTAAATCCGTTTGTTGTAAGTAGACATGGTATTCAATCTGGACATTTAAAAACACCCATGAGCATTTTAATCATATTAAAGTGTCATTGACAATAAATTATAAGCTGTCCTTACTTGAAGATTAGCTGGCGGAATGGTACAACTATTTAATACACCTTGTATTTGCTTCATGTTGAAGTTTGATAAGCCAATTGACTTTGCCAAGCCTTTGTGGTATATTTCTTCCATTACCTATTGATAACAATTATGCATTCTGATCATTATATGAATATCTGCATTGCACAAAGCTTACCTTCCAAATTGCTTTGTGATCAGTTGAACAATCTGGCACCAGGCCCTGATCGTCTTTTAGAAATTCATCATTTTTATTGAGCATTACGTTGAAGGGAGTATGAACCAAATATAGGTCAACATAAGTAAGTTGAAGATTTTTCAATGATTTCCTCAAACTGGATTCTACAGCTTCTGATTTAACGGCTGAAATGAACAATCTATGTTTTTATTTTGATGAACCAGTGATATATGGTAGTACCTACCCGGAGGTGATAACTTTGTGGTTATGAACAGATCCTCCCTCGAGACCTTTCCTCCATTAATCCACTTCTTCAAAGTACACCCTACTTCTTTCTCGTTACAATATGCTTGAGCTGTATCTATGTGCCGATAACCAATTGTGAGGGCCACATCTATTGCATTTTCCACTTCTTTTTCGGATGCCTGTGAAAAAAAAAAGTTCGTAGTGAGAGAATTTGTAAAAGCACAGAGCTTCATTACATTCTTTAAGATCCTGTATCAAGGAGGAGAAAACTCAACATATGGTAGGGAAAAACTGATATTTGTGGGATGTACAAGATGGAGATCAGTCACAATGCAAACGTCGTCAGTATCGGACACAAGCGAACGGACGTAAAAAAAAGAATGAGTGAATACAAAAAGTGTAGCAGGTTTAAGTGGGAATGTTGCGACGTGGGCGCATGTGCACATCTGCGCGGGTTATGTCAACCATACCTACCACCCAAGTATCCGCTAATTGAGCCACACAATAAGATCATCAAAAGCCTAACCGCAAAATAAGCAGAAAATAAAAATACAAATAATTTCCTGCCAACCTAGTTTTCTTAACTCCCAACACATTGTAAACAATCATCATCATCATCATCGGCACTACAACCGGGATCCGGTCTTGGCCTTATTTAACAAATCTCTCCACCGGTTTCGCACTCCCAGGCTCTGGGCGTCCTGGTCTACGCCATCCCTCCATCGCAGACAAGGTCTGCTGCGCTGTCTCTTTCCATACATCCTGCCACAAAGGACTTTCCGGGCAGGCTCCTCTTCGCTCATTCGAGCTATATGTCCCGCCCACCGGGGTCTACCGAGCTTGATTTTTCTTACAACATTAGCTTCAATGTAGATTGCGTACAACTTATGGTTGTAGCGTCTCCGGAATCGTCCTCCCTCACATACGGGGCCAACAATTCTCCTTAAGACCTTTCTCTCGAACGCGGCCAAGAGTTCAGAGTGCCTTTTATTAAGCACCCAGGTCTCGGATCCATACATGAGTACTGGTAAGACCATGGTCTTGTACAGTAGTAGCTTGGATGTTCTGGATAAATTTCGGGATTTAAAGAGCCTTGATAGACCATAGTAGGCTTTGTTGGATTTAATCAGCCGTTCGCGTATTTCTTCTTCCAGATTGTTATCGGCTGATACTATTGACCCAAGGTAGTTCAAGGATTGCACTACTTCAAATTCGTGCTCCACTACCCTGATACTTTGACCAACGTTAGGTCTTCTTTTCGCAGAAGTTGCCACCATGTACTTAGTTTTTCCCTCATTAATGTGCAGTCCCAGTTTTTGTGCCGCCTGCTCGATCTGGGTGAAGGATTCCTGTACCGCCGATTCGGTTCTACCGATGATGTCGATGTCATCTGCGTAGGCAAGTATCTGGCTGGACTTGGTGACAATAGTCGCTCTTGTTGTAACGCCAGAGTCACGGATTGCTTTCTCCAACGCCAGGTTGAAGAGGAGGCAGGCCAGACCGTCCCCTTGTCGGAGTCCATTATAGATGTTTATTGGTATGGACAGTAATCCCGCTACTTTTACTTGACTAGTTACGTTGGTCATGGTCAACCTACAAAGTCGTATCAATTTGTTTGGAATGCCGAATTCTCTCATGGCATTATATAGTTCTATGGGTATCTTTTATTTATTTTGTGTGGAGTGTCAGTTTCGGGTGCCACAGGAGCACAGGTCGTCCACGCTTGCCCACTGGTTCCGTTCCGTATCTGACTCCAAAAGAATTGAAACGTCTTGTTGATCGAGAAGGATTTATTAAAGAAATATAACACTGTTCTTGTTTTACTAAATACAAAGTACCACTTGGAAAAATAGAAGTGTTCTTATTTTATACAAATAACGTAGCACTTATGAAAATGAACGCGTTCTTATTTTATACAAATAACGTAGCCCTTATGAAAATGAACGTGTTCTTATTTTACAACAAATTACGTAGCACTTATGAAAATAAAAGCGTTCTTATTTTACAACAATTCATGTAGCACTTATGAAAATGAACATGTTCTTATTCTACAACAAATTACGTAGCACTTATGAAAATAAAAACGTTCTTATTTTACAACAATTCATGTAGCACTTATGAAAATGAACGTGTTCTTATTTTACAACAAATTACGTAGCACTTATGAAAATAAAAACGTTCTTATTTTACAACAAATTACGTAGCACTTATGAAAATAAAAGCGTTCTTATTTTACAACAATTCATGTAGCACTTATGAAAATGAACGTGTTCTTATTTTACAACAAATTACGTAGCACTTATGAAAATAAAAGCGTTCTTATTTTACAACAATTCATGTAGCACTTATGAAAATGGACGTGTTCTTATTTTACAACAAATTACGTAGCACTTATGAAAATAAAAGCGTTCTTATTTTACAACAATTCATGTAGCACTTATGAAAGTGAACGTGTTCTTATTTTACAACAAATTACGTAGCACTTATGAAAATAAAAGCGTTCTTATTTTACAACAATTCACGTAGCACTTATGAAAATGGACGTGTTCTTATTTTACAACAAATTACGTAGCACTTATGAAAATAAAAGCGTTCTTATTTTACAACAATTCATGTAGCACTTATGAAAATGAACGTGTTCTTATTTTACAACAAATTACGTAGCACTTATGAAAATAAAAGCGTTCTTATTTTACAACAATTCATGTAGCACTTATGAAAATGGACGTGTTCTTATTTTACAACAAATTACGTAGCACTTATGAAAATAAAAGCGTTCTTATTTTACAACAATTCATGTAGCACTTATGAAAGTGAACGTGTTCTTATTTTACAACAAATTACGTAGCACTTATGAAAATAAAAGCGTTCTTATTTTACAACAATTCACGTAGCACTTATGAAAATGGACGTGTTCTTATTTTACAACAAATTACGTAGCACTTATGAAAATAAAAGCGTTCTTATTTTACAACAATTCATGTAGCACTTATGAAAGTGAACGTGTTCTTATTTTACAACAAATTACGTAGCACTTATGAAAATAAAAGCGTTCTTATTTTACAACAATTCATGTAGCACTTATGAAAATGAACGTGTTCTTATTTTACATCAAAATAACGTAGCACTTATGAAAATAAAAACGTTCTTATTTTACAACAATAGCATATACGGCACACCACGTTAGACTCTGCACGACCGTTACCCAATCCTTTGCAATTACTCTCCAAGACTGACTTCTTAATTCATGCTAATACTCAAGGGTTACCTCATTTCCCATTTCCCTTTTCTTTCTTTCCCTTTTGCTTACATCGCGCTAGAACCCAAAACAAATCCCGACCATTGCTTCGATTACCATATATGGTGCGCTTTTAGCTTTTTGGCCAGGCGAAGAAAAAAAAAGGAAAATCGCTTCCGCAACTTACCCTAGCATGTAGACTCGGGATCATCTTGATCTACATGGTTGCAGGTTGGTACAGGGGTTGAAATGTGTACACGATCACGACTGCGTAAAGCATTATTGCTGATCGTGCATATTTCGCTTGGTGAATCTTCCATAGGAACGATGAATGTTTATACGATCGCAACGGCGCAAAGCATTATTGCTCGTTGTGCAAATGGTGCAGGTGGCTATTTATGGTTTTGTTTCTCTTGTAGGCAAGCATGCTATTACTGGCCTGTAGGTTCGTGTTTTGCCACCGAAATGCCAGCCTCCTGTTGAAAATGTGTCCTCGTGTGCCACCGGAATTTGGTGGTAGGCCCTGGTAAGATCCAGGGTCGTGAAAATGGTGCATCCGCGTAGCTTGTACGAATAATCGTATAGATGGGCTATTGGGCACCTGTCAGGTATTGTGACCGCGTTCAGCAGTCGGTAGTCTCCACATGGGCGCACTCCCCGCTGCGTTTCTTAACTAAGTGCAGCGGGCTAGCCCACGGGCTGACTGAAGGTTGGCAGATTCTCTTTTCGAGCATGTAATTAAATTCCCCGCGTGCCGCTCGTAATTTGTCTGGTGCGAGGCGGCGCGGGCGTTCACTGACTGGCGGGCCGCGTGGTGATTGACCCCCGACTTGATGTGCTGCTGGTTGGGAAGAGGGACTGTTGACTTTTTAAATTCCTCCAATAAGGCCGGAATTGAGTCTAAGGTCGCATCTGTCCCCGCAGGCATCCGCGGGCCACCCTAGGCGGCTGCCTGCAGATATGATCAGGCACCAGTCTGTTGTTCGCGGAATCCACCAGTAAGTTGTGGCGTGCGAACAAGTCTGACCCTATTAATGGCTCGCTGACATCGGCCACCACAAAGTGCCAGCCAATGGGGCGCTGCAAACCCAAATCTAGTTTGTAATATCTCCGCCCGTACGTGGCTATGGTAGTGTTGTTCGCTGCCAGCAGCCGGAGCCGACCGGGCACTTTATTGTGCGGGGCATATGACCTGGGGAGGACGGAGACATCGGCGCCTGTGTCAACGGTAAAGCTAATGTTTAACTGCGGGTCTCTAATCGTCAAGCGACTTACATAGGGCACGCCGACCGTTCGCGCCTGTATTACGGTCGGCCGTTCTAGTTTAACGCTGGGGTTTGAACAGGGGGCGGTCGCTTCCAACCACACGGCTGTTTACACTTTCGAGCCTTTGCCCCGAAGCGTCGGTGATACACGCACCAAGCGGGTGTCAGGGCTCTGCTTGGGTTGTCCCGTCCAGGCGTCGATGCGGTTCCGCGTGAGGTCGATGCGCCTCCCGGGGTCTCAATCCGTCGGTGTGAAGCCTGTGTCTGTGGTCGTTGAAAGTTTGGTCCGTTAAGTACCGCGCGCGTGGCATTTCGCACCTCCGCGCGTAGCTGATTAATCTCTCGCTGAAGGTTCGCCTCGAAACGTGACGGTCCCGCCTGCCGAGCGTGTGCCTGCAATTGGTCGCGCGTGGGCGCCGAAGGTTGCACGTATTGATGCTGGGAAAACGGTGCGCCGCTGTGATTTACCGTTGGCACCTGGAAGGTGGGAGATTCGGATTGAGGGTCCGCGCTTTCCATAATTGCATCCGCGACTTTCGCCAGCCAACCCAAGCTCTGGTTGGGCTGAGCTATCAAGGCGGAACGTGCATACTGGGGAAGGCATCTTAAAAAATGGGGTCTGATGGCATCATCAGAGATCCCGGTTCCCGCTATCGCCCGCAGGTGTGTCAGTAAATGTGGAGGTTTCATCCCGGTGAAATTCGTCTCTGCAGTCAAGCGCTGATGTCGCCTGCTCTCGGGTTCGTCCAGGGCGCCGAGGAGGGCCTCTCTCATGCTGCTATATGGGTTTGGGTCTGTTGACCTAATTATATGTGCGACATGAGTCCTCTGTGTGCGACTCAACACTCGGATTACCTCTACTGCACGGAGCTCTTCATCGAGCAGATCGGTAGCCTTAAATATGCGCCCCGCCATGGGGAACCAAAGCTCGGCGTCCTCCTCGTCAAAAGGAGGTAGGCGCAAGTCGCGGTGAGTGGGGCGCGGTGGTTGTTCAGCGCTGGATGCGTCCTCGAACGCTGGTGATTCCGCGCGCGGCTGCTGTTGCTCCAGCTGTGCTGTTTTTGCCCTTGTTGACTGGGCCATATTTCTCTTTAGAACTGGTGACCCGTGTCCGGACGCGGAGAATCGAACGCGCGACGAAGGAACCTCGACTTGTTGCGCGAATCGGCGGAAAAGGTTGTCGTCGCTACTAGTGTCAAGGTACAAGGGTGGGTGTGACGCGTGTGATGATGGATTACGCGAGTCGAGTCTGGAGGTGCTGATGGAGTCAGTTGAGAATGTCGTGTATTTAGGTGTCGCCAATATTGTCTGAATGTTCTAGTGTTTGCTGCCTGGAACTGGCTCACGAGTGTTATTTCCTCTGTTTTTTTTTTTTTTTTATAAAATACTAATAAAATTTACACAAAATGAAGCAAGTGCGGCCGCAAAACATTACCCTTTACTAGTTAGTGGTCGGTTGTCGTATTTTCTATTACTACCGCTATATGAATTCGTTGCGGCTCAGTTTACAAAAGTTAATTATATGCTTTATATGCTTTAGCTCTGGGTACCGGAAAGCTTGTTGAATGTGTAATTTAGTAAGGCTACTGTAATGCCTAAGTATAATTCGTTTACGTTCAATGAACTTTTCGTGTTTCTTTGTTTCAGTTTGATCCACTTTAATAATGGCTTTTCCTTTCTATATATATTGTTTAATTTTTCTAAAATTTTGTAAGAGTGTAATTTGGTGGCTCAGAAGGAGCTCACCGAGGGAAAAGAAAAAATATGTACAAAAAGGTAAAAATAAAAGTAAACCTGGGGTCCAACGTTGGGTGTCTGCAACTTAGGCCTCGGCGGGTGTTGTCGCCTGGATGTTGCCCCCGCTGCTCTGCTCGATATTCGTTGGGGATAGGACCCTTTGGTGTCTTCGGTAGACTTTAGGTAAAAACTGCTTCAGATGTTGCGTCCTCGCACGCGTCGGCTTGTCACCAATTATGGTGATGTCTTTTATTTATTTTGCGTGGAGTGTCAGTTTCGGGTGCCACATGGGAACAGGTCGTCCACGCTTGCCCACTGGTTCTGTTCCGTATCTGACTCCAAAAGAATTGAAACGTCTTGTTGATCGAGAAGGATTTATTAAAGAAAAATAACACTGTTCTTGTTTTACAAAAATACAAAGTACTACTTGGAAAAATAGAAGTGTTCTTATTTTATACAAATAACGTAGCATTTAAGAAAATGAACGTGTTCTTATTTTATACAAATAACGTAGCACTTATGAAAATGAACATGTTCTTATTTTACAACAAATTACGTAGCACTTATGAAAATAAAAGCGTTCTTATTTTACAACAATTCATGTAGCACTTATGAAAATGAACGTGTTCTTATTTTACAACAAATTACGTAGCACTTATGAAAATAAAAACGTCCTTATTTTACAACAATTCATGTAGCACTTATGAAAATGAACGTGTTCTTATTTTACAACAAATTACGTAGCACTTATGAAAATAAAAGCGTTCTTATTTTACAACAATTCACGTAGCACTTATGAAAATGGACGTGTTCTTATTTTACAACAAATTAGGTAGCACTTATGAAAATAAAAACGTTCTTATTTTACAACAATTCACGTAGCACTTATGAAAATGGACGTGTGCTTATTTTACAACAAATTACGTAGCACTTATGAAAATAAAAGCGTTCTTATTTTACAACAATTCACGTAGCACTTATGAAAATGGACGTGTTCTTATTTTACAACAAATTACGTAGCAGTTATGAAAATAAAAGCGTTCTTATTTTACAACAATTCACGTAGCACTTATGAAAATGGACGTGTTCTTATTTTACAACAAATTACGTAGCACTTATGAAAATAAAAGCGTTCTTATTTTACAACAATTCATGTAGCACTTATGAAAATGAACGTGTTCTTATTTTACAACAAATTACGTAGCACTTATGAAAATAAAAACGTTCTTATTTTACAACAATTCATGTAGCACTTATGAAAATGGACGTGTTCTTATTTTACAACAATTCATGTAGCACTTATGAAAATGGACGTGTTCTTATTTTACAACAATTCACGTACCACTTATGAAAATGGACGTGTTCTTATTTTACAACCAATTACGTAGCACTTATGAAAATAAAAACGTTCTTATTTTACAACAATTCACGTAGCACTTATGAAAATAAAAGCGTTCTTATTTTACAACAATTCATGTAGCACTTATGAAAGTGAACGTGTTCTTATTTTACAACAAATTACGTAGCACTTATGAAAATAAAAACGTTCTTATTTTACAACAATTCACGTAGCACTTATGAAAATGGACGTGTTCTTATTTTACAACAATTCATGTAGCACTTATGAAAATGGACGTGTTCTTATTTTACAACAATTCACGTAGCACTTATGAAAATGGACGTGTTCTTATTTTACAACCAATTACGTAGCACTTATGAAAATAAAAACGTTCTTATTTTACAACAATTCACGTAGCACTTATGAAAATAAAAGCGTTCTTATTTTACAACAATTCATGTAGCACTTATGAAAATGAACGTGTTCTTATTTTACATCAAAATAACGTAGCACTTATGAAAATAAAAACGTTCTTATTTTACAACAATAGCATATACGGCACACCACGTTAGACTCTGCACGACCGTTACCCAATCCTTTGCAATTACTCTCCAAGACTGACTTCTTAATTCATGCTAATACTCAAGGGTTACCTCATTTCCCATTTCCCTTTTCTTTCTTTCCCTTTTGCTTACATCGCGCTAGAACCCAAAACAAATCCCGACCATTGCTTCGATTACAATATATGGTGCGCTTTTAGCTTTTTGGCCAGGCGAACAAAAAAAAAAGGAAAGGGTGAAAACATACACACATGAAAATCGCCTCCGCAACTTACGTGTGTATCCCCTAGCATGTAGACTCGGGATCATCTTGATCTACATGGTTGCAGGTTGGTACAGGGGTTGAAATGTGTACACGATCACGACTGCGTAAAGCATTATTGCTGATCGTGCACATTTCACTTGGTGAATCTGCAGGTGGCTATTCATGGTTTTGTTTCTCTTGTAGGCAAGCATGCTATTACTGGCCTGTAGGTTCGTTTTTTGCCACCGATATGCCTGCCGTGTTTCGGTGATGAAAAAGGGGGCAGGCTGCTTGTGTGTGACGGTGCTGGATCGAAGATATTCTTGTCCGCATATCTCGATTGATCCGTTGGTTGAGGATGCGACCGTTTTCTCCGCTCGAGAAGGGGTGCATGTTGGCGGGAACCAAAGTTGGAATATTTCCGTTGGCCGTCGGCGTCGGTTGGAACTTCCCCGGTGGTGCTGCATGTTGGGCAAATGCTATCGGGTATTCATGTCGTGCTACGCACAAACAAGCGATTCTTCCTTACAGGAAATTTTGCTCTTATTCCCAATAGAATTTGATGCTTTTCGACGACCAGGTTTTTGTTGTTTTCGCCCCCAAGGTGTGGCACGAAAACCACGCTCCATAGCGTATCAACCACACGCCCGATAAATTCGGACAATGCACCGTCGCCCGGGTTCATGCCCTTCCTATGGGGTGCTCCTGTTGAAAATGTGAGGCGGCGAGTGGCGTTAGGGGAAACCGCCACAGTTCTACCCTGGATATGCTGTCGTAGGCGGGCTTAAAGTCTATAAACAGATGATATAATGGAATCTTAAATTCCTGACATTTTTCCATCGCCTGCCTAAGGGTGAATATCTGATCGATTGCTGATTTGCCTGGGATGAAGCCACACTGATATTGACCAATGATGGCTTTAGCGTATGAGGCTATCCGGTCTTGTAGGATTGTGGAGAGTATCTTATAGGCGGTACTCAGCAATATTATACCCCAATAGTTGCTGCACAGTCTAATATCTCCTTTCTTATGTATGGGGCAAATTATACCGCGACGCCAATCTTCCGGCATCTCCTCTTGCTCCCATACGTGCAACACGATTTCATAAATTGCGTGATGTAACGCTGTCCCTCCTTGTTTAATCAGCTCAGTTGGTATGCCATCAGCTCCAGGGGCTTTATTTGATTTTAGCTGTCTAATGGCTTTTAATGTTTCCTCAATGCTTGGTGCATTGGTGAAACCTCAAATTCTTCTGTGAGCTGACCATTTAGCAATTCATTGAAGTGCAGTTCCCATCGCTCCAGAATGCTTTCAGGATCGGTGGTCAGATTACTCTCTTTATCCTTGCAGTAAGTGCAGCGTGGTGTGTACCGCGTCATACTGCGGATTATTTGGTAGAACTTCCGCGCCTGGTGCGGCTTTCGCTCTCTACTTTTCTCTATTTCACAGACAAGGTTTTTTCCCAGGCACTTTTCTTTTGTCTGTGAAGTCTTTTTTCAGATCTTCTGAGCTATTTGTATTTCTCGTCGAGCACCCGCGTTCTATGCTGCATTGCCCGGTATGTAGCAATCTTACGTTCAGTTGCTAGTTTGCACTCATCATCAAACCAGTCGCTCCGATCTCTACGACTACTGCCTAAGATGGATTTGGCAGTACTAATGACAGTATTCTTAAGGGGTATCCATTTCTCTTCTACGGCCGGCATTCTGGCCCCAGGACTTACGCTCCCTACGTCGAGCTCTTCGAGGGCGAGTCTTAACGCATGACCAAAGGTGTTGTTAGTATTCTCATTGCGTAAGGCAGTCGTGTTGATTCGAACCTGATCCGCGGATGCAATACGTCTCCGTAAGGCAATCCGCGCTCGGAAAACTGTACCAACAAGATCCGACTCGACGTTGGCACCTCGGTACGTTCGTACCGTCATCAAGCTCGAGGAGTGGCGGCGATCTATCAGCGCGTGGTCAATTTGATTGCGAGTGGCTCCATCAGGTGATACCCAGGTGGCTTTATGGATATCTTTACGCGGAAAACTGGTACTCGGAACGACCAAGTTTTTGGATGCTGCCAATTCGATGACTCGTAGTCCATTGTCATTAGTGTTCTCATGCAAACTATGGGAACCTGTGTAGTGCCTGCAAACCGGCTCCCGACCTATTTTCGCATTCAAATCCCAAAGAACGATTTTCACATCGTATCTTGGGCAGGCATTGAGAGCCCGTTCGACGTTCTCATAGTATTCTTCTTTTTCGTCCTCAGGGGACTTCTCTGTAGGACCGTGAACGTTTATGAGGCTTATGTTCTTAAACTTGCCTCGCACGCAAAGAATACATAGCCTTTCATTTATTGCATTAAAGCCGATGATGGCAGGTTTCCGCTTTTGGCTGGCTAGAAAGCTTACCCCGAGCACATGGTGTTTTGCGTGACAGCTGTAATAAATGTCATACTCGTTTCTTTTAAAAACACCACTCCCCATCCATCTTATTTCTTGCAATGCTGTTATTTCAGCCTTATATTCGGACAGGGCATTGGGTAGCTGCTGTGCAGCTCGAGCTCTGTATAGTGAACGTACGTTCAATGTAAAAATTCTTAAATCATTTAGCCATTTTCGTTCCCGTGATCGTCGTCGTGTATCCGGTCCATATTCGAGGCTTGTTAAATTTGCCATAATCTGCCAACCTAGTTATCTTAACTCCCAAGATATGGAAACATTATCTGAAATCTTATTTACATTGCATTCACACGTTGTGAACAATACTCAAATTCAATTCCTTCATCCTATGTTATCTTGAATATGCAAACAAAACTTAAACCCAATTCCTTTCATCCTACCTTATTCCGAAAATGTAAACAATACCCAAATTCAATTTGCTTTATCAATTGTTATTTCGAATATGTAAACACTAGTTGTTGTTTCGAGTTGAAATAGTTTTTAAGTGAAAATGAAGATGCAGTCGTCCAGTAACCTCCGGTCGGAGTTAGTTTAAAATAAAGAAAAATTAGTTTTAAGCATACATAAAATTATTTAAAATAAAGTAAAATTAAGAACAAAATAAAAGTTGTGTTTTTGTGGAATAATTTATAAAACCCGCATTTATCTGGCGCAGTCGGTTATCTTATCGTCCAAAGACAATATGATCTACATCGAACCCTAGTGAACTAGGGAAAAAGTGAAATATAGATTATTGTCCAAAGACAATAACATCTATAAGTGAATAAGTGAACTATATTCTATTGTCCAAAGACAATAAGATCATCATAGAACCCTCAAACCTAGTGAATAGTGAACTATAGACTATTGTCCAAAGACAATAAGATCTATAAGTGAACAGTGAACTATAAACTATTGTCCAATGACAATAAGTGAATAATGAACCATAGATTGCTGTCCAAAGACAATTAAATCTCTAAGCGCATAGTGAACTGTGGCGGTTCCCTTGAACGCCACTGCTTACCTTCCCATTAACGATCCAGGTAACTGCTCCCTAGAGCACCAAAACACATAAAAGCATATACTTACCTTTGCATGGTTGTACAATTAATTTGCAATATTCGCTGATGCAAAGGCCATCGGCACCAAACAGACATGTTTCGCATAAGCAATTTGGTTGCATCACCAAGCAACCAACATTGCCCGAACCAGGGGGTGTTTCATCTTTTCCTTTTGTATACATGTCCACATCGGTCAGTTATCCGACCGACAAATACATTAAGGAATACGGCTGACCGCCCAAGGAATTCGAGTTCTCATAAATGGAAAATTACCATCGAGAATTCGACTACGTAGAGATGCCGCCAAGAAAATAAAAAAAAAATAAAAAAATTATAATAATAATGTATACAAATAGATGTAAACGAGGCGTCCCTCTAATATATGACCTATTTCATATATATATAAGAAAAAAAAAAGAAGATGTACGCCGAAAGGCATAAATAAAAATCAAGTAGTAATGTGTAATTTAGAGAGCTCGCATAGAGCCAGTAAGTTAATTTAAGGACTGTGATTGTAGAAGAGGGTTTAACATTTACCCCTAATATTATACATGTTAAAAGAATTAGGAAAATAAATGTGGTTCAAAAACTAAAAAAAAAAAAAAAAAAAAAGATGCCGTCAAGATGTGCACGATCAGCATAAATGCTTTACGCAGTCGCTGATCGTGTAAACACCTACTTGTACGGGACTCTTGCGTTCTTGACCCTTCTCTCTCTCGATCTCTTCGGATCAAACCCCCACAATTTCTTCTTCAGTACAAAACTGAAGAAAGCACCCTTCCCAACAACATTCCCCTCTATAATAGAGGATTCCTGGACCCATCCCATAGGGTCTACTATTAACAAACCAAACACACGAACGCACAGTACAAGACGGCACAAACACAAACATACACACCGACCAAAGCACAGATTATCAGACGCCAAAGACGTGATCTGCGTTTACTACCGCACCCAAGACCCACCGGTCTTGTATGATTTCTTTCCCACCATCCCTCTATAAAAGTAGTTAGAGAACACTTGGACTAACACTGTCCACACTATCCTTGGATACCCCCCTTTTTTTCTTTTCTTTACAGATGCCGCGAGACCGAGCCCAACATCCTCACGGATGTGGGTGATTCTGGTTATCGCAAGATGACCAGAAGTCAGAGACAAGATGAAGGACACATATGTCCTGTCTCGCCAAATTCGCCCTTCTCGCCACCATTTTTTTTTTTTTTTTTTTTGATCGTGTAAACACCTAAACCGCTATGTCGAGATAATGAGATCAGCTGCAACCATGTCAGCTAATGTTCCCCTTATGGAATTATTATATCCAGGGTCCGCTTGCTCAGGCACATTATATGGTCATCGGGGCGATGGATGGAATATTTGGTGTTCTGTCGCTTCGGTTGTTATAGTTAATCGCGATACGGATTCCGTAGAGGCAAATCGTACCTCCACGTTAAATAATCAAAGTCAGAAAACAGCTACCATTGAAGTGAGAATGCCGTTCATCGATATTTTGTGACTGTATTTCCTAAATTTATATCAAAAGTTTAATTCAGTTTCTTATAAAAATTAAAGTGTACCGACAATAGTCTGTAATTAATGTTAATTCTACTTAAGACTGTATATCGTAAATTGATATCAAAACTTTTTATTACGAAGTATTCCTTAGATCCGGTTATGGTTTATTTACTACATAATAACAATAAAGAATATCCTTTGAACGTAAGCCGGTGTTTAATTTCTTGTTTTGGTCGACGGCGAGTGATGAAGATTCTCTATTGAGATTGTGACGAATGAATTTCTCTTCGGTGTTGGTACAAGACTTACCACAGAACTATATATTAGTGTCCAAAAATATATAAGCAAAAGTGAACTACAAACTAAATATTATCTTCAGAATACAATAAGTGCACCAAGTGTCTTGATTATTAAAAACAGTTTCGCAAAAATAAAACAAAATTTTTACAAAGACAATAATAATAGCCCATAGTGCAGAAGTGACGGATAAATTTCATGCCAAAATCTAACGAAAGGAAGAAGAAAACCGGAAGATTTCTCTCATTTTCGTATAATTTATCAGACGACGAGTCAACTGACGAAAATATGAATCAAACGGCGAACGCAGCAGTCCCCATAAGTAGTAACCAGGGCATACCGCTGAGTAATTTAATAAAGGAACCCTCAAAATAACGGAATACCACGGGGATAAGGCATACGACCTGTCCTCATTCATAAGAGAAGTAGAATTGGTTCTACCCCTTTTCAACGAGCATCCCCAACTAAAATTGAATTTTTCTTCCAACGATACATCCGAAACAAAATACAAGGAGCAGCTCTACATTGCCTCAGGACCCTCGGACCAAATCCAAGGTGGGAAACAAAACAAAAGAGAGCTGATCAAGAACTTCGGAGTCAGTGAAACATACCATCAAATCATGTACCAGGCGATAAACTGCAGATACCATTCCGTAAGTGACTACTATCGTAGCTTAAGCCACTTTCTAGATAAACTTAATAATAAGTACGAATTTGACAATAATAAACCGGTTGAATTTTCACACCAGTCAAACGAATTAATCGTATTAAAGATATTTTTAAATGGAATGAACCCGAATCTATCCAGAGATATTAAGAATTTAAGAGAATCATATTATGTGTTAGAAGAAACAGGAATACTTAGACATTACCACAAAACACAGAGTCACTTTAAACGAGGCCGTTACAGGGAAAATACTTCAGGATACAATAGAAATTTAAATCAAAATATAGGGCAATACCAACAGAATCAGCATATCCCCATACCCGAAATTACGAATAAGAGTAAATTCAATCAGAATACGTACACTAACAATTCTAGACAATCTAAACAGAGCTCTGGAAAAAAAACATCAATAGAAATCCCACACAAATAAGACGAAACTTCCTCGAACCAATGGAAGTAGACCGTACCCAAAATCCATATATCAATAATTTTAGACAACCTAGACAAACCTTCGGAATTAACAACCCTAGGCAAATAAGACACAATTTCAGCGAACCTATGGAAGTAGACCATATTCAGAGCAGAAATTTAGATGAAATAAATTTTCAGTCACGAGCCCAACATCAAGCTTACCGATAGTTGAATTGACAATAGGGAATGACAAAATTATATGCCTTATCGACACAGGATCCACAACCAAGCTACTGAATTCAGATAGACTACCTCAATTTAAACGCATAAAATTTCAAAACGCTATCCCTTTTAGTACACTTAGAGGCCGAACTTTAATAGGCACAGAAATAATAACACCATTACCAAGAGAATTCAATGAAGAGAATCTCATGAGTTGGAAATTAACTTCTTTTCATAACAAGCAATTTGATGGCCTTATAGGGCAAAATCTCCTTAAACCTCTGCGAGCTGTTATCAATCTTAACGAAGAATACATTGAAATTAATGGCATTAGAACAAAATTCCTAAACTCCTGTCCATTTAAATACGAGGAAATATACTCATTAGTGGAATCAAAACTTAACGAGGATACATTAAGAAAATTAGAACGGGAAGATATGAACCCAGAGGAAAAAGGCATGCTTAGGAAACTAATCAACAAAAATAGAGATTTGCTCTTTCATGAGGGACAAAAATTAACACATACTCATGAAATCCAACATGAGATCATAACTACAACGGAAAAACCTATATATTCCAAAATATATAGGTACCCTCAGATTCATGAAGAGGAAATCAATAAAAAAATAAAAGAAATGCTAACACAAGGCATTATCAAGGAGAGCAATTCTCCATACAATTCGCCGTTATGGATCGTTCCGAAGAAGATCGATAATTCAGGTAAGAAAAAGTGGAGAATTGTTGTCGATTACAGAAAACTTAACGAAGTTTCGATGAGCGACAAATTTCCCATACCCAATATAGGTGCCGGTGAAAAACTATTTGGAAACACTTCATTGGAAGAATGGGAGCAGTGAAGAAGAGGAAGCCAATAATGTGGACACTAAATGAACATCGATCAGAGAAACAATGAAACAAACAGCCCAAAAGGTATTAGGATTTAAGAAAACAATTAAGTCCAAATCTTCGTTTCATGATGAGTGCATGGCGAAGATCGAACAACGTAAACGCCTCAGAGTGATCCATTTAGAAAGATATGATGAAGTCAACGCAGAAAGATACGCGACAATTCGGAAAGAGAGAATGAGACTCTTGAAACGCAAAAACGCGAATGGGAGAAGACTCGGATCGAAAAAAAATTCTAGAAAGTGGCAGAGCAAAGAACATCAGAGGTATGTATGATGGCCTAAATCCAATTAGAAATGGCTACCGAGGTAGAGCCAGAATAATTCGAGACACAAACGGTTGTCTGGTCACAGAAACAAACAATATCGTGACAAGATGGAGGCAGTAATTTGAAAACCTGCTCAATGTGCGCACCCTTCAACCACAAATAAACGCACCGGACGTACATACAGCCGACCCCCAGACCCCAGAGCCCTCTTTCAACGACGTAAATCGATTGTCGACGCAATAAATCGATTGAAAAACAACAAGGCTCCCGGTGTCGACTGCATACCGGCAGAGTTTGTGAAGCATGGAGGAGAGGCAACAGCTCGAAAGATCTATAGCGTTTGAAATGATAGTGAAGAACGTGTGATTCTAACTGACGCTATGACAGTTAGAATCACCAAAAATTGAACCAATTCGTAACACATCAGGCTACTGGCCGTGCTTAGAATTCGATTTTTAAACTCAAGTATATTCCACTGATGTGAATAGTTTCGTTATCGCTATGGTATACGGCTCTGATGCATTTTCTTATTCGATTTTCGTTCGGTGTTCTTCACTATTTGCTTGTGTATTGTGTGTGTATCTGTTAGAGACGCTACTGATCCACCAACTGGTCAAAACAATATGAGATAAGGAAGCCACTCCGGAAGAATGGAAAACCTCAATAGTCATCCCCATCTTCAAAAAAGGCTACAGATCTGACTGCGAAAACTACAGAGGAATATCATTGCTCCCAACCACATACAAAATACTAACAAATGCCATGCTGGCGGGAATCACACCGTACGCAGAAGAAATACTGGGAGACTACCAATGCGGATTGGTATATAAAAAAGGATATAACACATCGTGACCGACATAGGATTCAGCGAAGTCCGAAAGCCAAGATAAAAGTGGTACATCGTGACCGACTGGCAACTTTCGTTAACCCAGAGGACCAGTGAACTTAGTTCGGGACGAACTAATCTAGGCGGTGGGTAGTGTGACGCATATGACAATCAACTAGACATCTGGCAGGACTCCAAAACAAAATACTGGAAAACTGGAGACTATGAGCAGTAAAAAACAATAAGTCGCCAGTGAGAGAAGTGTCACCGGGAATGAAAAACGAAAAGTCAGGAGAGAAATGAAGTAACGGTTGTCATTAGCGGACGAATAAAGTTTAAATAGAAAATTGATTTCACGGCTCTTATTTCATGAGAATAATTAATCCAGCGAACCCTAAGCTCGCCACAATATCTTACGTACAGAAGACAAACCAAAGCATCACCTTTTGTTCTTCATTTTTATTTATTCGCACACCAGTTGTCTCAGATGAGTTGATCCTGCTTCGTCGTACGTTTTTACCGAATTCTTCAGTTAGAACATTAAAAAAAACATAAACACAATTATAACATAATGAATATTTCTAAAAACGCACACAGACCGTGAGATAAAATAAAAAAAAAGAATAAAAAGCTAATTTTAACTTCCCGCACATAACAAATTTCTGTACAAATATTAAACACCACAAACGGAATATTCAAAGGAATCCCAACTTACATCTGGCTTTTCTTTGGTGTTACATATTACATAATTAGAAAGTGCTGATTAATAAAAACATATTTAATATTCTTCACCTTATAAACGTTAATTTTATGTTGACAATGTTTACATTACATTTACATTTAATATGAAAACGAACAACATTATTGTTTATTTAAATTTCAGTTTTTTGATATCAAGCCCATTGGTGAAAGTTTTTAATTAACTTGAAAATAGAACAGGAACTGCACATAAAACGTAAATTAATGACGCGAGTTGGTTGTATATAAACAAACTATAATACATTTTTAAATATATATTTTCATATACGAAACTCTCAAGTTACCTGCCAGGTGCCAACACCGAGAGCTGGCATTTTCACACCATTGTTAAGTATCAAGAATTCTTCACAAACCATCGCGCCAATACCAACACAAGACTGAGCAACTTGAAAGCTAAGGGGAAACTGTTTCTGATCAATTCTGACTTGACTTCAGCATACCATACTTATTGAGTAAACTGAACTTGCCTCGATGCCTGAGCCCCATTATATGTTTTACGTTAACCGGTAAAGAAAGAGTGTAAAGTTTACTATCAACGCGTGGTCGGGCAACTTCTGGTAAAAAAAGACCAACACCAGTTTTAATCAAATAAGAAAAAAGTGACGCAGTGGATTTTTATCTCTTGTGACTTTTTGCATGCAGGTGCTGAGTTTGATGACTTTCGCCGTCGGATTAAAAGTGCACCAGAACGTATTTTGAGAAAAGTTAGAAAGTTTAAATGCTTATCTACAAGTATTGTAAATAATACGCATATCTATCATCATCATTATTGGCACTACAACCGGGAACCGGTCTTGGCCTTATTTAGCAAGTCCTGAGGCTTGTTAAATTTTCCATAATGATTTGTTTTTTCCGGGCAAGGTCATTGGTCTTGCGCCAGCCGCATATCTATACTATGAAAGAATAGGACTACTGCGAAGAGAGAAATCCTGCACAGGGGTCAATGAAATCAAGAATAAGGGATACTGCAGGATTGTACTGAAAATTGTCATGCCCTAAGCCCTGGGGGCAGACCACACGCATAGTGCACGGTCGGTAAAAGGAGAAGAGGGTGGGGAAAGATGGTATTGATTTATTATAACCCGACAGAGAGTTTCATACCCCTGGATCGACCAGTGCATATTCTTTGATTGTCGGGTATCGCGAGAGGCTATTTACAGACGTAGAACGCGTTCACCAAGTTCAAGTATCAAAAAGGAATAGGGAGGACACGCTATATTTGGATAAACCACTGACAACTGGTTGAGATAATTTCGTTCCGTTGCAGTGAAGTAATCATTACCAATTTCTAAGAAGATTCTAATAACCATAAATGCTTTTTTTGCTATAATTTTCTTGGAATTTGCATTTTGTCCCTAATTACCCATTGGTAGTGGTTGAGGCAGGATTAGGTTTTTTGAAGTAACAATGTTATATTTTGCTTAACACAACAATAATTGTTATTTGAAGTAACCAAACTTACACCGCTGGCGCAAGACTAATGACCTTGCCCGGAAAAAACAAATCATTATGGAAAATTTAACAAGCCCCAGGACTTGCTAAATAAGGCCAAGACCGGCTCCCGGTTGTAGTGCTGATGATGATGATGAAACTTACACCGGATTCGTCTTGATAGTTGTTGAGACGTGGGTTATTCGGCCACCTGCGGGTGGATGTGGTGTCGTGGTCGTTTCGCCAAATGAAAACTCTTTTTGTTCTATTTGTTTTTCAATTTATTTAGTAATTTCTATTTCAATTTATTTAGTAATTTCTATTTCAATTTATTTAGTAATGTCTAGCTATCACTATTTCTATTTAAATTTATTTAGTAATTTCTGTTTCAATTTATTTAGTTATGTCTAATTAACACTCTTTCTATTCCAATTTATTTAGTAATTTCTATTTTTGTTTATTTAGTAATTTGCAGTTAACACTATTTCTATATCAATTTATTTAGTAATTTATATTTCAATTTATTTAGTAATGTCTATTTAACACTCTTTTTATTTCAATTTATTTAGTAATGTCAAATTAATTAGACTAATTAACCGATATTAATTATATAACAACAACAAAATTTGGAGTTTTATTACTCCTATACTACTATTTATTGGCCTGTAGGAACCCGAAAGTTCATGACCTCACCGACTCGACTCCGCCATTGTTCCCTGACCCGTGCGCTCTCCTTCCACGTTCGACTATATGATCCGATCTCCTCGAGGTCTAACCTAACATTGTCCTCCCATCTCCGTCGCCCTGTCGGTCTGTTTCCCGTTGGCTTACCGTCAAGAATTCTATGCATGGTCCTATCGTTGCCCATTCACGCCACATGTCCGGCCCATCTTAATCTCCGCGACTTGATTACTTTCACTAGACGAGACTCCTCGATAGTATAGTGGTTAGTATACCCGCCTGTCACGCGGGAGACCGGGGTTCGATTCCCCGTCGGGGAGCCTCTGGCGCAAGACTAATGACATTGCCCGGAAAAAACAAAACATTATGTCTCAGGACGTGCTAAATAAGGCCAAGACCGGTTCCCGGATGTAGTGCCGATGATGATGATGATTGTAGGTTTGCGGTATAGCTCTTTCAATTCGTGGTTGTGGAGTTTCCTTCATTGTCCTGCCTCCTCGTCATATTTGCCGCCAAAGATACCCCTTAGGACTTTATTCTCGAATACGCGGAATTTGTTTTCTTCCCGTTTTGTGAGGGCCCATGTTTCGCATCCGCATAGAACAATCGGCATGATTATAGTTCTATAGACACGGAGCTTTATATCACGTGATAGCAGTTTGGATTTCAGATTTTTACTGACTGCATGCCAACTAGCGTTGCCGGAGTGTAGTCTTTTGTTAATTTCCATCGACATTTCGTTACTGGCCGTCAGTATTGTTCCCAGGTATTTAAATTCTTTGACATGTTCGAATATTTTGCCCCTGATGTTTATGTGTGTTCTCTGAGGTCCGCCTGCTATCGCCATAATCATGTATTTCGTTTTGTCTTCATTTATTTCTAGGCCCACCTCTTCTGCCGCTTGCATGATGATTTCACCGTTTTTACTTACAGTTTCTAGATTATCGCCCAAAACGGCGATGTCATCCGCACATGCGAGCACTTCTGCCAGGGATGATCCCGCCATGTCATCTTGTACCTTTCTGATGACGTACTCGAGCACATGGTTAAAAAAACACGGTGATAGGCCATCTCCCTGTTTTAGCCCGTCCCGGATTTCAAATGGTTCTGAGAGGTGGTTTTTTATTCTAACTCGCCCTTTGTTTTCGTTCATGCAGATTTAAATGAGGGCGGCATATTTTTTCGGGATTCCCAACTCAACTACAATATGCCTTGCGACTGAGTCGTAGGCTTTTTTGAAGTCAACGAACAGTTGGTGAACTGTCTCTCCGTATTCCCACTTCTTTTCCAGCAGATGCCTTATTGTGAACATTTGGTCGCTCGTTGACCGGTTCCTACGGAATCCGAATTGGTAGTCTCCCAATATGTCTTCTGCGTACGGTGTGATTCTCGCCAGTATGACTGTTGCGGATTCACTGGATGCAACCAGCGAATTCGCAAGTGAACGCATCCATAGCAACCAAATAACAAAAGCCAGCAACTAGCTGACATATTCAATTTTTGCTGTCAAGGAGGAAAATCAACAATCTCTCTCATCTTCGTAAACCTTTAGGCGACACAGTTCGCAGTAACTTAATCAAGATAAATTAAAGCCATCAAACAAATAAAGACCATTTAATTAGTTCAAACAACCCAGATTGTTAGTATTCTTTTTGGATGAGGATTATTGAGGATGCTGTTCCAATTGAGGATTGGCGTGGAAATTGCTGCAGGTATTCTTTTCCATTAATTCCTTCACTTTTCTCAGTATTTTAGAACACAGCGCTTCCCCGACGACATTTCTCGGTCGGCAGAGATCAAACAATGACATTTGTTAGTATTTTGTATGTGGTTGGGAGCAATGATATTCCTCTGTTATTTTCGCAGTCAGATCTATCGCTTTTTTGAAAATGGGGACGACTATTGAGGTTTTCCATTCTTCCGGACTGACTTCCTTACCCCATATTGTTTTGACCAGTTGGTGGATCTTTCGAGCGGTTGCCTCTCCTCCATGCTTCATAAGCTCTGTCGGTATGTAGTCGACTCCGGGAGCCTTGTTGTTTTTCAATCTATTTATCACGACTACAACTTCGTTGAAAGAGGGCTCTGGGATCTGATACTCGGCTGTATGTACGTCTGGTGCGTTTATTTGTGGTTGATGGATGCGTACATTGAGCAGATTTTCAAAGTACTGAGATATTGTTTGTTTCTGTCACCAGACAGCCGTTTGTGTCTCGAATTATTTTGGCTCTACCTCGGTAGCCATTTCTAATTGGATTTATGCCGGCATACATACCTCTGATGTTCCTTGCTCTGGAATTTTGTAGGATTTTCGATCCGAGTTTTTCCCCATTCGCGTTTTTTGTATTTGAAGTCTCATTATCTCTTTCCGAATCGTCGCGTATCTTTCTAAGTGGATCACCCTGAGGCGTTTACGTTGTTCGATCTTCGCCCTGCACTCATCGTCAAACCAAGGTTCGGACTTAATTGTTTTCTTAAATCTTAATACCTTTTGCGCTGTTTGTTTGATTGTGTCTCTGACCGATGTCCGTTTAGTGTCCACACTATTGGCTTCCTCTTTCTCACTACTCCCATTCTCTGGATGGTAAATCTATTCGTTACTTCGTCTTGATATTCAACCCTTTTGCGTAGGTCTTTTAGTTTATCAATGTCGAACATTTTGCTTGTCTCCCGTGATTGCCAATGTGGGTTTGCTGCGAGCCGACTTCTAATTTTGCCCATCACTAGAAGGTGATCAGAGTCGCAATCTGCTCCTCTATATAATCTTACGTCAAGGATATTCGAGTGGTGTCTTTTGTCTATGAGGAAGTGGTCTATTTGGTTACGCGTTACGCCGTTGGGTGATATCCATGTATTTTTTTTTTTGGTTTCGATAGGAAGGTGGAAATCTTCAAAAGATACCTCTTGACCGATCCAGACGCATGCCGGGTTTTTACCGACTAAAACCACCTCCCGCCAGGCTCATACTCCCGTTGATCCCCGCGGAACTTTGTTTTAGATCTTCCATCGTTGGGCGGGACGGAGTTTACCTGTTACTCCGCTCGTCACGTCGCAACTGCTGCATCATTTCACAGAGAATACCATTGGTTACGGACCATGCCTGTTTTGAACTAAGCATGTATTCTATTACTCCTCCCAGAGTAACCGTCTCGTATGTCTCTCCAAAATCTTTAGTGCGGCCTCGAATCTAACGCACTCTGTGAGTACGTGTTCCGCATTTTCTATTTTGTCTTCGCAATATCCATGTGGCTTTATGGATTTGCTTGTGCTTGAACATCGTGGTTTTCACTGCCAGATCTTTGGACGCTGCGAACGTGATAATTCTAATTCCATTATCATTTGAAACGTCGTGTAGGCTCTCTTTACCTATAGTTGGGGGCATTGAGGCCCCCGAGGATTTTAACGTCGGATGATGAGATCCCATCGAATACTTCCTCTAGGGTCTCGTAGAATGTGTCCTTCGTTTCTTCGTCCGTAGATTCTGTTGGGGCGTGTACGTTTATAAATACATAATTGTACCATGGGCCCTGTATTTTTAGCACCGACATTCGGTCATTAATAAGTTGCACGTCTTTTAAATGGGACGGGGTTATGTGTGTCGGTGCTAACCCATTGGTTTCGATTACTTGATGTGGGAGTCGGACTTCCTGAAGCGCGACGATGTCCATTTTATATTGTTTCGCATTTTCTACGACCGTCTGTATCGCCCCTGGTTTATACGAGGTCTGCCTCTTATGTTTCGGGATTTGGCAACCCTAGTGTTGCAATCCGGCAATTGACAGCTCTGTCGTAAAGTTGGACATTTTTGAGGTTATACGCACTCAGAACGTTTTGACATACGAGCGCTATTTGTGTTGTTTACAGTAACTTAAAAGATTCATCTCGGCCCAAAAATGGCACTTTCAAGCAAATGGTGTTTTTTCGGAAAAACTGGACATGTCGCAACCGTACCACTAGAACAACGCAGAATAGTCAATTCTGAGTGGTACACAACCATTTGTTTGCCAGTTGTCTTCCAAGAAATCAGGAAAACCAACCGCCGAAGGCGGATCACTCTTCACCCCGACAATGCGAGCTCTCACACATCGGCTGCGACAACTGCATTTTTGAGCACCCAAAACATCGATTTGATGGGTCATCCGCCGTATAGTCCTGACTTGGCACCGGATGACTTCTTTTTATTCCCGTACGTAAAAAACAAACTGAGAGGTCAACGTTTTTCGACACCTGAAGAAGCGGTTGCTGCATTCAGAATGCATGTTTTGGAGATACCTCAATCAGAGTGGCAAAAGTGCTTCGACAATTGGTTCAAACGCATGCAAAAGTGTATAGATCTTCATGGGGAATATTTAGAAAAACAATAAAGTGATTTTCGATGATCAATATTTGTTTTTGTTCTCTAATCCAGAAATATAAAAGGCAACCTTCGTATAACGTTCGAACGTTCCACGTTTCGACGCGTATATCCCGCTTTTTCCGATTTTCCCTACGTCTTCTTTTTGCCGAGTCGGTGTTTTCTTGATGATTTGTTCCCTTATGGTAGTGTCGGCTCATCACAGCTACGCCTACCGGGTTTTTCGTGAGATTGTTTTTTGTATATTGATTATTCATTTTTGTTCCTACGAGCCTTGGGGTTTCAAATAGTCCGCCACATCAGAGCCCTTCTTTGATATGGTAAGGTCTGCTTACTGCTCTGATTCGACCTGGTGTCAGAGAGGCGCCGTTATAATACAGCGGGTATACCCCTGGCTGCAAACCATCCAATTGGCACGGTGACGCGTAACACCCTGGATTAGGGGTGGTAGGTCTTTGTGTGTTACTCCTCACTAGCCTATCTGACATGGGCGGCCCTACTGGAAGCGTAAGCTTCCGTCAGCATAGCCTGAGTGATGCATTGTAGTTTAAGCCCCCGCACCACGTCAAGGTTTCTACCAAGCGGGGGGAGGAGTTTTATTACAATGATTTAATTTTTTTAGTATAGAGTACTTCCTCCCTCTTTACTTACAACCTCTAAAAAACTTGGTGGAAGACATTTAAAATATTTTTTAAACAATTTTCGTGGGATTTTGTCCCATTCAGTTTTAATGGCGTCTTTAAGGTCTCTTACGTTATTGAATTGTCATCCACCTTACAGTTCTGGAGAGATGTCCCCATACATTCTCAATTATATTGATGTGTGGAGACAATGCTTCCCAGTTAAGACCAGAAACGTCGCTACGCTTGTTAATTACAATAAATATGAGTGCAAACATAAATAAATTATAAATAACTTGTACTTACTGTAGCGAAGGCGACTGTTGCTTGTTGGTGCTTAACAGCGGTTCTGGTTGCTAGGGGCGTTGATTCTTGAACCGCCAGTTGTTGGTTGTAGGTGTTGAAGTCCGATTGCAATTAATTTTCGAATTGTTATCGTTCACACAATTCGACAAACTCCCGGAACTTTTTCTCACTCAGAGGGTCACGCAACACACGCGAATGAATTAATTTTATTTTTGTAGTACTTTAGTCTCTGTCGAGTCACGGATTATTTTATTTTAATAAAATATTTACAATACCACAGATGCAAATGAGTTATGTTATCTTAATAACATCACAGTATTTAGCTCCCTTTCCGGATCAAAGTTTCACACGACTGACAGACTGACTTTTATTTTTTCATTTTTTCGTTCTTGTTTTTTTCACGCTTACTTTTTTATTTTTGTTTTACACAGTAGTTCTTCGCTTACTTGTTATAATTTTATATTGTTATTTTTTCAGGAGAGAGAGGGAGCCGGTAGTCGAAGTAATCTTAAACCTACCGACTTGTGTAGATTGCTGCATTATCTTGTTGCAGTGTTGTATATTGGATTAGCAACACTTACTGGCTTCCGGCTGTTAGAGCCCGTGTCTGTAGGCTTCCGGCTTGTTAGCCCGTAAGTTGTGGTTGTGGCTTCCTATTCTTCTTTGTTATTAGGTGGCTTTCGGATACCTAGGCCGCTTTCTAGAGTGTTCGTCTTAGAAATATTATAGTATGGGTTATTACCTGGGGTGGCTTCCTCGTGCTTTGCTTGCTGTCCTTGCACCCGCCTGTTGCTTTAGCCAAAGGATCAACCGGCGTACCTGTGGGGGTTCTCTATATCACACGGAGAACCAACCCACAACCCCAACCAATTTTGACCGTCAGCAGCGCGTCACCACAACTCAAATCTGCAATAGCACACATTCGCAAACATGCAAAGAACACACTTCCCTACCAAGAATCCATTTCCCAATCTGTAATAAAATGCATTTTCAAAACTTACAACAGAATATAAATCTTCTCTCTCATCTACATCAAACCGCACGCATTTTTCCCAAAAACCACTTCGGTTAATTTCCTATTTAAACTATACTTCTCGCTTGTAACCAAGCAACATTTAGATTCCCTGAAAACCATTTCGTCTCCCATCCCACCTAAACCACCTGAAATAATACCAATTTCCCCTCACCAGCACGATGCGTTGCATTTCCACGAAACAATCATCGCAACAACCAAGACCCATATTCCTTTGTCTAACCGACAACTCATGCCTATACTTGGTTATGCCCCCAAAACCGAAACAATTCTCTATGCACGCATAGCAACCCGTTTGAAGTTCCTAGTAACTGGCTGTGAGTTTTACTTATTTTACCGACCTCTGGGAGGTTTCTGACCTCCTATCTGTTGCCCTCTGCCGACGCACTGTCGCCGCATAGGTGCGTCGGCTGCAAGATTCGCACCGCATAGTGTTCCTCCGTTCAGGACTATCCCCCTTGGGAGTCTCGATAGACTCCGAACTAGCAGGACTGGAACTGTCTTGGTTCACCCTGGGCCCACGGTGCTGGGGTCCCTTTTTCCGATTTCCAGTATCCCCTGATGAGGCCTCACGCCTCGCACCCGCCTTCGAGGGCTCCGAGTCCATGGAGTCGGGTCGTCCCCCGTCACCGCTTGACACGGGCGACCCTCGCTCACTACCTCCACTCACATCCCGGGAGCCCGAAGCCGCCGCGCGACTTCCACCGGCCCCTCGATTGCGCCGGCGCTGTCTCCGACCCTTTCCGCGCTCCCCCAGTCTTCACCCGGGTGTCCTGCCATTGGCGCGCAGCAGATGCTGCTCCGGTGTGCCGCTCGCGGGGAGAAACCTGAGAACCATGTTGTTGTTCCCATTTCTGCTTGTACTCGCACCCGCGCAAGTTATGACCTTGACGGCCACAAAACTCGCAGCAGCACCGGACGCTAAACACTCTTGGGCCCGACGTCGCCGGCCCGCCACCCGCAGAGGGGGGCTGCGGCTCCGGTAGGGCTCTCCGCTGAGCCTGCGGCCGCTGATGGGGCGAATCCGCCCTGCTGTCCTCTACCCCTGTATGGAGTCTGGGGTACGCGCGTCCGTGTCGGACGATCCGGGCAGTCCACTATATCGTGGCCATATCGCCAGCATTCGCGACAGAAAGGAGTGTTTCGTCTTTTCAGACACTCGTCATACACGTGATCCCTTATCTTGCAAAAACTGCAGGCTGTCTGGGATTCCAGGGCGCGCCGATCGACCAACCGGATCCCGGGCCGGATTGACCCGACCCGATCGATCCTGAGGCACATACGCCCTCTGAGCCAAGCTCTGCGATTCTCCACCCCGGCTCGAGGAAGGCACGGTGTTCGACCATGCTCCCTCGCCAGAGGGGGCCGGAGCATATGCACCAACATCCCTTCGATAATTATGGGGCCCGTACGACCGCTCCTGAGTGAAACCGTCCTCCTCCCGTCGACGACTGTATGGCTCTTCGGTGGGCAACACGAATGACACCGTCCGGGGGTTAAGGTCCGACAAAACCGGAAAGGTGTAGGTTCCTGCAAAGGAAAGTAGTCTACCTGGGACATGTTTGTTCGGAAAAAGGGGCTTCGCCAAATCCTGACACGACAGCTAGTGTCAGAGATTTCGCCATTCCTAAGACGGCACGTCACGTCCAATCCTTCTTAGGGCTAGCGAACTATGTTATTACCGGAAATTGTGCCAAATTTTTCCCGGATAGTGCGCCCCTTAACCAACTTACTAAGGAAGGACGTGAAGTTCACGTGGTCATCCAAATGTCAACAGGCATTTGAAGAGATAAAGGGGAAGTTAATTTCGCCACCATTATTGATTTACCCAGACTTCACTCAACCCTTTAATCTAACCGCGGATGCGACTAATGAAGCACTGGGAGCAGTGTTATCCCAAGGTGAGATAGGCAAAGATCAGTCTATCGCCTATGCCAGCCGCACCCTGAATGGGGCCGAAAGAAATTATAGCACGATAGAGAAGGAGTTGCTGGCCATTGTATGGACGGCAACAAATTTTCGTTGCTATTTGCAAGGTAGACGCTTCACCGTGTACACGGACCACAAGCCGCTGAAGGGAGTGTTCGGCGTGAAAGAACCCACCTCACGCCTAACCAGATTTCGTCATAAGTTATCGGGGTTTGATTACTCAATCGAGTACGAACCCGGTAAATATAACACCAATGCGGATGCGATAAGCCGTATTCCCCAATCTGTGGACGAAACCCCTTCACCACCGCGGTGCAATGTAGTGACTCACGCCCAGGCTTCCGCCATCACCATCGTCTGTTTTGTTTAAATGTAATATGATAATAGATGGTAAGGTGGTGAAAAAACACACGGTCCACATGTTGAATGTGCGAACATACTCTTGTTCGATTGTGGATCGTGTGGAAGTTAGATCTCTTTTTCGGAGTGGATGGAGATGGAGAGGGAGAGAGAGCTAAGTGTACATAGCGGGGAGGAAAGAACAGCAAGTGTTGTTTTGATTCCGTTGGCAGAACGATTATTATAGAGTTCGTGCAACAGTTAAGAAAGGAGAAGAAGAAAACGGCAGTGTGCCCCGGCGTGACAGTGAAAAGGGGAATTGTTTTCAGAAAAATATTTAGAAAAATTAAACTTAAACAATTTTATGTATTTATTTAATAGCGTGGAAATTAATAAATTTCTCTTTGATAATACAGTGTTATAAATGTATTTGAAAAATATAATAATGAGATAAACTCCTGCGATTCCAAGGCACAGTGTTCCCAGGAAAAAGTGACGGCCTGTTAGTTTATGATTCGAAGGCATTGCGTGGGTGCAAATTCTTAATGAGCTACTTCCACGAATTGAAGACAAAGAACTTATTTTGAGCGAGAAGTGGCATCAAAACTAAATTGCCAAAGGAGTGGATATAGAGGCTAACACTAACCGGCACACCTGAAACAACAGCAAACACCGGTGGGAGACTCGGCAGCTACCAACACCCCTCGCCGCACAACACCGGTAAGAATTTCAGTACAGCCCTGCCCCAACCAGAAGTGCATTTTGGAAGCAATCCCCCATCGAGTCAAATCCGGGGGCACCAAGTGCGATACGAGCTCAGTGCACAACGGAGAAAGGTGGTGCTGATCCGGAAGTGTGAGGAAGTAGATTATCTCATACTTGGTACCCGAGACATTGGAATCCGCAGTCGGAGGGAAGACTCCCGCCCAGACCTGATCCGAGCTGGGAGAGTTGCTGATCTGACCACCTTAAGAACAGGTAATCTTTTATATATAAATCCAATTTTCTGTGGCGGTAAACGTCACAGCGTTGACTCCCCTGCCACGACACCATGAATGGATTCTTGCCCATTTTTTTGTCAGTCGAAGTTCATTAACCGCTGGGGACGGTCACGCCGCGCCACAGTCGAGTCACAACCATCGTCGGGCGCTCATCCCCCTTTCATTACCCCGAATCGGGCTTCAGGAAGTCGATGCGAAGCAGGCCGAAAGTAAAGTCGTGAGTCGGTGTGGTAATAATTTGCATTGCCTTTTCAACTTAATGGCAACTTGAAAGATTCCCGTCGAAAATAGTGAAAGGCGCTAGTGAAGAAAGATTTCCACTAAAGCGTTAACGATTAACTAAACTGTTCATTGGAAATTTGTATTGACTCAAGCTGGAGGAAGATTTCCAATAAAATATTAATAGTTAACTAAACTGTTCGTTGAGGATTTGTATTGACTCAAACTTAAGAAAGATTTCCAATAAAGCGTCAATAATTAACTAAACCGTTCATCGAAGATTTTCATTGATTCAAATTGACACTTTTTATTTATCGTCGCCGTCTGTGATGCTATTTGGTGCACCTATTATGGAATTCGTCTCTCGTAGTAAAAGTGTATGAAAGTCCGGTGGGATATTGGTGAACCTGTGCCCGTGCCGGCACAGTGATCGACAAAACCCCCACATACCCACCGAGTGAAACACTGGTTGTAGTTTTTTTTTTTACCGCGGTGCGATTTTGGCGGATTTTTAACCCACGGCTGATGTGTTCCGCCAAACACTGTCCACAAATTGAAACATGGATTTTTGTTTTAAATTTTTTTATTTATAATATAACACAAGTAGTTATGATGCTTCTCAATATAATGATTTCGACACACGGATTACAATGACGTATTACCACACTGCGATTAACGATCAATAGTTGGATTACGCTTTTATTTTGCGCAAACTGCGATTTGGAGTTAACACCGATTGGTACTCTTTTTACTGCAACCCGCTGGGCGACCTTTCGATATGACACTCCCTGTAGACTAAATTAAAATTTTCCTTCCTTCACCCGATAGTTCTCTTTTCCTTTCCGATTCTCCCTTGATCAAGAATCTCTCCACCAGGGAAGATCGTGCACTTTTTTCGGTCCTGCGGTTACCTGTTTCGTCGCAGGCCAGATGTGCGGTTGCACCTACACACACAGACGCGGATGTTGCTGGCTGTGAGGCCGGAGATCTTCCCAGGATCGCCACAATTTCCACACCTTCTGTTGAATTGATTTTGTATATATTCGGGTATGTGGTTTATTCTTGGCGATCCTGGGATCGTGGTAATTATCGTCGGTTATGATAATTGTATTTGCTTTGCCGTATGGGAACAGCGTTATAGTTTATTGCTATTTTTTCCGCAATGGCCTTTGTTTAGGCGAAGTGCATTGCGGTAAGGTCAAAGGTTTAACCGATGGATTGTTTTACGGCAATTTGCTTATCGCCGGAGATTTTATGTTTGTCGACATCTGGCGTAGCTGTGCCAACCACTTGTGTTTATCCAGCTAATGGATTGGTACACATTTTCCATACTGGTCGTGTCCTTCGATCGCCGTGCAGGCGTCGGGAATTTGTTCGGGACTTGGTGCCCACGTATCTGTGGATACGTGTGTGGCGGTTCCGCCAAACCCCACGGTTCGCCTTCCTGAAAGAATTCCAATAACTGCTACCCAGTCTGCATAAGCTTTCGCTAATGCAATCGCATTAGCATCTTAAATGCTCCACGCATTAAAACAATCAAATTTTTATAACCTAAAAGTCCCTGGAAAAGAAAACTTACCTTTCATCCATCTCTTCGCATACAATTCCTGTAAGATTTCTTTCTTACCTTATCAGGAATCTCAAACTAATTCGGCACCTTCGGTGTCAAGCCAATCTCCCTAGACGAATTCCTGTATACAAAAGGATTTGAATTGCATATAATGTAACCTTCACCAGGGGACATAAACATTGCGCTGTCTATTTTTCAGCTTCGCCATGTGTATGATAAATCTCTTAACGTACACATTGGCCGGCGACCAGCAATAATATACCAGCAGCTGCATTCAATTAGCGCAATCGACCCTGAAGCCAGGCATTCCGGAGATACGCAAATAATTCAATACCTACTCTTACTAGCGATGCCATAAACATCATTTCCCAGTAACTTAGCTAAAACCAATTAGCACGTTTCCACATCGTGTCGTCGTCTCTTTGTTTAGCCGCGACGCACATGTTGCAACAAAGATCCCATTAGCATCCGACGATTTCGGTTTTATTTGCTTTACCGAAATCGTATCCTATGAATGCACTCTATGCCCTTTCTTTGTTCTAGGTTCGTTTTCATCCATGAAAGAACCATGCACACACACCATTGCACTGAAAGACTGCATTTCCTACAGCGGCCGCACCCTTAAGAGAAAAGTTTTTCTCTCCCTTCCCTTGTTTCTTAGCCCTGACCTAGGATGGAATTCATGTCAGAGTTTCATCCTCGGGGAGTCGTATTACATCCATCAACTCGGTCGGTTTTTCTACCGTTCACCGTACCGTACGTACGGTACGGTACGCCTCCTTATTATTTAAAAACGTTTCCTTATTACGTATCTTGTCAATCGAGTAAATAGTGTAAAAATCAAATGCTTACAATAAAGATAAGATAAATTAAAGCGGTGATCACCAGCCTCGAAACGTGTGTTTTATTTTTCACATGTGCGACCTTTGTTTCAGTAAAGCTTGTTTAGATGTTGTTAAATGGAGGACTTCCAAGCGTGACAAATCAATGGAAAAGCGCAATCGCTCGCGACGCAAATCCGACGTGTTATTCAGAGACGAACATCAGTCAAGTGGTTAAAGAATGAATTTCGTTTGTTGGTGGACAATTCTCGCTGGCGGACCTTGTAGCAGTTGTGAAATTGTGTCAGCGGAACTTTGATTTAGCTGATAGTAGAACTCTCGCCCATGCTGGCGTCGCGACTATCCTCCCCACCACGTGGGGCTGTTGACACCATTACGGATGTCACCTTCGGTCAGGTGAAGAGGTGGACTTTCGTGGCACGTGTCTGTGGGCACGTGAAGTTTAGTCATAGGTGAGTATGTTCCTTGGTGGAACGAAGGTATCTCAGCCTATGGTGATTTGTGCGGTTCGTGGAACCGCCACCCGATCATTTATTTTTATTTTTATTTTTAAGTTTAAGTTCTTTACGTTTAGGTTTTAAGTTTTAAGTTTACGTTTTTAAGTTTAAAAAAGGTTTCAGCAGACTTCAGAAGTTCACCTCACGGATTGAATTAAGTTGATGTGCCACTTTTTGGCTGTCTGATACTAATTAAATTAATCTCAAATGGAACTCCCATTGCATCATTAGCTGTTTTTCTTTTCCTAGCTGAATCGCCACCGAGGTTAATGGCCAGGGACCTATAGCGTTTGGAATGATAGTGAAGAACGTGTGATTCGAACTGCCGCTATGACAGTTAGAATCACCAAAAATTGAACCTAAGCAAAAATTGAACACATCAGGCTACTGGCCGTGTTTAGAATTCGATTTTTAAACTCACGTATATTCCGCTGATGTGAATTGTTTTGGTATCGCTATGGTATACGGCTCTGATGTATTTTCTTATTCGATTTTCGTTCGGTGTTCTTCACTATTTGCTTGTGTATTGTGTGTGTATCTGTACGAGACGCCACAGACCCGTTTTCCCTCCAAGGCACTGAAGAGGGGATTATTCAGTTGGCAACGGTTGCCATTGAAGGTCCTTCAAATCACGTTGCCTGAGAACAGACTTCGAAGCCTAGTGACATGACTACTTAACTTATTCGTTTTCTTTTTGCTGCATAAGCTTAGGTGCTTAGTGCAAATGTATTTTAATTTCAAAAATGTTTTATCGCTAATGGCCGCCAAATGCGTTGGTTAGATTTTGAATATAAACCTACAACATTTAAGCTGATTTGGGTTTGCTCATGTTGTTGTACTGCACCATCTTCCCGGGCCGTCGACAATGGACCCACAGTAGTCCTTTCCTTTGGTGCTGTCAACGTGGGGCATGTCAGCGCCGTGGTTTGGTCGCAGCTAGTAGGGGCACTTGTAGTTGAGAACAAGAGACGTCAATGTTCGTGTTGCTCATGAACCGGCACGGTGCAGAGGCAAGGTGCCAATAATTAATTATCATGGTTAGACCTTATTCTATTGATTGGGTTTCGTTATAAAATATAATTGGCTATGTTGCGATGGTGTAATTGATGTTATCAGTGTATGTGGGGGTGTGTGTATCTTTGTGTGTGACAGACAGAAGACCCAATTGGCCATTGAGTGTAGCTATTATTGATTAAATGTGATGACTGTTAAATCATTAACAGAATTGACATACGTTGTAGTTCCAGGTAATTCCGTCGTTGTTGTTGTTAAGGGCATCACTTAGATACAGTTACATTAGAGGCAGTCATTTTCCTCTTCCCTTCACGCTGTTGAGGGTTCCGCCATGTAACCTCGTGTATGGGGTTCTCGTGTGTCTTTGTTGGTGATTGTGGAACACATTCGCTGGTTTGCCATTGCTGGTATGCTGTGACCTTGACTTCACATTTCGTAGACCAACTGGCGTATCAATTTTAACCGATTCAGGGGTTAGTGACTGAACCGTTTGTGGTTGCAGGGAGCCTGCTGACGAGGCCATGCCAGACAACTGGATAGTCTGGGCTGACATAACAGCTGAGGTTATCGACGTTCGTAAATCTCCGACATCTTGTGGAGGAGGTGCCTGAAAGGCGATATCTGCGGCGTTAGCCGCGGCAGCTATTTGATGAATATTTTTACTATCCCAATGGTTGAGGTCCATATTCCGATTGATTTGATTCAATCCTGGTAAGCTCCGTCGAAACTGCGTCGGCAATTGTGTAACGATCGGACTATTGAAACCATTTGACATTTGTATTTGAGCGATGTGGTTGTCGTTGAGTCGACTTCGACTTCGTGATTCGCCTTGGAATGTTGCCGTTTATAAATTGCTGAGATCGAGATGCCCCAGATGAGGCTGCTGATTCAGCATGACGTCCACTTAGTTGGGTTACAGCCGGTCGTGTAATGTTGTTCTTGACCGTTTATACGTTCGCCGTCTGCTGCGTACGGTTAGCCTGTGTTGAAGCTCGAAATGTTAAGGTAGTCGCCAACTGCGTAGCACCGTCTCCGTTCAGAATCCGAAGTGATTGCTGTGGCTGATGCTGTTGCAGTTGGGGACGTGTCCCACTCAAGCCGCTAATGCCCCTGCCTGGCCCTGGGCGACTTTCTCGATGGGAACTGAAATTCATGTTGGCAGCATTGCCCGAAGGAGTATTTGATCCACTGGTCGAGTGATTGTGTTGAAAATGATGTTTTCGCTGGCTATTACGGCCACCATAGAAATAATCTTGCTGGCCTTGAGGATCCGAAGCAGACGATGTGCTTCTTGACTTGAGCGAATTCGCTGAACTTCCCATGAGATCAGAAGGGATTGTATTGTTCCCTTGATGGTAGTTCGTGGAAATTGATTCTCCAGCCTTGTTGGATACTCTGGAGTTTGACCGGTGGGTACCACCACTTGATTTGTAATTCCGCCGTCGACGTCGTCGCGCGTGATTCTTACTCGATGAACTACGATCATAAGGTGCAGTCAGTGTTTGTGGAGTACCATCCTCTTCATGATGCCTTTCATCATAATGTGCATGCTGCTGCTGCGATTGTTGTTGTTGCGGCTGCTGTGGCCGCATATGACGCCCATCAAGATCTGCATTATTGTTCAGATCCTGCTGAACCAAAACTGGTACTTGATTGAGCAAGAGAGGCTACATATTTAGGATATTAGTTGGAAGCACAATCTGCTGACCAGCAGAAGCCTTCGCTGACAATTGCGCCGCTGGATGAAATAATCTTAACTCTGGGCGTATTCCTTCCTTAATTGGTGGCTGGACCATATGTTCACGATGCGCCTGTGGCTTATGTGATCCACAGAAAGGTGAAAGACCCTTAGTTGTTCCTCGTTCTCCACTTCACCGATTCTTGCCAACCGACAGTCCAGTTCAGAAATCTTCGTCCTTATGTGAAAGGATGCTACTGATGACTGATGGTCAGAAATGCCACCGGGGATCACCCATCCTAATTCGGTGCATTGCGCCATAGGGTTGCCGGGCGCTCCTTTGATCATTCCGCCCAGAAGAAGCGCCGATTAAACATCGCCTCCAAGAAGAATGTCGATTTTGCCTGGCCTGTAATAGGTCGGATCAGCCAGCTCGATACCCTTTAGGTGGTCCCAGTTCCTGTATTGTGGATTACGCATGGGACTTGCCGCGGTGACTTTGGGCAAAACAAAGGCTTGAACCTGCAACGGGAAGGGTTCGTTGACCTTAGAGTGAATGATGTGTGATACCATGTGCGTTGATGCACTCACCCTTTTGTCTCCGATGCCATAGACGGTCATGTTGCCATTTTCTTCTTTGAGCTTCAATACCCTTGATGCTGACTCAGTAATAAATGACGCCTCCGATCCGGGGTCCAGGAGAGCTCGCAGCATTAAAGGCTGCCCCGTGGTTGTGTAATAAAGCGAATTTTCTTTCTTTGAAGATGTTCCGCTTCAGCTAATACACGCTGGAAAGTCCTTACTTTTTTGTCCACATTTGGAGTCCCTGTTCAAGTCGCGATTTCCCCTGTATATAGATGCGGTAGAATTTGACACTTCTCTTAGTAGGGACCGCTGATCTGCTGGTGTCAACCTATATTTTCGTCCAGGTACGTGTCTTTTCCCGTAGTTTTCTGGAACCTTTAAATAGTCTGAAGCAACTGTACGACTGCGGCTTAAAAGTTTGACAATTTTTTTGACAGAAAATTCATCTTAGCTCATTTTTTGAATGTTTTGGATCTCCGTTTGGTTTAACATCTTTCCAGACCCCATTTTAACTTTTTTACTTCTAAGACGTGTTTAAATACTTTCTTTTAAATAAAATAATTAAAACTGACCAACAACTCACTGCGAATGGACTCCGCAACTAAAATTCCAGTCTTTAGATCCTGTCTCATCCACTTGTCGCGGATAATTAGGAACAAATTGTAAATTCCAAGAAAATTAATCTTCCGGTGTGGTTTGATAAGTTAAATTATCGACTTTCAACCACACCCTCCCATCAATTCGAGGTGGTGGGCGGTTGCTGTTATTATTATGACCCATGTTTTTTTATTTGTTATAATGTAAAACCAATTGTTGATATTGAGAGATTAAACAGTTTTTAGTATTCGTCCCTACAGAAAAAAAAACGATATTCAATAATGTTGGCGATGCAGTTTCCCAGGCAAGCACTCAGCACAACGATCGCCTGCAAAACCACTCAAGATGGGAGCCCAACGAAAACCACTCAAGAGGGAAGAGCACGACAATCAGGTGTATGCCGATCTAGTGATTGAGAAAAACAAAGCGAACGAGGAGACAGCTGCGGGCTATAAAAGGCGAGCGCGGCGGTGAAGCAGCAGGAGCACCCCAAAGCGCAGATCATCAGACGCCAAAGACGTTATCTGCGTTTACTACCGCACTCAAGACCTACCGGTCTTGTACGATTTCTTTCCCACCATCCCTTCATCCAAGTAATTAGAGAACACCCGAACTAACCCTGTCCACACTATCCTTAGATACCCCCCTCCCTTTTTCTTTTTCAGATATCTCGAGACCGAGCCCAACATCCTCACAGATGTGGGTGATTCTGGTTATCGCAAGATGACCAGAAGTCAGAGACAAGATGAAGGACACATCTGTCCTTGTCTCGCCAAAGTCGGCCGCTCGCCACCCATATATATATATATATATCCTGAGACGACTCCTGCTGCTTCACCGTCGCACTTGCCCTTTACCTCTTCTACCGTCGCAAAACTCTGTAGGTAGTCGTCCATGTAGTGGTTTTCACGGATGGCTCGCGCCGCTACCGGATGCTCCTTCTCGAAATCCTCTGCGCTTTTGTTCATCACATAGATCGCAGTGGATGGTTATGAGGTGGCTCCGAACACCACGGACGTCATGCGATATTCTTCCGGCTTGCTCCTTGTCTCTCCGTTGCGCCAAAGAAACCTTAAGCAGTCGCGGTCGGTTTCGCGTATCTGGATTTGGAGAAACATTTCCGTGATGTTAGCGACGATAGCGATTGGTCTTTCTCGGAATCTGACCAGCATCCCCACGATCGATTGGAGGAGTTAAGTCGTTAAGTCGCTTGCCGTCAAACTTGGCCGCTGCGTCGAGTACTATCCGCGGTTTTTTCTTCGTCGGGTGTATTACTGTGAAGTGCGGGAGATAGAAGGTCCTTCCTGTGATGGTGTTGTTACGGACCGATCTTGAGTTCAGGTCCCCCCAACATCCACTAATCCCCCTTTGATAGTTTCCTCTCTTTACCTATAAAAGGAGAACAACTCGCCAAGTAGCTAATTTGCATAAACTACTTTGTGCAAATTCTACTTGGCAGAGAAAATAATAAAAACCGGCGCTGGCGCCGAATAATAAAATAAAACGTCAACGGCAAAAAACAAAAGTTTTGACATTCGACGTTAAACTTCACAAACAACAACACGAAAAGTAATCATAAACCAAAATAATTAAAAAAAAATGTGTAAATAAAATTCAAATCGATTACAAAAGTGAAATGTAAAAAGGAAAGAAGTAATAAAAAATAATTAATATAGAATAACAAGAAAGCTGATCAGGGGAGCAGCTAGTCAACGCCCCCTGCAACCAGGAGCAGCTCCAGCAACCCTCGAATCAAGATTAAACCAAGTAAGTCCCTTTCACTTACCTTACCATTAATATATTCAATTATATTAAATATAAATATATACCTTATTAAATTGTTAATCCAAAACCATAACAGTGTTCGCCGGCGCCTATTCTGCATACCCGTTCTCTAGCAAATTGTCCATTTGCTCTAGGAACATCTTCTTCAGGTCCTTGTCTTGACCCAGCTTTCTTTCGATATCCAGTAGGCGTCGATAAGCCTGGCTATAGTTGTTGAGCAGCGTCTCGTCGTTGCTTCTCCATAGCAGCCCTGTCTCGTATCTTCCGTTCGGCAGTCGTCTCGTGGTTTTTGCCAAAATCTCTATGGCCCCTCTGTCAGCGTCATCGTTGTGGCGTCGTGGTTGCACTTCTATTGCTTCGATTTCGAAGTGGCGCCTAGCGAGAGATTCTGCCTCGCCTTCCTTTGTCCTGCCATAGTTGACAAATCTCACTGGCGCGCTGCTCCTGGCCTCGCACCCGTGCAGGACCCATTCCAGGCTGGTAAGTGAAGCGATTGGTTGGGATGCGTCTCCCTTTCCTCAGACTCCTTGTGACTATCAGGCCCCAGTTGTCCTGGCCGATGAGCAATTTAGGTTTCTGCTGGGTGTAGGTCAGTCTCCCAGGTCTCGTAGGTGCTCGCACCCTCCAATCGTCTCCTTCCTCACCTCCTGCTTCGAAAGTTTAAAATTAGGAAGGGTTCTTACCTCGATCGACTATCCGGTCCGGCCATGGGCTCCTTTGACTCGCACTTGGATCCTTTGCGAGTCATTCCTCCTGATGCCCAGTCCACCGACTGTCTCCAGAACGAGCGTTTCCGGTCTTCCTTTGGCACCGATCTTCTCGTCGACCGACGAGTCCAGCAACGAAATAGTGGATCCCTCGTCAAGCAGAGCCAACACCCGAGCCGACCCCTTAGACCCGTAAAGGTCCACTGGAACCATCTTTAGGTAGGCAAAAAAAGCGTTTATGGTTATTAGAATCTTCTTAGAAATTGGTAATGATTCCTAACAGCAATATTTGGAGTCCACACACAAGAAAATTATCGAGAAACGCCGAAATCAGAGCGGGTGTTTCAACCACTTGTCAAGGGGTGTTGTACAAAAAAACTTGCGTCTAGGCCGCCAATACTCACTATGGATCGGCGCTGTTTTTGGTGCGCTATGGGTATGATTCCAGCTTAATACGATTACTGTCTCGTAAACTGAAACCAAACTGGATCAGTTAAAGTATTTCTAATATCTTTAGAGCGAAGCCAGATTTAAACCACCTGCATAAACCAGGACTTTCCTCGATGTATAATGTGTACAATGGACAACTTATGGATTTCTTTTATTAAAGAAAAATTAAATAATTTAGGCAGGTTAAATTAAATTTAAAAAATATTATACAAGTTTATTACATTCAACTTAATCAAAGAACACCTATAGTTGGATTTATTAATATAGATTGGATACTCATTCAAATTTCTTTTACAGAGTTACAAACCTAAAAGTTGTGTGGTATCAATATAATCAGATTAAGATTGCCTGATTGAATTTGTATACTCAAGAAGATATCATGTTGTGGTCATTTTTTTTAACATTTCCATGTCCTTCCCAAAGTCGGAGCACAATGTAGACACGCCCTTTCGTTAATTAATTTCCATACCTATCTAAAAGGCTGCATATTATTTGGCAACAATGTAGTTCTTGTTGATGCAAAATTTGAATCAAAAGAAGTTCCGATATCACATTTCCACAAGAGCGTTTGTCGGACAGCACACATAGATTTATCCGAAAGTACCAATTGAAGTGGAAAATTGAACCTAAGCCATTTACATGGATTTGTTTTGTTTGTGTTTAGCTTCCAAGTAGCAGTTTTCAAAAGAGCAATGCCTAAATCCGACTGCATGGGTGCGGAAGTTGCCACAAATTTACTTTTACGGTATTCATATAATAAGACCTTAAAACTGGAAATCTGACACCAACGGAAATGCATGTAGCACCTCTCTATAAATTGTGCACGTAATACGGGTTTGAAGAAGATTAGGATTATTCATCAGGAGGGCCACATGTTTGCCTTTTAGAAATGCCGACGAAATTTGAAATATATCCGAAAGTTGAAAATGGTCTGCAAAGAATATAGAGTCTCTTTTTAAGTTTTCAATTAGTTAGTACTTCCAATGATTTATTTAGATTTGATACCCACAAAATGATTGGACTTATCTAATGCTTAGGAAACAAACTGCGTATAGATATAATAATTAAAAGTTTCCCAATTCCAAGAATATTAATAAATAATTAATTCCGCCGTTAGTTGTATGGGTTTGTTGCGTCTATCAAGAACGATCTCTGAATTCGTTGAAAACAAAATATTGTCTGTGTGGCTAATGTTCTTCTGAAGGTTACTAATGAAGGGAGGGAAAAGAAACTGGGTTAACGTTAGCTAATATCAAGAGTCATCGTGAACCACTTGGACACTCGACTTGTTTGTTGGTCACTCTGTAGTTGTGAATCTTCTTCACGATCACAGCCATCTGGTTCTAACAAAATTCGTTTTGTTGATCTCTACTGTTACGAAGGCAGGTCGACAAGTCCTCAGCAAATCTAAGAGATGGCGCTCGTAGCACTGCTAATGGTCTGTTTTTAGTAAGCATCATTCCTCGCTAGGTATCTGTCAAATGCATATATAAATACCTTGTAGGTAACTGATAAATTTCCCCCCAAACAACTACCCCCAACTCTTAAGGAATCCACCAAACAAGCCAAGCTAGCACCGAGGTCCCTGCCTGCCCAGCACAAGACAACGATAAAAAATGTTAGACTACCACCAATCTATATCGAAAACATAATCAGCATCAAAGAAGTAATTCTAATAATAGAAAATGCCCTGAGACACCGTAACTTCACCACAAACACTAAAGGCTCTTCTATCTCCATTGCAACAACAACTCTGGTTGATCACGACACGGCCATTAAAAAACTTGCGGAACTTCGACACCAATTTTATACCTTCCAACACCACGATCTCAAACCAGAAACATTCATCATTAGGCACATTGACCCAACCTGGACCAATGAAGAACTAACGTCAGAGATCTTCAGGATTTGTCTAGACCGGAAAATCCACAGGCTAGACTAATTCCAAACCCCGTACATGCGAGAAAACAACATAAGCAACCTACGAATTATACTAATCCATCCAAATGAAGACACCAACAAGATCAAACAAATTAAGTATTTGTTTACGCACAATGTCAGTATCGAGGAGCCTCACAAACAAAGCATCCTCCATTGCAAGAGATGCCAAGGCTCGGGACACTTGGGAGTGACTTGCCACCTAAATACACGCTGCGGCAGATGTGGCGATGAACATCAACCAGGAGAATGCAAAATCAATCCACTGGGTATGGAACCAGGAAACATCCAAACCACAAACCCGGATGGATCCATTACTACTAAGGAAATCGCAGTGACATGCTGTAATTGGGGAGGTCCACATCCAGCTTATTTCTGCCAGTGTCTTCATAAATTGAGAATTTTCCAAAGACGAATGAAGCCAAGTACAATCAATAAATCCTCACCAACCAAATCCACACCACAGAACATATTACCACAACCTACAAGGCGAGGAACATCATACGCAGATGTTATCAGAATAGTCCTTAAGAACTGTGCTCCAGAACGATCGCCGGTTCTTGGCAGACCCTTTCGCTTATCTTAGCACGGAGGACTTTTCCTACCTTCTGGAAAATCGCTCGAGTTCAGCCAATCCCAAAGACGGGAAAAAAGTGTATCCCACAAAATTACCGATCGATAGCATTACTGTCTATATTATCTAAGATGATGGAAAAAGTTATCAATACTGAGTTAATAAGGTATTTGGAGTGCAACGGACTTCTGAATGATCGTCAATACGGATTCCGTGGCAGCCGGTCCACGGAAGGCCTTTTGACCCTTATAACCGACATATGGACATCTGCTATGATATTGAGGGGCATGGTCAGACAAGGGCGGTCGCATTAGATACCTCCAAAGCTTTTGACCACATCTGGCATGGGGCATTGCTGAGCAAACTTCGTTCATATGGACTTTCCCAGCAACTTCGCGATTGGACGAAGAGATTCCTCGAAAATCGATCGATCCGGGTCGTTGTGGACGGAGAGTGTTCGGATCTGTATCCTGTTAATTCCGGGGTGTCCCAAGGTTCTATTTTGGCTCCAACCTTGTTTCTGCTGTACATAAATGATTTGTTGGAGACAACGGATAACAAAGTGTTCAGTTTCGCGAATGATAGTGCGGTTGTTTCCTCCTTTTCAAGTGTTCGGCCGATTGGTGCATCAACGTCACACCAGCTGAGATGTAGACAGATTGACTCTCTGAATCGGGATCTGGATAAAGTCCTGCAGTAGGGAAAGACCAATCTTGTCGACTTCAATGCAACGAAGACACAGTATAAAACATTCACAAGGAAAAATGTATCGTCGGTTCCACAGCTGATGATGAATGGCAAGGCCCTCGAATCTGGTGAAAGCCTGAAATTGCTCGGCTTCACGGTCTGGGAATGTATCGTGGCAGAAACGCGTGTGAAGCATCGCCAGGTTAGGCAAAAAACTGAGTTATCTTTTTAGAGCCAAGAAAGATTTTACTCCGCCCCAACTTCTTCTTCTGCATAAATCCCAAACTAGACCCGCGCTCGAATATTGCTCTCATGTTCGGAGATCGGCTCCTAAACATACCCTCGACCTACTTGAGAGCATACAGAGACGAGCGATCCGCCTGATCGGGGACTCGGCGCTATCACATCAAAGGCGCGTAGATTAGTAATATTGTTCCATGCAATTCCGTTTAAGTGCGTTCCACCAGACAATCCGACGAATCGCACCAGTTTGCGATTCATCTCCCGACGGCACGAACATCCCTGCATCAGAACTCGTTCCGTTACAGAGCGGGGAAGCTGTGCAACTCCCTTCCCACGCGAGTGTTCCCAGAGCGTTACAACCTGCAGCTGTTCAAGAGGAACTGCAACCGTTTTTTGGTCGCACCTCGGGGCGCACGCTCAGCGCTATAGGTTTGCCTTTCCCAAGAGAAGTGCATTAAAAAAAAAAAAGAAACAACCCAAACACGCCGACGTCACACAACCCCAACTACATTGGCCTCAACCTGGACATCATGGACTGCATCAAGAGTCTACAAACTATGCTTCCTACGTTGAAGCATATGTCAGATATCGAAGAAAAATGTCTGATTCTCTCACTCATAACCTCCCATATTCTCTCCCTCAATGGCTGAATTATCTATAATCGCCCTCAACGCAAAATCCGTATACTCCAAGATCTGTAAGCAACACTTACGGTTGTAGTGCCCACGAAGCCCTACCATTTCCCCCCATATACATATCCCTACATACATATCCCATCCATCATCCTCATTTTAAACATCCCATAACTCCAAACGATTCCCGAATCCTTATCAAGCAAACATAGCAGCTGCAACAGCGGCTGCCAAATATAACGATTCCCGAATCGTCATCAAGCAAACATGGCAGCTGCTCAAAGTGACGATTCTGAAATCAAATCGAGCAACCAGCAGCTGCTAAAATAACAAACTCCTGCATCCCAAGTCAAAGATCATGGTCACTGATCGAATACCATCAGCAAAATCAATATCGAGCAACCGAGGCAGCTGCTCGAATATGATTGGCCAAACAAACTTTCATGTGTTTCAGGGTTCAGGTATATAAACGACGACGGTTTCCAGCATTATTATTGTATTATTTTAAGCCAACGGGCATTCGCATTTTCATGATCATTCGTATCATCACACTAAATTTAGTCAAAGTAACATTGGAATCAAATAAATATAGATAAAATTAAAGACCGTTTTTTTATCTTCCTACACACTACGCTCTTCCCTCAATCAAAGAGGAAGCACGGTGTGGAGCTAACACGGTTGTTTGTTAAAATATTCTCCCCAGACATCCTTCTCTTCTCAGAAACGTGTCTTAAGTCCAACTCCCGAGTATCCATCCCCAATCATACATTTATTTCAAACCCCAAAACTATTGGATCTCATGGAGGCACCGGCATTCTACTATACAAAAAACTCCAATTCACCGAAATCAGATTCGCCAATGTTTTCAATATCGAATACACGGCATTTAAACTTTTTTGTGAAAACAAAAAAGTAATCATATGAACATCCATTTACATCCTTCCAACACGAGAACCAGACTTCCCTAACCCTGACAAATCTCAGATAAACAGACAGTTTATCTGAGATTTGTCAGGGTTCCTGACTGTCCCATTCATAATCGGTGGAGACTGGAACGCTCGGTATTGTAGTGTAACAACATATCCACGAAATGACCATGAAGAATTATATCAAGTAAATCAATTTGCCCTTCTCACAATTAGCAAGTTTCAGGTAACCAGCATTCGTTGCCGACAATAATTCAAGGTCGATTCTTTTCATTGAGTAAAAGAAACGAATTGCTCCGGTTACGATTTGAAAGAATCATATGACAATCGTTTGCGAGCTTACTGCTAGCAAGTGATTCACAAATTAATTGGGTCAAATCGTGTCATTGTTCTTACACTATGCGCTAAGCGGGTGATAGGAAATTAAGCAGCACAGTAAGCAGAATGTTGGAGTGGTAAATGACTCGGGCTCGTTGATCCTCAATAAATAACAGTCTAGAGTTAGCAGTGAATTGAATTGTTAATTTAATTTGCGAAAAGAAAATTTGTCGATTGACACGGAATACACATGATAAAGTTGGATTAAATTTCGAGGCACGTTTTTCTATTTCTTTTGCTTCTTCTTGCGTTTGAATCAGGCAGTTGATTGACGGATGGGATCAGTGCCAACTTCAAGTCCCAGAACTGTGTGAAGTTCGCACAGGCTGACGGTTGTGTTGGGCAAGACCAACTGTCAATTGATCAATTCTCAACACTCCTCCTTGATCAATTCACGGCGGAGCGTCTCAAAGACTCTCCTCTCTCCAGAATGTCTGCAATCTGCCTGCTGCTCTCGACGTGTCGCAGTGTCACGGTCTTGTCGACGTGTTGCTGGATGTACTTTCGTGGTATCTCAATATGCTTCTTTCCCTTGCTTGTCTTTCCCTCGTGTGAATTCTGCAGCATGTGTATGGCTGACATGTTGTCGTCGTGCAAGGTGATTGCCTGGTCGCTTTTCAGGATACCCAGTTCCAGCGTGATTCGCTTGATCCAGCACACATCGTCGATTACTGACACTGCTGCTCGGTACTCGGCTTCTGTGGTTGAGGTCGCTACCAGGCACTGCTTTTGTGAGTAACAGATCACTGGTCCTCCGCTCATCACTAACACTCCGCTTGTCGACTGTCTTGTCTCCGAGTCTCCTCCATAGTCTGAGTCGGTGTAGGCCATGAGTGTCTGGTCTCCTCCAAAATGAATTCCGGCTCTGGCTGTCCCTCTCACACACGTTTCACCATCGCCTGATGGCTCCTCATTGGCTTGTTGCAAAATCGACTCAGGTAGTTCACGGCGAAGCTGATGTCTGACCTGGTGATTGTAGCTAGGTACAATAAGCTTCCTATCGCCTCCCGATAGTTGTTGTTCGCCGGAAGTGGCTCATCGTTCTTGAAGTCTGTCTTCTTGGCGATCATCCCTTGCTCAATTGGTGTGGACGCTGGGTTGCATTGTTCGAGTTTCATCTTCTTCAGTATTTTCTCCGTGTAGCTGGGCTGGTTCACGAAAATACCTTCTTGATCAATCTTGATCTCCATGCACAGGTATGTCAACTTGTCCTGTACTTTCTTGCTGTATGTGATCTCGAATTTCTTGCTTATCTCATCCAAAAGCTTGTTTATTTGGTCTTCATCTTTTCCAGCTACCAATTCACCATCCACGAAGAGTGAGAGCATAATGCTCCTGTCCTTGTTGTGGTAGATACACGGGTCGTCGTCTGTACTTGTCAGGCCTATCTTCCTTTCAAAGTGTGCAGTGACCCTCTCGTTCCACATCCTTGGAGCTTGTTTGAGCCCGTAGAGACTCTTGTCCAACTTGCAGATTTTCCTTGATCCGTCGTCGAACCCTTCAGACTGGATCATGTAGACATTCCGTTCCAGGTTCCCGTACAGGAAAGCCGTTTTGACATCGAATGACACCAGCTTCATTTTCTCTGACGCAGGCGAATAGATGCATGGCGGGCTACTGGACTGAAGGTTTCTCCATAATCCACTCCCTCTTTCTGTTCAAATCCTCTCGCCACGAGTCTGGCCTTGAGTCTCCCGTCTGCCTTTTCTCGAAGTACCCAATGACAAGTGATCGGCTTCACCCCTTGGGGACAGTCCACCAGCCTCCAGGTTTTCATTTCCATGAGAGAATCGTACTCCTCCTGCATCGCTCGTCTCCACTTCTCATCCTTGAGTGCTTCGCTCACCGGGATATCTGCTGTTTCACCGATCATGGCTGCTCTTGTACTGTTGCCTCGGTTGGACATGTTGGCAACGTAGTCCCTGTACCTTGGCGGTGGTTGCAGGTTCCGACGATCTCGTAAGGTTCTTCCTTCTGGCTGCTCTGCTGCGGCGTTGTCTCTTGTTCGTTGTCGCTTGGTTCTTCGGTACTTTCGTGGGTCTCTTCTGCGTGTTCATATTTTGTCTCGCTGTTACTTTCATCTTTCTTTTCGAGATTGTCCTCGGGTGCTCGTGCCTGAGGTTCAGTGCCTTGTCTCAGTATCATTTTCTCCTCGTCGAAGATTACGTTGTCGGAGCTGATGATGTCTTTCCTATCTTTCAGATAAACCCTGCAGCAGGGTGAATCAATATCATACCCAACCAAGATTCCTTCTTCTGACTTTTTGTCAATTTTGCCTCTCTTCTTTCCTTGTATCAGTACATAACATTCACATCCAAACGGTCGCAGCTTTTCAATCTTTATTTTCCTTCCGAACCAGAGTTCCGCTGGGCTTTTCCCTGGCACATTGCTGGTTCCAGTCTGATTGATCGTGAAGATCACATGGTTCATTGCTTAGGCCCACAGTCTTTCGTACAAGTTCTTGGTATGTATTACTGTCCTGACTGCCTCGACAATTGTCCTCATTTCTCTCTCAACCCTTCCGTTTTGTTCTGGCGTGTGCACATTCGTAAATGTGTGAAGTATTCTCAGCTTGTCCAACATCTGTTTGGTTTTGGCATTTTTCAGTTCCGTGCCGTTGTCAGATCTCAAACACTTGACTCTCCTCCCAAGCTGATTTTCCACGAGTCTCAAGTAGCCCTCTATCTTCTCAGGTACTTCTCCTTTCGTCTTCATGAAATAGCAGCTCCGGTAGTGGGTGAAGTCGTCCTTGAGCATAAGCCAGTACTTGGCTCCTCCTAACGACAGAATATTCATTTCTCCAGTGGCGATGTGTACAAGATCTAGCGGTTGCTGGGCTGTCTTTGGGTTGATTGATCAATGTGTTTGATTCCATTGCGTTTCAGCATGTCCCTCACATACTTTACATTTTGATGGGCGAGTCTCTCGTGCCAAGTTTTGATTGACTTGTCATCAGACTTGTATCTACTTCTGACCTGAGCATCATTTTGTAGAGGTTTCCTTTGCGCTTGACAATTGCCACAACTCCCCTGCCATCCTGACTGTAAAACGTTGATTGCTTTCCATTTGCCTTCTGAAAGTGTCCCTTGTCCAGCATCTGACTTAGTGAGAAGAGATTGAAGTTAAGTTTTTGGAACGTAAATAACATCCTCAAGTACCACTGGATACCATTTCCGACCGTCAAAAGCCTCCTTCTCGATGTTCCCGACTGTAACGCCATCCAACCTGGTTGAGTCTCCAATCACTTTTGAGATTGGTTCGTCCAGCTCGACCAGCTGTGCAAACCCTCTCGATGAGACGTCATATGTTGACTAGCTCCGTAGTTGCCCTGTCCTTCGAGATGTCACTGTCCAGTGTTGAAAGCGCTGTGGTGAGGAACGCTCTTGGTGGCCTTCCGCTTATAAACCTGCTTGACTCTTCCTTGGAAGTGAATTCTTTGGCGAAGTGTCCTTTCTGTTTGCATATGTTGCACGAGTACTTCTTTTTGCAGTAGTCAATGTACTTCTCGCACGGTTTGCCTATGCAGTGCTTCATCATGTGACTTTTTTCTCTGGGTTTGTCGGCTCCTTCAGTCGCTCGTCCTCAAATCTCAGACGTTCGATGAGAGTTTCCACATTCTTGGTTGCTCTGGTCACATTGTCCCAAGAAGTCCTGAAGTGCGCTAGTTTTGGCGGTAGCACACTCATGATCCTTGTCATGATCCAACTTTCTCTCATAGGATCATTTTCGTTTGACACTTCTTCAGCCAGATCCAGGATCTCCAGACAGTTTTCCACCGCTGACTTGCTATCGTCGTAATTGAAGGTGAAGAATTTGATTCGGGACATTTCCAGAGTTACGTCAGTCTTGGTGCCATATAGACTGGTTAATTTGTCTGTCATATCTTTGGCAGTCTTGCAGTTGGCAATTTTGTTCGCGATCTTGCTGCTTACATTTAGGCCTATCAGCGTTTGAGCTTCGACATCCTTCTTGATCCAAGCTGAGACGGTTTCAGATGACGCAGCGCCTGTCGGTCTGAGCTTGTCTCCTGTCACGATTTCGTACAGGTCCTTATTCTTCAGTGCTAGGTTTAGTTTGAATCGCCATGAGATGAAGTTGACGTTGCCATGGCTGTCTTCGCTTAGCATTTCCAACTGGGATTTGACGGAGTCCATTTTGTCGAGAGACTGCAATTCGACTGACTTGACTTACGTATGTGTTACTCACGGTTAACTTGCTGTGCGATTGGCTGCTCCGATGTTTGACGATTTGTGGATCACGTTGTCCTTGCCAGTTCTCTAGCTCTGGGCGGCTTTGGTCAATTTTGCTTTCGCTTTCCTTGATGATGACCGACGAAACCCCTTTACTGCTGTCCTGGGCCCATAACCTGTTGGAGTGGTAAATGACTCGGGCTCGTTGATCTTCAATAAATAACAGTCTAGGGTTAGCAGTGAATTCAATTGTTAATTTAATTTGCGAAAAGAAAGTTTGTCGATTGACACGGAATACACATGATAAAGTTGGATTAAATTTCGAGGCACGTTTTTCTATTTCTTTTGCTTCTTCTTGCGTTTGAATCAGGCAGTTGATTGACGGATGGGATCAGTGCCAACTTCAAGTCCAAGAACTGTGTGAAGTTCGCACAGGCTGACGGTTGTGTTGGGCAAGACCAGCTGTCAATTGATCAATTCTCAACACAGAATTATATGAGTGAATTTGTAATTATGAATGAAATAGCTTGTTAAGCAAAATTTGTATGAGTGGATTAAGAAATTTGTAAATAATTGAGTGATTGATTGGGAGTATAAATACCCCAGCATTTTAAAGAATAAAGCATTCAAAAACCAACAGAGTATTGGATTCGAACACTGCGTCGTCTACGCCATCCATTTTCAGCGAGCTGCGCTTTAAACAGCAAACAGTAGGGAAGTAGAGTTATAGACCAATCCATCATAATATCACAAGTAATACAAATCTAAGTATTACAAGAAAACATATTATTTGGCGACAGCAGTCCCAGTTATATTACATGGCGACTCTGCCATGCTAAACGTCTTATATCAATATACCACATGACGATCCACTGATACCACAGTATACAGCATTCAACGGCACAAGAATAACAAATACGGTTGCCAACTATTGGACGTTCTCTCACCCATTTAAGTACATCGACATCCCATTGCAGCCAACTCGTGTTACGAACTCGGCGCAGTCAACATTTGACTTCTTCACTGATGTAGGCCAACCATATCACGCCATTTGGACACGTAACTCCCTACTATATAGCATACGACCATCCATAGCTTCCAATGCATCTTCAGCATCTATCTTATCATCAAATCTGACAAATGCAAATCCCCGACTTTCACACGTTTATCGATGGCGCGGTATATAAATATCGCCAACTTCACCACACCAATGCGTGTCATATCGATGAAAACAAATGGTAGTCGGACGGAGCCAAGTCTGGTGAATACGGCAGGGGAGGGGGGAAGCCGAGAGCTTTTATTGTTTCTTTGACGGGTTATGCTATATGACTCGGAGCATTATCATGCAACAAAATTACCTTTCCGTGTCTTGTGGCCCATTCTGGTCGTTTTTCGACCAATACAATACATGGTTCAAATTGATCATTTGTTGTCGGTAGCGTTGCACATCAACAGTTTCGCCAGGTTTTAGAAGTTCATGATACACCGATACACCACCCCTTTCTGGTCGCTCCAAACACAGACCATTGTCTTTTTTCCGAACCGATCAGGGTTTGCAGTCGATGTTGACGTTTCTCCTGGATATACCCATGATTTTTTGCGTTTAGGATTTTTAAAATAAATCCATTTTTCATCACCAGTCACAATCCGGTGCAATACTGACTTCCTTTCGTGTCGTAGAAGCAACGTTTCACATGTGGTGTTTCGCTTTTCCATCTGCCTGTCATTAAATTCACGTGGCACCCATTTTCCACACTTTTGGATCTTTCCCATAACTTTTAAACGGTCAAAAATTGTTTGTTGTGCAACATTTAACATTTGTGCGACTTGTTTTTGACTTAAAGTGTCATCTTGATCCAATATTGCTTGCAATTCGGCGTCTTCAAACTTTTTTGGTGGTCTTCCACGTTCTTCATTTCGCACATCAAAATCACTATATCTGAACCGCTAAAACCATCTTTTACATGCTGCTTCCGATAGAGCATGACCACCATAAGCCTCGACAAGCATTCGATGCGACTCTGCAGGACTTTTCTTCAAATGAAAACAAAAAATTAATGCTTTCCTCAAATCATCATTTTCTGCTACAAAATTCAACATTTTTAACAGGATTAAAAAAAATGATGTTTGTACAATGAATTGATGCCTACTAAATATATTTGACAGATGTCATAGCAACCAAATAAAAAAATATATATAGGTTCGTTCACCACAAACGTTCCCTATCGATACATTTGTATCTTGACGCTCACTTCATACCGGTACACCTGGTATGTGGCTATACCACGATGTGGCACCAAGTTATATCCAGGTAGATTAAAACCGGAAATGTCTGTATTAGTAATTACCTGGGTTTCGCTAAGTGCAAGGATAATTGGTTTCTGGTTAGAAATGTGGGCAGCCACAGAAGAGAAATTGCATCTCAAGCCGCGAATGTTACACAAATCAACGCGAAATTCCCGCTCCATTGAAATGGCCTGACACAGAAAACCAATACCGCCTCGGGAAAGGATGCAAGTCGAGACCAGCAATAGATAAGCAAAAGCAACCACTGCAGGTGTTATGCCCTTGAAGTAGGTGCCCAATTAGATCCGTGCCGAAATCCAGGTCACATCCCTTCCATGACGAACATTATGTCATTCAGACACAAAAACTCTTTAAAGGTTATAAATCAATCGAGAGTATCAATTCCTGAAGGACGCAAACAGAGATGCGAATACGAGGGTTGCCTTTTATATTTCGGGATTAGAGAACAAAAACAAATATTGATCATCGAAAATCACTTTATTGTTTTTCAAAATATTCCCCATGAAGATCTATACACTTTTGCATGCGTTTGAACCAATTGTCGAAGCACTTTTGCCACTCTGATTGAGGTATCTCCAACACATGCATTCTGAATGCAGCAACCGCTTCTTCAGGTGTCGAAAAACGTTGACCCCTCAGTTTGTTTTTTACGTACGGGAATAAAAAGAAGTCATTCGGTGCCAAGTCAGGACTATACGGCGGATGATCCATCAAATCGATGTTTTGGGTGCTCAAAAATGCAGTTGTCGCACCCGATGTGTGAGAGCTCGCATTGTCGTGGTGAAGAGTGATCCGTCTTCGGCGGTTGGTTTTTCTGATTTCTTGGAAGACAACTGGCAAACAAACGGTTGTGTACCACTCAGAATTGACTGTTCTGCGTTATTCTAGTGGTACGGTTGCGACATGTCCAGTTTTTCCGAAAAAACACCATTTGCTTGAAAGTGCCATTTTTGGGCCGAGATGAATCTTTTAAGTTACTGTAAACAACACAAATAGCGCTCGTATGTCAAAACGTTCTGAGTGCGTATAACCTCAAAAATGTCCAACTTTACGACAGAGCTGTCAATTGCCGGATTGCAACGCTAGGGTTGCCAAATCCCGAAACATAAGAGGCAACCGTCGTAAAAGGAAAACAAACGCAAGGCAAGGCAAGAATTTAAATACATGGGAACAATACTGGCGGCCAGTCACGAACGATATGTCGTAGGAAATTAACAAAAGACTACACTCCAGCAACGCTTGTTGGCATGCAGTCCAAACTGATATCACGGAATATAAAGTTCCGTGTCTATAGAACCATAATCACGGCGATTGTTCCATACGGATGCGAAACATGGGCTCTCGCAAAACTGGAAGAAAACAAATTCCGCGTATTCGAGAATAAAGCTTTGAGGGGTATCTTTGGCGGTAAATATGACGAGCAGGCAGGACAATGGAGGAAACTCCACAACAACGAATTGGAAGAGTTATACGGCAAGCCTACAATAGTGGGAGTAATCAGGTCGCGAAGATTAAGATGGGCCGGACATGGGAGGACAATGTTAGGTTTGACCTTGAAGAGATCGGATCGGATGGTCAAGCGTGGAAGGAGAGCGCACAGGACAGGGAACGATGGCGCAGTCCAGTCGGTGAGGTCATGAACTCCCGGGTTCCTACAGGCCAATAAATAATAATAATAATAACTTCACCACACCTCTCGAACACACGTCTCAGATCTTCCGGTGTGGTTCGATAAATTAAATTATAGACTTTCAACCACACCCTCCCATCAATTCGAGGTGGTGGGCGGTTGCTGTTACGAGTATTATTATGACTTATGTGTTTTCATTTGTGATAATGTAAAACCAATTGTTGATATTGAGAGATTAAACAGTTTTTAGTATTCGTCCCTAACGATATTCAATAAAATCCGATGCCGCTTAATTACACACTACTTTCTACCGCTCCAAGCTGATTCTGTCCAAACGATGGGTAACATACCATTCTTCTTTGCCCCACTCAGGTACTCGTTCAGAGGTGCCCGTAAACCCGCAGCGTTTTGGAGAGTTGGGCAAACATTCAACATAGCCAAATAACGTCTAAGTTCACTCTAAATTTTTTATTTAAGGATTTAATGACGCCGTCTCTGTTGTCACCCAAATCCTTATGCATTCCTTTTGTCGGCATTAGTTCTAAAACAAATGTCAAAGACGTCTTTCCTTTTCTTTTCAGCCCATTGCAGTATACCCAAATTTTATTTGCTTTGTTTTTATTTTCAATAATCTGATTTACTCTAAACAAACCAAATATTTAACCTAATCGGTCAATGCGGTTACTTGCGCCAGATCACTTTCAGTTGGCCTGTTTGTACACAAAACAATTTACTGGTGGTTCAGATCACCATATAGATCTATAGAGAAGTACGATTCTGTTTAAGAGGATTTGACATATCTTTAACGTGCTCTTCAATTGTGTCGTATGTTGAGATCAGGATGTAAAATCTATTATGATGGAGGAGATTTCTATGAATGAAAAGGATTGCAAATATTAGAGATTATTCGTATTTTTATTGTAATGCTATTACAACATGATATAGGGTCAACAGTAACAACCTTTTATAATCGAAGGCAACGTTTATACTGTTATTTGGTGTCTGGAGTGGCGAAGCCACTGAGAGTTATGCACATTAAAATCACGATTTCAGTGTGCGGATATGGGGTCAAGATTCTATCGATAGAATCAGACAGGGCATCAAATTCGTTAAAGGATGCGTTTCTATCCAAGTTTGGTCTTCTGTAAAGAAAGCAGTAATGTATGATGCGCTTACGAACGTGTAGTTTTAGCCAAGAGAAATTAAATTCTGAGTTCGAACAGAGCCCATATTGTGGCAGAAGCTGATAAGCAATATCGTTTCGTATGTATGTAGCTATATCACGACGTGAAAAGAACAGTGGCACTAAGTTATATCCGGGTAGATTATAATCGGAAATATCTGTATTAGTAATTACCTCGGTTTCGCGGTTTCCGGTTAGAAACATGGGAAGACACAGAAGAGAAATTGCATCTCAAGCCGCGAATGTTACAAAGATCAACGCGAAATTCCCGCTCCATTGTAATGGCCCTACACAGAAAACCAACAGTCGGGACCAGCAATAGATAAGCGAAAGCAACCACTACCTAATCGGCCGATCACTCGAAAAATAGGAAAGCAAAACTGAACACTTTGTTATCCGTTGTCTCCAACAAATAATTTATGTGAAGCAAAAACAAGGTTGAAGACAAAATAGAACCTTGGGGCACTCCCGAATTAACAGCATACAGATCCGAACACTCGCCGTCCACACCAACCCGGATCGATCGATTTTCGAGGAAGCTTATCGTCCAATCAGAAAGCTGCTGGGAAAGTGCATATGAACGAAGTTTGCTCAACAATGCCCCGTGCCACACGCGGTCAAGTCTTGGAGATATCCAATGCGACCGCCCCTGTCCCACCATGCCCCTCAATCGCAGATGTGTATATATCGGTTATATATGTCAAAAGGTCTTCTGCGGACCTATGGGGAGGAAGCATTGTGCCATGCACGGGCACTCGGTTCACTTCCTCCACCATCATAAATGAATTGTACCGACGGACACAAAAAGAAAAACACAACAGGACTTCACAATGCAGAATATTTATTTTTATTATTTTTAAATAGGTTACTATGTGGAGTTAATAAAAACACAATCTTCGAAGACGATATAAAATCCGACATGGCTGCTACAAACACTGCTGGTGCGACTTGCTTTTGATTATAATTTAACACAACACTCGCCACGACTCGGGGTATATTATCGTCACCGTGCGCACCGGTGAGCGGATGGAAGACGACTCCTCGAGGATAGAACTCTCACATGAATTCTATCCTAGGTTAGGGTTAAGGAAAGGGAAGAGAGAGAAAAAATTTTCTCTTAAGGGTGCGGCTGCTGTAGTTAATGCACTCTTTCAGTGCAATGGTGTGTGTGCATGGTTCTTTAATGGGTGAGAATGAACCTAGAAGAAAGAAAGTGCATAAAGTGCATTCATAGGATACGATTTCGGTAAAGCAAATAAAACCGAAATCGTCGGATGCTAATGGGATCTTTGTTGGAACATGTGCAGCTAAACAAAGAAACGACGATGCGATGTGGAAATGTGCTAATTGGTTGGTGGGCGAAACAAATCTCTTGCTTGCATTTGTATATGCCGGGAAATTCGTTTGTGGGAAACGGATTCTATATATGCATTGTTTATGCTTTGAATTCAATTGGTGCCAAGAGACGCGGAATGCGTATTTGCTTTGGTTTGCCCATTGTGCGAGTCAGAGAATTCTATTGCTGGGAGAAAAAGGTCGCCGGCCAATGTGTACGTAAAGTAATTTATTGTACACATGGCGAAGTTGGAAAATAGAGGGCGCAATATTTATGATCCCTGGTGAAGTTTACAAAGCATGTATTCAAATACTTTTGTTTTCAGGAATTCGTCTAGGGAGATTTGCTTGGCGACGTAGATGCTGAAATTGGTTTGGAATTCCTGATAAGCTAATAAAGAAATCTTACAGAGAATTAGTATGCAAAGAGAATGCATGAAAGGTAAGTTTTCTTTACAGGGACTTAAAGATCATAGATTTGATCTCTTTAATGCGTGAACCATTTTCAGGTGCCTAATTCAATTGCATTGGCGAAAACTTATGCGTCTTGGGATGAGGTAATGGGGGTTTTTAGGTAAGTGTACCGTGGGGTTTGGCGGCACCGCCACAGACCGCCTGCTACGGAATCCGTACAGACGATCATTCAGAAGTCCGCTGCTCTCCAAATACTTAACTAACTCAGTATTGATGACTTGTTCCATCACCTTAAATAACATAGACAGTAATGTTATCGGACGGTAATTTTGTGGGAGACACTTTTTTCCCGTCTTTGGGATTGGCTGAACTCGAGCCACTTTCCAGCAGGTAGGAAAGGTCCCCCCTGCATAGGATAAGCGGAAGAGTTTGCCAAGAACCGGCAATAGTTCTGGAGCACAGTTCTTAGGGACTATTGCTGGTATTCCGTCCGGGCCGGTTGCTTTCCTACAATCCAGTTCACGTAGAATGCGTTGAATAGTGCACGGTAGAAATCTCACATCCCACATGGAAGACCGTACCGTGCGATCTCAGGTGGGTCCAAAAAGCCGAGATCGAGGTTTGAATTCGCGGAAAATAAATTCGCGAACACATCAGCTTCATCCTTTGAATTTGTGACTAACGTCCCGCTGTCTGTCACCAACGGAGGGAAAGAGGAGGTTGCGAAGCTACTGCTGACAACGTTTGCCATTGACCAGAAGGAGGGCGAACCAGTTGGTCACCGAAGGAGTTTATTGGTCACACTGTCGTTGTGAGCTTTCTTGGCGGTATCCATGGCCTGGTTGCACGCGTTTCTGATTCTAACAAAATTCGTTCTGTCGACATCGGTGGGATTGAAGCGCCATTGCTTAAAAGCTTTATTTTTGCCGCTGTAATCTGCTCGCATTTTTTTATCAAACGACGGTTTATCAGATGAACTTCGTTTGATGGAATGTGGAATATACATCTCCATCCCCAGAAGAATAATCTCTGTTACCGACTCCGCACAAGCGTTAACATCGGAGTCTCCGAAGCACACCTCCGACCATGGAAAGGATGGGAAGAAATCTCGCAAATCGTCTCAGTTGGCAGCCCCATAGTTCCATACATGGCGAAGCTGCCTAGGCCGGTTCATTTTATTTTTACCGCATTTTTTTATTCTCTTTTTATCTTCTTAGTTTCTAAATTACATGCTAGACAAAAATGCTTAAATTCTAGCTTAATTATCTTATATTATAACTTACTGGTAAGGCGCAAAGCTAATAACCTTGCCCGGAAAAACAAATTATTATGGAAAATTTAACAAGCCTCAGACTTGTTAAATAAGGCCAAGTTCGGATCCCGGTTGCAGTGCCTATGTTGATGATAACTTACTGGTCCTGCGCAGACGCTCTAAGCTAAGCATTACATAACTACTGTCTTTCGGCGACAGAACTTTTGGCTGTACTTATGATTATTTGAATGACAAAGAAAAATTTGGAAAACTTTGTGTCGAATTTTTTTTTTTTGTTTTTTCTTAAAATTAAACCTACTACTGTTTTTTTTTATTTTATTTTTTTTTGTATTTTATTTAAAAGAACTGCTGCCTAGGCCGGTTATTCGCGTGATATTCAAGTGCTTGCGCGACAGATACCAAGCAGTGGTCTGAGTTTCCCAGTGGCGCAGAAACCTCTACGGTATAAATGCTCGGTTCGGATGTCAAAAACAGATCCCGGGTGTTCGCATAATCGGCTCGGGCATCCGGCACTCACGTAGGTTCCTCCACGAGTTGAGTCAAGTTGTGGCTAACAGCGAACATCTCCGCCAACCTCCCAGCCTACTAGCCTCCCAGCCTCCCAGCATCGACGGTTCTGCTAGAATGTCAACCAGCCGGAATTGTGCACATTCAAATCTCCAAGGACAACAATTTCAGAAGCTGGGTGGTTGATCTGTATCCGTTCGACGGTATGTGAAAAATGTTCGAAAAATGTCGCTGGTCGATCGTCATTCGGGGAGGGGTAAAGACAACAAAGAAATTTAACAGAATTCCTCAGTTCGACCCTCAACCATATGATGTGTATATTATTGGGTTCCAATGCCTCCATCCTCTGTCAAGCCAGATCGGACCGCGCAGAAAGACAGACTCCGCCCTTAAAACGGAATCTTGAATGTAAGTCGTATCCTGAGTACCAAATATATGTCGAATCAGTTGACGAATCGACCTGGGTCTCAGTTAGGGCAAGGATATCAGGTTTCGTTGTTTGCAAATATTCGTGGACGGCGTTTACATTCGTACATTATTCGACAATAATCACCCCAAGTTTAGGTTAGAGTGTCCGCAGGGGACCAGTAAGTTAGAATATAATTGGAATAAGCTAGAATTTAAACATTTTTTGTCTACTAAGTGAGATAAAAATAAGAAAAAGAACAACAGAAAAAAAATTGACGTAAAATGTGTTGTGAAATATCATCGAATCAGACAAGAGCAAAATTGTTGCTTTCAAAATTCACTTTAATTATCACATTATGTGATGGTAACTTATGTTACTATTATCCGACTGTCAGATAATAGATTCAACAATAACTTATGTTATTATTATTCGACTGTTAGATAGTTGATTCAACAATTACTGGTTGATTACATTTTAATTTTACCCTTCTGGGGACAAGAGCCAAATGGTTGCTTTCAAAAGCCACTTTAATTGTCACAATATTATATGACTGTTAAGATATTTGAATTAACAATTATTGGCTAACTAAATTACAATTCATCCCGAATAAAATGCGTTTACTGTTGTTTACCCTCAGACTCCCAAATACAGACTCTCCTACATTTTTGTTTTTACCCCTTGTTCTTACATCCGGGCCAACACCTCCCGATGAAGACAACCTAATTGGGTTACTCGTTGACCCACTTTCCATTTCGCGATTGCGTCGAAGTGCAATGTCAGTCGACATACTACATGGGCTAAAAAGTCCCAAGTTTTGTCAATAGGTGGCGCCACTATAAAACGAACATGGCTTATTTTGAGAGATTTGTAGCGTTTCTAACAGATACACACACAATACACAAGCAAATAGCGAAGAACGCCGAACGAAAATCGAATAAGAAAATGCATCAGAGCCGTATACCCTAGCGATAACATAACAATTCCACAACAGTTGAGTGTACTTGAGTTTAGAAATCGAGATCGTACACGCGGCCAGTAGCCTGATGCTTCAATGCTCCACTTTTCACCCATTTCATCGTGTGTTCAAATCACCGCTTTCACTGTCCTTGCTTAACGCTATAGATTCATCTGTTACTAGTTTATGTATGAACTTTCGTGACATTTCGTCTTATCGCTTACAAGCTACAGTCCTTCGAGTGACGCTACTTTCGCTTTTGTAACAAAAATGAAAAATTGGGAATATATCATTTTGATCAAACATTGTTTTTTGATGGGAAAAACGTCTGAACAATCATTGTAATGGTTGCAGAAATGTTATTCCGCATCTGATCTTTCGAGAAAAACAGTTTATCGGGGATTTAGTGAATTTAAAATGAGTCGTATAACCACCGAAGACGCACTTCGCTCTGGAAGGCCAAAAAAGGCTATGAATGCAGAAATCGTAAAGCGAGTGCATCGCATCGATTTGAGTGATCGTAAAGTGAAGTTGCGCGAGTTAGCTAAGGTCGCGGGCATCGCAAAAGAATGGGCGGGATACATATTGCACGACCTTTTGAAGATGAAAAAGCTATCGATGCGATGGGTGCAGCGTTTGCTAACCGTCGACCAAAAACAGCAGCGTGTTGATGATTCAACGGCCGGCTTGGAGTTGTTGCGGCATCGAGTCGACCTTATTCGACATGTTGTGACAATGGATGAAACGTGAGTCCATTACCTTACGCTTGCGTCCAATAGGCAGTCTGTGGGGTAGCTGGAACGCCACGAAATCCGACCAAAGCAGCCAAAAGATCAACACTCGACCGAGAAAGTTATGGTTTCCCTTATTTTTTTTGATGCGCATGGTATAATCATCATCGATTACCTGTAAAAAGGAAGAATAGTCACAGGAAAGTATTATGCAGCGTTACTGGATAAACTGAACAATGAAATAAAGAAAAAATGACCGCATATGATGAAGAAAAAAGTTCTGCCCCGTCACGCACGTCCTTGAAAGTGATGGCCAAATTGGACCAATTACAATTTAAATTGTGTGCTCACCCACCGTATTATCCAGACTTCGCCCCCAGTGACTATTATCTGTTCCCAAACCTCAAGCGGTGGGTACAGGGAAATAGATTCAGATCGAATGAGGAAGTCATTGCGGAAATTGAAGAGTATTTCGAAGGGTTGGACGTTTCTTGCTACAGAAAGGGCGTCGAAATGTTGGAAAATCGCTATACCAAGTGTATTGCCCTCAAAGGCAACTATGTTGAGAAATAAATATAACTTCGCCCAAAAAACGCTTGTTTCCATTCCAAATCCGAGGACTTCTCAGCATTTTGCCAGGGAGCGATATGGTAGCGACAGCAAACATGCGCCGGAAATCCTTCATAAATACAAAGATAACATCGTTCATCGAACATCGAACTGTAACATGGTTTCGAATGGCGTACATTGCACTAGACCAACAGCGCACACAGCTTCAATTTGCTCACAATCAAAAATGGCTCTCTACTCAATGATTGGATACACGTCTGCGATTGAGTCGATTTAAGACAGCCAACGAAGCAGCACGTGCGTTTCTGCCTCGTGATCCGTACCATCGGATCAATTGTGCAATTCGTTTTGGGAATCTTAAATATACACAAGATACCTAATTGAACTATCGGTTCGCACCACAAGTCTTACTGTGGTATCCTAAACAACGGTACTTCACATACGCGTCTGAGTGCAGTGCAGAGTTATCTGTGCGATCCTAAGCAAATAAACGGATCTCCACACATGCATCTTAGGGCTGTGAAAAGTGCGAGGATATACACGCGAGTGATGTGCAATGCGGGAAACCCCTGTAATCATTCCATCCCTTGGGTTTGTTTTTTTTTTTGCACCTCTGTTTGCGTCCCTCAGGAATCGATACTCTCGATTGATTTATAATCTTTAAAGAGTTTTTGTGTTTTTTTTTTGTTTTATATCCACATTTATTTAACAAAATAATTACATATTTTACTTAAGACTAAATGTTAATTTCTATTTTACAAATATCATTCAATATGACTCTTCGCAAGCACTCTTAATTATACATTATTATTTTTCTTATGCCTTTCGGTGTACATGGGTTTTTGTGTCTGAGTGACATAATGTTCGTCATGGAAGGGATGTGACCTGGATTTCGGCACGGATCTAGTGGGGCACCAACTACAAGGGCATAACTCCTGTAGTGGTTGCTTTTGCTTATCTATTGCTGGTTCCGACTTGCATTCTTTCCCGAGCCGGTATTGGTTTTCTGTGTCAGGCCATTTCAATGGAGCGGGAGTTTCGCGTTGGTTTGTGTAACATTCGCGGCTTGAGATGCAATTTCTCTTTTGTGTCTGCCCACGTTTCTAACCAGAGACAAACTATCCTCGCACTTAGCGAAACCCAGGTAATTACTAATACAGATATTTCCGATTTGAACCTACCTGGATATAACTTAGTGCAACTGCTCTTTCCACATCGTAGTATAGCCAAGTACATACGAAGGGATATTGCTTATCAGCTTCTGCCACAATATGGGCTCTGTTCCAACCCAGAATTTAATTTCTCTTGGTTAAAACTTCACGTTCGTAAGCATATCATACATTACTGCTTTCTATACAGAAGCCCAAACTTGGATAGAAACGCATCCGTTAACGAATTTGATGCTATATCTGATTCTGTCGATAGAATCTTGACCCTACATCCGCACACTGAAATCGTTAATAAACTTAACAACCCTCGGGACTTACTAAATAAATCCAATCCCGGTTGTAGTGCTGATGATGATGATGAAGTTCTTACATGACCAGAGAGTGAGACAAAAAATACTACTCTCTCCCACAGGCAGTAGAAACTTCTGGGCATTTGTGAAGAACACCCAAAACTCGGTCTCTTCATCCATTCCTTCGCTAATAGTCGATGACAGACCAGTCACCACTGCAATAGAGAAGGTGAATCTACTTGCTGCATATTTTGCAGCCAACTCAACGTTGCCTGATACCACATCAGTTCCGCCTCAACTTGAGCATGATCAGCACACCATGAGCCAGATTAGCTTCCGAATTCGTACTGTTGCCCGCGAACTCAAGGAGTTAAACGCACAAAAATCCGCTGGTTCTGATGGCATTCCCCCAATTCTCCCGAAGAGATGTTCCTTTTCACTCTCTAAACCACTGCGGAAACTCTTCTATTTGTTTAATTCTACTGACCGTTTCCCAAATAAATGAAAGTCAGTGAACATTCTGCCAATTCCCAAAGAGGGTGAGAAATCGTCCCTCTCTTCTTATCGACCCATAGCACTAACTTGTATTCTCTCGAAGGTAATGGAATCACTGATTAACTGCCAACTTTCGAAATATCTGATATCAAATGACCTCCTCAATGACCACCAATATGGCTTTCATAGCAACAGGTTCACAGGAGAATTGATGGCGTACCTTACCGAAAAATGGAGCCATTCCGTCTACTACTTCGAAGAAAGCAAGGTTATTGCACTAGATATCTCTAAATGCTTCGACAGAGTTTGGCATCCATCCCTTTTATCAAAATTACATTCATATGGAGTTGACAATTCCCTGATCAAGTCGATAATAGACTATCTTTCTGGTCGTTCAATTCAAGTGGTTCTTGATGGTGTCAAATCTGTCTTCCATCAAATTAATGCAGGTGTTCCCCAAGGTTCTGTTCTCTCACCCACTCTCTTCCTCATCTTTATAAATGATCTCTTGTCAATTATTCACAACCCAATTCACTCGTTTGCTGATGATAGCACATTGAGTTTCTCATACTCATACGAACACTCCTGTCCAAACTCTTCGAACGTCACTACCAGCCAGTAACTTATGCTTGATACATTGAATTCCTACCTCAACAAGATATATCAGTGGGGATTATCTAACCGAGTAGAATCCTTAAAAACTCAGTGCTTCCTCTAGTGGTCAAAGGGGAACCCCAAAGTAAATATACTGTCTATGAACGGCACTTGCATCGACGAAGCCAAGGAACTATCACTCCTCGGCACTCGAATTAATTCAACTCTTAATTGGAATGACCATATATTTCAAGCTGCGTAAAGTGCGGCCAAATGTATGCGGTTCCTTAAGAGATGCAAAAAATATTTCACTCCATCCAACCTGGCCACTATTTACAAGGGGTATATTCGTCCAAAAATGGGGTTCAACTCCCAAATTTGGTCAGGCGCATCCAAAACTGCACTACATGTGCTCGACAGGAAGTGAAAACGAGCAATGAAACTTATTGGGGACCCAGCCCTAAGGCAATCAATTCCGTGATTGGAACACTGGCGCAAAGTATCATGCCTATCTCTTTTCTATAGATATTACCACGGTAGTTGTTCAACTGAACTTGCTGAATGTGTTCCGTCCTTTCAGACATTTTCCCGCGATACCCGTCAATCTGTGAATGCGCATCAGTTCACGTTGAAAGTGGACTTACGGCGCACAAATAAACATAGAGAGTCATTGTTTAGCCGAACCACGCGAATGTGGAATGTTCTGCCTGATCATGTGTTTCCTGGTCGTTGTGATGTCCAGACATTCAAGACCAATATACATCAACACCTCCTTTCCTTATCCACTTCCTCTCCACCCGCTCGCACAGTGCTCTGACATTTAAGGGTACATCAAAATCCCCCTTTCTGCGCGCGTTAGTGTAAAAAAAAAACATCACCTCTTGCCACTTGCTTAGAGGCTCTGGATATAACCTCTTGTCACTTGCTCGGACGCTCTTGATATCACCTCTTGCCACTTGCTTGGACGCTCTGAATATAACCTCTTGCCACTTGCTTGGACGCACTGGATATAACCTCTTGTCACTTGGTCGGACGCTCTGGATATGGCCTCTTACCACTTGCTTGGATGCTCTAGACATCACCTTTTGTCACTTGTTCGAACGCTCTGGATATAACCTTTTGCCATTCTCGGGCGCTCTGGATATAACCTCTTGGCATTTGCTTGGACGCTCTGGGCATAATCTCTTACCACTTGCTTAGACGCTCTAAATATAACCACTTGCTTGGACGCTCTAGATAGAGTCTCTTACCTCTCGTTGGGACGGTCTGGATATAACCTCTTACCACAGGCTTGGACGCTCTGGATATCCACACATGGTTGTATGCTCTAGACATCACCTCTTGCCACTTACTTGGACCCTCTGGATATAACCTCTTGTCACTTGCTCGGACGCTCTGGATATAACCTCTTACCACTTGCTTGGACGCTCTGGATATAACCTCTCGCCACGTGCTTGGACGCTCTTGACATCACCCCTTGCCACTTTCTTGGACGCTCTGGATATAACCTCTTGTCGCTTTCTCGGACGCTCTGGATATCACCTCCTACCTCTTACCTGGACGCTCTGAATACGGACTCTCGCTTCTTTGTGGACGCGCCGCCACCTCTCGGGGACGCAGATCTACCCCATCGGATCCCACCACAAAAGACAATCGGTGAATTTAAACTCTCCAAACTAAACAAGAAGTAAGAAAACACACCAAGAAGTTATGTTAAGACGGGTGTTGAGAGCCAGCTAATCTATGCCACTGAAAAGCCGAGTCTACTCATGCGTCCATACAACTGGGGACTTAGGTCACAAGTAGAGCAAGAAAACGTAAAATCTTCGGGTCGATCGTTTTGCCCTCAGGTTTAGTTGGGTTTTTTACCGATGTGACATCAAGGATGATGATGTTTCGATGAAATTCGTCATGCACAATATGCTGATATCGCGTTGGGCTCTTCGATAGTATAGTGGTTAGTATACCCGCCTGTGACGCGGGAGATCGGGATTCGATTCCCCGTTGGGGAGCCTCTGGCACAAGACTAATGACCTTGCCCGGAAAAAACAAATCATTATGGAAAAACTTAACAAGCCCCAAGACTTGCTAAATAAGGCCAAGACCGGCTCCCGGTTGTAGTGCCGATGATGATGATGACGATGATGATGACAATATACTGATATGGGCTGGAATGGGTGCGCTCATCTGACGCCACGTCGAACTTGAGGCCTTCAGAATGCATCTACATTGAGCGTATGGTGAGGCGTCTCAAAGAACGATAGGGGATCGAAAGACATGGACAAACAAATAACATAAGAAAAGAGCCAATTCAGGACGTTATTTGTTGAACCAGCATGTTGGTGATGCTGACTTACCAAATGTTACGGAGTAGAACTACCAAGGTGTTAAGTCTGAAGCAGCCCAAGGGAAGGAGTCTCCTAATCGATCATTTCACCCCTAGATTTTACGGCGTGGTTTGTTGAAATTCATCAACCACAATAGGCTAATAGGAACTGAAACAGAAATACTCATCGTGCTTTTTTTCAGAGAGCAAACCTGATGAAGATCGGAAAGAGAAAGTTACTTTGTACGCACCGCCGCCGCTTTGAAAGGTTAATGTCTACCAAAACGTAAATTAAAATGTGGCGAAGAAACGGAGACAGATATTTTATATTGCATAATAGAATATCGTTCGCGAATTTAACAGAAACAAGACTTCCCTGATACTTATATCATCTTAGAATACAAATACATGTATCTAACTATCGCCAAAAAGATTGTAATTCAATACAGGATGTAATACACATTTTTGAAACAGCACACAATATGTGTCAAATCATTCTCTATATTTCTCAGCTCTCCTAACAAAAACATGAGTTTTTAACTATCAAATTAAATTAGTATTATATTTTCAGCTGCTAGTAAACATCTACTTCAAATGCAACCGAAGTCAAAATGAAGACTCAAAACATCTGCTTCAATTATCGTTTGTCAATCTTCCAGACTGAAGTAGTAATCGCTAGCCGATTTTTTGTCAATGACACAATTATACCATCACACTCAATTCTAATTACACTACATCCAATAAACCAAAAGCAAAATGAATGTAAAAAAATATCGGAAACCATTGTGCAACAATAGTGTGCCTCCGCAATCTGGTAATTTGTCATGTGATAAAAGTGGAATAAATTGTAACATCACAAGATAACCAGATACTTGAGGGCTACCGAAAATCCCAATTTGTTATCTGTTATCCTTGCATTTATAAATAAATGCCAGTTATCATTTGGCAACGGAGTAAATTAAATTTCCAAAGAGGATCAGGATTTCCCTTCTACAGATATATGTCGACAACCCTCGAAGAAGATCCTAACGTACGATTGCAAACATTTGCCAATAAGATGACATGATATGTTAATGGTTTCGGTACTTTTGTATCTTTTGTATTTCACAGATCGTCGCTTCTGATAAGAAATACGATACTTGAAGTGCATTCAAAAGGGGATGGAAGTAATTTGAAAATGATTCCAAAACCACTAAAAGGGAATTGATGTGCGGTAGACATGTTTATAGTCAACAAATTACTTCTCAATTCAAGTGATTGAAAGGCCAACTATCATTTGTAATATATACACAAAAGGGGTTGAAAAACAGGATCATTTATGAATACAGAGTCCAGCCTACCTGTGGGTAACGCCCTAAATCACGCTTCAATTGTTTCAAATAAAATTTGACTGGTTTTTTCCATAAACATATGAATGCATGAATGGGATTTTACCCACACCACAATAATACAGGAGACGACCAATAAGGAGCCTATAAATAAGAAAGGAATTCGCAAAAGGAAACCAGACCTATTTGAGGTATAAAGGAATAAGGATCGTAGATTTTAAGTTGCAAAACTATGACGGACTTTACAATTGATTATATCTTGAATCGTGCGGGCGAGCAGTACCTAGGAACAAATTGCTGTGTTGGACTTGCGGATAGATTAAAAGTAAATACGTCTCCGGAATCATATACTGAAAAGAGAATCGAACAACAATACTCTCAAAGTCAAATGAATTCTTTGCCCCACCCGGTGTTCGATTGGCTTCAATATACAAGATACCATCCTCCTAAGCTGCCAAGTAAGTAAGAAAATAACAATTTAGTCAATTATAATAGTTTAATAAAATGTAATTCTTTGAAAGGACCTTTCCGGCCTGGGCCTTTGAAACGAACTCCCGGAAGACTGCCTAGAGTACCTTTTACGCCTTCCCAATTGCAAGCACTGGAAAATGCATATAACTTGTCTACCTATTTAAGTTCCGAGGATGCAAACAATCTTGCGGCCCAATTAGATCTAACAAACACTAGAGTGAAAATATGGTTTCAAAATCGGAGAGCCCGCGAAAGACGGGAAAAACGTGAGAGGAATACAAATATCAACATGATTAACTATGAACCAGGATGTGATTCTACAATGTCCTCCGTTTCATCTAGTCCCGAACCAGAGTCTGTTAACATTATATAACATCTTTTTTTTATATGTATACAATCTTCATAGTCCATACCTGCGATTTATTATTACCAAAACGAAAATAGATTCATATCTTGTTTTTACTAGGAAACTCCGGGTTTATGTTTACTCGTGTATATATATTTTTTATCAGCGAAGATAGAGAAGAAAAATCATAATCATCATCGGCACTACAACTGGGATCCGGTCTTGGCCTTATTTAACAAATCTCTCCACCGGTCCCGATTTCCGCCCAGGCTCTGGGCTTCCTGGTCTACGCAATCCCTCCATCGCAGCCAAGGTCTGCCGCGATGTCTCCTTCTATACATGCTGCCACAAAGGTCTTTCCGGGCAGGCTCCTCTTCGCTCATTCGAGCTAGGTGTCCCGCCCACCGGAGTCTACCCACCTTGATTTTTCTACAACATTAGCTTCAAGGTAGATTGCGTACCTCCCTCACATACCGGGCCAACAATTCTCCTTAAGACCTTCCTCTCGAACGCGGCTAAGAGTTCAGAGTGCCTTTTATTGAGCACCCAGGCCTCGGATCCATACATTAGTACTAGTAAGACCATGGTCTTGTACAGTAGTAGCTTGGATGTTCTGGATAAATTTCGGGATTTAAAGAGACCATAGTAGGTTTTGTTGGATTTGATCATCCGTTCGCGTATTTCTTCTTCCATATTGTTATCGGCTGATACTATTGACCCAAGGTAGTTAAAGGATTGCACTACTTCAAATTTTTGCTCCACTACCCTGATAGTTTGACCAATGTTAAGGTCTTCTCTTTGTAGAAATTGCCGCCATATACTTAGTTTTCCCCTCATTAATGTGCAGTCCCAGTTTTTGTGCCGCCTGTGCGATCTGTGTGAAGGAGTCCTGTACAGGCGATTCGGATCTACCGATGATGTCGATGTCATCTGCGTAGGCAAGTATCTGGCTGAACTTGGTGACAATAATCCCTTTAGTTGTGACGCCAGAATTACGGATTGCTTTCTCCAACGCCAGGTTGAAGAGGAGGCGGGCCAGGCCGTTGCCCTGTCCGAGTCCATTAAAGATGTTTATTGGTTTGGACAGCAATCCCGCTATTTTTACTTGACTAGTCACGTTGGTCATGGTCAACCTACAAAGTCGTAACAATATGTTTGTGGAATGCCGAACTCTCTCATGGTACTATATAGTTCTACCCTGGCTATGCTGTCGTAGGCGGCCTTAAAATCTATAAATATATGCTATAATGGGACATTAAATTCCAGACATTTTTCCAACGCCTGCTTAGGGGTGAATATCTGATCAATCGCTGATTTGCCTGGGATGAAGCCACACTGATATTGACCAATGATGACTTTAGCGTATGGGACTATCGGGTCTTGTAGGATAGTGGAGAGTATCTTATAGGCGGTACTCAGCAATGTTATACCCCAATAGTTGCTGCACAGTGTAATATCTCCCTTCTTATGTATGGGGTAGATTATTCCACGACGCCAATCTTCCGGCATCTCCTTTTGCTGCCATACACGCACCACAATCTCATGAATTGTGTGATGTAACGTTATCCCTCCTTGTTTGATCGGCTCAGGTGGTATGCAATCAGCTCCAGGGGCTTTATTTGATTTGAGCAGTCTTATAGCTTTTAATGTTTCCTCAATGCTTGGTGCATTGGCGGAACCTCCAATTCTTCTGTGAACTGACCATTTAACAATTCATTGAAGTGCACTTCCCATCGCTCCAGAATGCCTTCAGGATCGGTGATCAGATTACCCTCTTTATCCTTGCAGTGAGTGCAGCGTAATGTGTACCGCGTCATACTGCGGATTATTTGGTACAACTTCCGCGCCTGTGTTATATTATTATTAACAATTATTTATATGTAATATTATATATTTTTAATATAGTTCACTATATGGTGTTGTAAGAAAAAGGGACTTACTTGGATAGACCGTTGAGCGGTCGTTGGAGAAGCTGCTTGTCAGCAGCTGATGGTTCTATTGCTGTTGTCTGCGACTGGTTGCAGGGGGCGTTGATGGCTGCTCCCCTGTTCAGCTTCGTTGTGTTCTCTGTTTTGAGTTTATACGTCCGTATTCGATTGTTGCTTTTATATCAACTCTTCCACAATTATAAGTGGTAGGTGTAATTTACCGCCAATTCAAATTATAACGACGCTTAGTCGCGTCTATTCAATCTCACAGTACTTTGTTCTTGATCGTTTAACATTGAATGACTTATTTTTTATTTTCGCCGTTGACGTTTTATTTTATTATTCGACGCCAACGCCGGTTTTTATTATTTTCTCTGCCAAGTAGAATTTGCATAAAGTAGTTTATGCAAATTAACTACTTGGCGAGTTGTTCTCCGTTTAAAGGTAAAGGGGGGAAGCTGACGAAAGGGGATTAGTGGATGTTGGGGGGACCTGGACTATTATTGTGCACCACCACATTTCTTCTCCCTACCTTAACGACGCTGTTTACCGGACTATTTATTTGCACTACCTTTTAGGGACCCCTCAATATGGGGGCTAATTTTCCTTGCTTTCGGGCATTGCGTATTAAAACTTTGTCGCCCACATGGAACGTGAATGGGCGTGTCTTACGGTCGTAGTACTCTTTCGACTTCTTCTTGGAAGTTAACAGGTTACGCCTTGCTATTTCGTACGTGTGTTGAAGTTTGTACTTCAATAGCTTATGGTAAGTGTCATGGTTGTATACCGGTTCCGGAGGTTGCTTTATGCTCGTCGGTACCTCCGGGGTGAACCCAAATAGACAGTCCATTGGCGTAAGCTTAGTACCTTTGTGTACATTGGTGTTGTATACGAATGTTGCCGTTCTCAGGTACTGGTCCCATGATTAGGAATTTCCGTCCACAATGCTTCGCAGGTAATCTACGAGTGGGCGATGGGCTCTTTCTAAGGCTCCATTCGATTGTGGGTGGTACGCTGAAGTTTGTAGTTTTTTAATACGGAGCAGTTTGCACACGTTTTTAAACAAACTGCTTAGGAAATTGCTTCCCTGATCGGTGACCAGTTGCTTCGGAACACCATACCGAGCAATTATTTGGTCGAAAAAGACTGTGGCCACCGTTTCTGCCTCCGCATCTGGGAGAGCGTAGCAATCTATATACTTCGACAAGTTGTCTTGGAATGTAAGTATATATTGATTGCCGGTTGGAGTGCGATCAAGAGGACCTACTATATTTAAGTATACTTTGTCAAAAGGCCTCTTTGCAATGTCGGTTATTACCATGGGCATGCGTATGTATGCGTATATCTTACCAAAACTCAGACCAATCTCAAAATGACCTCAAAACATTCTATCAGTTCGTCAATCATAAACGTAAATCCGATAGTTACCCCACATCGCTTACGTTAAACTCTCATACCGCATCTGACCTTGTTACTATTGCTAACTTCTTCGCCCGGTAAAGATTTCATGGTTTGACATGTTTTACATACTTTGATGTACTGTTTAATGTCGCTCATCATGTTCTTCCACCAAAAATGTCTACGTATTTTGTGATACGTTTTACTCACTCCTTGGTGTCCACCCAAAGGAGGATCATAGTATTCTCGGAGTAGGAACTGAATGTCTTCAGGATTGGTTATGTCCATTCCTTTTTCCGTGCAGACCGGAAAGGGATCCTCGTTAAGAGAGGACTTATCGTCATTTGGACTATCCTGAGTTCCTTCGCTTGCCCTTAACTGTTTAGTTTGGGCGCGTGTTAGTACATTGCACCTTGGTAGTGTAGGAGTCTCATCACAAATTTGCGGAATACGACTCAAGGTATGCGCATTAGTGTTGTATTTACCGGGTTTATACTCGATTTGGTAGTCGTACTCCAGTAGTTTGCGATGGAACCTTAGTAAACGTGACGTGGGGTCTTTCACGTTGAATACTCCCTTTAACGGTTTGTGTTCCGTGTATATATTAAATTTTCTCCCTTGTAAATAACAACGGAAATTCTTAACCGCCCAAACAATGGCTAGTAACTCTTTCTCGATTGTAGAGTAGTTCTTTTCCGCCTTATTCAAGGTTCGACTGGCATATGCGACTGGCTGGTCCTTACCGATTTCGCCTTGCGACAGTACGGCACCCAGTGCTTCGTTGCTCGCATCCGTGGTCAGATTAAAGGGTTTAGTAAAATCTGGATAGATTAACAGTGGCGGCGAGACCAATAACTCCTTTATGTTATCAAATGTTTGTTGGCATTTGTCTGACCAGGTGAATTTGACGTCCCTCCTTAACAAATTTGTTAAGGGGCGTACTATCTTCGAAAAATGTTGAACAAATTTTCGATAGTAGTTCGCCAAGCCTAGAAACGATTGGACGTGTTTTACCGTTTTGGGAATGGGGAAGTCCCTGACACTAGCTGTCGTATCTGGATTGGGCATTGCCCCCTTTTCGGAACAAACATGTCCCAGATATACTACTTCCTTCTGGAGGAACTTGCATTCTCCGGTTGCAACTTGAGGTTGTGGTATCTACTTTGATCGAATACTTTCCGGAGTTTGTCATTATGGTGTTCTAGGTTTTTCCCATATATGACCACGTCGTCCAAATAAACAAAGCATTCGATTCCTTGCAACCCGGTTAGGACATAGTTCATGAGTCTCTGAAACGTAGCTGGTGCTTCCTTCAGACCAAATGGCATACGTTTGAACTCGTGGTGCCCGTAATTTGTGCTGAACGCTGTCTTACTTTGATCCTTCGGATCTACTAAGACTTGGTGGTAGCCGCTGGCTAAATCGAGTGTGGAAAAATAGCGTGAGTGACCGAGCTGGTCTAAAATGTCCTCTATTCGAGGGAGAGGGTACGCATCACCGATGGTTTTATCGTTCAGTTTTCTGAAATCGACCACAACTCTCCATCGGGTTTTTCCATCGGGGCCCGCTTTCTTAGAAACTACCAAGAGTGGTGAGTTCCACAGACTTTTGCTTGGTTGAATGATATCATTCTCCAGCATATCCCGTACTTGCTCGTTGATCACCTCTTTCTTGCACTCAGGCAGACGGTACATTCTTTGATTTATCGGTGCTTGATCCTGTATCACCGGTATCCCATGCGTTATTGCACTGGTATATGTTAGGAGATCACCTTTAAGGTGGAAAATATCGTTGAACTCCTCACATATTTCCACTATGGATTGACGCTCTTGAGGACTTAGGTTTTTACCTAAGTGGAGTTCCTCGTGTAATTGTGTCAACCTTGGATCTTTTGGTACTTCCTCTTCTGAGAATAAATGTCGGATATACTGGAGGTTTTCTCCCTTCGAGGGTTTTTTATCCGCATTGTATTCCCTAGAACGGTTGCCCTCATTTTCCAGCGGAAAGGTGGAAAATTCTTCATTGAATGTAACTCCACCATGATTCGGTCTATTGTTTGGAGATAGTTTGCGATATCTCACTCTTCGCTTTCCCTACAATACAATTGGATATGAAAATCCCTGATTGCATTGGTTTAGGTACTAGAATTACCTCTTCCCGAATTTTTATGGGAAGTCTCAGCATTTTTCGTGAACGTGCCGGTATTATTGCCGGTTTATTCAGAAAAATTTCTACCTCCGAGGCGTTTGGCAGTGAGTGTTCCACCACTGTTACTTCTTTGTTAGCTTTCTTTGGTTTGTCAGCTATTAAAGTAGGGTTGGGATGTTTGGAACCTGACAAGTTTTCGCCCCCTTTCCCCTGTTTGGGTAGGGTATCCGCTGTATTTCCGGCCGCGGTCTGGACCTCTATGGATCCCCTTGGCACGGGTTCCAGACTGGTTGCCTTATGTCTTGGCGTCCGCTTCCTATCTTTTGTAATTTCAACGGAAAAACTTACCGGATTTACATTGGTTTGGGAGAATTCCAAACAATTCCCGTGTCCGTTGATTTTACAATTTCTAGCTAGGAAGTCGTTTCCTAACAACCCATCTTCTGACAATCCCGATAGGGAGTCCATTACCTGAAAGTTCCAGGAGATTGGTTGGGGCAGTTTGAATATTCCCTTACAAAAGCCCCTAGACTTTCCCTTTCCAAAAAGTGTTTGGAGAGTAGTGGCCTTTTTGGTATCCAATGCTATTCCATTTTGGAGTGCCTTCAGTTTAAGAAGGCTGACTCCGCACCTGTGTCCACTATTAGACATGTAGTATTTCTACATCCAATGTCTAATGGGAGCTGGACTATTGGAACTTTTGTTGGCGGTTGAGGACAGTTTTCTTTATTTGGTGGCTTTAATTCGGTCGAGTTGGGGAATTCCGGTCCGACCTCTGGGAGTTTTCCGACTTCTCCCCGAAGCTGAACAGGGGAGCAGCCATCAACGCCCCCTGCAACCAGTCGCAGACAACAGCAACAGAACCACCAGCTGCTGACAAGCAGCTTCTCCAACGACCGCTCAACGGTCTATCCAAGTAAGTCACCCAACTCACCATATTAAATAACCTTAAATAATAAACATACCTATATTCTTATATTGTTAAAACCACGGACATCGCTCTCTACTTTTCTCTATTTCACAGACTAGATTTTTTTCTCAGGCACTGTTCTTTTTTCCGTGGAGTCTTTTTTCAGATCTTCTGAGGTCTTTGTATTTCTCCTCGCGTAGCTGCGCTCTATATGACTGTATGCAGCATTCTTACGTTCAGTCGACTACTGCCTAAAATGGAGTTGGCAGTACTAATGACAGTATTCTTAAGGGGTGTCCATTTCTTTCCTACGCCCGGCATTCTAGACCCAGGACTTACTCTCCCTCCATCGAGCTCTTCGAGGGCGAGTCTTAACGCATGACCAAAGGTGTTACTGGTATTCTCATTGCGAAAAGCAGCCGTGTTGATTCGAAACTGATCCGCGGATGCTATACGTCTCCGTAAGGCAATCCGCGCTCGGAAAACTATACCAACAAGATAGTGAGCCGAGTCGACGTTGGCATTTCGGTACGTTTGTGCCGTTGTGGGGGGTGTTTAGCTATGCACCAAGCACGGGTGCGGATTCAGCTAACTCCCACTGCTAGCTCTCCACGATATTGTTCCACCGAATACACCAAAAATTGTTCACAAAACTCCGATGTTTCAGAATACCGAGAGGACACAGAAACCAAGCAAATAAAAATAAAAGCACACTTGGTGTAGTTTTAACGTTAATGTTTTTTTCTTTATGGTAATTACTATTGTTCACACTTCTTAATTTGTTCGCACGGTAGTTAAGAACTTAATTTAAGGGGCAAATAGTTATAGTTGTAAACTGTTTTTAAAATCAAAATGACACTATAGTTTGTTCTTGGTGAAACACACAGGGAGTCCAAAATAAATTCAACGACACAACCGTATGCTCTGGAGATTGACATCTGCCTCCATTAAGATTCTCCAACGCGTGTGTAATCCCGACAGGAGATAAATTCGGGAACTTCTGCTGCGTTCGGTGGTGAACATCTGTTGATCCTTGTGTGGGCAGGGTATACTGCCGCCAACCGCCAGGGATAGATCCCTTGATTGACATAAGTCAATAAAACTCTTGTCGCAAGGAGGAATTGAGTTTGGGATTGTGTTTACAATTAGTGGCGATGAGTTTGGTTTAGCAAACGAATATAGGAAGTGGCCGTTGCCAGATGTTTAAAGTAAACACTTGACGGTCATAACCAATTCGTTGCTTGTTTGCGGCCTATGATCGGTGGTAACCGATAAGTGAAAATTAGCTGCAGCTGGACATGTTTATGAAGACAATGATCTGTTTACCCATTGCCGACGCGTACAGCGTCATTTAACAGATCCCTGCCTTTAGCTTATCATTGGTCGGTGGGTCGGGTGCATGTTTACTCGAAACAACATTCGATCGAAAGTAGGTAGGTAGCTATGGCTACACTTGTATTGTTCAGCTAAAGGTCGACCGATGACAAGGGTGAACAAATCATGCAGTATGTGAGGAAATGCTCCACGACTCTGCATATTGACATGTTCCATGTTATGCCGGTTGACTGAAGGATAACCAAATTGGGTTTCCGGTCGTATCAGCAACAATAATTATGTAGGTAGAATTCCGACGTCCCCTGGCAGATTGTCGGATTTGTTGGATGCTGTAGAAAGCTTAATGTCATGGCAAGGTGGTAATCTTGTCATGAATCTACATTTCAGGGATGCCTAAATAGGTGCCGAGGCTATGCTTGGTTGGGTAAAGCGATGGTTGGCTCTTCGGGCGCCATGAAGAACCGCACACCGTCATCAGGCTCGAGGAGTGGCGGTGATCTATCAACACGTGGTCAATTTGGTTGCGAGTGGCTCCATCAGGTGATACCCAGGTGGCTTTGTAGATGTCCTTACGCGGAAACCTGGTACTCGCAACGAACAAGTTATTTGATGCTGCCAGTGCGATGACTCGTAGTCCATTGTCATTAGTGTTCTCATGCAAATGATTGTCAATCATTAGAAAAATATCAGAGATTATAAACGGTTATTTTGCTAGGCCATAGTCGAAAAAGCATGATGTTTCAATTTACCACGCTTAGGCTTATCACGGCGAGCCTACGACAATCAAATAACCGTTTGAGATAAATCGTCCCGCTGATGACAAATAGATATCTTACTCTTCGTCGTAAAAACATGACTTTCGCGTCAATTTGTGCTTGAGAAAATTACGAGTCTTCCTCTTCATCTTCATGACGTTGATCTATTAATTTACATCATTTCTCTATCGGGGAGATGGAATTCTGCCGTCGACATATGGTAAATAAATTCTATATCCCTTTTTTATGACGTTGTACGATTACAAAGTCTCATTGGTATTTATTTTCCCTTCAATTCAGGAGTCCAACAAGAACATAGAGAAGTTCCAAGATATTGCCTCTCGAAGACGCGAATATGATCATTTAGCCTTCATCCTACATTAACCATTAATCACACCCAAACACTTACAGCACAGCGTTAATTGATGAGCGCCATGTAGCTCACAACTTGTCCATAGCTTAGAGCGCTGCCTTTAGATTTTAAACATCACCCACTACCCTTGTCCTTTCAACATCACCCTTCTCCCATAATTCTTTTAGAATAAATGGAGCCAACAACTACCAAGTCCCATAGAATCCGAAAGCATTTAACGTTCTCATTATCTCGAGCATTAACTTCTCTACAGGAAATTTGAACGCCATGTCCACACTATTGGCTTCCTCTTCCCCACTGCCCCCATTATCCAGGATGCTAAATCTATTCGTTAGTTCGTCTTGATATTTAGCCCTTTTGAGCAGGTCTTTTAGTTTATCAATGTCGAAATTTTTGATTGTCTCCCGTGACTGCCCATGTGGGTTTGCTGCGAACCGACTCCTAATTTTGCCCATTACTAGAAGATGATCGGAGTCGCAATCTGCTCCTCTATATAATTTTACGTCAAGGATATTCGAGTGGTGTCTTTTGTCTATGAGGAAGTGATCTATTTGGTTCCGCGTTACGCCGTTGGGTGATATCCATGTGGCTTTATGGATTTGCTTGTGCTTGAACATCGTGCTCTTCACTAACAGATCTTTTGACGCTGCGAACGTGATAATTCGAATTCCATAATCATTTGAAACGCCGTGTAGGCTTTCGTTACCTATAGTTGGTTGGAAGATATATTCCTTTCCAATTTTCGCATTGAGATCGCCGAGGATTTAACATCGAATGATGAGATCCAAGCAAATATTTCCTCTAGGGTCTCGTAGAACGTGTCCTTCGTTTCTTCGTCCGTAGATTCTGTTGGGGCGTGTACATTTATAAATACATAATTGTACCATGGGCCCTGTATTTTTATCACCGATATTCGGTTATTAATAAATTTCACATCTTTTACATGGGGCGTAATCTTCTTGCTTATGATGAAGCCGGTTCCGAGGTTATGCGTATCGGTACCTCCACACGCCAGTGTAAACCCGTTGGTTTCAATTACTTGATGTGGGAGTCGGACTCCCTGAAGCGCGACGATGTCCATTTTATATTGTTTCGCGTTTTCTGTCTGTATCGCGTCTGGTTTATATAACGTTCGAATATTCCACGTGCCGACGCGTATATCCCGCTCTTTCCGTTTCTTCTTACATCTTCATTTTGGCGAGTCGTTGTTTTCTTGATGATTTGTTCCCGTATGGTAGTGTCGGCTCATCACACCTACGCCTACCGGGTTTTTCGTGAGATTGTTTTTTGTATATTGAATATTCATTTTTGTTCCCACGACCCGGTGTCAGAGAGGCGCCGTTATAATATAGCCGGTATACCCCTAGCTGCAAACCATCCAATGGGCACGGTGACGCGTAACACCCTGGATTAGGGGTGGTAGATCTGTGGCGGTTCCACTAAACGCCACTACTCACCTTCCCAAATTACCTAAAAGCTTCCAGTCCTGAAGCTCCCATAACCCCATTGTTTCGCCAATGTAACTACATTAGCACCTGCAAACATTTTCTTTCTCAAGGACCATTAATGCTTTTAACGCATTACCTAAGAATTCCTGAAAATAATTTCTCCAGGGGCATTCTCGTATGCATCAATGCATTAGCAACCAAGAACCGGATTCTATATTGATGTAAATATTCACGCTCCTCAATAGTATACTGGTTAGTATACCCGCCTGTCACGCGGGAGACCGGGGTTCGATTCCCCGTCGGGGAGCCTCTGGCGCAAGACTAATGACCTTGCCCGGAAAAAACAAATCATTATGGAAAATTTAACAAGCCTCAGGACTTGCTAAATAAGGCCAAGACCGGTTCCAGGTTGTAGTGCCGATGATGATGATGATGATGATTCACACTGGAATTCGACCCTTGAGTTGCCATAGATGCCATATACAATCGGCATAGATGTTATACACAGCCGTCATTGTGTAACCATCTAAATTGTTTCTTGATGACTTGCAACTATTGATTCAGCTGCAAGCACCTCTCTCAGAAATGCTCTTTTGTTTGAATCTCCAAACAATCACCAACTTCTCGCTTAGCCGCCGGAGTCGAATTCAATAGCATAAACAAATGCAAATAAAGAATCCGCTTCTTACAACGACCAAAGATACGATATACAAATTGTATAAGGTATCCCAATCAATTAGCACCTAATGAGTGGCAAAGTATTTACTTAGCTGAACCCTCATTACAGAACGATGTCCTAGGTCGCTTCTCCCTTTGTTCTTTTTCCCTTGTTTTAGGTTTCGTTTATCCTTGGCCGAACTTCCTCGATAAACAATCTGATCTACACGATCACACATACACATACATCATCAAGTCCATCTTCCTTGTTCTTAACACGAGAGAAACACTTTCTCTCTCGAGGAAACTCAGCCCAGTCGCGAAGTGGCTCTGCATCGAGCAGAGCAAGGAGGAGTCTTATTGCAACCACCGATCGAGACGATCGCGTCTCCATCCACCGTACCGTGCACGGTACGGTACGTTTACATTAAGTCGCTGTCAAGTGTCACGATCCTCCTTGGAAAAAGTTTGAAAATTGTGATGAACGCAAATTAAGTCAGATTAAGTAAATAGGAAATATATTCAATTAAAAGCTATTTTTCTTGTGACCCCTGTTTAAATACAATAGTGAAAATTGTGGAAAAAGACAAACAATACACATTAAATAAATTAAAGATCATCCACTACAATAGACCCATTGCAGTAAGCGCAGTACTACGGAATGCATTGGTAAGGATTATTTCGTGTGTATCGATAGAAGGGATAATTTAGGCAATCTGCTCCAAGTCGAATGCCCAGATGTGCTCTTGGTTAGCGAAACAAAGCTAAACCAAAGGCACAAAATGGGCTACAAAAATTATAACATAATTAGACGAGATCGACCACACTCTACTCGAGGGGGTGGGGTCACTATCTTAGTTAAGAAAGGTCTTCACCATAAGGTCGTTTACAGCACGGAAGTACACAAATTCCAGGTGCTAGAGACATGCATTATAGACATTCCGCTAAAAAGTCAAAGGCATCTATATATAGTCGCTGCTTACGCTACTGAATCTGTTCAAGGTACCCAATTTATCAGTGAAATCGATACGCTTTTCCGAAGTCTCAAGTTAGATTTGGAAAACAATTACTTTTTAATGGCAGGTGATTTTAACGCCAAGCACAGTGCCTGGGGCAATCTGACCTCGAACGCCAGAGGCAATGCCTTGTTTGACTGGTAGCAAACAAATGCGATCGAGCATAAACTAGAATTGTACGCTACAAGTACACCGTCTTATCCAAGAGGTAACTCCTTCCTGGATTTACTTATGACAGATGATCGAATTCAGTTACCAGATACCGAGGTAACTACTCGAAATTGTCTTCGCACAATTGAGTACGATAGTGATCATTACGGACTTGGAGCCGTAATACACGTGCCAAACGAGTACCATCTACTTGAGCAGTACGACCAGGTACACTCTTTCGATTTCCGAAAAGCACATTGGTCGCGTTTCGATCGCATAGTAAAAAGAGAAATACGCAACATTGGCATAGACCCACCGACTAATAGAAACCTCCGTAATGATGAAATCGATCATTACCTCCTAACTATGAACGATATTGTTACTAACACAATGAATCGTTCCATCCCCAAAGTAGCTCATATGGATGGCTATACCCACCGATACAGAAATGCAACTATCGATGCTTTGTATAGGCAAAAGAGCACCCTGCTCTCAAAGCTGAAATTGTGCTATAGGCAGTTCAGTGACCCAAATAGCAATGAAATCAAAACAATCAAGTCCTTGATTAAAAATCTTCAAAAACTGATCCGGGATAATTACCGAGCAGTAATAAATGAGGGGTGGAGCAACAGAATTCGAGCTGTCCAAGCAAACGGACCGAACATGTTTTCACAAATCAAGAAAATATGTCGAAGAAAAGAACACAATGACATTCTCTGTCTCCGAATTACACGGACTCCCGAGAATTGTCAGATACTGCTGAACGCAGGACTCACCTTAGAGCACATCAACTCCAATGATGAAGTAATAGTAGTCGAAGATCCGCAAAAGAAAGCGAATTCAATTGGAGCCTGTTTCGAAGCAGTGTACAGAGTTAACGAATCAGTTCATGCTAACACTGAAATTGAAAGCAATGCCCGTCAAAGACATTGCTCGCTGCGCAATCAACTTCACAACTGGCGATCCGAAAACCGTAGTTTCATCACATTCGGCGAAAATAATAGAGCGGATTCTCCCGTCAGAAATGAAAATACAAATATTTTTGTGCGCAAGGATGAACTTAGAAACATACTTAGATCAATTAAAAATAAGAAATCATCTGGAATAGATAGCATTCCAAATGTGGTTCTAAGGCATTTGCCTCTCGAAGCAGTGAACATATACACTATTTTGTTTAACAACGCTCTAAACAATGCACACTATCCAACCCATTGGAAGACTGCAGTAGTCCACCCTATCCCCAAAAAGGGTAAGGAGAAGAGTAATCCAGCTAATCTGCGCTCGATCAGCCTGCTTCCCAACATCAGCAAGGTATTCGAAAAAATTATAAACAAAGCACTGATAGGTTGGTGTGATGAAAACGATATCATCCCCAACAACCAGTTTGGCTTTCGAGCGCGACATGATACAGATCATGCAGCGACGAAACTTGTTTCCGATATACAGTGGAACAAGGCAAAGCGACAATGCACAGGCGCCTGCTTGGTTGACTTTGAAAAGGCTTTCGACACCGTATGGTTAGAAGGACTTGTCTATAAGTTAACAAACCTGGGTATGCCGCAATATTTGTTATACATCATTTATGATATGATAATGGACAAACATTTTGTGGTGAAATGCGGGGACATACTCTCCAACAAGACCTTCCAAATTAAAAATGGCTTACAGCGGGGAGCTGTGAATTCTCCCATTCTATTCAATATTTACACTAGTGATCTAGTGAGTTCTCTCGAAAACGCCATTGCGTACGCCGATGACATAGTGGTGTACAGAACAGGAGGAAAAATAGACGTCATCAATAGGCACCTCCAAGATGACTTCAACAAAATAAAACAATTTTGCGAAGACTGGAAATTAAAGATTAATTTCCAGAAGACCGAGACTATCCTTTTCAGAACGCCCCTATCCAGGGCCTCGAGGGATACAAAATACAACTGGAAACACTTTTCTATTGTAGGTAACAATAACCTTCCACTGCAAGTGAAAACTGTAGTTAGATACCTTAGTATCTGGCTAGACCAGTATTTACATTTTGACAAGCACGTAGCAGCGTCCCTCTCCGCAGCTAAAAGTGCATATTCTATGACAAGAAGTCTATTCCGGAGTAGTCTTCTTGACCCCAGAGTCAAAATAATTTCGTACTCGGCATTCATCCGACCAGTTTTGATTTATGGCTGTCCAGTATGGTATAATATATCTCCACTTTATATGGAGAAGTTTCGTGTGTTCGAACGGCAGTGTTTGCGTTCCTGCCTGGGACTTTATAGAACACCAGAGTCGTAATACAAAAAATTCTATCCCAACAAAATCCTGTATAACAAATTAGGGTTAAATAGGAGAGACAATTTCATAATTAAAATTATTCGTGGTCACACAGCAAGGGCAATGTGCAGTGACAATAATCTTATCGCGGGAGCATTCTATCCCAATGATATGTATCTGGAGAATACCCTCCAGAATGGGTTTATTCCCCCAGAAGCGTTTCCTTTCTTGGATCAAAAACGCCTTATCCAAGATATGCATGGAGTCCCGATTATTTACCACGCGCTCCGTGGTGCCAGGGACAAACGAATTCTCCACGATAGTGATATCTCCAATGCCCCAGACCGCATGCGTTTTAGCACGGCGATCAGTGAAAGAGATAAATCAGCCAAAGATCGAACATCTCCCAATTGGTGGTGGCTTCTCAAGGAGGAGAGGACTTCACTTCCTCAGATATAGTATGCCTCTCAAGAGCAACGCTCTCCTTCATCTTGTCCCCCCTCCCCCGGCCATCCTTTCCCAATTACTTTTGTGTAGCTATTTTATTTTATTTTTTATTTCTTATTTTATCTTTTATTCGTTTTGTTTTGAAGTTTTTGTTTGTTATAATAATTAAAAAAAAAAAAAAAAATTGTAATAATAATATATACATGTAAACGAGGAGTCCCTCTAATATATGACTTATTTCATATATATGTATATACATATATATATATATATATATATATATATATATATATATATATAAGACATATATATATGACATATATATATATATATAAGACATATATATATATAAGACATATATATATAAGACATATATATATATATATATATATAAGACATATATATATAAGACATATATATATATAAGACATATATATATATATAAGACACATATATATATATATATAAGACATATATATATAAGACATATATATATATAAGACATATATATATAAGACATATATATATATAAGACATATATATATAAGACATATATATATATATATATATATAAGACATATATATATAAGACATATATATATATAAGACATATATATATATAAGACATATATATATAAGACATATATATATATATATATAAGACATATATATATAAGACATATATATATATAAGACATATATATATAAGACATATATATATATATATATAAGACATATATATATAAGACATATATATATATGACATATATATATGACATATATATATATATATATAAGACATATATATATAAGACATATATATATATATAAGACATATATATAAGACATATATATATATATAAGACATATATATATATAAGAAACAAAAAAAAAAGATGTACGCCGAAAGGCATATATAAAAATCAAGATGTAATGTGTAATTTAGAGAGCTCGCATAGAGCCAGTAAGTTAATTTAAGGATTGTGATCGTAGAAAAGGGTTTAACATTTACCCCTAATATTATACATGTAAAAAGAATTAGGATAATAAATGTGGTTTAAAAACCAAAAAAAAAAAAATTATTTAGTGTGTCAACAAGTGGAAGACTTCAAATCGTGACAATGAGTTTTCGCTTTAAGTAAAGATTGTGGTTTGCCGTGCACTGTTCGCATTCATATAAATCAAATTCATTAATCAACTGTGTACTCGTCTTAGAAACGCTATCCTGATATCCACGGTATGCTTCAGCATTTATTGCAAATTTTATACTAAGTTACATTTCGACCGACATCCTGTGAAATTTTGTTTGTTCGACATTGACTGAGTGCGCCGATTAAGTGAAGAGTTTGTGGGGGCGGAGTAGAACCCTGCGCCCATGCCGGCGCCACGACATCGCCCCCCACAGATCTTTGTGTGTTACTCCTCGCTAGCCTGTCTGACATGGGTGGCCCTACTGGAAGCGTAAGCTTCCGCCAGCATAGCCTCGGTGATTTATTGTAGTTTAAGCCCCCGCAGCACGTCAAGGTTTCTACCAAGCGGGGGAAAGCGGCACTCATCTCCCAGATATTTTTTTTTCTACCCAATTTATTATGCAAAATTGAAACATGAAACAAATTGAAAATTGACAGACACCTTGTGAGGAATGGTTCTTACTTACATTGCTGACTAACGGTAAAAAAATGTTTTTACATACATTTTCATCTAGTATTAAATTAAATTGTTAAGATTGTACTATTCATATCCAATAAAGGATGTTATCAAAAAAAAAAAAAATATATATATATATATATATATATATATATATATAAATTTTCATGTTTAAAACATAGAAATCTGGACTTGACACTTTAAACGCGATTATCTCAAAACTATGTTTTTTTCAAATTGGCGTGCTACATAACTCTCAATTTCTATCCGATTGAGTTCAAAATTGAACTGCAGAGAAATCCACATGCGCGTTGCCATATATTCATCATCATCGGCACTACAACCGGGATCCGGTCTTGGCCTTATTTAACAAGTCTGAGGCTTGTTAAATTTTCCATAATAATTTGTTTTTCCGGGCAAAGTTATGAGCCGTGCCATGTATTAAAAATTATAAAAGTTAATAACAAAAAACGGTCACTTTTCGCGAAAAAAACGACTTTTTTATAAAAATCAATATTTTTATTTCGTACGGATTTCTCTATACATTTTCATGTAGTCATCTCTCTGTAGTACCGTCTCTGGCTCAACAACAAAAGTCACAAGCGCAGTATCAAAGAAGTATCAAGAAGAACAAGCTTTTTTTTATTTTTGCAGGATCAAAACTCCCATATATTTTTCCGGGCCCGGAGCAAATTTTTAAAAACACGTTTATTTTCACCGGCCGTGTGCCGCTATGGGGGTGAAGAAGTATTGTGCCGATCATGGGCACTAGTTCACTATCTTCCCCACGATGTTGCTCGTATAATCTTCAATAAAAGGTACTGGTGTTCCTTGTTATATTAGTTTTTATTTATGTTTTCCTTCTTTTTTTTGTTTGAATTTATTTTATCCGACACGAGCTGGCTAAAGGAAGCCGAATTGAGTTTGGATATTTTAACAGCGGTGCACATTACGAAATACGATTTCAGCAGAGAACTGATGGTAGTATTTGTGTAGTAACCGTAGTATCTTTCGCCTAGCTTTTTTTTATTTCAAAAGACAAATGTCGTTTACGAATAAGTAATGTAGCAAGAGAGAACAAACATTGGTTATAATCTTGTTTAAATTATTCACAATAATTTTAACATCGCGGACGTAAAACTAGGCGATTTGCAGAACAATTAATCACGTAGACTCACTCTTATTCAATTGTGTAACGGGAGACTACATCCCGCGCGAGTGTGTGCATCCGCATGCACACGCTGCGGTCGTTAGGTAACGACTTACCCCATTGCTGGTTGTTAATCGACTGGTTGGAAAAGGGATGAAGTTGGGTAATTTAATTTTCACACTTGACAACCAAAACAGAAAATACTTCTGCTCTCTCATTGCCACGTTCGTCTATGTGTGGTGGATAATCGGTTAATTGATAATCGACGAACATGGGAGAATGAGAGAACAAAAACACGATGTATGATGATCTCGGGGTGGATTTGGTTGTGTGTGCATGAATCAATGTACTTTGAGGATAACCCATTGACCTAATTCGGTGAATATGGTGATCTCAGAGTACATTAATCTGTACGAAGACAGAACTGTAAAGGAGGAAAATTAAGCTGGTGCTATTCACCTGCGAGAAGAGAGCATTGATCCCCAGCGAATGAAGTGGAAAGGACGCTGACTTGGCTAGGGAAATCTGATCATGGGAACTAACTTAAATGCTTTAATAATTTCCCCAGCGGCCGTTGCTAACCGACATGATGCGATTTCCTGTGGAAATTTCATGGGTTAGCGAAATGGGGTGCCGTACGGCAAAAAGGTAGCTAAACTCAATTATGCATTATCTGCATAGGATAATGAGTTTAGCTATGCGTCCGTCTAACATGTTTTACAGGTGCAATAGCTTATAAGGGGAATGGGTAGAAATGACGCGCTGAAAGCGGTCGAAATAAGGTATGGAATTGTGGGTTGGTTCTCCATGTGGTATAGAGAACCCCCACGCCGCCATTTTGTATTTTTTTGGAAAAAAAAATACACAATATATTGTGACGCATATGACAATCAGTACTAGAATATTCTAGATAGTCCGAAACAGAGTACTAGAATATTCTATAAAGTAATGGAAAACTGGAGACTGTGAACAGTAGAACATTCAAGACTATGGAACGGACGGAAACGAAACGCCGAATCAGAATAAGGAAACGGTATAAATACGTCGCACACAGATCATGGAGACGAGTAAGAAGTAGAAAGTGAAGCAAGCGATAAGTGCGGAAGTAGAAAGTAATAAGTAAGAAAGCGAGAGTAAAATACGCGATAAGTGAAGAAATCGTTAATTGTACAGTAAAAAGTAACGGTTGTTATTAACGGACTAATAAAGTGTCACATTAATTCAAAATCGATTTAACGGCTCCTATTTATTTTAAATAATTAAACCAGCGAACCCTAAGCTCGCTACAATATACATAAACATGTGGTAAACTTCGATTTATTAATAATACATTTTTTCCCATACAAAAAAAAATACCAAACAAGTGGTCGGATTTCGGCTCCAAAGTGCCATAACCATTAAACACAGTTGCACTCTATTTTAAAAAGCAAAACTCTAAAAAACTTGATTTAGTTAGTATAAATATTAAACACACAATCCAGTACGTTTTTGTAATTAATTTATTTGGGATAAATTGCAACAAAATGGCGTGGAATTGAAAATATATGTATAAACTTCGTTATTCTTAAAAAGTTTATTTTATAATTTCGATTATAAAAGGAAAAGAAAAAATAAAGAGAATGAACCAACTTTGATATACATAAAAACTACAAAGTCTAATAAAAGGTACCTTAACATGAGCACCAATTTTGAAGAAATATATAAAATACAACAAACGTAACCTTTTTCACTAGCTTTAGAAAAAAAAAGTACATTGGCCAAACATCTAAATTATAATTATGAATATATATAATAAATGGAAGTTATCTTAAAAATATTTATGTAACAAAAATAGTTCCATATTTTGTGCGAATACCTAAAACGCACAAAGATTATTTTATTGTTGGTGCACTACTTTACACTACTTTGATTTACGTTATCCGTTTTGTCCACGTCCTTAAATAGTGTACAGATTAAAATATTATTTGAAAACTCTTTGTTTGCGAATTCAGAAAAAAAGCAATAGATATTGATTTCGTTAGGTATGTTGCCTTGCCTGTGTGTTTTGTATATTTGCCTAAGGTGGTTTTAAGGTAAATATATTTCTTTTAAAAATATGTAGATTCGAAAGAGTTTTGTAATTTGAATTTTTTTTTTTGTTAAGCTTTGCCGTTGTTTTTCCTTTTTTTGTTGATTGTAATTTTTAGTTAGACATACATTACCAAAAATCTGTCAACTTGTAACCCTTATATTCAAAAAGCAATTTAACAATTTTCTCTAAACTTTACTGGGATTAGTTAAATAGGTATTTAAATAAAACGTCAAAATTTGATATTGTGTTATTCACCACACTCAATTTCAATTGGTATATCTTCGGCACTAGGCGGCACCTCTACAATAGATTCTCGTCCCTTTCCAACGCCAACCCATCGAACAGGGATTTCTAATTGTTCTTCAATGAACCTCACATAGGCTCGTGCATGAGTCGGCAAATCGTTAAATTCCCGTACATCTTCGGTGCAGGTACACCAACCAGGCAATACTTCGTATTCTACTTCAACCTTTTCAAGTTCAGAAACTGTGCTTGGGAAATAGCCAATCCTTTTTCCGTTTAGTTTATAGCTGCAGAAGAATGGCTCAAAAATGACTGCATAAACACATAATTTGATTGAACTTACGCTATTCCGACATCAACTTCTCGAAGTGCGTCTAGGATATCAAGTTTCGTTACGCACAGACTAGTGTAACCGTTGACAAGCGATGTATATTTTAATAAAGGTATATCCAGCCATCCACATCGACGCTTCCTTTTAGTTGTAACACCAATTTCACAGCCTCTTGATTGAAGTAAATCACCGATTTCCTAAAATTTAATATTTTTTTAAAGTTATCGGATTCTAATATGAGTATTTTTAATTTTGTTTATTACGTTCAACTGTTCCGTGGGAAACGGACCATCACCAACACGTGTTGTGTAAGCTTTTACCACACCTATAACTTCACCAATTTTGTGAGGTGGCAAACCCAAGCCAGTTAGAACACCACCTATACTGCAATTGCTGCTAGTCACGTAAGGATACGTGCCAAAATCAATGTCTAACATAGCCGCATTCGCACCTTCAACCAGAATAGTCTTCTTCTGTTTCAAAGCTAAGTGCAGGAAACACACTGTGTCTTTTACAAACGGCCGCAACATATCAGCGTACTGTCTGTACCTAAAACGAAATATAATATTATATTAAATAGAGTTCACTTTTGTTTTGCATACATAGTTTGCATTCATTTATTTTTTTCATTAGGTGGAAGTTTAAAATGATGTTCTTTTTGAAGAAAATAAATACTGATCGAATTCTGTTTGATAAAGGGAAAGGAGATTCCTTGTTTTGATAGGAGAATACATGGACACGAAAATTAATTAGCAGATGACCAACCACCAGTATGTTCAGCTCTTTTTTGGAGTTCAACTTCCATATTTGGTCAGGCACATCCAAAACTGCCCAACACTTGCTCGATAGGATGCAAAAACGAGCAGTGAAATTTATTGGGGACCCAGCTGAGTCGATCGATTCCGTCATTAGAACATAGGCGCAACGTATCATGCATATCTCGCTTCTATAGGTATTGTCACGGTCGTTGCTCAACTGAACTTGCTGAATGTGTTCCGCCTCCTCAGATATTTTCCCGCGATAGCCGTCAATGTGAGAATGCGCATCAGTTCACGTTGAAAGTCAACTTCACGCGCACAAACGAACAGAGTCAATCAACTCGTCAGTGAGTCCAGTTATAGATGGTCATTCCGACAACACACTGGACCTGTGGGGTTTAAAGTATGGATGCCGACGTACGGCACGGGGTTCACTCTCACCCACCGACATAAATCCGGGAAACGGCGAATAGTTGCGGGTAATAGCGAGCCAGGGAACAGTCACCACTGGGCCGGTTTAGATCGTTTGCAATTATTCCAAAAGTTTGATTGATTGGGTCATACATTGAAGTTATTCACTGGCGGCCATCCACTAGATGTTCACACTTCGGGCACGTTGCGAGCACTTGAAAACCTGATGCGAAACCGTCATCCGCAAGGAGGAAAGGCCACAAATGAAACACCCGGACTTCGTTTAACTCAGTCTTTTATTTGTTCAGTTTTTCATATGTTTATTTATCGATTAATTCCCCTTTCTATTTAGGATTGCTCTAGTACTATATTTCATTTAACCACGATTCCGAGAGCACTTAGTTTTGGTTTGGGTTTGATTCCCTAAACGACATTTTTGCAATTCAACTCGATTAACAACGAATGTAGACTTTCGAAAATAACGTCTCGAGACACTTCACGACCTCCGGCATCTGGTGGTTGGGTAAATCCGCATGCTCCTAACAGTGACCCGAGTTGCGCCGCACTATATTACAAAAGGCGGTTTGATACGCGAGGATTGCCAAACGCAAGGCGGCCAAAACGTGCGTCAGGTTCTGACGACCGACTTCCGAAATACACTACGTCAACACCGACTGAGTGGAACCAATGGAGAAATTGAAGCTGAACGAAATGCTTCCAGGCGGCGGTGTGGCCCTGATGGCGGTTGGATCTCGACTGACTACTTAAAGGCAAGAAAAGGTTCATCACGTCGTGGCAGTGGAGTCATAGCTTAATAGTCTCACTGCCACGTGCTCGGAACTTGGAAGGGATTGCTATGTTTGCATAGGGAATTCAGTTCCAGCGAATCCTCGCCGTATAAGCTGAGTTGAATTCGTTGGTTGTATATACCGGGGAATTGGTTTCGGCAGCATAGCCAAGTGTGATCAAGGGTCTTGATCGTTGTGATTGTTTCGTGGAAAATTAGCTGTCGCGTGGTTGCAAGCGAGAAGTGTAGTTTAAGGAGAAAATGAACCGAAACGGTTTTCGGGGGAAATTGGAATTGCTTGGGTGCGAGCAAGGAATATCATTTAGGTAAGATATTAACCGAAACAATTTAGGGGAAATGTATGCGGCTCGGTATAGTTGGTGGCGATAGTTAATGTTCCGTTGTAGGTTTGAATATGCGTTTTATTACAGCATATGAATTTCGGGGGAAATTGGGATTGCTTGGTCGCAAAGAAGGAATATAACTTACGTAAAGAGTTAACCGAAGCAATTTTGGGGAAATGTATGTGGGGTGATGTAATTGAGGGAAATGATTAATATTCCTTTGTAAATTGGAATATGCATTTATTTCAGCTTGGGAAATGGGTTCCTGGTAAATTGGCATAAATAAAATGCATGCAATTGCGGGTTGGGGGCGGATGCTGTTGCATATTCGGATGGATGCGCTTGCAGGTTGTGCATGGTTGCGAATGTGTATTGCGGGTTTTGGATGGAGAGGTGAGGCGCTGTTGGCGGTCAAGATTGGTTGGCATTGTGGGTTGGTTCTCCATGTGGTATAGAGAACCCCCACAGACCTGTTTATCACCTCCCACCCAAATAAATATACAATTGAAGTTTCTTCGCCCTTGGGCACTTTAGATCACTGTGTCGTGTCAGCTAAATTCTCCCTAACCAACAGCAACGCTAACGAGAAAACTCCCAAAAGAACAGTATGGTTCTGTGAGAAGCCAACTGGGAAGGTCCGAACGACTTTTTCGGAAAGTTAAATTGGTCGTTATTTTTCCTCAATAATGATGTTGACTCTATAGCCGACACATTGACAGACAGGATTCTGTTTGGCAAGCGAATCTTTACTCCACAGAGAGGAAAGAATATCAAATCCAAAATATGTGGTTCGATTCCAGCTGCAGAAAAGCCATTAAGGCTAAAGAGTTGAGCTTCCGGTTGTATAAATCGAACAATACTGAGGAAAACCGGAAAAGATTTAAGAGGACTAGAAATGACTGCAATACGTATATTCAACGCGCAAAGTTCTTACATGACCAGAGAGTGAGACAAAAAATACTACCCTCTCCCATAGGTAATGGAAGTTTTTGGGCATTTGTAAAGAACATTCAAAACTCGGTCTCTTCATCCATTCCATCGCTTATAGTCGATGACAGACCAGTCACGAGCGCAGTAGAGAAGGCGAATCTACTTGCTGCACATTTTGCAGCCAACTCAACGCTGCCTGATACATCAGGTCCGCCTCAACTTGAGCAGAAGCAGCACACCATGGTCCAGATTCACTTCCGACCGCGTATTGTTGCCCGCGCCCCCAAAGACCTAAGCGCAAGCAAATCCGCTGGTCCGGATGGCATTCCCCCCCAATCCTCTTGAAGAGATGTTCCTCTTCACTCGCTAAGCCACCGCGGAAACTCTTCCAATTGTCTTGTTCCACTGGCCGTTTCCCAAATAGATGGAAGTCAGTGAACATTCAGCCAATTCCCAAAAAGGGTGACAAATCATCCCTTTCTTCTTGTCGACCCATAGCACTAACTTCTATTCTTTCCAAGGTAATGGAATTGTGCCTAACACGGACACTCCGTTCACTTTCTCCTCCATCATCGCCGCGTAAAACACCGAACCGAGAGGATAAATGAAGAGGCACTTTTTATTTATCATAACAGGTTCTTATATTTCACAATACTCTTTTTTCTATTTTAGTTAGATTACACTGCACAAGAAAAATTACTTCTTACTCGTAACGCGCTTACTCGACTCTACACTGCGCGACTCCCTAACGCCGTAGTGAAGAGTGCTTTAACAAAAAACCCGGACGTCTTCAGCAGTCTCTTTACAACCTGCCTTCAAACAGGACAATTTCCCAAACGCTGGAAAAAACAGCGGCTTGTGCTTATTCCAAAAGGAGTCAAGAATCCAGAGGCGCCGTCGTCTTATCGTCCGTTGTGCATGTTGGACACGACAAGAAACTGCTTGAGCGAGTAATTGCCACTCACCTGGAACAATTCACTGAGGGGACATCGGGGCTCTCTGAATCGCAGTATGGATTCCGGAAAGAAAGATCAACCGGTAAGGCACTATCTGTGGTGTGCGACATCGCTCGCAATGCGATAGCTGGAGCACGATGGCTAGGGGGTACAAAGAAATACTGCGCGGTGGTGACGCTAGATGGTGGTGTGCTCAGGGTCAATGTACCGGAGAGAGTTAGAATCATTGGGTATGCAGATGATTTGGCAATAGTCGCCATAGCTAAACATCTAGATGGCCTGGAGAATATTTGCTCCCAAGCAATCCAGAGCATTCAATGCTGGCTAGATATGACTGGACTGAAACTAGCTGGACATAAGACGGAGGCAGTCTTAATAAGCAGCCGCAAGAAAGTTGAACACCTTGATTTGGAAATAGAAGGACAAATAATCAGATCCAGTCCTTATATTAAATATCTTGGTGTTATACTCGACAACAGGTTGAGCTTCAAGGAACACCTGAGGAAAACGAGTGAAAAAACGGCAAGAGTATGCAAAGTTTTAGCGAGACTGCTAGCCAATGTTGGAGGACCCCGGCCCCACATAAGGAAACTCATAACCAGTGTCAACATCTCCATTATAATGTATGCAAGTCACATATGGGCAGGAGCCGCACAGTATAAGTCGTACATGAGGGGAGTGAATTCCGCACATAGACTGGCGTCACTAAGAGTATGTTGTGCATTCCGAACGGTATCCGAAGATTCGTGAGATTCGAGACCGCACCAACGATTTTGGAGAGACATATGACACGGACAGTTACTCCGGGAGGAGTAATAGAATACATGCTTAGTTCAAAACAGGCATGGTCCGTAACAAATGGTATTCTCTGTGAAATGATGCAGCAGTTGCGACACGACGAGCGGAGTAACAGGTAAACTCCGTCCCGCCCCGCGATGGAATATCTAAAAGAAAGTTCCACGGGGATCAACGGGAGTATGAGCCTGGCGGGAGGTAGTTTTAGCCGGTAAGAGTCCGGCATGCCTCTGGATCGGTCAGCGGTATCTTTTGAAGATTTTACACCTTCCTACCGAAAACAAAAAAGAAAAAACTAAAAAAAAAAAAAAAAAAAAAAAAAAAAAAAAAAAAAAAAAACATGAGGTGAAAATTTCCACATTCTGTGGTTCGGCTAAAGAATGGGGAGTACCGTGGCGGTTCCGTGCTAAATACCATGAAGGGCCTTACAATATTCATAATGGGGAGTACCGTGGCGGTTCCGTGCTAAATAACCCTGAAGGGGCTTACAATATTTATAATTTCTTTTTTGCTGTTGATGATCACCACTTTAAATTAATTTATTGTTTGTTACTTTATTTAACGATAAAAGGATCTTATATTTCACTTAGGGGATTATTCTTTTAGTTTTAAATGTATATCAAAATCGAACAACACATAAAATGACAGATTTTAATCAGTACTTTCACCAACTTTAACTATGGTTACTTGTACAACGCGAACACGACCCCGGTATATATTTGCGCGTCTCCGCAGTGACGGAGAGCGGGAGCGGCATGACCATTGTGATCAGCGGATGGAATTCGACTCAACGATATTCAATCGTTGTCGAAAGAAATTCAGCCAGTGAAACTGGCTCTTTAAATTAAGGATGCATTTCCTGTTCCAAGAGAGACATAAAGTCTCTCTTTGGGGTAACCAAACAGATCTCATACAGAAGATCGCCACGGTACACATGTATGTGTGTACATTGGTTTTTTTATGGATCAAAGCCATGGGAAAGAATCTAAACAAAGAAAGGGAAAATGTGCATTCATGGGATGCGAGTCCGGTAAAGCAAACAAAACCGAAGCTCGTCGGATGCTAATTGGATCTTTGTTTGAGATGTGCGTCGCGGCTATGAGGGATGTATTCAGGGCAATGACAATACAAAGGGAAAAACGACCTATGCATCGTTCGATAATGAGGGCCAGCTGGATAAATAGCAGCCACTCATTAAATGAAAACTGCTTTTAGGATACCACAAACGATATGGATTGTTTATGGTATCGCCAGGAAGCCTAGATGCGTAAAGCAGTTAAGGTGCTAATGCGATTGCATTGCGAAATTATGTGATTGGGTGCGAGTTATGGGTTTTTATTTTTTAGGTAAGTGAACCGTGGGGTTTGGCGGAGCCGTCACAGTACCCCCCCCCCCCCCCCTCCCGCGCGGGTACGGTGGGTGGCGGAGCGACCACCTCGGTCAGTGGATGAAATTCGACTCAATGAGTCGAGCGAGTTTTTCCGAGAGACAAAGTGTTTCTCTCGTGTTAAAAACAAGGAAGACTTGGCAATGTATGTGTATGTGTGAGTGAAGATCACATTGGTTTTTTTTTCATACACAAGGTCATGGGAATGAACCTGAAACAAAGAAAGGAAAAAGGGAACGTGGAGGTCTTTGTTTATGTGTGAGGTTACTGGGAAACGAATCCAGAACTATTTAGGATAAAAGGAATTTATGGCCTGAGAGTTCAACTGAGTAAACATTAGGTGGTAGGTTCATTTGGGATACTAGGATGATTGAATCGTTTGCGTATCACCAGAAGGCCTGCTGAAGGACAGCGGTCTTTTGTTTACTCATGGTGTGTTAGGGAAACAGTCTCATGGATGGTGCTAATTACACGCAGCTGGTGTTGGACTATTTATCGCTGGCTAAAAGGGTCGACAGCCGATAGTTTTTATGTACACATATTGAGGCTGGGATTAGCCAACTCAAGGGTAAGATTCCCTGATATGCGGTCGTATAATATGCGAACCGATGAATTTTATTACAAGAAATTTATAATAAGGCAAGAAAGAACTCTTACAGGAATTTGTATGCGAGGGGAATGCAAGAAAAGGTAAGAATTATTTTACTGAAGCTTTTTAGATTATACCTTAGATAATCCTAGATGCGTAAAGCATTTAAGGTGCTAATGCGATTGCATTAGCGAAATTATGTGATTGGATGGGAGTTATGGGGTTTTTTTTAGGTAAGTGAACCGTGGGGTTTGGGGGAACAGCCACAGAATCACTTATCAACCGTCAACTTTCGAAATATATGGAATCAAACGACATCCTCAATGACTGCCAATATGGTTTTTGTAGCAACAGGTCCACAGGAGATTTGATGGCGTACCTTAACGAAAAGTGGAACCATTCCATCCATTACTTCGGCGAAAGCAAGGTTGTAGCACTGGATATCTCGAAAGCCTTCGACAGAGTTTGACATCGAGCCCCTTTATCAAAATAACATTCATATGGAGTGGACAATTCCCTGATCCAATCGATAAGAGACTGTCAAATCTGCCTCCCATCAAATTAATGCAGGTGTTCAGCAAGGTTATGTACTCTTACCCACTCTCTTCTTCATCTTTATAAATGATCTCTTGTCCACTACCCACAACCCAATCCACTTGTTTGCCGATGATAGCACATGGAGTTTCTCATACTCATATGAACATTCCCGGTCAAACTCTTCGAACGTCAATACCAATCAGCAGATTATGCTTAATGCACTGAATTCTGACCTCAATAAGATTTATCAATGGGGATTATTTAACCGATTAGAGTTCAATGCCTTAAAAAGTCAGTGCTGTCTCTTGTCGTCAAAGACGAACCCCAAAGTAAATTGGCGCAAGGCTAATAACCTTGGGGCAAGGTTAATAACTTTGCCCGGAAAAACAAATTATTATGGGCAGTTTAACAAGTCTCGGATAAGGACCGGATACCGTTGAAGAGACTTGCTAAATAAGGCCAAGACCGGACCCTGGTTGTATTGCCGATGATGATGATGATATTTCTTGTCGTCAAAAGTGAACCACAAAGTAAATATACTGTCGATGAACAGCACTTCCATCGACGAAGCCAAGGAACTATCAATACTCGGCACTCGAATTAATTCGACTGTTAATTGGAGTAACCACATTTTTGATGCTGCGAAAAGTCCGGCCAAATGCATGGGGAGATGCAAAAGATACTTCACTCCATCCAACCTGGCCAGTATTTACAAGGCGTATATTCGTCCCAAATTGGTGTTCAACTCTCATATTTGATCAAGCACATCCAAAACTGCGCTACACGTGCTCGATAGGATGCAAAAGCGAATTGAAACTTATTGGAGACTCAGCCATAAGTCGATCAATTCTGTCGTTAGAACACAGGCGCTACGTATCATGCCTATCTCTTTTCTATAGGTATTACCACGATCGTTGCTCAACTGAACTTGCTGAATGTGTTCCGCCTCCTCAGACATTTTCCCGCGATACCCGTCAATGTGAGAATGCGCATCAGTTCACGTTGAAAGTAAACTTCAGGCGCACAAACAAACATAGAGAGTCATTCTTTAGCCGAACCACACGAATGTGGAATGTTCTGGTGATCATGTGTTTCCTGGTCGTTGTGATGTACAGACAAGACCAATATACATCACTACCTCCTTTCCTTATCCACTTCTTCTCCATCCGCTCGCACTGTGGGCTGGACATGTGGCGCGAATGGGCAAGGATAGGACCGTGTGTAGAATTCTTGACGGTAGACCAACGGGAAAGAGACCGATAGGACGGCCGCGACGGAGATGGGAGGACAATATTATGTTTGACCTTGAGGAGATCGGATCAGATGGTCAAGCGTGGAAGGAGACTGCACAGAACAGGGAACGATGGCGAAGTCGAGTCGGTGAGGTCATGAATTTCCGGGTTCCTACAGGCCAATAAATAATAATAGTGTATTGAAGAATATTTCAAGGAACATTCGTAAAAAAGAGTTTCGACAATGGAAACAAAATAGATTTAAGGAAATATGTTTCTCAAACATAAATATAAAATAGGCTTCTCGTTACCTTGTTAATTCTTATTCACTATTGACCTACATTATAGGAAACAAAGGTATATGATTTGGCACATTGAAAGCACATTTCTCCAAAATAAATATAAACTGTATTTCTTACCTTGATAGTTCCTTTTCTACATTGACGCATATTGTAGGGAACAATCGTAAATGAGTTTCAACAATGGACACAAACCTAAACAAAATAATAGGAATTTAAATATATCATTTGAAATAATATTTCTTTCAACTTACTTCTCAGAGAACAATTTAAAATCGGCCAGGAGTTCACCTACTCGAATTCCATTACGTGAAGCTTTACTGGAATAAGCAGGACCAATACCCTTTTTAGTTGTACCTAGTGACTTGCCACCTTTTTCAGCCTCTTGCATGCCATCGACTAGTTGATGGAAATCGAAAACCAAATGTGCACGATCTGATATAACAAGCCGGTTTTGTAATCGAAGCAAGCCTTTCGCTTCGTTTTTTCTCAGCTCTTCAAACAAACTTGGTAGATGAATAACCACGCCATTGCCTGCAATTCATATCAAAATTCCAATTTGTCAAACATGAAAAAGGACTATAAAACGACCTTACGTCACAATAAAAAAACAAACATTTTTTCCGAGATTATCACAATCCACGGAATCTAATTATAACGTACTGAAAATAGTTTAATAGATGTAATTATTCATGTGGAACTTACTTGTCTCCGATTCGCGGGAAAAGTTACGATGTGGAACTATTTTCCTGGCATGTCTTTATTTACATAAAAGTGTCACCAACAACAACCATGGGCACGTTAAATCAACAAATAAATTGTATAAGGGAAATGTTCGCGTCAACTGTGACAAATTTCATTTCAAGGCTGGTTGGGATTGTGGGTCAAAGTCAGCACTGTTTGTTGGCGGGATTTCAATTTTCATCTCCTTTGAATATAGGTCTTTTTTGCGGGGCCTTTTGTTTTGCGCTTACACAAAAGTGAATATAGTGTAGAAAATTAGCAATGCTCTACGAGGGTAAAAGAAAAAGCCTCACAATGCAAGGCGATACGATCGCATAGGTAATTGCAATGGTGAAGATTACGAATGCCCCAACATATTGCAACAAATTGAACAATTCCAAGTTTAAGGACAGAAATGGCCGTTGGGATGTGCTTTGAAGGGGAAGGTTCGCTAATGGTCTAATAAAAATACATTTGATATTTCAATACAAAAAAAGCACTGGTTTATATATGATATTAATTGATGATGAAGATTCACGACAGACACAGCTAATAATACATGATTAAACAAACTTTATTAATATTAAAGCTCGTCTAAAGCTAGACGAAGACCAAGAGTTCTACACAGGTGTGCAAAGCGCTAATCTGACGGAAAGAGTCTTACAGAGTTAATACGCACGGGTTTCCCGCAAATGCTTTCTTAACGATGTTGTTTGCAGCCAGCGCTACCAACATCAAGTAGATGGTACTCGTTTGGCACATGTATGACGGCTCCAAGTCCGTAATGATCGCTATCGTACTCAAATGTGCGAAGACAATTTCGTGTAGTTACCTCGGTATCTGATAACTGAATTCAATCATCTGTCATAAATAAATCCAGGAAGGAGTTACCTCTTGGATAAGACGGCGTACTTGTAGCGTACAATTCTAGTTTATGCTCTATCGCATTTGTTTGCCACCAATCAAACAAGGCATTGCCTCTGGTGTTCGAGGTCAGATTGCCACAGGTACTGTGCTTGGCGTTAAAATCATCATCATCATCGGTACTACAAACGGGATCTGGTTTTGGCCTTATTTAGCAAGTCTCTCCACCGGTCCCGATTTCGAGTCGATGTGATCCAGTTTGGTACTCCCAGGCTCTGGACGTCCTGGTCTACGCCATCCGTCCATCGCAGACAAAGTTCGCCGCGATGTTTCCTTTCATACATCCTGCCACAAAGGACTTTCGGGCAGGCTCCTCTTCGCTCATTCCAGCTAGGTGACCCTGTAGGGGTTCTTAAAGCTCACATGAAGAACCCCCCATATTCGCAACCCATTTTTGCTTTACCAGCACCAGCACACAGCCTGTAAACCTTTCCTTTCCGTAAGAAATTAATGCACCTAGGGCATTGCATTAAACTCACTATAAGAATCCCTTCATCCATGCATCCAATGCATTTCATAAATTCCCTGAAAGAATTTATCAAGTACTTACCCATCATAACTATCTTCTGAAAGGAATTCACCAAGGCCAAACACAATATCCCTGAAAAGAAAACTTATCGGTTCACATATAATATAACCGCATAATCAGAAAATCTTAACCTTGAGTTGGCTATTCCCAGCCTTACATGTGTCTTACATACACATTGGCTGGCGATTCCATTGTCCAACGGCCAAAGTTGCGTCGGGCAGCTTGTTTGTTCAGCTGGAATATACCCGACCACGATCCCTCGTCTAAACGAATAAACAATCACCAATTTCGTTCTTTGCCACAAAGAATTACCCTGCATATACAAATGCAAGCAAGGGATTCGTTTCGGCTACCGACCCAAGATACATAATTTGTATGAGTAGATTAAGAAATGTATGGATAATTAAGTGATTGATTGGGAGTATAATTTCGACAATAAAGCAATCAAATACCTGAAACATTTTTGATTCAACTACTGCGGCGCTATACGCCATAAACTTTAAGCGGGCTGCGCTACATACAGCACAATTATGGAAATAGAATTTTAGTCAGTTATTTTGTTAGCAATACTTTGAAAGCCTGCTCAATGTACGCACCCATCAACCACAAATAAATGCATCAAGCGTACATACAGCCGAGCCTCAAATCCCAGAGCCCTCTCTCAACGAATTTGTAGACGCAATAAATCGATTGGAAAACAACAAAGCGCCCGGAGTCGACTGCATACCGGCAGAGCTTGTGAAGCATGGAAAGAGGCAACCGCTCGAAAGATCCACCAACTGATCAAAACAAGATGGGATAAGGAAGGCATTCCGGAAAAATGGAAAACCTCAATAGTCGTTCCCATTTTCAAAAAAGGCGACAGATCTGACTACGAAAATTACAGAGTAATATCAATGCTCCCAACCACATACAAAATATTAACAAATGTCATTCTGGCGAGAATCACACCGTACGCAGAAGAAATACTGGAAGACTACCAATGTGGTTTCCGTAGGAACCGGTCAACAAGCGACCAAATGTTCACAATAAGACAACTGCTGGAAAAGAAGTGGGAATACGGAGAGACTGTTCACCAACTGTTCGTTGACTTCAAAAAAGCCTACGACTCAGTCGCGAGGCAAAGACTCTACCATATTGTAGTTGAGCTGGGAATCCCGAAAAATATGCCGCCCTCATTCAAATTTGTATGAACGAAAACAAAGGGCGAGTTAGAATAGAAAACCACCTCTCAGAACCATTTGAAATCCGGGACGGACTAAAGCAGAGAGATGGTCTATCACCGTGTCTTTTCAACCTTGTGCTCGAGTATGTCATCAGAAAGGTACAAGACGACAACATGGCCGGATCATCCCTGAACGGGCTCACACAAGTGCTCGCATATGCGAATGACATCGCCGTTCTGGGCGATAATCTAGAAACTGTTAGTAAAAACTGTGAAATCATCATGCCAACGGCAGAAGAGGTGGGCCTAGAAATAAATGAAGATAAAACAAAATACATGATTACGACGAGAGCAGGTCGACCTCAAGGAACACATATAAACATCAGAGGTAAGATATTTGAAAAAGTTAAAGAATTTAAATATCTGGGCACAATACTGACGGCCAGGAACGAAATGTCGAAGGAAATTAACAAAAGACTGCATTCCGGCAACGCTAGTTGGCATGCAGTCAGTAAACTGCTGAAATCCAGACTGCCATCACGTAACATAAAGCTCCGTGTCTATAGAACCATAATCATGCTGATTGCTCTATATGGTCATTACACAAAACGGGAATAAAACAAATTCCGGGTATTCGAGAATAAAGTTTAAGGGGTATCTTTGGCGGTAAATATGACGAGGAGGCAGGACAATGGAGGAAACTCCATAACCACGAATTGCAAGAGCTATATCGCAAACCTACAATAGTGAGAGTAATCAAGTCGCGAAGATTAAGATGGGCCGAGCACGTGGAGCGAATGGGCAACGATAGGACCGTGTGTAGAATTCTTGACGGTAGACCAACGGGAAAGAGACCGGCCGGACGCCCACGACGGAGATGGGAGGAAAATGTTAGGTTTGACTTTGAGGTGGTCGGATCGAATGGTCAAGCGTTGAAGGAGAGTGCACGGGACAGGGAACGATGGCGGACTCGATGGTCGAGTCGGTGAGGTCATGAACTTCCGGGTTCCTACAGGCCAATAAATAATAATAATAATAAAATAATAATATTTTGTTAGACTGAATATTACGACATACATATTGCATGGCGAATGCAATAAGCAACTTAATGGCATTACTCCCTTTATAACATTACATTGCTTACACCAATTAACGACACGGCCCAAAACACCACACATGCTTTATAGATTCCTCTAAAAAGTCAAAGGCATCTATTTGTAGTCGCTGCTTACGCTCCTGAATCTGTTCAGGGTACACAACTTATCAGTGAAATCGATACGCTTTTCCGAAGTCTCGAGTTAGATTTGGAAAACAATTACTTTTTAATGGTGGGTGATTTTAACGCGCCTGAACGTAAGAATGCTGCATACCGGGCAATGCAGCAGTCTCATAAGACGGGGGTACGCGAGGAGAAATACAAAGAGCTCAGAGGATCTGAAAAAAGACTTCACAGACAAAAGAAAAGTGCCTGGGAAAAAACCATGTCTGTGAAATAGAGAAAAGTAGAGAGCGATGTCCGCACCAGGCGCGGGAGTTCTACCAAATAATCCGCAGTATGGCGCGATACACAGCACGCTGCACCTACTGCAAGGATAAAGGGGGTAATCTGATAACCGATACTAAAGACATGCGGGAGGGATGGGAAGTGCACTTCAATGAATTGCTAAATGGTCAGCTCACAGAAGAATTGGAGGCTCCACCAATGCAAAATCAAGACCAAATGCTGCCACCACCAAGCATTTAAGAAACATTAGAAGCCATAAGAGAGCTCAAATCAAATAAAGCCCCCAGAGCTGATGGCATACCAGCTGAGCTGATCAAACAAAGAGGAACAGCGTTACATCACGCAAATTCATGAGATCGTGTTGCACATATGGGAGCAAGAGGAGATGCCGGAAGATTGGCGTCGTGGAATAATTTGCCCCATACATAAGAAGGAAAATATCACAGTGTGCAGCAACTATAGGGATTTAACATTGCTGAGTACCGCCTATAAGATACTCTCCACTATCCTACAAGATCGGATAATCCCATAGGCTAAAGTCATCATTGCTCAATATCAGTGTGGCTTCATCCCAGCAAAACAGCGATTGATCAGATATTCACCCTTAGGCAGGCGATGGAAAAATGTCTGGAATTTATAATTCCATTACATCAGCTATTCATAAACTTTAAGGACACGTACGACAGCATAGCCAGGGTAGAACTATATAATGCCATGAGAGCGTTCGGCATTCCAAACAAATTGATACGACTTTGTAGGTTGACCATGACCAACGTAACTAGTCAGGTAAAACTATCGGGATTGCTGTCCAAACCAATAAACATCTATAATGGACACCGACAAGGGGACGGTCTGGCCTGCCTCCTCTTCAACCTGGCGTTGGAGAAAGCAATCCGTGACTCTGGCGTTACAACAAGAGGGACTATTGTCACCAAGTCCAGCCAGATACTTGCCTACGCAGATGACATCGACATCATCGGTAGAACCGAATCGGCGGTATAGGAATCCTTCACCCAGATCGAGCAGGCGGCACAATAACTGGGACTGCACATTAATGAGGGAAAAACTAAGTACATGGTGGCAACTTCTGCGAAGAGAAGACCTAACGTTGGTCAAACTATCAGGGTAGTGGAGCACGAATTTGAAGTAGTGCAATCCTTTACCTACCTTGGGTCAATAGTATCAGCCGATAACAATATGGAAGAAGAAATACGCGAACGGCTGATTAAATCCAACAAAGCCTACTATGGTCTATCATCATCATCATCGGCACTACAACCGGGAACCGGTCTTGGCCTTATTTAGCAAGTCCTGAGGCTTGTTAAATTTTCCATAATGATTTATTTTTTCTGGGCAAGGTCATTAATCTTGCGCCAGGGGCTCCCCGACGGGGAATCGAACCCCGGTCTCCCGGGTGACAGGCGGGTGTACTAACCACTATACTATCGAGGAGCCCGCTATGGTCTATCAAGGCTCTTTAAATCCCGAAATTTATCCAGAACATCCAAGCTACTACTGTACAAGACCATGGTCTTACCAGTACTCTTGTATAGATCCGAGACCTGGGTGCTCAATAAAAGGCACTCTGAACTCTTAGCTGCGTTCGAGAGCAAGGTCTTAAGGAGAATTGTTGGCCCCGTATGTGAGGGAGGACGATTCCGGAGACGCTACAACCATAAGTTGTACGCAATCTAAATCGGGACCGGTGGAGAGATTTGTTAAATAAGGCCAAGACCGGATCCCGGTTGTAGTGCCGATGATGATGATGATTTTAACGCCAAGCACAGTGCCTGGGGCAATCTGACCTCGAACACCAGAGGCAATGCCTTGTTTGATTGGTGGCAAACAAATGCGATAGAGCATAAACTAGAATTGTACGCTACAAGTACGCCGTCTTATCCAAGAGGTAACTCCTTCCTGGATTTATTTATGACAGATGATTGAATTCAGTTATCAGATACCGAGGTAACTACACGAAATTGTCTTCGCACATTTGAGTACAATAGCGATCATTACGGACTTGGAGCCGTCATACATGTGCCAAACGAGTACCATCTACTTGAGCAGTACGACCAGGTACACTCTTTTGATTTCCGAAAAGCACATTGGTCGCGTTTCGATTGCATAGTAAAAAGAGAAATACGCAACATTGGCATAGACCCACCGACTAATAGAAACCTCCGTAATGATGAAATCGATTATTACCTCCTAACTATGAACGATATTGTTACTAACACAATGAATCGTTCCATCCCCAAAGTAGCTCATATGGATGGCTATACCCACCGATACAGAAATGCAACTATCGATGCTTTGTATAGGCAAAAGAGCACCCTGCTCTCAAAGCTGAAATTGTGCTATAGGCAGTTCAGTGACCCAAATAGCAATGAAATCAAAACCATCAAGTCCTTGATTAAAAATCTTCAAAAACTGATCCGGGATAATTACCGAGGAGTGGAGCAACAGAATTCGAGCTGTCCAAGCAAACGGACCGAACATGTTTTCACAAATCAAGTAAATATGTCGAAGAAAAGAACACAATGACATTCTCTGTCTCCGAATTCCACGGACTCCCGAGAATTGTCAGATACTGCTGAACGCAGGACTCACCTTAGAGCACATCAACTCCAATGATGAAGTAATAATAGTCGAAGATCCGCAAAAGAAAGCGAATTCAATTGGAGCCTGTTTCGAAGCAGTGTACACAGTTAACGAATCAGTTCATGCTAACACTGAAATTGAAAGCAGTGCCCGTCAAAGACATTGCTCGCGGCGCAATCAACTTCACAACTGGCGATCCGAAAACCGTAGTTTCATCACATTCGGCGAAAATAATATAGCGGATTCTCCCGTCAGAAATGAAAATACAAATATGTTTGTGCGCAAGGATGAACTTAGAAACATACTTAGCTCAATAAAAAATAAGAAATCATCTGGAATAGATAGCATTCCAAATGTGGTTCTAAGGCATTTGCCTCGCGAAGCAGTGAACATATACACTACTTTGTTTAACAACGCTCTAAACAATGCACACTATCCAACCCATTGGAAGACTGCAGTAGTCCACCCTATCCCCAAAAAGGGTAAGGATAAGAGCAATCCAGCTAATCTGCGCTCGATCAGCCTGCTTCCCAACATCAGCAAGGTATTCGAAAAAATTATAAACAAAGCACTGATAGGTTGGTGTGATGAAAACGATATCATCCCCAACAACCAGTTTGGCTTTCGAGCGCGACATGATACAGTTCATGCAGCGACGAAACTTGTTTCCGATATACAGTGGAACAAGGCAAAGCGACAATGCACAGGCGCCTGCTTGGTTGACTTTGAAAAGGCTTTCGACACCGTATGGTTAGAAGGACTTGTCTATAAGTTAACAAACCTGGGTATGCCGCAATATTTGTTATACATCATTTACGATATGATAATGGACAAACATTTTGTGGTGAAATGCGGGGACATACTCTCCAACAAGACCTTCCAAATTAAAAATGGCTTACGGCAGGGAGCTGTGAATTCTCCCATTCTATTCAATATTTACACTAGTGATCTAGTGAGTTCTCTCGAAAACACCATTGCGTACGCCGATGACATAGTGGTGTACAGAACAGGAGGACAAATAGACGTCATCAATAGGCACCTCCAAGATGACTTCAACAAAATAAAACAATTTTGCGACGACTGGAAATTAAAGATTAATTTCCAGAAGACCGAGACTATCCTTTTCAGAACGCCCCTATCCAGGGCCTCGAGGGATACAAAATACAACTGGAAACACTTTTCTATTGTAGGTAACAATAACCTTCCACTGCCAGTGAAAACTGTAGTTAGATACCTTGGTATCTGGCTAGACCAGTATTTATATTTTGACAAGCACGTAGCAGCGTCCCTCTCCGCAGCTAAAAGTGCATATTCTATGACAAGAAGTCTATTCCGGAGTAGTCTTCTTGACCCCAGAGTCAAAATAATTTCGTACTCGGCATTCATCCGACCAGTTTTGATTTATGGATGTCCAGTATGGTATAATATATCTCCACTTTATATGGAGAAGTTTCGTGTGTTGGAACGGCAGTGTTTGCGTTCCTGCCTCGGACTTTATAGAACACCAGAGGCCAACAAAATCCTGTATAACAAATCAGGGTTAAATAGGATACACAATTTCATTACATTAAAAAAAAATAATAAAAAAATAAATAAATAAATAAATAAATAAGATTAAAAAAAAATAAAAAATACATATAGATGTATACGAGGAGTGCCTCTAATATATTACTTATTTAATGTTTATATATATATAAGAAAAAACAACAACAAAAATGTACGCCGAAAGGCATAAATATAAAATCAATTTATACTGTGTAATTTAGAGAGCTCGCATAGAGCCAGTAAGTTAATTTAAGGACTGTAATTGTAAAATAGGGTTTAACATTCACCCCTAATATTATACATAATATGTAAAAATAATTAGGAAAATAAATGTGGTTTAAAACTAAACTAAACATGTATCTGGAGAGTACGCTCCAGAATGGGTTTATTCCCCCAGAAGCGTTCCCTTTCTTGGATAAAAAAGGCCTTATCCAAGACAAACATGAAGTCCCTATTATTTACCACGCTTCCCGTGATGCTTGGGATAAACGTATTCTCCATAGTAGTGAAATCTCTATCGCCCGAGATCGCATATATTTCAGCATGGTGATCAAGAGATAAATCCATAAAAGATAGAACCCAACCCAATTGGTGGCGGCTCAATAATGAAGAAGGGACTGAACGTCCCCAAATATAGAACGCATATCAGATGCAGCGCTTCCCTTTCCCATTGCCCTTTTGTTTGTTCTTATCCTTCCACTTTCTCTTAAAATACCCTTGTTGTTTTATTGGTTTTTCGTTTGGTTTTAATTCGCTTGTTTGTTAACTTCCCCATATTAAAAAAAAATTCTTTTATGTAATAGATATACACACTTATAAGTAAAAATGTTCTCTTATACACAGCTATGTTATATAATTTAAGTTAATTATAAACATAATTGTCGCAGCATGCTTGAATTGCCACATTTCCTGTTATGTGGATTTTCATTTCTATCCACCATCCTCCTAAATGTTATAATTCAATTTAATTTTTCTACTCCTTTGTAATATCACCTGCATGTTTGGTATCACTTTTATGTTCATAATCTAGTACATCCTTGCAATATCCTTTGTGTTACGGATTCGCCCTGGACACAACCGGTAAATTCGCAATTGAATGCTACCCGTGGCACCAACCTAGAAAATGTCAGCTGATTGTTAACATTTTAAATGTAATTCTGTTGGTTGTCAAACGACAATCATTTTTTACTTCCTTCTTCGTAAACTGATTGGCGACCACGGATCGCAAGATTATTAATCCAAGAAAATAACAGCAATCGTGTGAAATAAATTAAAGATTGTGACTCAAGTTTGAATCTTTAAGTGTGAAATAGTTTGCTTTTGATTTATTTTCTACAATTGTGGGTGGTTTCGAGCTGCATAGAATTTCTAATAAGGAACGTTCTATTTGTTATCCTGGTTTAATTCGTTTTAATACAACCCATCAACCAAAAATCAAAGTGATTATCACTGCATACAGACGGACAAGCAAGTTCATCAAATACATCCATTCCCGTCTGGAGGAGAATTACAGCTTGGACTGATACCAGCCCACTAGGTATTCTTTGCTATTTTCGCACATTAATTTCCAGATTATTTCAGAACCATCACTGCACGCCAGGAGACACCGTCCTGACGCCAGCACCCAGCCCACAACAAATCAAGAACCCTTGTTTGTGGAAGGTGTGTTCAACGCTTGTTGGACATACACGTTGCAACCACCATTTTGTTTGTTTCCTGTTAGTTTCAATATAAAATATGTAAATGAGTTCATTTTTCTTTCTATTCAAAAATCAGATTTGGAATCAGTTGTGTGTGATAAAAAATCTCGTAGTATTATCGTTGTCGATTTGCTAATTCGATTATTTGTTATTTCGTGTCGTGTCGCATGTACAATTTGAATGTGCGTAATTGAATCTGTTAGTCAATTACATCGAATAAAAAAGAGAATTAATAAACATTTGTTGTGTATCGTTATTATTTTGAATCGTCGTTCGTTTCTCCAAACTTTCGAATTTGCACGGTAAACGAATCGTGCTGAAAAATAACCACAAACAAAAAAAAAGCCGAAAGGCAAACACTTTAAGGCAAAAAAATTGTATAACTTAGAGAAGAAGAGCGAAGAGCCAGTAAGCTAATTAAAAATTTGTAATTTTATAAATAGGATTTAGCATGTATAATAATAAGACAAAATGTAATCTAAACAAAGATATAAATGCGTTTTTAAAGTAAAGTAAAAGTAAAAAAAGGACTCCGGTGGCTGAAAACGCACAAAGCAATTTGTTATTTTTTCTTTTTTTTTTTTCTGTCTCGTGTATTGATTTACTTGGGATGTCCATGCGTCCAACAAGACGTGTAGAACAGTTTTCCGAATGGTTTTCGAAATTCTGAGAAGAATGCCATACGGATCAGCAGATGATATACATTCAGTTCTTTGAGTGCTCGAGCAACAATATTTAATTATTTTCATAGAATGTTGTTTGCGTTCGAGTAAATGCGGTCATTAAGTATTATTTCCAGAGTTCATTCTTATTTAGAAGTGCAAGTTTTTTTTTTTAGAATATCTCCATTTCTGGTAATAATAAATCGATAGTATATCCTCGATAGTATAATGGTTAGTATACCCGCCTGTCACGCGGGAGACCGGGGTTCGATTCCCCGTCGGGGAGCCTCTGGCGCAAGACTAATGACCTTGCCCGGAAAAAACAAATCATTATCGAAAATTTAACAAGCCTCAGGACTTGCTAAATAAGGCCAAGACCGGTTCCCGGTTGTAGTGCCGATGATGATGATGATGATGGTAATAAGAATATGTTTCGAAAATACAATTCTGTCTTCTTTTTATCTACTACAGGTGAATTCATTGGCATTAGATTTGTCCGTGCTACTACTCCTATAATAAATAAAGTGCATTTTTGGCATTTATTACTTCCAAAAACGCAACCGAACTGCGGAGTCCCACTAAAAGATATGTAACGTTTGGGGCGGCCTTGACAGACCACTGTGCACAGAAATAGTTTGAAAAATTTCGTTCCGCATATGAAAGTCAAGAGTGGACGCCGAAGAGGTAGTTCCAAAGAGAATGATTTCAGCAATGTGAAGCCAAGTCAAGGAGTCAAGACAGACCGTCGATAAATGGGAGAAAGATTGCGCAGATTCTTAACGAAGGATATAGAACCGTTCCAAGGAACCACAACAGCTTGGTTACATTTTTCCCTTCAATGTTTTAAAAATACTTACAAACGCCATTAAACAAAACAAATGAGGAAATCTAAAAACGTTCAGTTTTCATAGTTTTCTGCATAAATTCCGAATACCTAGCGAGAAAAAAAAAAACAATGATTACACAAATAAAATTGTATCAGAATTTATTCGGCGCAAGGCTAATAACATTGCCCGCAAAAATAAATTATTATGGAACATTTAACAAGCCTCGACACTTGCTAAATAAGGCCAAGACCGGATCCCGGTTGTAGTGCCGATGATGATGATGAGAACTTATATTGTATAATGGCGTGTTCTGTTATCATCATAGATATTCCCTCCATATCTCCTTGATAAGAAAAAATTATATAGTGTAGCTACAAAATTTATCGCTTTTGATTAAAAAATTATACATCACATTGTCGTGCTCAAAACTCCTAAACCCCACAGAAGATACGAAAGTGAATTCCCCTAAATTTCACTAATCAGCACAACAACGAAAAGCAAAGGCAAAATGTGCTGATGAAACAATCACGTGCTGTATACAGTCATCGCTGGGTGTATAAACGTTCTAAACAATAATCATTCGAAAATTTGTTTACCATATTGATTCAGGGAATTTTCTCCCTTCGCAAAGTTACGTTAAGATAAAAAATGTCGGGATTTATTTATGCGCCCAACCAATGCAGTAGCTAGGCCGGCTTGTCGTAAGAGGCACACTCTAATTATTTAAATCATTCAATTTCTTGGATATTTAATATGCACCGGATATTGATATGATACAAGGGCAGTTTGATAAGTCAATCACACTTTGAATAAGAGATATTTTTTTCGGCAAATAAGCATTTTATTTCTCAAGATAGTTTGATAGTTTAGTGAGGGCAGAACTCTCATTTATTTAGCTTAATGCAAGCTTACATTAACTTAAATTAAATTAAATTAATATAATATAAAATTAATATAATATAGATAGCCTCCTTCTAGCTCCTCTCGAAATATCCTGGACCCATTCATTCTTATTAGCATCCGATATTTTGTCAGAAGATTTCCTTGCATCAATTTTGTATTTATTACACTTTTGACTGTTTAACCAAAGTGGTGGCATCTGCTATTTCTCTGCCACAAGAAGTCACTTTTTGTTTTTATTATTGATACATATCATGTCAAAATAAAAATTCCAAATTGAGACAAGACAGCACTCTTCCTCGGCTATGTAAAGATTTATTTATTGCAATGCGCTCGACGTAAAATCTTTAATTCATTGACTTTTCGTTTCTTTATTTCAAAGTGATTGACTTGTTTCTTTGAAATGCTTGCGTCGCAGGTGCATTATTTATCTACCCTAGATTTGGGCGAAAGTTTACACTGTGATTCCTATTCGATCGCTGGCACTTATTTACTACTTGAGGTGTGTATCATATTCCTAGGAAATTTATGTTTACGCAAGCGTCCATTCGTGGTCAACGATACCACAGTTATTTTTGGATATCTAAACGTCCTTGTTTTAATATCTAAATATTCTTTGTTTATCCCAAGTTTTACGCCGATGTGTACATGGGGTTACGGATTGATCGGCCCTTGTTTAATACTTTAGAATATGTGTATCAGGATCCCGGCAAATTGTGTTCCATTCGTGTCCATTCAAAAGATTTATCTAGTAAATCACATCAGTTAACTAATCATCAGAAAACTAAGTCACGGATCATTGTTGAATCTAAAGTTAAATTAGAAGAGTCGATTTAAAACCGCCGACGAAACAGCACGTGCGTTTCGGCCTCGTTATCCATACCATCGGATCAATTGTGCAATCCGTTTTGGGAATCTTAAATACACATAAGATACTCAATTGCACTATCGGTTCGAGCGAGAAGTCTTACTGTGGGATCCTAAACAAACAAACAGATCTTCACACACGCGTTCGAGTGCAGTGCAAAGTTTTCTGTGCGATTCTATGCAAATAAACAGATCTCCACACGCGCGTTATAGTGGTGTGAAAAGTGCGAGCATATACACATGAGTGATGTGCAGTGCGGGAAAACCTACCCATTTCATCTCTTGTGTCTGTTTTCCTTTTTTTCGCACCTCTGTTGCGTCCCTCAGGCATCGATACTCTCGATTGATTTATATTCTTTGGAGGGTTTTTGGTGTTTTCAGTGGCGTAATATTCGTCACGAAAGGGATGTGACCTGGATTTCGGCACGGATCTAATGGGGCACTTACTAAAAGGGGATAACACCTGTAGTGGTTGCTGTCGCTTTTCTATCGCCGGCTCCGACTTACATCCTTTTCTGATGCGGTATTGTTTTTCTGAGTCAACCCATTTCAATGAAACGCGAATTTCACGTTGATCTTTGAAACATCCGTGGCCTAAGATGCTATTTCTCCTGTGTCTGCCCAAGTCTGTAACCAGAAATAGGCAATCGTTGCACTTAGCGAGACTCAGGTAATAACTGATTCAGATATTTCTCATTTTACTACACCCGGATATAACTTAGTGCCTTTGTTCTTTCCACATCGTGGTATAGCCACATACGTACGACGAAGTGATATTGCTTGTCAGCTTCTGCCACAATATGGGCCCTGCTCTAAGTCAGAATTTAGTTACTTGTGGCTAAAACTTCACGTTCATATGCATATCAAACATTACCGCTTTCTTTACAGAAGCCCAAACTTGGATAGAAACGAATCCTTTAACGAATTTGATGCTCTATCTGATTCTATCGATAAGATCTTGACCCTATATCCCCACACTGAAATCGTTATTGCACGTGACTTCAATGTGCATAACTCTCAGTGGCTTCGCCACTCCGGACACACAACACCTGAGGGTCAGTATGTTCACCTCTTTGCTGAGTCAAATAATTTAACTCAACTCGTCAATGAGCCAAAACGGGTACCAGATATAGATGGTCACTCCACCAACACACTGGATCTGTTGCTCACCTCCCACCCAAACAAATACACAATTGAAGTTTCTCCGCCCTTGGATACTTCAGACCACTGTGTCGTGTCAGCTAAATTCCCTCTAACCAACAGCAACGCTTAGGAGAAAACTCCCAAAAGAACGGTATGGTTCTACGAGAAAGCCAACTGGGAAGATCTGAACGACTTTTTTCGAAAGTTAAATTTTTCGTTATTTTTCCTCAATAATGATGTTGACTCTATAGCGGACACAATGACAGACACGATTCTGTTTGGCAAGCGAACTGTAGGAATTTCACTTGGTTATATGCCGACCTTGGCAAGGTTCACCAAGTGTCCTAACTTACCCGGCGAAAACAATCCCGTAAAACCGAGTTCGATAGCACGCTGTTCCACAGTAGAAAGAAAAAACACGCTGCTGATGAGGTTGTGGTTATCTGCTCCTTTATTAACACTTGAATATTTTATTACACTTTCACAATGGTGTGGCTGATCTTGCACTAATTAACATGTAGTTGTCTCTCTGGTTACCACTTAGAGGAGGACCTCTGTACATGAATAAATGTGGCACTTAATTCTAGGGATCTCAAAATGTTAATAAACAGAAACGACGATCGTCTCCCTTTACTCTGTCTTCTCGTGACCGTCGCAACACTTCACCGAAAACCACCGCATTAGCAAAGTCTGCACTCTATAAGTTAGTCACTACTTATAAAAGGATGGTTCGTCCGCGCAGACTCTGTATTAATAAATTAACGGGTTATAAGAGTAATTTCTATTGGCGCGGAAAACTAACTGCGTCTCTATGCTTACAACACTCGTGGTGTGCCTCGACAACTTATCAAACTCGACTCCTTTAAAACTATTTGATCGACTGAACTACTTTGCGCGCGGATCACCTTGTTGGCTCGTGATGCGAGCTCTGGGTGGTCGAACCGTGGGAATAAAAATTCATTAAAAAGCATCTTTGGGATTTGGATGCATTTGGGATAATTACACAATGATGGTTGTGTTTACAACCATGCTAATTGCGTATTGCATTCCTATGGAGTCACGGGTCGAATTCCAGTGTGAGTATTTACACTGGCATTGAATTCGACTCTTGGCAGCTAGGCGCGAATTGCGCCGGTGCTTTGAGGATTGCATAAAAGCCGCCGTGAGTACTGGTGCAACATGAAAATCTGTTGCGCACGTGTGGGACAGTAAATGCAGGCAGACGGGGGTTCTGCTGATTGTTTTCATAATCCACTTCGGTTATCTAGTATGGCAACCGAAATGTTTTCCTTTTAGAACAATGCTGAGATGCATTGATGTATGCGGTACTGGCGTACCGAATTTCTTCTAGGGAAAATTGATATACCGCGTTAACTGCGTGAATGTCCTTGATGGGCAGATGCTTGATGGATGCGATTTGCATAATCGAAAGGTAATGCAATCGGTGGGAGAATGCTTGGGGAAGTTATTGCGCTTGCATGGTAAAAATGATGAAATTAGTGGAGCTTTAGGAAGGAAGATTTGAAGGTAGGTTGAAAAAGGTAGCAGTGGTGTTAGTAGAAACGCCACAGAACCTTTATTCCACCAACCCAAGAAAAATATGTGCTTCGATTCCGAGTGCAGAGAAGCCATTAAGGCTAAAGAGTTGAGCTTCCGGTTGTATAAATCAAACAATATTGAGGAAAACCGGAAAAGATTTAAGAGAGCTAGAAATGACTGCAATGCGTATATACAACGCGCACGTTCTCACATGACCTGAGTGAGACAAGAAATACTACACTCTCCCACAGGTAGTAGAAGCTTCTGGGCATTCGTGAAAAACATTCAAAACTCAGTCTCTTCATTTATTCCATCGCTTATAGCCGATGACAAACCAGTCACCACTGCAATAGAGAAGGCGAATCTACTTGCTGCACATTTTGCAAGCAAGTCAACGCGGCCTGATACCACATCAGTTCCCCCTCAACTTGAGCAGCATACCATGAGCCAGATTCACTTCCGAACGCATACTGTTGCCCGCGGACTCAAATCCTCTTGAAGATATGTTCCTCTTCACACGCTAAGCCACTGCGGAAACTCTTCCATTTGTCTTTTCTACTGGCCGTTTCCCAAATAGATGGAAGTCAGCAAACATTCAGCCAATTCCCAAAAAGGGTGACAAATCATCCCTTTCTTCGTATCGACCCTTAGCACTAACTTCTACTCTCTCCAATGTAATGGAATCACTTATCAACCGTCAACTTTCGAAATATCTGGAATCAAATGACCTCCCCAATGACCGCCAATATGGCTTTCGTAACAACAGGTCCACAGGAGATCTGATGCCGTACCTTACCGAAATGTGGAGCCATTCCATCCACTACCTCGGTGAAAGCAAGGTAGTCGCATTGGATATTTTAAAAGCCTTCGATCGACTTTGGTATCCAGCTCTTTTGTCAAAATTACATTCATATGGAGTGGACAATTCCCTGACCCAATGAATAAGAGACTATCTTTCAGTCCGTTCAATCCAAGTGGTTCTTGATGGTGTCAAATCTGTCTCCCATCAAATTAATGCAGGTGTTCCCCAAGGTTCTGTTCTCTCACCCACTCTCTTCCTCATCTTTATAAATGATCTCTTGTCAATTATTCACACCCAATTCACTCGTTTGGTGATGATAGCACGTTGAGTTTCTCATACTCATACGAACACTCCCATCCAAACTCTTCGAACGTCACTACCAACCAACAACTTATGCTTGATACATTAAATTCAGATCTCAACAAGATATATCAGTGGAGATTATTTAACCGAGTACAATTCAATGCCCAAAAAATTCAGTGCTGCCTTTTGTCGTCAAAGGCGAGCCCCAAAGTAAATACACTGTCGATGAACGGCACTTGCATCGACGAAGCCAAGGAACTATTAATCCTCGGCACTCGAATTAATTCGACTCTTAACTAGAATAACCACATATTTGAAGTTGCGAAAAGTGCGGCCAAACACATTGGGTTCCTTAAGAGATGCAAAAAATATTTCAGTCCATCCAATCTGGTTACTATTGTCCCAAAATGTAGTTCAACGCTCATATTCGGTCAGGCGCATCCAAAACTGCACTACACGTGCTCGACAGGATGCAAAAACGAGCAGTGAAACTTATTGGGGACTCAGTCGTAAGTCGATCGATTCCGTCGTTAAAACACCTATCTCTTTTCTATAGGTATTACCACGATCGTTGCTGAACTGAACTTCCTGAATGTGTTCCGCCCTTTCAGACATTTTCCCGCGATACCGCGACAATCTGTGAAGACGCATCACGTTGTTGTTGTTCACGTTGAAAATGGACTTCAGGCGCACAAATAAACATAGAGAGGCATTCTTTACCCAGCCTGATCATATGTTTCTCGGTCGTTGTGATGTCCAGACATTCAAGACCAATATACATCGACACCTCCTTTCTTTATCCACTTCCTCTCCATCGGCTCGCACTGTGCTCTGACATCTAAGGGTACTTCAAAATCCCCTTTTGTGTGCGCCATAGTGGAAATAAAGAGAAAAAAAAACCCAACATACACAGGGTTACTGCAAGGCGGCGCCTCGGCAATGTCACGAGCACGGATGGCCTATCAATGGGTGGACTGTATTACATGTTATATTATTTTAAAGTACAAACGTATTATATTTATTTGTCTGATTATATATTTACATCGCTAAGTATTTATTTGTTTATACAGAACTGATCTAATATACGATCGCTTTATCTTGTGCACATCCAGGCCGGACTCTGCTCTGGATGACGGGCGTTATAGTCTTGCCCGATGCTTGCGTTGTACTGGCAACTGCCGCTGCTTTTATTCTCTCTTTTGTCCCCGTTCCCTCGTTCGCATTTTGTCACAGGAACAAAGAGAGCGACTGGTATAAATTGCCAATCCTCAGTCCGCCAGTCGTGTGGTGCTCAGCCTTCGGCTTCGTATGGTACGTCGCCAACAATAACAAAAACAAAGTTTTTTCTGTTTTTATTTTCTTTGTATCTAATTAAGTTCATTAAAATGCATGTAAACAAAACAATCATAATCTCGAAAGACAAATTTTCATGCTTCAAGTGTATGCATGTAACTTAGAGAGTCCACAAGGGACCAGTAAGTTAGGAAATAAGATACAACCATAAGCTAGAGTTTAATCGTTTTTGTCTAGCGAGTAAGTAATTTATAATAAGAGAAAGAAATAAAAAAATGATATAAAAAATGAAAAAAAAAAAACTCAACGTGTGAGTGGAAACCTGTCAGAAGCGTTGCGCAGCGGTACGCACAACAGCCGTCTCGTCTCTTATATAAGTTAACACACAGCTCACGACCTGTTTAGATAAATATGTCACACCCCGATCATTACCACATCGAACACCATAAAACCGATCCGCACATGCACTCGTGCGTATCCCCATAGGACCACAGGTCCTCTCATCATCCATCATCATCATCACGTAGCATCTAGGACAACAACGTTGCACCCATCACCTCCCAGCACACCAACCCATGATCTATGTATGTCATCGGGACTTTATATGACCCAACATCTGAGACAACGTCACATGGCATTTAATATAAATAAGAAAGATGTAGGATAGTCTGTATGGGGGGACGGGAACGAACATATAGGGCAAAGTAAGCTTTTAACCTGGCGAAGGCCAGGACGATCCTTGCCCCTGTTTAATCCAAGTTGACATGCAGTCTCCACGTGACACCCCTGGACTTTGGCACCCGCCAAGTAGTGAACCAATGCATGTAGCGACATCCTGGGAAAGGTTGGCGCAAGGCGAATAACCTTGCCTAGTCGATGCTCTGTCCGAATATAAGGCTGACATGACAGCATTACAAGAAATAAGATGGACGGGGGGTGGTGTTATTCAAAGAAACGAGTATGACATTTATTACAGCTGTCATGCAAAACACCATGTGCTCGGGTAGGTCTTCTAGTCAGCCAAAAACAGAAGCCTCCCACCATCGGGTTTAATGCAATAAACGAAAGGCTATGCACTCTTCGCGTGCGAGGCAAGTTTAAGAACATAAGCCTCATAAACGTTTACAGACATACAGAGGAGTCCCCTAACGACGAAAAGGAAGAATAATACGAGAACGTCGAATGGGGCCTCAATGCCTGCCCAAGATATGATGTGAAAATCGTTCTTGATGATTTGAATGCCAATGTTTTCAGGCAGTACGCAGGTTCCCATAGTTTGCATGAGAACACTAATGACAATCGACTACGAGACGTCGAACTGATAGCATCAAAGAACTTGGTCGTTGCGAGTACCAGGTTTCGGCGTAAAGATATCCACAAAGCCACCTGGGTATCACCTGATGGAGCCACTCGCAACCAAATTGACCATGTGTTGATAGATGGCCGCCACTCCTCGAGCCTGATGATGGTACGAACGCACCGAGGTGCACATGTCGACTCGCATCACTATCTTGTTGGTACAGTTTTCCGCATCCGCGGATCAGATTCGGATCAACACGCCTGCCTTACGCATTGAGAACACCAACAACACCTTTGGTCATGCGTTACGACCCGTCCTCGAAGAGCTCGATGGAAGGAGAGTAAGTCCTGTGGCCAGAATGCCGGGCGTGGAAGAGAAATGGACACGCCTTAAGAATACTGTCATTAGTACTGCCAACTCCATCTTAGGAAGTAGTCGTAGAGGTCGGAGCGACTGGTTTGATGATGAGTGCAAACTAGCGACTGAACGTAAGAATCTCGCATACCGGGCAATGCAGCAGTCTTATAGGACGTGAGTAGTCGAGGAGAAATACAAAGAGCTCAGAAGATCTGAAAAAAAGGCTTCACAGACAAAAGAAAAGTGCCTGGGAAAAAAACCATGTCTGTGAAATAGAGAAAAGTAGAGAGCGATGTCCGCACCAGGCGCGGAAGTTCTACCAAATAATCCGCATACACAGCACGCTGCACCTCCTGCAAGGATAAAGAGGGTAATCTGATAACCGATACTAAAGACATGCGGGAGGGATGGGAAGTGCACTTCAATGAATTGCTAAATGGTCAGCTCACAGAAGAATTGGAGGCTCCACCAATACAAAATCAAGACCAAATGCTGCCACCACCAAGCATTTAAGAAACATTAGAAGCCATAAGAGAGCTCAAATCAAATAAAGCCCCCAGAGGTGATGGCATACCAGCTGAGCTGATCAAACAAAGAGGAACAGCGTTACATCACGCAAATTCATGAGATCGTGTTGCACATATGGGAGCAAGAGGAGATGCCGGAAGATTGGCGTCGTGGAATAATTTGCCCCATACATAAGAAGGAAAATATCACAGTGTGCAGCAACTATAGGGATTTAACATTGCTGAGTACCGCCTATAAGATACTCTCCACTATCCTACAAGATCGGATAATCCCATAGGCTAAAGTCATCATTGCTCAATATCAGTGTGGCTTCATCCCAGCAAATCAGCGATTGATCAGCTATTCACTCTTAGGCAGGCGATGGAAAAATGTCTGGAATTTAAAATTCCATTACATCAGCTATTCATAAACTTTAAGGACACGTACGACGGCATAGCCAGGGTAGAACTATATCCCATGAGAGCGTTCGGCATTCCAAACAAATTGATACGACTTTGTAGGTTGACCATGACCAACGTAACTAGTCAAGTAAAAATATCGGGATTGCTGTCCAAACCAATAAACATCTTTAATGGACTCCGACAAGGGGACGGTCTGGCCTGCCTCCTCTTCCGCCTGGCGTTGGAGAAAGCAATGCGTGACTCTGGCGTTATAACTAGAGGGACTATTGTCACCAAGTCCAGCCAGATACTTGCCTGCGCAGATGACATCGACATCATCGGTAGAACCGAATCGTCTGTACAGGAATCCTTCGCCCATATCGAGCAGGCGGCACAAAAACTGAGACTGCACATGAATGACGGGAAAACTAAATACGTGGTGGCAACTTCTGTGAGAAGAAGACCTAACGTTGGTCAAACTATCAGGGCAGTGGAGCACGAATTTGAAGCAGTGCAATTCTTTAACTACCTTGGGTCAATAGCATCAGCTGACAACAATATGGAAGAAGAAATCCGCGAACGGCTGATCAAATCTAAAAAAGCCTGCTATGGTCTATCAAGGCCCTATAAATCCCGAAATTTTTCCAGAACAACCAAGCTACTACTGTACAAGACCATGGTCTTACCAGTACTCATGTATGGATCCGAGACCTGGGTGCTCAATAAAAGGCACTCTGAACTCTTAGCCGCGTTCGAGAGCAAGGTCTTAAGGAGAATTGTTGGCCCCGTATGTGAGGGAGGACGATTCCGGAGACGCTACAACCATAAGTTGTACGCAATCTACATTGAAGCTAATGTTGTAAGAAACACTCGGTAGACTCCGGACATATAGCTTGAATGAGCGAAGAGGATTCTGCCCGGAAAATCCTTTGTGGCAGGATGTATGGAAGGAGACAGCGCGGCAGACCTTGTCTGCGATGGAGGAATGGCGTAGACCAGGACGCCCAGAGCCTAGGAGTGCCAAACTGGATGACATCGGCTCGAAATCGGGACTGGTGGAGAGATTTGCTAAATAAGGCCAAGACCGGAGCTCGGTTGTAGTGCCGATGATGATGATGAAGATCGTCAGTAAGCCAGTTGTACAGAAGTAGTGTTAGAATAAAGTTGTGCTTTTTTAAAAAGTCAATAACATCAGATCGCGTTTAACTTATATGCAGCGAGGACCACCCGACAGGTCAAAAGAAGCTCCAATAGAGAAAAAGAAGGCCTCGGAGAGCAGGATTCAACGTCTGGCAGTAGTTGAAGACCTACAGTATTCACCAGGAATGGCAGACTAAGGTAATAAGTCGAAATAATTCATTTAAGTGTATACATTATTGAACAAAAATTGTAAACGCGTTTTTCTCGAAACAACATTTTTTGAACTCTTCAGACACATTTCTCGGGCTGTAATGACCCGATTTGAAAACACCAAAAAGTATTTGATTCTTTGTACAAAATATTAGGGGATATACTGCTGAAAACGTATATGTATATACAATTCAATCCTTCTTACAGGGGTAGCTCACTCCAAAAAAAAAAAATGTCGTTTTTCAACATTTTTAGAAAATCGCAGTTTTTTTTTAAGTGTTTTTTTTTTTTCAATTTTAAAAACGAATGTCCCCTTAAATAAACCAAACTAAAGGAGAACATTTTTTGGGCATCAAAAACTTTGTACTCCGAAAGGCATAAGAAAAATAATAATAAATTGATATTGTATAATTTAGAGCGCTTGCGAAGAGGCAGTGTAAGAATGATATAATATGTATAAAATAGAATTTAACATTTAGTCGTAGGTAAAATCTGTAATTGTATTGGAAATAAATGTGGGTTTAAAACCAAAATAAAAAACATCAAAAACTTAATTGTGAATGAAATTATAAACTTCCATCGGTATTTGCAAGTCAGTAATATCGTTCATCAACCTTGGGTGAAACATATTTCTACTCGGAAGCATTTTTACAAATCACTTCATTATACAATAATTCATTATAAGTGTAATAAAGATAAAATTCTTACCAATCACAGATATGCACAACTCGTTCACCACGCCGCTTGGAAGTAAATGGAAATCAAACTCCGTGCCGTTAGCAACAACTGTGTGACCAGCATTATTTCCGCCCTGAAATTCAAATGTGTAAAGCGTTAGCGCTAATTACTATAACAAAGGATTAATGGGAATTATATCACATGGTTAGTTCCGTCATACCAGAACCTCGCAATTAGCAGACTTGATAGAAAGGGAACCGAATTAAATATTTGTGTACAAATCACACCAAGTGATGGCAGGGGCTAGCTTTAAATTTGTTTACACCTCGCACATTTAAAAATTAACACATGGTAAACCCAGTCTGAATTGGAATGTAAAAATGGTCGTTGCTGTCCAAAAATCACAGTAAAAATAAAATTGAATTTATTCGAATGTGCATTTCCGTCAAATTAGTCCAGCTTCCAAGTCATACACGTAATCTTGACCAAGCAGTGGGCGTTCTCTATCTTTCGTAACATGCATTTGAATCGCCAGACAACTTGATCTTTCGCCCCCAGTCTGTAGTAAAAAAAATGAACTTTGGTATTGATTAATGTAGAGTGGGGTGGCAAAATGTAGAATAGATTGTATTTGGGGACGTGTAGAGTGTTTTACTTTCTGTTAACCTTGACAAAGACTCAGTAGCAAAAATGGATTCACGTATGAAAGACTGTTGTTGTTTCAAATGAGCGCTTTAATAGAAAATAAAAAATACATAAAAAAATAAATACAACACAACAAAGGAAACATTTTGCGTAAGAGTTGAAAATAGTTTTCGTTTGGCAAAGTATCAATGAGAATTTCTAAATTCAAGCTCATCCCGTGTAGCTATCCCTGGTTTTGTTGACACCTCGTGACTAAGATTTTTTCCTCAATTTGGTGGTGGTGTCTGAGTTCCATAGAGTCGGGCCGAATGATTGTTATCGTAAAACGCTGTAGGAAATTGAATGTTTCGCTAACTTATTACTACTTCCAAAAGATGAGTCCAACATTCAATAATAAAAGGCAACTACTACATTTAGGCATAAATTAAATAACGAATACTCGCAAGATTCGATGAAACCGCAAATGTAAATGTGTGCAAATTAGATGAAATGCTTCCTTTTTGTATAAAGCTTGATAAAAACATGCAACGTTGGTAATATGTTGATCATACACATAAATACACGCTTTATATACGTCAAAAAAGCACAATATTGGGAATTCACAAAATGGGATGATATTGTAGTGAGCTTAGGGTTCGCTGGATTAATTATTTGTTATAAATGATAGCCGTTAAATCGATTTTGAATTAATGTAACACTTTATTAGTCCGTTAATAACAACCGTTACTTTTACCGCACACATAACGATTTCTTGACTTATCGCTTCCGTACTTATCGCGCCTTTTACTGCTTACTTCTTACTTCTTGAGGAAAAAAAAAAATAAATAAATAAATAAATATATATATAAATAATAATGGGTGGCGAGAGGGCCGACTTTAGCGAGACAAGGACAGATGTGTCCTTCATCTTGTCTCTGACTTCTGGTCATCTTGCGATAACCAGAATCACCCACATCCGTGAGGATGTTGGGCTCGGTCTCGCGATATCTGAGAAGAAAAGGAAAGAAAAAAAGTGGGGGTATCCAAGGATAGTGCGGACAGTGTTAGTCCAGGTGTTCTCTAACTACTTGTATAGAGGGATGGTGGGAAAGAAATCGTACAAGACCGGTAGGTCTTGGGTGCGGTAGTAAACGCAGATCACGTCTTTGGCGTCTGATAATCTGCGCTTTGGTCGGTGTGTATGTTTGTGTTTGTGCCGCCTGCACACTGTGCGTTCGTGTGTGTGGTTTGTTAATAGTAGACCCAATGGGATGGGTCCAGAAATCCTCTATTATAGAGGGGAATGTTGCTGGGAAGGGTGCTTTCTTCAGTTTTGTACTGAAGAAGAAATTGTGGGGGTTTGATCCGAAGAGATCGAGAGAGAGAAGGGTCAAGAACGCAAGAGTCCCGTACAAGTGGGTTCTCGCTGTTCTGAATGCTTTCGAGGTACTTGTATGCTAATTGAAGCAAGTACTCGTCGACTTCTTCTTACTTCTTGATCTGCGTGTGACGTATTTATACCGTTTCCTCATTCTGATTCGGTGTTTCGTTTTCATCCATTCCATAGCCTCGAATTTTCTACTGCTCCTAGTCTCCAGTTTTCCAGTACTTTCTAGAATATTCTAGTTATTTGTTATGGACTTTCTAGAATATTCTAGTACTGATTGTCATATGCGTCACACTACCCTCCGCCTAGATTAGTTCGTCCCGAACTAAGTTCACTGGTCTTCTGGGTTAACAAAAAGTTGCCAGTCGGTCACGATGCACCACTTTCATCTTGGCGTTCGGTCTTCGCTGAATCATATAGACAACGTCGTTAATTCTTGTGAGAATCTTATACGGTCCTTCCCAATGTTGCTGCAAATTCGAAGACCTTCCTTTTTGCCGATGAGGGTTATAAAACCACACGTTATCGCCTACATGAAATCCGGATGCATTGGCTCGAACGTCGTACCTTTCATCCTGTCACTTGATACCTTGATTTGCTTTCGAACCAAATGATGAATGTCATCGACGATTTCTCCATTCGGCTACGTAGTCTTCAGACTTATCTATGGCGTCTGGAGGTATCCCGAATCGCAGATCGGCTTGTAATCGTATCTCTCGTCCAAATATAATTCTTGCTGGAGAATGGCCTGTCGTCTCGTGATTAGCCGATCTATAACTCATGAGAGGGGTTTGTACATATCTGGCTTTCCTTACGCCCAGTGCCACACAGATGCCTTGAAATATCTGTGATTCGAAGTTTCGGCCTTGATCGGAATGAAGCTCACAAGGAACTCCATATCTGCTGATCCAATTATTGATAAGCTGCTCAATGACGGTTGTTGCTTCCTGATTTGGAATTGGAAGGATTTCCTCCCACTTGCTGAAGTAATCCATGATGACCAACATGTATTTGTTGTTGTCGTTGGTTTTTGGAAATGGTCCTGAGATATCAATCGCAATTCGCTCGAAAGGGGCACCCACGTTGTACTGCTTCATAGCGCTCCCTGGTTTTGCTGTTGGTCCTTTGGTCGCAATGCAAGTTGTGCACTTCCTACACCAAGACTCGACGTCATCTCTCATGCGAAGCCAGTAGACTCGAGATCGTAATTTTGAAAGTGTCTTGTTAACTCCCAGATGTCCACCGGAAGCCCCGTCGGGCATTTCTGTTAGTACATCCTTCACCTTTAATGGTGGGTCTAGAATCTGCATTCGATGGGATTTTCCGTCCGCGGCTTCCCATTTACGCTTTAGAATTCCATCTTCCACCAGCAAGGAATTCCATTGTGCCCAATATGCTTTAAATGTTCCACTCTTGTCGGAAATATTGTTCCAAGTTGGCCGCTCGTTCTTTTCTTTGTGTTCCAGGATTAGCGGCATATCTTCATCCTGATGTTGAGCTGCGCGTATAGCATCACTCGTCCACCCATCTAGTACTTCTACTTGTACGTTTCGAAGGTCGTACGCCTCTTGTTTTAAACGATCAATTTCTTCTTCCGAATCCTGAAGGCGACGCTTTAGGATCAAAATTTCAGCTTGCCTCTCTGCTAGATCAGTTGATAAGCGATTGTTCTCCTCAGTGACCTTTTCTCGGCTGGTCTTAAGAGCAAATATCTGTTGATGCAAGGATTGATATTCGCTCGTGGTGCTGTCCAAGTCTGAATCACGCTGAAGACTTCTCTTGTGATTAGCGCATGAACAACAATTCTCAATTGATGTTTCATTCATTCGTCAACGTTTCCTACAGTCAACAGAGATGTGGCCGACTTCGCCGCATGTCCAACACTTCATATCAGGTCTCGGGGTTCTCCGTTGTACATGCCCGAGTCTTTGGCAGGAACATTTCTCGGACTCTACATGTACTCTTGGTAGACAGTTTAGCAGATTCATATGCCAATGCGAACGCCAGTATTTCATTAGACGTCTTCTTTCCTGCCAAACGAACGGCCTGTTGCAAGTCCCGATCTTGGAGTGCATTTATAAATGCATCCATTGCTACCTCGTTCAGAAATTCCTTAGTCATATTTGAATAAGACAAGTTTGCCAATCGCTCAATGTCTGCCTGCAACTATTGAAGATTTTCTCCAGGTTTCTGCGTTCTGCTCCGCAGTTGCATACGGTAGACCTGCTGCATGCGGTTGTCTCCATACCTAGCTTCAAGGCCGTCTCTTAACGCTTGGAAATCTGTTTGCTTCTCTGCTGGTATGGTTTGTAGTAATTCTGCGGCCGCCCCGCGGAGTGACACGATTAGTGATGTTGACTTTTGCTCACCCGACCACTTATTATAATTGGCCGCGGCGTCAAACTGACGTATAAATAAGGAGAAGGATCCCGTTCCATCGAAGGTTGGCGGTTGCATCCTTGTATCTTTGTAGTCATGTTGATTGCTAGGCCATGTCTTATTTCTCTCAACTCTCTCTTTTCGATTCGCGTTATTTCATCGGTGACTTTCTTAAATTCAACTTCGTTTTTTAGATCCAGATTTTCTACTTCGTTTCGAATTTCTTCCCTAAAGTGTTGAAAATTACATTTCATCCACTGAGTTTGGGCATCCAACTTTGCATTAACATCTGCAACTTGCGCGTCCAGTTTTGTCATCATCATCCTGAGCATCTCCGAAATCTCCAACTGTGGCGAACTCTTCTCCGTTACATTGCCACCATCTTGACTCGCTGTTTCTTTTCCATCCGGACAGTCTGGTCCAATCGTAAAAACATATGTGTCGACATCAATACCCTCTTCCTCCATTGCTGCTTGCAGACGCTGTCGAAGAATTTGCTTCTGTCCTCTGCTATCCACATTCCGGCCCTGAAGTTCCTTCTTCAACTCAGGAACGCGAAAATCCTCCAAATGTCGATCTGATATCGTCACAACACACTTTCACAGACTTATTTACTTCACCAATAATTAATCCCACTTCTGACACCAATTGTAGCGAGCTTGGGGTTCACTGGATTAGTTATTTGTTATAAATGATAGCCGTTACATCGATTTTGAATTAATGTAACACTTTATTAGTCCGTTAATAACAACCGTTACTTTTACCGCACACTTAACGATTTCTTGACTTATCGCTTCCGTACTTATCGCGCATTTTACTGCTTACTTCTTGATCTGCGTGTAACGTATTTATACCGTTTCCTCATTCTGATTCGGTGTTTCGTTTTCATCCATTCCATAGCCTCGAATTTTCTACTGTTTCTAGTCTCCAGTTTTCCAGTACTTTCTAGAATATACTAGTTATTTGTTTTGGACTTTCTAGAATATTCTAGTACTGATTGTCATATGCGTCACAATATTATCATTCAATTATTCAATTGTTTGATTCGATTCGAATCATGCCTTCTGTACATTATAAGGGGTATTATATTCTGATCCATTGCCTGGGTCGGAATATAACCTACTATTACTATTACTATTTAATGGTCTATAGGAACCCGGAAGTTCATGAATTCAGTGATTCGGCTGCACCACCGCCCCCTGTCCTGTGCACTCTCCTTCCGCACTTGACGATCTGATCCAATCTCCTCAAGGTCCAACCTTACATTGTCCGGTTCGGAATATTTAACTCAGTAATTTCGATGGCTGTCAAAACTGACCCCTAATCCAGGGTGTTACGCGTCACCGTGCTCATTGGATGGTTTGCAGCCAGGGGTATACCGGCTGTATTATAACGGCGCCTCTCTGACACCGGGTCGAATCAGAGCAGTAAGCAGACCTTACCATATCAAAGAGGGGCTCTGATATGGCGGACTATTTGAAACCCCACGACTCGTGGGAATTAAAATGATTAATCAATTGTTACAAAAGGTTTATATATAGCACGTAACATTCACAATACACTTTAACCACTTTGTTTATTAAATGTACACACATTGTCCTTTATTAATTTATTATAATAAAATACACCACACACTTTGTTCTCTATTCTCAACTTTTATTAGTAATAAAATTAACACTGCACATACTTAATGCACTCACTTTCGGGTTCATAATGTTTCACCGAGTTGATTAATAATAATTCGAATGTTACACACTTTGTTTTACTGTGCCCAACGTACCCATTTCAATTTAATTTACACGCATACAACACAACTTCGGAACCCATTTCAAAACCGACTTTTACACTCTTATTATTTAAAAGTGATAGGGTCCTCGATAGTATAGCGGTTAGTATGCCCGCCTGTCACACGGGAGGCCGGGGTTCGATTCCCCGTCGGGGAGCCTCTGGCGCAAGACCAATGACCTTGCCGAGAAAAACAAATTATCATGGAAAATTCAACTAGCCTCAGGACTTGCTAAATAAGGCCAAGACCGGTTCCCGGTTGTAGTGCCGATGATGATGATGATGATTTAAAAGCGCGATAGGCTTTAATCGTATATCCATATAGAGCGATGGATATGCAGACTCTTGAATTTGGAAGCGCGATCGGCTTCTTTCGTATCCGTCTCGGATCACGGTTGGGATCAGACTCTAAAATAAAATGTCCAAACCGGTCGACGTTCGCACACAGACGCCTTATTATCTCTCCTTCGATCGTGCAAGACTGAAGGATACATCCATTGTATACACGCATAATAGATCTTCGCAGTACATTTTTTGTTTATTTAACCTTGAAAATGGTTACGATCTGCGAGACCTGATTGTGTAGATCCGTGTGATACCATTCTTAGAACCTTGTATTTACACAAGTGTTCATTTATGGTCAACGATGGCAAAGATATTTTGTATACCTTATTGCTTCGTTACTATGGAATTGTTCCCTGTTTTGAGTAGCACATTATTTTCTTTGTGCCATCACAGATTTTTCCCAGATGTGGTATCTGGAGTCCATGATTCGCCCGTGTATGCATTTTGTATCTAATGCACTTTTACAGGTACTCATTGTATTGGCTATGTTGATTAGGATTAATCAACATATGAGGCTTCACGTGAAGGTGAATCCTGTTAATGATGGGGGGTGGCCTCAATAGGGTGAGTATTAGGGGAGGGTGGGCATTGCGTGTAACACAATATACAAAAAACAATCTCATGAAACACCCGCTAGACGTAGGTGTGGTGTGCCGACACTACCATAAGGGAACAATTCATCAAGAAGACACCGAGTCGGCAAAAAGAAGACGCGGGGAAAAATGGAAAAAGTGGGATATAAGCGTCGACACGTGGATTGTTCGAACGTTATATAAACCAGGCGCGATACAGGCGGTCGTAGAAAACGCGAAACAATATAAAATGGACATCGTCGCGCTCCATGAAGTCCGACTCCCACATCAAGTAATCGAAACTAACGAGTTTACACTGGCGTGTGGAGGTACCGATACACATAACCTCACAACCGGCTTCATCATAAGCAAGAAGATTTCGCCCCATGTAAAAGATGTGAAATTTATTAATGAGCGAATGTCGGTGCTAAAAATACAGGGTCCATGGTACAATTGTGTATTTATAAACGTACACGCCCCAACAGAATCTACGGTCGAAAAAACGAAGGACACGTTCTACTAGACCTTAGACGAAGTATTTGATGGGGTCTCATCATTCGATGTTAAAATCCTCCTTGGGAACCCCAATGCAAAAATTGGAAAGGAAGATATCTTCCAACCACCTATAGGTAAAGAAGGCCTACGCGGCGTTTCAAATGATAATGGAATTCGAATTATTGCGTTCGCAGCGTCCAAAGATCTGGTGGTGAAAAGCACGATATTCAAGCACAAGCAAATCCATAAAACGACAAGGATATCAGCCGACGGCGTAGCGCGTAACCAAATAGACCACTTCCTCATAGACCAAAGACACCACTCGAATATCCATGACGTAAGATCATATAGAGGAGCAGATTGCGACTCCGATCATCTTCTAGGGATGGGCAAGATCAGGAGTCGGCTCGCAGCAAACTCACATGGGCAGTCATGGGAGACGTGCAAAAAGTTCGACATTGATAAACTAAAAACGCAAAAAACCCGAATGGGAGAAGACTCTGATCGAAAAAAATCCTAGAAAATGCCAGCATCAGAGGTATGCATGGCGGCATACCTTCACCTTTCGCCAGGGACCGACATAGATTCCATAATACGGACAAAGTCGCTTCCAATCTTGCATCAGCAAGTCGTCTTCGAGGTATTCCATAACAGTGAAATACCTCAATGCAGACGTTGCAAACGTTTCGGGCATGTCTCCCGAAATTGCAACATGAGCCGCCGTTGCGTTCGTTGCGGAAAACCCCACGATATTGGCAAGTGCAAACTACCGCCAGCCAAATTCGATCCCACAATAAATGTGCAGGATGAAATAACACTGCCAAATTGCTGCAACTGCGGAAATAGAGGACATCCAACCAGTTGCAGGAACTGTTCTAAATATAAAGAAATAATTCAAAGATCCAAGGTGACTCGAGCTAAACAAACAGCCAAGACAGACCACGGAAAACAGGCCACACGTAACTTCATCCAAAATGGATTTACATTCGCCGAGATGCTTAAAGGCCGACAAACAAAGAGTATAAAAAATCTCCCAACTCCTCCCATTCAAAAACATATTCAAGCCCCTAAGCGACCCGCGGTAAAGGCCAACAGAACCCCACAAATTCAAGCGGCTGCACAAGAGCCTCCCAGGGGGCAATCCTCAATGCTCGAGAAACTACTTAGTTTCTCCCGCCTGATTGAGGATATCCGACCCCGATATGAAAAACTAGCAACCGAGGCATATGCAAGACATACCCTCCAAAATGGATCCCAAAACTAAAGTTATCCTCATAAACGTCAACTCCCTTGTTTCGCTTTCAAAGCGTGCAATAGTCTCCGACTTCATAAAGGATAACCAGGCGGACGTGGTGCTTGTAACCGAAACTATGTCACCGCCCCGTATTTCCAAACTTTTCCGCAATTCTGTTACGTAGTAATCTCCCCCGTCCCTGGTGTCCCACCGAGCGGGGAGTTTAAATCATCATCATAGGCGGCGATTTCAACTCCAGGCATCCCTACTGGAACAACTCCGTCTCTTGCCGAAACGGCACAAAGTTGTTCCAATGGTACACCGAAAGCTGTCATGCCCTTAACTTCGAAATAGTCGCACCCATGCTTGATACCCGAGGCAACTCGATCCTCGACATCTTTATTGTGTCCAAAGACTTACTCCCCCAAATCACTCCTTCCCAAGTATCGGCGGGTGTATCTGACCACAATGCTGTGACCATGTTCATCCGCACAAATTGGAACAACTTCAATATTACATTAAACGAAAAACTCCACCAAATCTTTCTTCCCACCGACAGGAACCTAACGACGGTTGAGATACATAACGCTGCAACTCGACTTCACGAGATTCTAGTTGAAACTTCTGAGACTCATGTCCCGAAGTACAAACTTGAAAAGATTATCAGATTCCCCTTGACGACTTCACTCTTCGTCTCATCCGGGAGCGTAAAAAGCTCTGCAGAATGAGACATCGTCACCGCTTTACCCAAAGGGAACCATTATTGCGATCCATCATTCACAATATTGGTACACTGATAAAACAAAGAATCCAAAACAATCGTACCCGACAATTGGAAGACAAACTCAAGGGTATTCAGATGGACCAGAACATTTATAAAAATGTTAAAAAGACATGTGGCACTTCTCGTATCACGGGTCCAATCATACACAACGGTGTTGTTGTTAATAATGACACTAATAAAGCAAATATTATCGGAGTGACCTTTGAAAGTAATCACAGGATTACTCTCCAGGATGGGGACCCGGATACCATCATCATCATCGGCACTACAACCGATAACCGGTCTTGGCTTTATTTAGCAAGCCCTGGGGCTTGTTAAATCTTCACATAATGATTTGTTTTTTCCGGGCAAGGTCACTAGTCTTGCGCCAGAGGCTCCCCGACGAGGAATCGAACCCCGGTCTCCCGCGTGACAGGCGGGTATACTAACCACTATACTATCGAGGATGGGGACCCGGATACCAATGCAATCATTAATTCAGAGGTCCAAAATAAACTAGACAACTTTAACGAGCCAATTGTTGTCTTTAACCCATCTAGCAGTGCATACTTCGATGACACACGTGATAACGGTCACGGTTTCGTCACGCCAAATACCCTACAAAATCTAGTTAAATCCCAAAATCTAAAAAAACCCCAAGAAGTCACCCGGTATTGACAACATGTCATACCACTCGTTGCGAAGGCTTTCTGCTTTATTCTTTATAAAGCTCTCCATTCTGTTCAACCATGCCTACAACATGGGGTACTTTCCCCAAGCCCGGAAGCATGCTGTTGTCTGCCCAATAGCCAAAGCTGGGAAACCAAATTATCACCCCTCAAGCTTTCGTCCTATTTCGCTTCTGACCTGCGTCAGCAAAATATATGAACAGTTCATATACGAGAAGCTAAATAAATTTATCAGTGTCAGGAACCTAATACCTGACTTCCAATTTGGATTTAGAAGAGCGCACAGCACCACTATGGCTCTCAACATATTTCAAAACCACGTTTGCGTGCGCCTGTTTAATAAGGAACCCACCATTGCGGTGAGCTTGGACATTGAAAAGGCTTTTGACACAACCTGGATCGAGGGTCTCGTTTTCAAATTACTGAATACTGGCCTCAGTGGAACGCTGTGTAGTATCATCTACCAGTTCGTTCTAAACAGAACCTTCAAAGTTCGAGTGAATGGAAAGCTTTCCCGAACTTTCAACGCCACTGCAGGCGTACCACGGGGCTGCATTCTGCCCCATCTTATTTAAAAATCTACACCTCAGATATTCCTCGCCCTGTGGACGGGAGAGTAAACCAGATATGCTATGCGGATGACACCTAGTGTACACGTCATCTAAAAGCCCTAAACTCTCAACAAACCGACTCAACCGTCATCTAGAAGAACTGTATCAGTATTACTGTCGATGGAAAATTCGACTTAACCCATCCAAAGCAGTAGCTATAATTCTGAGTAGTAAACACTCCCAACCTACTTCTCGATATTCACAGAATATCCGAATACAAATAGGAGGCACTACGATCAGACCACAGGACAGGATGGGGTCATCTATACCCCAAAAATGAATTTCGTCAAACATGTGACTCACATTCTTCAAAGGGGCATCGGTCGGTCTAAGCAACTGCACAACATCTTGAAGTGGAGCAACAAAGTTGACACCAAAGTTAAGCTTCTCTGCTATAAGCAACTAATTCGATCTGGAATATCATACGCTTTTCCCATATGGTTCTGTGGCGTTTCTAACAGATGCGCACACAGTACACAAGCAAATAGTGAAGAACATCGAACGAAAATCGAATAAGCAAATGCATCAGAGTCGTATACCATAGCGGTAAGATAACAAATCCACATCAGTTGAGTGTACTTGCGTTTAGAAATCGAATTCGACACACGGTGGTGGGCTGGTGGGTTGCGCTTTGGTTCAATTTTTAGTGATTCTAGCTGTCATAGCGTCAGTTCGAATCACACGTTCTTCACTATCATCCCAAACGCATTAATCACTCCTTCATCTCGCTTTACGCGGATGATTCCAAAATTTTCAAGACAATCCGCTCTCCTCACTTCTCCAATCGGATCTTGACAGCTTCTCGACTTGGTGCCAAAATAATTGCCTAGAAATGAATATCGCCAAATGTCACACAATCACCTCCTCTCGGAAGAGTTCCCCCACTCACCCACGCTCCTATCTCTTACTGAACCAACCGATAACATCGGTTGAATTGATTCGCGATCTGGGTGTCCTATGTGACAAGGAGCTCAAATTTACCACACATATTGATTACATAATCCTCAAGGCCAACGTCGCCCTTGGGTTTTTCAAACGCTGGTCGAAGGAATTCCTTAACCCCTATGTCACCCGATCACTCTACACAACTTTTGTCCGGCCACTACTCGAATACGCTAGTCAGGTCTGGTCCCCGTATCAAGTGACTCACATTCGCAGGATTGAGGGTGTTCAACGTCGTTTCTTGCGCTTTGCCCCCCGCGGCCTAAAGTGGGGAAATCCACGGATTCTACCACCATACACAAGCCGGCTCCCTCTAATCAATCTAAACACACTTGAAGAGCACAGAATCCATGCCGATATCATCTTTGTCCATCGCCTTCTGTCTGGCTCAATCAATTGCCCAAGGTTGCTCTCCACTTTAACATTGCACACAAACCCCCGTAACGTACGTAACCCTCGACTGTTACGTGCCCGCTCATCACACGACGCTAACGAACCCACCCCGCGTATGCTACGACAACCCAACTCTTTTCCCACCTCCTTCGATTTCAACATCTCCACTCCCGCTCTTAAACGGCGTCTCAGAATAAACCCGCCCCCTCCCTTCAATAACCCCTCTGCCCAGCAACCCTCCCCTCTCCCCTCATCAAACTAGTTCTCCCCTACACCTTTCTAAGCACAGCCACTTTGCCCAATGGAGAAACAACCTGCCGAGGTCAACACACCTCATAGACTACATGATGGGATCAGAGGAGTGTTGGACTGAGATTTGCACTCTAATAACCCTAGTAGGAATATGCCACGCGAAGTGGAAAGAACAAGACAAGAAGTCGCAGAAAGAAATAAGAGACCAACTCAAAGAGCCAACGAGCCTAGCGAAGGAAAACCCTAAATCAGTCCCAAAGAGAGACTGGTAGAAGATGCAGGGGTATGTTTTAGTACGTAGGCGCAGTGCCATGATGTACTGTACAACTCTATGAATCGTGCATGTCATGGGGTCGAGCCGATAGTATATTTAGAAGATTACACATCATTTGGCGCAACCAAAAAGAATGCGTTAGTATATATCATATAATAAAATTTAGCAACAAATGTTACGAAAAATATGTTTGCCAATTAATTCAACTAATGTTAAATAATACGTTAGAAACTGAGAGTGAGCAGCACTCACATTCATTAGTAACAGCCAATGTGGAGCTGTGCCTGATAACGTATCATCAATCAATTCTGATTGTGTACTTCAAATCAAATTAGAACGTGTGTTAATTCGAATTCAGCCGGCGCACTCTTTACATGAACTAAGAGAAAACGAAGAGATTAAATGGGGTACAGGAACACATGCTCTATGAAGCAGGAGCGAATGGGTCGCACAAACTCGTGTGACACATGTGTCCAATTGAAGGTGCACTTTCCGCTGAGCGTTTAATGCCAGTAAACACAACAAACTTTATTTCGTAATAAAATGCGATACGTTAACGACATGATTCTAAGAAGCTTTTTAGATAAGGTCGTTCAACAGAAAATGGAGTTACATAAATAAATGTTTGAACTTGAAAAACTAACCGCGTCTCTCATGAAGTGCTCCATGTAATTACCCAGATACTTTGAACAAAAATCATGATAAAAGATGGATTACAAAGCATGAGTAAGACAGGCGTATAGGAAAACACACGTTGCGCGACATATGTTCGCAAGGGTAAATATGGCTCGACAGCTTAATACAATGTCTACGAAAAAAAGATAATTGTCCAATTGGACTTCACTTACCTGACACCGACAAACAATATCAACGTTTGTTGCGAGCATATCAACAACTTTTCCTTTCCCCTCGTCTCCCCATTGAGCGCCTAAAACCACTGTAACTTTCGGTGGGAGTTCTTCTTCCGGCGGCAAGATTTCCTCCTCATTAGACCCTTCGGCTGACTCTCCGTTTATCACATCCGACATCTTAATTTAAATTTTTCGATTTTATTTAATTAATTTTTCGTAACCAAAGTACTCAGAACTGTTATTTTTTAAGAATTTTATTGTCTTTGCATTAAAGTTTAACTGGTAATTTGGAAGATACTGCAATTTTTTTAATTATATACTATAATAAGCCATCCGACCACAAGGCAACTAAACGACTACAAAAAATTGTGAGAGCCCTGCCAAATAAATGTCAACGATGAATCACATTTTCCCGCTGGTATGTCGGGATTCCGCAAGGTGTCACTGTTTTCATTTAATATGATCGAAAATAACGTTTTTATATAAATGAAGAGATAGATTTGTAGTTTAAAAGGTATTCGAAAAAATTGCTCAATAATCTGTTTATTTTGTGTTGCGTAAAATGTCTTATATTTTATTCACTGACAAACCTCTTTCGATATAAAAGGAGATTTTGTTCCTACTAAACTTTATTTTGCAACCAATGTGAATTCTTGTTGTTATTTATAAACACATATTTTTGTATGAAAAAAATTGAGAAAACGATGGGAATATTTCACTCCATGCTGCGATAATTGTATAATATATAATGGATCGCCGCCATTTGATTAAAACAAAACATTCCTAATAAAAGGTTGGTGGAAAGCTACTAATCATCATCATCGGGACTACAACCGGGATCCGGTGTTGGCCTTATTTAACAAATATCTCCATCGGTCCCGATTTCGAGCCGATGTCATTCAGTTTGGCACTCCCAGGCTCTGGGCGTCCTGGTCTACGCCATCCCTCCATCGCAGACAAGGTCTGCCGCGCTGTCACCTTCCATACATCCTGCCCCAAAGGACGTTCCGGGCAGGTTCCTCTTCGCTCATTGGAGCTCTATATGTCCCGCCCACCGGAGTCTACCGAGCTTGATTTTTCTTACAATATTAGCTTCAAGGTAGATTGCGTACAACTTATGGTTGTAGCGTCTCCGGAATCGTCCTCCCTCACATACGGGGCCAACAATTCTCCTTAAGGCCTTTCTCTCGAACACGGCTAAGAGTTCAGAGTGCCTTTCATTAAGCACCCAGGTCTCGGATCCATACATGAGTACTGGTAAGACCATGGTCTTGTACAGTAGTAGCTTGGATGTTCTGGATAAATTTCGGGATTTAAAGAGCCTTGATAGACCATAGTAGGCTTTGTTGGATTTAATCAGCCGTTCGCGTATTTCTTCTTCCATATAGTTATCGGCTGATACTATTGACCCAAGATAGTTAAAGGATTGCACTACTTCAAATTCGTGCTGCACTACCTTGATAGTTTGACCAACGTTAGGTCTTCTCTTCACAGAAGTTGCCACCACGTACTTAGTTTTCCCCTCATTCATGTGCAGTCCCAGTTTTTGTGCCACCTGCTCGATATGGGCGAAGGATTCCTGTACAGCCGATTCGGTTCTACCGATGATGTCGATGTCATCTGCGTAGGCAAGTATCTGGCTGGACTTGGTGACAATAGTCCCTCTTGTTGTAACGTCAGAGTCACTGATTGCTTTCTCCAACGCCAGGTTGAAGAGGAGGCAGGCCAGACCGTCCCCCTTTCGGAGTCCATTATAGATGTTTATTGGTTTGAACAGCAATCCCGATATTTTTACTTGACTAGTTACGTTGGTCATGGTCAACCTACAAAGTCGTATCAATTTGTTTGGAATGCCGAATTCTCTCATGGCATTATATAGTTCTACCCTGGCTATGCTGTCGTAGGCGGCCTTAAAGTCTATAAACAGATGATATAATGGAATCTTAAATTCCTGACATTTTTCCATCGCCTGCTTAAGGGTGAATATCTGATCGATTGCCGATTTGCCTGGGATGAAGCCACACTGATATTGACCAATTATGGCTTTAGCGTATGGGGATATCCGATCTTGTAGGATAGTGGCCAGTATCTTATAGGCGATACTCAGCAATGTTATACCCCTATAGTTGCTGCACAGTGTGATATCTCCTTTCTTATGTATGGGGCAAATTATTTCACAACGCCAATCTTCCGGAATCTCCTCTTGCTCCCATATGTGCACCACGATCTCATGAATTGCATGATGTAACGCTGTCCCTCCTTGTTTGATCAGCTCAGCTGGTATGCTGTCAGCTCCAAGGGCTTTATTTGATTTGAGCTGTCTTATGGCTTTTAATGTTTCCTCAATGCTTGGTGGCGGCATCATTTGGTCTTGATCTTGCATTGGTGGAACCTCCAATTCTTCTGTGAGCTGACCATTTAGCAATTCATTGAAGTGCACTTTCCATCGCTCCATAATGCCTTCAGGATCGGTGATCAGATTACCCTCTTTATGCTTGCAGTAAGTGCAGCGTGGTGTGTACCGCGTCATACTGCGGATTATTTAGTAGAACTTCCGCGCCTGGTGCGGACCTCGCTCTCTACTTTTCTCTATTTCACAGACAAGGTTTTTTTTTCCCAGGCACTTTTCTTTTGTCTGTGAAGTCTTTTTTCAGATTTTCTGAGCTCTTTGTATTTCTCCTCGCGTACCCGCGTCCTATAAGACTGCTGCATTTCCCGTTATGCAGCATTCTTACATGCACTTGAATGAATTGCTAAATGGTCAGCTCACAGAAGAATTGGAGGCTCCATCAATGCAAGACCAAGACCAAATGCTACCGCCACCAAGCATTGAGGAAACATTAAAAGTCATTAGACAGCTAAAATCAAATAAAGCCCCTAGAGCTGATGGCATACCAGCTGAGTTGATCAAACAAGGAGGGACAGCGTTACTTCACACAATTCATGAGATCGTGGTGCACGTATGGGGGCAAGATGAGATTCCGGAAGATTGGCGTTGTGAAATAGTTTGCCCCATACATACGAAAGGCTCCTCGATAGTATAGTGGTTAGTATATACGCCTGTCACGCGGGAGACCGGGGTCCGATTCCCCGTCGGGGAGCCTCTGGCGCAAGACTAATGACCTTGCCCAGAAAAAATAAATCATTATGGACATTTAACAACCCTCAGGACTTGCTAAATAAGGACAAGGCCGTTTCCCGGTTGTAGGGCCAATGATGATGATGATACATACGAACTGAGATATCACACTGTGCAGCAAGTATAGGGATATAACATTGCTGAGGACCGCCTATAAGATATTCTCCAATATCTTACAAGATCGGATAGCCCCATACACTACAATCATCAGTTGGTCAATATCAGTGTGGCTTCATCCCAGGCGAATTAGCGATTGATCGGATATTCACCCTTAGGCAGGCGAAGGAAAAATGTCTGAAATTTAAGATTCCATTATATCATCTATTTATAATCAAAATCTGGGGCTGTATCATAATTTCTATAACGAATGATGCGTTGTACTAACGCACGTACAAACATATGCCCGTAGGACACTCGGACCAGAGCAAGTATTAGGCAGTGTAATGTAAATAAATACTATACTCACTGTACAACGCCTTTTCTCCGTGATAATAAGAAACACTGTATAATGTATTCTACCTCATTCTCTCCTAGGCTAAACCCTATACATGTATGTGTTTGTCTCTTTTTAGTGTCGCTTATTCGTTTCATCGAGCTACAAAGCACAACGGTGGTGTTACATAAACACGTAACGTTACGTAATCAAGTAACCTCCTAAAAACAAACTTTTAAATAATTTTTAATTAAAATTCTTTCGGTGTAGCATCAACATTAATTTCCTGTTACAATCAACAGAATTCTTTCGGTGTAGCATCTGTGAAACCCTATCACATGCCTACCTATTGCTAAACGCAAAATCTCACCAGCTATGCAATAGCCTGTGCTATTACTGCATGTACATTTTCCATTTCCATAACCTTGATGGGCATAATGTTATTTTAAGTAACAACTAAATCCCAATTCTGCAATTCCCATGATCCATCCCATTACATGCATGCACACCTATACTCTAAGTTTGCATGATAGTGCTATACGCAATCCTAAACTCCTAATAGCATATGCCTTCTCTTCTCATCACCTTGAATCGGTTTTCACTTGGATCTGTTGTCCGAAATTGCGCATGTCCTTGGGGAGTAGGCGTAATGTTGCCGTCTCGAGGTGAATGGGGACAATATTGCAAGGTTGCAATTCCCATCGTCATTGATATGGCCTGCGCCTACGCTGGCATCGAGTAACGATCTCAAGGTGAACGATGTGACCGCGGCAAGGAAAATAAAATTAAATTTGAATGTTGGCACTATAAAAGGGCTTTGTTCGAAGTTAAATTTATCCATTATTAGATTGATCGTCCCGCCACTTGGTAGAAACCTTGACGTGGTGCGGTGGATTAAACTACGATGAATCACTCGGGCTATGCTGACGGAAGCATATGCTTCCAATAGGGCCACTCATGTTAGACAGGCTAGCGAGGAGTAACACATAAAGATCTAATCCAGGATGTTACACGCCAGCGGGCCCATTGGATGGTTTGCAGCCAGGAGTATACCGGCTATATTATAACGGCACCTCTCTGGCGCCGGGTCGAATCAGAGCAGTAAGCAAAACTTACCATATCAAAGATGGGTTCTGATATGGTGGACTATCTGAAACCCCATGGTGTTCCCACGAAATGAATGATCAATACCCAAAAAACAATCTCACGAAAAACCCAGTAGGCGTAGGTGTGATGAGCCGACACTACCATTATCATCATCATCGGCACTACAACCGGGAACCGGTCTCGGCCTAATTTAGCAAGTCCTGAGGCTTGTTAAATTTTCTATAATGATTTGTTTTTTCCGGGCAAGGTTGTGGTGGTTCCGCCAAATCCCACGGTTCCCCTTCCTGAAAAACCCCCATAATCATCACCCAAGACGCATAAGTCTTCGCCAATACATTCGCATTCGGCACCTAAAAATGCTTCACGCATTATATAGATCAAATCTATGATCATTAAGTCCCTGTAAAGAAAACTTACCTTCATGCATTCTCTTCGCATACCACTGCTCCTTAAGGTTTCTTTATTAGCTTACCAGGAATTTCCAATCAATTTCGGCATCTACGTCGCCAGTCAAATTTCCTTGGATGAATTCCGGTAAACAAAATAATTCGATTTACATACATTGTAACCTTCATGACAGGGATCATAAATACTGCGCCGTCTATTTTTCCAGCCGCGCCATGTGTACAACAATGTTCCATACATACACATTGGCTGGCGACTTACACCCTAGGGACCAAAGCAAATACGCATTCCGCGTCTCTTGCATCAATTAAATCCTACAGCATATTGAAATGCAAATAGGAACTCAATACCTACCCTATGCATCAGGTCATATTTGCCTTGTCCTTTAATTCGCCGAATCTTTTCTCTCACGAACTAGATGCATAAACAAATACAAAGCCATTAGCATCCGACGAGATGCGATTCGTTTGTTTCAACAAACACACATCTCTTGGATGCCCATTATGCCCCGTCCTTGAGTTTCAGGTTTATTCCTATGGCCTTGTGTATGAAAAAAACCAATGTGATCTTCACTCACACATACACATTCATTGCCAAGTCTGTCTTCCTTGTTTCCACCACAGTGAAACATTTTCTTCTTGGGCAAACTCACCTCAAAACGATTAAAAGTCGTTGAGTCGAATTTCAGCCGCAGACCACCACGGTCGATCTCCTGCTCCCCGTACCGCCACGGGGGTGCATTAGTTCCGGGGTCTTGTTTATCAACCCCGGAGTATCGTCTCTAACATATTGAGTTTCACCTAATCAATGAAAGCCAAAAAATTAAGTCATAGTGAATAACGTGTGAATTATCTGTATTAACACTTTTATAGTAGCGGGCAGTGAATTTGATAGTACATAACTACAAAATGTACTAGGTGTCGAAATTAGAATTGCGAACCCTAAAAATCTTTAAGTGTAATTTCTGTCCATGTTTTTTTTGTCGTGATTAATCAATAAAGTAACCACTTAATAAATAGACAGTACTCACTGTATTTTATTTCCAAGCGGCAGTTCCTGAGTGTTTTCATTATTTTTACTTGGTTGATCGCGCTCGTGCGTTTACTTACTCCTGGTGTGTACGTTGCGTCGTCGAGTTCGGTTTGTGCTTTTCAAGTTTACTTTCCCGCGGCTGAACATTTAATTATGATGGAGGAGGAAGTAGAACTCGCACCCATGCCGGTGCTACGACATAAGGGAACAAATCATCAAGAAAACACCGACTCGGCAAAAAGAAGACGTAGGAAAAAACGGAAAAAGCGGAATATACGCGTCGGCACGTGAAATGTTCGAACGTTATATAAACCAGGCGCGATACAGACGGTCGTAGAAAACGCGAGACAATATAAAATGGACATCGTCGCGCTTCAGGTAGTCCGACTCCCACATCAAGTAATCGAAACCAACGGATTTACACTGGTGTGTAGAGGTACCGATACACATAACCTCGGAACCGGCTTCATCATACTATTACTATTTATTGGCCTGTAGGAACCTGGAAGTTCATGACCTCACCGACTCGACTCCGCCATTGTTCCCTGTCCCGTGCGCTCTCTTTCCACGTTCGAGCATCCGATCCGATCTCCTCGAGGTCCAACCTAACATTGTCCTCCCATTTCCGTCGCGGCCGCCCTGTCGATCTCTTTCCCATTGCCTTACCGTCAAGAATTCTATGCACGGTCCTATCGTTGCCCATTCGCGCCACGTATCCGGCCCATCTTAACCTCCGCAAATTGATTACTCTCACTATTGTAGGTTTGCGGTATAGCTCTTCCAGTTCGTGGTTGTGAAGTTTCCTCCTTTGTCCTGCCTCCTCGTCATATTTGCCGCCGAAGATACCCCTTAGAACTGTGTACTCGAATACGCGGAATTTGTTTTCGTTCGCATACGTATAGAACAATCATCATGATTATGGTTCTATAGACACGGAGCTTTATATTCCGTGATAGCAGTTTAGATTTCTCACCAGTTTACTGACTGCATGCCAACTAGCGTTGCCGGAGTGAAGTCGTTTGTTAATTTCCTTCGATATTTCGTTACTGGCCGTCAGTATTGTTCCCAGGTATTTAAATTCTTTGACATTTTCAAATATCTTGCTCGTGATGTTTATGTGTGTTCTCTGAGGTCCACCTGCTCTCGCCATAATCTGTATTTCGTTTTGTCTTCATTTATTTCTAGGCCCACTTCTTCTGCCGCTTGCATGATGATTTCACTGTTTTGATTTACAGTTTCTAGATTATCGCCCAAAACGGGGATGTCATCCACATATGCGAGCACTTGTGTGACCCCGTTTAGGGATGATCCGGCCATATTGTCGTCTTGTACCTTTCTGATGACATACTCGAGTACAAGGTTAAAAAGACATGGTGAGACCCCATCCCGGATTTCAAATGGTTCTGAGAGGTGGTTTTCTATCCTAACTCGCCCTTTGTTTTCGTTCATGCAAATTTGAATGAGGGCGGCATATTTTTTCGGGATTCCCAGCTCAACTACAATATGGTAGAGCCTTTGCCTTGCGTCTGAGTGGTAGGCTTTTTTGAAGTCAACGAACAGTTGGTGAACCGTCTCTCCATATTCCCACTTCCTTTCCAGTAATTGCCTTATTGTAAACATTTGGTCGCTGCGTGACCGGTTCCTACGGAATCTGCACTGGTAGTCTCCCAGTATTTCTTCTGCTTACGGTGGGATTCTCGCCAGTATGACATTTGTTAGTGTTGGGGCGAGCTTAGGGTTCGCTGGATTAATTATTTTGAATAAATAAGAGCCGTTAAATCGATTTTTGAATTAATATAACACTTTATTAGTCCGTTAATAACAGCCGTTACTTTTACCGTACACTTAACGATTTCTTGACTTATCACTTCCGTACTTATCGCGTCTTTGACTGCTTACTTATCGCTTGCTTCACTTTCTTACTTATAACTCGTCTCCATGATCTGTGTGCGACGTATTTATACCGGTTCCTCATTCTGATTCGGCGTTTCGTTTCCGTCCGTTCCATAGCCTTGAATGTTTTACTGTTCCTAGTCTCCAGTTTTCCAGTACTTCCTACAATATTCTAGTACTTTGTTTCGGACTTTCTCAAATATTCTAGTACTGATTGTCATATGCGTCACACTACCCTCCGCCTAGATGTTATTCGAAGTTTCGGCCTTGATCGGAATGCAGCTCACAGGGAACTCCATAACTGCTGATCCAATTATTGATAAGCTGCTCAATGATGGTTGTTCCTTCTTGGTTTGAAATTGGACGGACTTCCACCCACTTGCTGAAGTAATCCATGATGACCAACATGTATTTATTGTTGTCGTTGGTTTTTGGAAATAGTCCTGAGATATCAATCGCAATTCGCTCGAAAGGGGCACCCACGTTGTACTGCTTCATCGTAATTTTGAAAGTATCTTATTAACTCCCAGATGTCCACCGGAGGCCCCGTCGTGCATTTCTGTTAGTATATCCTTCACTTTTGATGGTGGGATTAGAATCTGCATTCGATGGGATTTTCCGTCTGCGGCTTACCATTTACGCTTAAGAATTCCATCTTCCACCAGCAAGGAATTCCATTGTGCCCAATATACCTTAAATGTTCCACTCTTGTCGGAAATATTGTTCCAAGTTGGCCGCTCGTTCTTTCCTTTGTGTTCCAGGATTAGCGACATATCTTCATCCTGAAGTTGAGCTGCGCGTATGGCACCATTCGTCCACCCATCTGGTACTTCTACTTGTACATTTCGCAGGTCGTACGCCTCTTCTTTCTCTTCCCCTCTATGACAATGTTTACAATCTCGCTTACATGGTCTTCTTGATAGAGCATCAGCGTTATTATGCACGTTCCCTTGACGGTGGGAAATTTGGAAATCGTACGTTTGAAGTCGTTCGATGCATCGAGCTATTTGACCTTCCGGATTCTTAAAATTTAACAACCATTTCAGGGCGGCATGATCCGTCCGAAAGTGGAATCGACGTCCGTAGAGGTACTTATGGAAATTCTTAACGGCTTCTACTACAGCCAGCAGTTCCTTTCTTGTTGCGCAGTAGTTTCTCTCTGGCTTAGATAGAACTCGACTATAATATGCGACAACTCTCTCTTTACCATCGACTTCCTGTGACAACACTGCTGCGATTCCTATGTTACTTCCATCAGTATCCAATATAAATGGGCAATCCGCTCTTGGGAATGCCAATGTTGGTGTCTTACATAACTCGGCCTTCAATGTGTTGAATGCAGCCTCACACTTTTCTGTCCAATTGAATTTCTTGTCTTTACCCGTTAGTTCGTGTAGGGTTCTAGCCGCGTTGGCAAAACCTTTAACAAACCGTCGGTAATATGTGGCTAATCCCATAAAGCTTCTCAACTGTTGCTTGTCTTCTGGAGTAGGCCACTCTCGGACGGCTGCTATCTTATCAGGATCCGTTTGAACTCCTGCAGATGAAACGATGTGTCCCAGAAATTTTACTTTCCTTTGGAAGAGTTCACATTTCTTCGAATTGAGCTTTAGGTTGGCCTGTTTTAGTCGTTCGAAGACGGAGCGCAGATTATTGATGTGTTCTGGTAAATTCCTTCCAACAACGATGATATCGTCCAAGTACACAAGACACGTCTTCGATGTAAGTCCCCGTAGAACACTTTCCATTAATCGTTGCTGGAGCATTGCACAATCCAAAAGGCATCACGTTGAATTGATAAAGTCCGTTTCCGGTAGTAAACGCTGTCTTCTCCTTGTCCTCCTCCCGCACTTCCACTTGCCAGTAACCGCTTTTTAGGTCCAATGTTGAAAACCACTCAGCTCCAGAAAGGGTATCTAGTGTGTCGTCGATTCCAGGAAGTGGGTAACTGTCTTTCTTTGTAACGTCGTTTAACCGGCGGTAGTCGACACAAAATCTAGTTGTCCCATCCTTCTTCTTGACGAGCACTACCGGCGAAGCCCATGGGCTCGATGATTTCTCGATGACTCCTTGCTCTTCCATCTCTCGAATCATGTTGCCTACTTCTGATTGTTTGGCCAACGGTAGTCGACGAGCTGGTTGCCTTATAGGTCTTGACTCACGCGTGTCAATGCGATGTTTAACTATACCGGTGCGTCCGAATTTATCATTTCCTGTCACAAAAATATCAGAAAAATCGTTCAGGAGTGATTTAACGCTTGTCTTTTCTCTATCTGTTAATTTCGATTTTCAACTTATTAACCGCAGAGGATGCACCAGGGGGTTGTTGAATGGAATGGTCCTCTCCCCTTGTCTGAATTAAGCTTATCATTGACACGGGTGCACATTCTGGGATTACCTCTCCTTTTCTTATTGCGACCGGCTCCTCGGACGCATTTAGTACTCTGACGGGTACGATGTGCTTCTTCGCATCGATAATGGCTTTCCCAACAAGGATGTTCCCCTTACGCTGATTTTGTACAGCTTCGGTGATGTAAAATCGATTGTCACGGATCACTCTCGAGACTGGTCTAAATTACTGAGTCTGAACGAGCTGGGATCTCATCCTCCTCACGCACATAACATTTCAGTCTTCGCAATTGTTCGTCCTGCAGTGTAATAGCAACCTCCAAGTTATCAATTCGCATTGTTCTTTGACCGATATCTAGAATGACTTGATGCTCCTTCATGAAATCCATTCCAAGAATACATTCGTCCGTAATATCGGCATCCAAAAATTTGTGGGAGATGGAAACATTGCCCAGGACTATTATGCTCTCCACTGTAGACTGTAGAACAATCTCCCGTGGCAGTCCTCAAAGCGTATCTTCTATTTTTATTAAGGGTTATTTTGCCGACGACATCAGGCCAGTGTCGATTGTCACTGTTGTTGTCCTTGCATTAACAATCGTAGTTATAACCAAACTTTGGTTATCCCGTTGGAGTTGTGATACAGTTACGATGCTGGGGCTGCACATTCCACCAGGCGACTTTCGCCCCGTAAAGTCTGGTCTTACAAGTTTCCCGAGCTCTTGGCCTCAGGTTGGTCCGTCGATAGTCTCCTCTTATGATTAGCGCATGAACAAAAATTCTCACTTGATGTTTCATTCATTCGTCGACGTTTCCTACAGTCAACAGCGATGTGGCCGACTTCCCCCCATGTCCAACACTTCATATCTTGTCGTGGGGGTCTCCGTTGTGCATGCCCGATTCTTTGGCAGGAACATTCCTCGACGGACATTTCTCGGACTCTATATGTACTCCTGGTAGCCAGTTTAGCAGATTCATAAGCCAATGCGAACGCCAGTATTTCATTAGTCGTCTTCTTTCCCGCCAAACGAACGGCCTGTTGCAAATACCGATATTGAAGTGCGTTTATTAATGCATCCATTGCTACCTCGTTCAGAAATTCCTTAGTCATACTTGAATACGACAAGTTTGCCAATCGCTCAATGTCTGCCTGCAACTGTTGAAGATTTTCTCCCGGTTTCTGCGTTCTGCTCCGCAGTTGCATTCGGTAGACCTGCTGCATGTGGTTGTCTCCATACCTAGCTTCAAGGCCGGCTCTTACCGCTTGGAAATCTGTTTGCTTCTCTGCTGGTATGGTTTGTAGCAATTCTGCAGCCGCCCCGCGGAGTGACAAGATTAGTGATGCTGACTTTTGCTCATCCGACCACTTATATATAATTGGCCGCGGCGTCAAACTGACGTATAAATACGGAGAAGGGTCCCGTTCTATCGAGGGTTGGCGGTTGCATCCTGTTGTAGTAATGTTGATTGCTAGGCGATGTCTTATTTCTCTCAACACATTCAAGTCTCTTTTCGATTCGCGTTATTTCATCGGTGACCTTCTTAAATTCAGCTTCGTTTTTACAATATTCTAGTACTTTGTTTCGGACCTTCTCAAATATTCTAGTACTGATTGTCATATGCGTCACAGTATTTTGTATATGGTTGGGAGCAATGATATTCCTCTGTAGTTTTCGCAGTCAGATCTGTCGCTTTTTTTGAAAATGGTGACGACTATTCGAGGTGTTCGATCGTCGCCCTGCACTCATCGTCAAACCAAGCTTTGGACTTAATTGTTTTCTTAAGTCCGAATACCTTTTGGGCTGTTTGTTTGATTGTGTCTCTGATCGGTGTCCATTTAGTGCCCAGATTATTGGTTTCTTCTTCCTCACTACTCCCATTCTCTAGGATGCTAAATCTATTCGTTCGTTATTATGCTTTCAGGATTATTTGGTAGAACTTCCGCGCCTGGTGCGGATCTCGCTCTCTACTTTTCTCTATTTCACCGACAAGGTTTTTTTCCCAGACACTTTTCATTCGTCTGTGAAGTCTTTTTTCAGAACTTCTGAGCTCTTTATATTTCTCCTAGCGTCCCCGCGTCCTATGAGACTGCTGCATTGCCCGGTATACAGCATTCTTACGTTCAGTCGCAAGTTGGCACTCGTCATCAAACCAATCGCTCCGATCTCGACGACTACTGCCTAAGATGGAGTTGGCAGTACTAATGACAGTATTCTTAAGGCGTGTCCATTTCTTTTCTACGCCCGGCATTCTGGCCCCAGGACTTACTCTCCCTCCGTCGTGCTCTTCGAGGGCGAGTCTTAACGCATGACCAAAGGTGTTACTGGTATTCTCATTGCGCAAGGCAGCCGTGTTGATTCGAACCTGATCCGCGGATGCAATACGTCTTCGTAAGGCAATCCGCGCTGGAAAAACTGTACCAACAAGATAGTGATCCGAGTCGACGTTGGCACCTCGGTACGTTCGTACCATCATCAGGCTCGAGGAGTGGCGGCGACCTATCAGCACGCGGTCAATTTAGTTGCGAGTGGCTCCATCAGGTGATACCCAGGTGGCTTTGTGGATATCTTTACGCGGAAACTTGGTACTCGCAACGACCAAGTTTTTCGATGCTGCCAATTCGATGACTCGTAGTCCATTGTCATTAGTGTTCTCATGCAAACTATGGGAACCTGTGTAGTGTCTGAAAACCGACTCCCGACCTATTTTTGCATTCAAATCCCCAAGAACGATTTTCACATCGTATCTTGGGCAGGCATTGAGAGCCCGTTCGACGTTCTCATAGTATTCTTCTTTTTCGTCGTCAGGGAACTCCTCTGTTGGTCCGTGAACGTTTATGGGGCTTATGTTCTTAAACTTGGCTCGCACGCGAAGAGTGCATAGCCTTTCATTTATTGCATTAAAGCCGATGATGGCAGGCTTCAGTTTTTGGCTGACTAGAAAGCCTACCCCGAGCACATGGTGTTTGCGTGACAGCTGTAATAAATGTCATACTCTTTTCTTTGAAAAACACCACTCCCCGTCCATCTTATTTCTTGTAATGCTGTTATGTCAGCCTTATATTCGGACAGGGCATCGGCTAGCTACAGTGCAGCTCGAGCTCTGTATAATGAGCGTACGTTCCATGAAAAAAATCTTAAATCATTTAGCTATTTTCGTTTCCGTGGTCGTCGTCGTGTATCCGGTCCATATCCGAGGCTTGTTAAATTTGCCATAATAATTCTGGGCCCAGGACTTACTCCCCCTCCATCAACCCCTGCGAGGGCGAGTCTTAACGTATGGCCAAAGGTGTTGTTGGTGTTCTCAATGTCTAAGGCAGCCGTGTTGATTCGAACCTGATCGGCGGATGCAATACGTCTCCGTAAGGGAATCCGCGCTCGGAAACTATACCAACAAGATAGTGATCCGAGTCGACGTTGGCACCTCGGTACGTTCATACCGTCATCAGGCTCGAGGAATGGTGGCGGTCTATCAACACGTGATCAGTTGGGTTGCGAGTGGCTCCATCAGGTGATACCTAGGTGGCTTTGTGGAACTCTTTACGCGGAAAACTGTCACTCGCAACAACCAAGTTCTTTAATGCTGCCAGTTCGATGACTCGTAGTCCATTGTTATTAGTATTCTCATGCAAACTATGGGAACCTGCGTAGTGCCTGAAAACTGACTCCCGACCTATTTTGCCATTCAAATCACCAAGAACGATTTTGCATCGTATCTTGACGGCAGACTAACGGGAAAGTTACCGACAGGACGGCCGCGACGGAAATGGGAGGATAATGTTAGGTTTGAACTTGAGGAAATCGGATCGGATGGTCAAGCGTGGGAGGAGAGCACACAGAACAGGGAACGATGGCGAAGTCGAGTCGGCGAGGTCATGAGCTTCCGGGTTCCTACAGGCCAATAAATAGTAATTGTTTTAGATTGATTCTCAGACCATTAGGGTTATACTTGACCGTTGGCTGTGTTTGGAATAGTCTGCTTCAAATTAATTAATTTAAACTAAATAAAGTAAAAACTTAAACTTAAAATAAAGAAAAGAAAAATTATTGGCCACACTGGCTTCAGGTCAGAAATACCGCTTGTAACCTAAAGAAAAAAATAAAATAAACGATCGCACTGCGATTCCAAAGATACAACTAGTGTTTCACTCGACTGGATCTATAGGACGAACCGAAAAACCAAACCGGGATACTCCGTTTGGCTAACCTAATTAGCGAAAATCACAAGTAGCAGGAATCCATTTACGGACTCAACGAGTCGGAAGCCACCTATGCACGGACTCAACAAACCAGGAAGCAACCACAGGTTGTATAGAAATATATAACAGTAGTAAACAACTTTCCACTTCAAAAAAATAGTACAAATAGAAAAATAAATGTATATTGCAAGAATACAAAGAATGTTTAAGAGATATACTTTTATTTAGTTTTATCTGTATATAACATTTATTTATTAATAATATTTTAGTACGTCTACCCAACGCGACTGCTCGAACCAGAAAAAAAGGGGGAAAGGTCCATCCATTATCGTCCTATTGTACTAGATCAGCCACAATGGGATTACATTAATGACGGGCTTACAGTATAAGGTCTAGCGATAAGTTATGTGTACAATCATGAAAATACGACACCTGTTTTTTTTTTTTTACTACAAATGTAAAAGAGAAATCCTTCTTACGCATTCATTATTACCATTAATTATAAAAACCAAAAGTAATTGCACGCCGAAAGGCATAAACAAAAAAATATAAATGTTGTATAATTGTGTGCTTGTGAAGAGCCAGTAAGTTATTATCAGAACGAACATGTAAAAGAGGATGTAACATTTAGACCTAAGTAAACAGATTTGTAATTTTAAATACAATGTTATTAATATTAATTCAATAAATAATATTGATTTAAAACTAAAACTAGAAATCCTAAACTGATGTAACGGTTTATTTTCTTCAGTACAAAATGCTGTCAGTGTTACAAATCAATCAGCTGATATTCGATGCCGGGTAAATAATAAGATGTCAACTGTGGAGAACTGCAAATTGTAAGTAATTTTATACATTCTATTTTACCAACTATTTTTTGTATATGAAATATTTCTAGTTGTAACGTTGCTGCTTTCAAATATGTCTGCCCGAAATGTAATGCTTTGTATTGCTCCTTGAAGTGCTATCGATCAACAGAACATCTCAACTGTTCCGAAGAGTTCTACAGAAAATGTGTGGAAGATGAGCTTGCTACTACGGTCGGCAATCAACAATCCAATGAAGAAATAAAAAAGATATACGAGATTCTTCAGCGGGCAAATCAACATGTGGATGATGATAGTTTAGATTCAACTGGATTAGCTGAAGATTTGGATTCTGATGATGAAAGTGATTCCGAAGAGGGTAAATAGTCATTTTTAAGCATTAGTTTATTGACGGATAAGGAGTGATTATTAAGATGCATCAATAAGCTTATACACCATTGCGTGTGATACGAATTTGTGGAATACCGGCTTCTAAATCCTAAATATGTTGGGACAACTATTGAATATCACATCAGTTTTTTTGCATTGTGGCGTGTTGTAGGCAATTGATCTTTTTTTTCGAGATTAAGCCAATAAACAATAGACAATATCTCGGCGGCCAGTTTCGCTCTTGTGAAAAAATAGCAAATCGTTCTAAACGCCTTGTTTTCTTTTAATACGCAAGTAAGTGCAAACAAAAAAATGAAAGTGCAGTACGGACGATAGCTAAACCGGGAGAGGATAATCATCTCTAGAATACGTATACATGGGATCTTAATTCCTGAAGAGTATAATCACGATGTGACACCTTACTAGATACTGTGTCTTATTATCGCACATTTCTGCTTAAGAAGGATTTCCCACACTTCCAAGACTTCAAGAAATATTTGGGCAGGTTGGAGCATTAGTAGAGTTACTGTTTGCTATTGAAACATATGCGCTTACATTTTTCATGAGATTGTATACTGTGAAGTTATTTTTTATTCGATTTCAAGTTATCAAGCGAATGAGGAAGAAAATAATACGAAATATTTCTTCTATGAAAAATCCGTACAAGCCTGGTACACATGCAGCCATAGACAGAAAGTCACTGATGACCGTGTAGTCTGAACATCCGGGGGTATGAACTCCTTTTCACTGGTCGGACATTTTAGAGGCTCTCTGTGCTTGTGGAACTTGTGCATTCCCAATAAGGTGATATCGTCCGAATTATATGAAATAATTACTTTTTTTTTATCATTTCCCAAGTGTTCCAGCGCTGTACATTGAGTCGAATTTTCTGCATCATATTAATGACTTAATAGTACCAAGAGTATCATACATTAACTCTTCTCTAATCCATTTCTGGATATCTCACAAGTCGGCCATTTAGATCCGCTCCTTTTTCACACCAACTACGAATGGCATTACCATGCTAACTAGCCATTCGTATATTGTGTGCTTTTTTGTAAACTAACAATGGTTCATTAAAGAATCTATGAAACTTTTTTAACATTAGTACACAAAAGCTATCAATTATTAGCAATAATGTAAATAAAAAGATTTCTTCAAAGAGTTAGTTAAAAATCCATTCATTAGCGTTGGAATATTTATATTTTGTTTAAGTTTAAGTTAAATAAAATTCCTCTTATAACAAAAAGTGCTAAATAAATAAACATATCTTTAAACAGTCTGCATAAGTGAACGTCTGGATGGAGTGGATATCAATGATTGTGAAGAAGTGTGGAGCCATCTTACAGATGACGAAAAAAAAGATTTTCAACATCGCGTCGACAACGGTGATATAGTAAGACTATTGCCTCAGTTTCAGCCGTGGTGGTCAAAGAAAGCCAGTAAACTAGTTACAACCTGCACAGAAGACGATGCTCCAACAATACCTGACAATATACCCGTATTTAGTTCAATATCCTCCAGGGAACCATCTTCATGCATTCACAATAACTTATGGAACATAGTAGCTGCTTATGCGTGTACTGCTAAGTTCTTCAACGGGGAGCATCTAACTAACGCTTGGCAAGCTACAAATTATTTTCTTTCTCTCTGCGCGAATGTGTATAAAGGCACAAATTTTGAGGATGCCGAACAAGCTATGGTAGCTGTTCAGATGGACGCGCTGGAATACCACTTGCCTCTACCCTGTGAACATTTTGACCAAATTCAAAAAGATTGTAGGCAAATCATGCTTTTGACTACCAATAAGTTGGCAGCCCTTTCGGATGTGTTGAGCTTATTGAAACTAGCAAAAAATGATAAGTTTGGTAAAGAGGTCAAACAGGAAAAGGATGAATTCAGTCAAAAGTTTGTAGAAGCTGTGCTGGTAGATCTTACAAAGAGTAAATTAAATGTAATTATTAAAAAAATAGAATTCCTTTTAGCGTTTGTTAAGAGGGGTTTACAATAAATATTGAGTATTTTGTAGAAATATTAACATTCTAGTTCTTTTTTAATTGTAGGGACAATCTCCTAAAAGTCTTACAAAATACCACAAACATGAATGTTGCTGTCGGCTGCTGACCCAAATATTTACCAGCATACTTTAAGAGACCCTTATAATTGCTGGAGAATTCGCCGCTTGGGTGGTACAATGGGAAAACACCAGGACCAACAGTAGAGGCCAGGCACTACTCGAAGCCTTTGCTATCCTAGATGTGGTGCTATTTAATAATGGTGCTGAGGACACCTTTATAAACGAGAGCGCGGTCCAAAATCGACATCTAATCCAACTCCTCTCCCTAATTCTAACCGCTTCAGTACCCGTCACTCTAGACCCTCCTCCCCACCTGCCCGTAATAAATTTCCTCTTACTCACGACATAACTGCTCGCCCTACATCACAGCCTGCCCATATTTCTTGTCCCTTCCCCCTTTCCGACCTCAAAACTGGTGCGAAGTATACCAACTTCCACAGATCGCACACCCTTAATCCCAATAACCGCCCCAGAAACTTTCCACTCGTCCACCGAACCCAACTCAAGACCGAATTTCGCACCACCCCATTCCACATACACATTTTGCCCTTGCCCGACACCCCCCTCCACGCGACCAATTATTGATCCCCTCTCACCCCCAACTGTTAAAATCACACAACAATCCATCAATTCGCCTGATAGTCGCTTCGCCTTATCTAAACATAGAAATAAATTGACCTACGCAAAATGTCTGTCTTCGTACCTCAATTACAAATCTAATTCAGTCTCCTATTAAGGTAAGACAAAAACCAGAGTAGCGGTTTCCATTCAGCATGAAGGCCTATCTACCGACTTTCCTAGCTTTCGCAACCTGTTTATGAAATTCCACAAAAATTTCAATATGCTTCCAGAAATACTGTCGAAAGATCTCTCGGCCTTTCATCTATATATTCACAAGAAAAAGACCTCTTCCAAAAAGAGCAAGGCTTTTTTACTCTAATCAACCCCCCTACCACCCCAAGACTCACAATACTCTCCCCCTAACCATCTACTATCAAAATGTCAGAGGTCTCTGCTCTAAAACACAAATCGATTCTACAAATTGCTCATACCTTTCCTTTAGATATATACGGACTAACCGAAATTAACATTACCCCCAGTATTCGCAGTCAAGAACTATTCCCCTCCACCTTTAACGTTTTTCGTGATGACGATGGTATATGTCCGGATTCACCTTGCCGTGGTGTGCTGCTTGCCATCCAAAATAAGCTCGCCTCATCTCTTATTGCCACCTCTTCTTCTCCCATTCTTGATTATGTCGCAATAAAAATTTATCAACGCCCAAACCCGTTATACATCATATGTTTCTGTATGCCTCCTGCGCAACCAATCGTGCCATACGAACTGCCAATAACAGCGGTTGATCACCTAACCTAGTTAAGTACTTCCCTTGACGATATCGTTGTTATTGCCGATTTCAATCTCCCCCATCTCCAATGGACGCTGTCAAACGATCAATCCTTTTACACCTCAAACCCCACTAGTACCAAAAAATCTCTCTTTATAGACGGCCTCACCGCCTCAAGCCTCCGTCAAATGAGTAATGTGCCAAATCATATGAAGAGCAACTTGACCTTGTATTTCATCATTATCATGATCGGCACTACAACCGGGAGCCGGTCTTGGCCTTATTTAGCAAGTCCTGAGGCATGTTATATTTTCCATAATGATTTGTTTTTTCCAGGCAAGGTCATTAGTCTTGCCCTCTTCGCTCATTCGACCTAGGTGTCCCGCCCACCGAAGTCTACTGAGCTTGATTTTTCTTACAACATTAGCTGCAAGGTAGATCGCGTACAACTCATGATTGTAGCGTCGCCGAAATCGTCCTCCCTAACATACGGAGCCAACAATTCTCCTTAAGACCTTCCTCTCGAACGCGGCTAAGAGTTCAAAGTGCCTTTCATTGAGCACCCAGGTCTCGCATCCATATATGAGTACTGGTAAGACAATGGTCCTGTACAGTAGTATATTTTATGTTCTGGATTCATTTTGGGAATTAAAGAGCCTTGATAGACCATAGCAGGCTTTGTTGGATGTGATCAGCCGTTCGCGGATTTCTGCTTCCATATTGTTATCGGCTGACATTATTGACCCAAGGTATTTAAAGGATTGCACTACTTCAAATTCGTGCTTCACTACCCTGCTAGTTTGACCAACGTTAGGTCTTCTCTTCGCAGATGTTGCCACCATGTACTTAGTTTTTCTCTCATTAATGTGCAGTCCCAGTTTTTGTGCCGCCTGCTCGATCTTGGTGAATGAGTCCTGTACAGCCGATTCGGTTCTACCGATGAAGTCGATGTCATCGCTGTAGGCAATTATCTGGCTGGACTTGGTGACAGTAGTCCCTCTAGTTGTAATGCCAGTCACGGATTGCTTTCTCCAACGCCAGGTTGAAGAGGAGGCAGGGCAGACTGTCCCCTTGTCGGAGTCCATTAAAGATGTTTATCGGTTTGGACAGCAATCCCGCTATTTTTACTTGACTAGTTACGTTGGTCATGGTCAACCTACAAAGTTGTAACAATTTGTTTGTGGAATGCCAAACTCTCTCATGGTATTATATAGTTCTACCCTGTCTATGCTCTCGTAGGCGGCCTTAAAGTCTATAAATAGATGATATAATGGAATCTTAAATTCCAGACATTTTTCCTTCGCCTGCCTAAGGGTGAATATCCGATCAATCGCTAATTCGCCTGGGATGAAGCCACACTGATATTGACCAATGATGATTGTAGTGTATGGAGCTATCCGATCTTGTAAGATATTGGAGAGTATCTTATATGCGGTACTCAGCAATGTTATACCCCTATACTTGCTGCATATCTCATTTCGTATGTATCATCATCATCTTTGGCACTACAACAGTGAAACGGTCTTGGCCGTATTTAACAAGTCCTGAGGCTTGTTATATTTTCCATAATGATTTGTATTTTCCGGGCAAGGTCATTAGTCTTGCGCCAGAGGCTCCCCGACGGGGAATCGAACCCCGGTCTTCCGCGTGACAGGCGGGTATACTAACCACTATACTATCGAGGAGCCTTTCGTATGTATGGGGCAAATTATTTCACAACGCCAATCTTCCGGAATCTCCCCTTGCTCCCATATGTGCACCACGATCTCATGAATTGCATGATGTAACGCTGTCCCTCCTTGTTTGATCAGCCCAGCTGGTATGCCATCAGCTCCGTGGGTTTTATTTGATTTGAGCTGTCTTATGGCTTTTAATGTTTCCTCAATGCCTGGTGGCAGCACCATTTGGTCTTGATCTTGCATTGGTGGAACCTCCAATTCTTCTGTGAGCTGACCATTTAGCAATTCATTGAAGTGCACTTCCCATCGCTCCAGAATGCCTTCAGGATCCGTGATCAGATTGCCCTCTTTATTCTTGCAGTAAGTGCAGCGTGGTGTGTACCGCGTCATACTGCGGATTATTTGGTAGAACTTCCGAACCTGGTGCGGATTTCGCTCTCTACGTTTCTCTATTACACAGAAAAGGTTTTTTCCCAGACACTTTTCTTTTGTCTGTGAAGTTTTTTTTTTAGATTTTCTGAGCTCTTTGTATTTCTCCTCGCGTACCCGCGTGCTATGAGACTGCTGCATTGCCCGGTATGCAGCATTCTTACGTTCAGTCGCTAGTTTGCACTCATCATCAAACCAATCGCTCCGATCTCTACGACTACTGCCTAAGATGGAGTTGACAGTATTCTTAAGGCGTGTCCATTTTTCTTTTGGTGCCAAGACTTACTCTCCCTCCGTTGAACTCTTCGAGGCTGAGTCCTAGCGCATGACCAAAGATGTTACTATTCTCATTGCGTAAGGCAGCCGTGTTGATTCGAACCTGATCCGCGGATGCAATACGCCTCCGTAAGGCAATCCGAGCTCAGAAAACTATATCAACAAGATAGTAATCCGAGTCGACGTTGGCACCTCGTTCGTACCGTCATCAGGATCGAGGAGTGGCGGCGATCTATTAACACGTGGTCAATTTGGTTGCGAGTGGCTCCCAGGTGATACCCAGGTGGCTTTGTGGATATCTTTACGCGGAAACATGGTACTCGCAACGACCAAGATTTTTGATGCTGCCAGTTCGATGAACTTATCATTAGTGTTCTCATGCAAACTATGGGAACCTGCGTTAGTGCCTGAAAACCGACTCCAACCTACAATTATCTATTACCATTAGATACTGCAAACGTCTACATCACAATATTGCATCACGTTTTAAACAAAGCCTCCCAGCACAATTTTCAACAATGCATTTTTCATGTCTAAACCCCCCCCCCCCCCCTCATTCATAACAATAGTACTACTTTAGATTCAAATTGGAAAAGTTAATACACTGAATTACATTACATGTTACAACACATTGCATTGGCACAGTTTCAGCCATGCATATCCCCTTCATGTTAGGTTCTGTAGTTGGTTTAGTTCAGGGAGCGATTCTCCTAGTCCTTAAAAGGAGAAGGGATCTCTATAGACCGCTCCTGAAAAACGTCCTACAAAGGGGTCGGCGCCGTGCTTCCACTGATCCAGAGGGAAGAGCAACGTCCTTAATTTGGCCTCAGTCCTTGTCTGCACTGGTTTTCCGGGGGGCCAGGTGATACTTCACTATCTAAAAGAGTGTCTTTTGTGGAGGTACTACCAAAAAAATGCTTGGATTAATTACAACCACTCATGCAAAAACCTTAACCCTAATGGCGAGAGAGCAATCTATCCAAACAAGATGGGTCTAAAAAAAAAAAAAAACTAGAGGCTTAGACTTGGTGACTCATATAATAGTCAAACACCTGTTCAATAAGTGACCTTAGTTAACACCCAAAGAACCCCGCTACTACATAATTTAGATACATCGCCATAAAAACCTACAGATAGCCAATGACAACAATGATGACTCATCGCACTGCCGATAACCAATCAAAGATAGAATGACAACAGTCAACCAGTGCTCATTTTTGCATAGCTGTCCACAGTTAACATTAAGTTCGGATTAGAAGTGTAAAATAGCCCGTGCTGATATATGGAGTTAAAATAAATATCTTTTTTTAACCCAGACGCTGCTGATCGTATTAATTCCTTCTTCTCTCTGCCATCTTTGTGAATACAATTCAATCCTCACAATGACTATCCCGCTAAAACATTCACCATCTATTGAAAAATATTAACACGCGACAATATAAATTTAGTATACAATATTATGACCTTAAAACTTCAAATAAATAAATTAATAATAAAAAGTAAAGACAAAACATAAGTTTTTAAATTTTAAAGTTTATTGTGGCATTGCCATTAGTTGGCAATAGTGACTTCAACCTCTACACCAGGTTCGATGTTAATAGACGTAATCTTCTTCACAATCTCTGAAGGAGAGTGCAAATCAATTATTCTCTTGTGGAGTCTCATCTGTAAGGAGAACAACATTCATTAAAATCGAGCATACAATAAAGTATTATATTTTGTAGAACTTCTTTGAGACCAGTTGGTATTAGTGAAATGCAACTGGCACTATGACAAAAGTTCGTTTGATCTAAGCAAGCATTCGATACTGACCAGGATGATTACAACTACTCCACAATCCACATCGGCTTGCTTGTTCAATAAACAATAAATATTAATCTTACCTGGAAACGATCCCAAGTTTTTGACCCTTCACCGCATGGTGTTTTGCGAGTGGTGATACGTAGAATCTTTGTCGGCATGCGTACTGGCCCCTATAAGAAATCCACTTAGAGCGTTACTGTTCATCCTTAAAAACCAAATTTAAAAACGAAACAATTTGTTATTCATATTTAGTGATTTTTCTTGGCCGTTAAATACTGCCAAAAAATGTAACTAATGAATATTTGTTATTGCATTCGTGTTTACTAGGTATATAAGACATCTCTACATATCCCTCCAGGTGAATGCGAATGAAATGAGTAAGGAACTTACCTTAACACGAAGTTTTTGATTCTTCGCGCCCTGTATTAAGTCGCGACATACATTCTCCAAGGAACGGACGTTCCTTGATGTTAATGTAATACGGATACGATGAACAGAAGCTGAATCCCCTTGAGGTTTCTCGATGTCTTTAGCAGTAGCAGCCTGCAATACGATTTGAGGTTATAAGACACGTGTATCAATTTTTATAACATTAAAATAAATCCTTGTATTTATTAACAGACACTTTATATAAGAGATTATTTAATTACTTACCATTTTTAAATAGAAAACTGGTCGAGTTATTCAATCAAAAAATAAAATTGAGCAGCGCTGAACCAGTGTTCTTTGACGTGTTCAACAAAAGTGAAAGAGAATACGCACGACAGCAATCACCCGCCATTTCCGTGTCAGCAGTTGGGAAATTTTTTTGACACATGACCGTGGATTTCAATGATTAATCTATTACCATATGTTACAAATTGAAATAAGTAATAATCCTCTTCCACAATATCTTAATAATTTCAAAAATATCCAAAAGATAATGATTTTTAATTTCATTCTTTTTATATATTTTTTTCTACTACAATATCAATTATACAAAATAAGTGTTTGTTATATATTGCCATCAGAGTAACGTTTGCACAAAAATCCCGACACTGTCACCATTTTGAAGTTAGTACTGACTTTCAAAACATTACTTGCTGTTAGCCGGGGACGGGTCATTCGATGGCCGCAGACGGTGATTCTAAAATTATTGAACACTAGTTGAATCAGGTGAGATGTTTGTGAGGAGTGGTCAACATCGAGTGGCCGCGGCAACGTCATCTGTGTGAGATCTGTGGGAGAACCTAGATGCACCAGATCATGATATTACTTGCTGGTAGACAAGGTAGATCTGTGATGAAGTGCTGTAGGGTGTGTCACGAACAGATGTGCACTCATAGAACATCATCCAAGGCATCAGTAACTCCAATCCACGCCGGTGCGGCAACTAAAAACCTCATGGTATTGTTAGGTCCCACACTTTCCCTCTCTCTCTATCTTGATAAATAATAGTAATAGTCATAACAATAAGTAGAAAACATAAAAAAACTACTTGGTAATAATTAAAATAAAAAATTAGCAGCGAATAAAAAACAAAAAACAAAATGAGAAAAGTTTGACAGAAGTTTTTCAATTAGTGGAAAAGTTCGCCGCGAAAAGAATAAAACTCGCCTAACGTGAACAAATAATAATAAAACCCATTCGTCGGAGCGAACAACCTATCAAACAATTGTAAAAACTATTCGTCGGGCCGAACAAATAATTATAAAAACAAATGTGAAGACACAGGGGGTTCAAGAATTCAACACCCCTTGCACCAAGGAGAGCGGTCAACGCCAACCAACTAGCGGTTCGCCATTCTTCCAGTAAGTCTCTTCATAAATTTCATTTGTTAATAAGAATGTAATAGTATCATAAACGTGGTGGTGAAAGAGTCCAAGAGGCTGAAACACTTGAACACTAGTCTCATGACCTCGGGTTTTGGGGGTCCGATGAAGTAGACAAGATCCTATAGAATCCAGGACGTTTGGTTGTCCAGTCACTGCCACCTTCATAGTAGGGATACTTTCTTCGATATCACACCACTATTTGTACCGAATTGTTGGATCGGTGTAAATAGCTACTACCTCACTGATGTAGGATACATTTTCAGTTTTGTTTTGCCAATTTCATATTCCAATGGAATGTACTGTACACGAAGTTATCAATTCTGTTTTTTTGACGTGACAACGTCTTATAAATCGGTATACCTTGGGAGGCATTCGGAAAAAAGTTTGTAGCGTTACGATAACGATAACCGATAACGCACGAGCCGCAGTGAGCGAGAGCGCGACTCTCTTAATTGCTCCTAAGTCAAATGCAGAGAGGCAACGGGAATACAGACAGCGCCTTGCACTGTCGAGAACAGCTGTACAGGTTGAAAGTGTAAAGACAAAAAATACACAGAGACAACGCGAATACAGGCAGCGCCTTGCAGCATTAAATAAATCGGATATAGCTCAGAGAAAATTGTCTGTTCATTGTGGTTTCGCAGCGGCAAGTTCAAACAACGTTCAACAACTACAGGTTGTAAACCTACAACAGCCTTCAGCAGCAGAACCCGTGTATTTTACAATACAACCAGTTATATCGGCGCAAGAGGTATGGGACATGAAATGGAACAAATCGATATCAAGATTTAAATTGATGTTTCTTAACAATGACTTTGGGTATGCTTGCTCTGTTTACGATAGACTTTGGTTTGAACGCGATTTAAAACCGATCACAGTGCAACAGATGAACGTAATTTCGGACTGGCACACAAAAGAAAATCGACAACTGTGTCCTGACGAATACACAGTAGTTTGCACTACTTGTAAAATTTCGTTAAGCAAACCAAAATTAATGTCTACACTTGGAGGCATTCGGAAAAAAACACTTTAATTTTGATTTAATAACTTGTATATTCAATGTTACATATTTAGGATACGATGTCACGAATATAATGTCCGAGCGCCTTGCGCCCAGACAACCATTTTTTTCTTCCCCTTCCGAATCTACCTGTAGCTCGTTCTGTTGGTTGTTTAGGTTTAAGTTCACTTCTTCTTGCTTCGATCTCGAAGTAACGTATAACGAGCAATTCCGTTTCGTTTTTTTTTGTCCTGCCGCAGTTGACAAATCTCACTGGCCTCAAAAAAAAAAAAAAAAAAAACAAATAGATTCAATTCTCATACTTATTAGAAGAACTACTGCGACTAAGTTTGTGCTTATAAACATTGCATTAAATAATAGTAGGTCTGTAAAAAAATATTTGTGAAAAGTAAAACCCATCTATAATAACCATCATCAACAAACAGCCAGCTGAACAGGGGGAGCCACGAACTCAACGGCCCCTGCAACCTGCACACCAGGGACCAGCAACATCGACCGCTCCAAGGTCCGCTCTACAAGTAAATCCCATTAATATATTGTTAATATATTTAAAATATGGCGCAAGACTAATGACCTTGTCGGAAAAAAAAAACAAATCATTATGGAAAATTTAACAAGCCTCAGGACTTGCTAAATAAGGCCAAGACCAGTTCCCGGTTGTAGTGCCGATGATGATGATGATAATGATATTTAAAATATATTATACAACAATTTTCACTTAACTTACCCCTTCCCTTACTATATTAGTTAAATTGTTAAATATATTATACAACACTTCTCCCTTTCCTCAGTCTCCTTGTAACTATCAAGCCCCAGTTGTACTGACCGATAAATAATTTAGGTTCTTGCTAGGTGTAGGTCGACTGGTCTCCGAGATCTCGTAGGTGCTTGCATCCTTCAATTGTCTCTTTCCGCACCTCCTGCTTCGAAAGTTTAAAATTGGGGATGGTTCTTACCTCGATCAATCTTCCAGTTCGGCAATGGGCTCCCTTGATTCGCACTTGGACTCATTGCGACTCAGTCCACCGACCGTCTCTAGAACGAGCGCTTCCTATTCACTTTTCACACCGATCTTTTCGCATATTGGCGAGTCCAGCAATGAAATGGTGGATCACTCATCAATCAGAACCAATACCCGGGTCGATCCCCTAGGCCCATAGAGATCCACTGGAACCATCTTTAGGTATGATTTGGTGCTACAAATGGTGCGCATGGAGGTAACCACCTCTCCTCTAGTTTGCTCGGGATCATTGTTCGATGGAGAGGTGTCGTGGCGTGACCTTTCTTCTCTTCTTGCTGGTGTTGTATACATGCATGCATACATAGTAGTATTGCCCCGCGCAACAAACATTTCATGTTGTACATATATTGTACAATGAACTCCAGAATTCCTATGTTGCCAATACTCTACATATAACATGTATGCTATATGCTAATAGCATTGTTCAATGTATCTAACATTTACATACAAATTGCTGTACGCAACTCAAAAGTTCTCATAACGCAACATGAAACAACGTCGCATTACAATTTCATGCATACATACCAAGGATATTGTAGCGAGCTTAGGGTTCGCTGGATTAATTATTTTAAAATAAATAAGAGCCGTTAAATCGATTTTGAATTAATATAACACTTTATTAGTCCGTAATACAACCGTTACTTATACCGTACACTTAACGATCTCTTTATTATCGCTTCCGTACTTATCGCGTCTTTTACTGCTTACTTCTCACTCGAGACTTATCGCTTGCTTCACTTTCTTACTTATTACTCAACTCCCGATCTGCGTGCGACGTATTTATACCGTTTTTCCTCATTCTGATTTGGTGTATCGTTTCCGTCCGTTCCATAGTCTTGAATGTTCTATTCCAGTTTTCCAGTACTTCCTAAAATAATCTAGTACTTTGTTTCGGACTTTCTCGAAGATTCCAGTACTGATTGTCATATGCGTCACAATATTTATTTTCATCCATCGCATGCTATTTGCCATAGGTAAAACAAAAATTCCTCATTACCTATAGATACAATAGGTACTAATGTATTGCAATTCTATTTCCTTTCCCCCTTTTGTCCATCTTTAAATGCCACCTTCATCAACGCATACCCACTGCATTTAATATTCCACGCTATTTGCCATAGGCAAATGCAAAAACTCGCATCACCTGAAAACGAAATTTTCCCATGGCCTCGAGGTGGAGCTGCAGCCCGAATAGGCGTAAGGTTACCGTCTCGAGGTGAATGGCGACAGATTGCAACGTTCAGTTCCCATCGTCGTTGGCATAGCCTGCGACTAGGCCGGCATCGGGCAACTGTCTCAAGGTGAACGATGCGATCGTGGGAAGGAATGTGAAATCAGGTTTGATTTTGGGAATATAAAAAGGGTTCTGTTAGAGGCACACAAGCAGTCGTAAACTAAGAGTAACAGGTTGCAGCCTAGCATTAGCACAGCGGGCCTCTTACTTTGAGTAAAATAATAGTATAATTAAAAAAAGTTCTCCTTAAAATAAAATAAAGACAACAAACCTTAACATACTTCTAACTATTTCGACTCTCCACTGGGACACGGAACGGAAAGGGCGGACCGTCCCCAACCAGTTAGGTAAGATCTAATTAGTAACCTTACTATTTGGCGAAGCCGGCATACATACTGTCGGTGCCAAGTAAATAATTTATGTTGGTACCTTTTTTATGGTATTACACTGGCATCTTCGGTGAAAATTCACCAGAACCGAGGTTATTCTATTAGGGGGCTCAAACGGGCGGATTGGGGCGCACTTAACTCCGGATAACTTAAAACCACACCTGCTAGTTTGTTAAAGTTCTACTTGGTTTGGATGACTGCTTCGATTGCGATACCAAGTTTCACATTACGCATGCAGCTCGCGGGTTCGGTGGGCTTTGCGGTATAATCCACCTTAAGAGGCAGGTATATTTCCAGGCGTGCGACACTAAGCCGTATTAATAATTGTCTTCGCCACAGTCGCACCTAAATCAACGCTTGTGTTTTCCGAGTTTGTCCCGAAGTTCGGTTTACGAGTGTAAGGGTCCTCGACTTGAATGAAAAACACGCACGTCAAACCTGGCCCGCTTGATGGTGCGCGGCTAGCGATTATATATCGACTTTACTCGAACGCCCGACGTGGCATGTGCGCGCTCCAATGGTTGACGAGACTCCCCTGTGTGCAACGCGGCGTGGCCGACCGCAGTGGCGGTGGGACGATGCTGGGGCGTGTGTGCCTTCCATTCAGGGTGTCGTGGCAGTGGAGTCATTGCTAAGTAAACTCACTCCACTTACTAGGAACATGCAGAAGGGTTGCTATGCCGACGTAGAAAATTTTGTTTCGGGGAATTTCTGCCGTACGGACTGAATTAGATTCTTCTGTTGCTGTGTGTACGGAGAAATCAATTTCGGAGGCATAATCAAGTATGGCCATGGGTTGTCGGTTAGACAAGGGAGCGTGGGTCTTGATCGTTGCGATGGTTGTTTCGTGGAAATACAACGCATCGTGCTGGTGACTTACCAGTAAGGAGAATTGGTGTTATTTCAAATGATTTAGGTAGTATGGTAGCCGAAATGGTTTTCAGGGCAACTAAATGCTGCTTGGTTGCAAGCGAGGGAAATGGTTTAAATAGGAAGTGAGCCGGAATGGGAAAATGCATGCGGTTTGATTGTAGATGAGGGAGATGATTTAAAATGTATTTTATTGCAGGTTTTAGAATGGAATTCTGTTGCGGTTTGGGAATGTATGCTATTACAGATTTGGGAACGGATGCTGTTGCAGATTGGGAAATGTATTCCCCAGGGTTCGGTACTCTCACCCACTCTTCCTCATCTTTATAAATGATCTCTTGTCTATTACTCACAACCCAATTCACTCGTTTGCTGATGATAGCACGTTGAGTTTCTCATACCCATACGAACACTCCCGTCCAAAATCTTCGAACGTCACTACCAATCAGCAACTTGAGCTTGATGCATTAAATTCAGACCTCAACAAGATATATCAGTGGGGATTATCTAACCGAGTAGAATTCAATGCCCTGAAAACTCAGTGTTGCCTCTTGTCGTCAAAGGTGAGCCTATGGGGTAGTTTAACTAAGCACCAAGCACGGGTGCGGATTCAGCTAACTCCCACGATATCGTTCCTCCGAATACACCGAAAACTATTCACAAAACTCCGTTGTTGCGAAATGCGAGCGGACACAGACAACAAACAAATAAATTTCGAAAATCGTTTATAATCCTTTTTATTTAAATAATATAATAAATACACAGGACTTAACTCAAGTGGTTGAATACGGAATTCAATAGAAGATTGTTCCCAATATTACTGAGGATAAAATGATCCGCACTGTTACTAGTTTTAATATTTTGTTCTTTTAATATTCAAAAGCACACGTAACTCTGGTACACGCACGATAGCGATACTTCAAAGTAAAGTAAAAAAAGAAAAACTTCGACACCGACGAAAAGACTCCACTCTCAGCGCGTGTGTGCGGTTAAACTGTGAAAATCTGACTGACTAATTTCAACTCCCCGTAGCTCAGTCAAATTGACCCAGCCTCTATGCCTGCGATGGATTTCACGCACACCATCGCAGGAGAAAGAAAATCCTTCGGCAATTTGACCAATGAGAACCGATCCGCGTCTCATTGGAAGGTTCCTTAGTGATATCGATGCCACTGGAAATGAATGCCTTCCTCCTGGAAGAAAGGACAAACGATCGCGCGTTGAAGAAAGGAAAGAAAGAAAAACCTGCACCTGTTTAAACATAGATCAGAAACATTTCTATCATTACGATAGAGGGTATATTGTATATACCGGAATGAGATATAAATGTGAAAGCGCTAAGATGCGGCTTTGTTTGTACAGGCAAATGCAAATGCATTAGGATTGTTTATGCCGCCGATTCGAGATAATTGCATGCAGCTGTATCGGCATCGATTTGCCTGACGTGATCGGATGATCGCATGGGAAAAGCAAACACAGGGAGATTTTTAAGAGCATAATTGACGTGAATGTCGATAAGGGGGCTGTGGGAGTTTTCCTAATGGTTGCGAATGGTCATGGGTGCCGATCAGGGGACACAAATATATTTTTAGGAAAAAAAAATGCTTCTCAGCCAAATTCGGATGAAGGTTCTGTTGCCACGGCAAGGTACTAATCTTTGCCGTGGGTTTATGTTTTCAGGTGGGGAATGCTCTCATGCAGGTAAGTTGTTTGGAGATATTGGTAGTGGGATATGGGGCCAAAGTGTTGCGTGGTTTTTCGGGCCCTGAAAAACCCCACAAGCCCCAAAGTAAATATACTGTCTATGAACGGCACTTGCATCGACGAAGCCAAGGAATTATCAATCCTCGGTACTCGAATTAATTCGATTCTTAACTGGAATGACCACATATTTGAAGTTGCGAAAAGTGCAGCAAAATGTACGGGGTTCCTTAAGAGATGCAAAAGATACTTCACTCCATCCAACCTGGTCACTATTTACAAGGCGTATATTCGTCCAAAAATGGAGTTCAACTCCCATATTTGGACAGGCGTAACCAAAACTGCCCAGCACGTGCTCGATAGGATGCAAAAACGAACAGTGAAACTTATTGGGGTCCCATCTGTGAGTCAATCGATTCCGTCATTAGAACATAGGAGCAACGTATCATGCATATCTCTCTTCTATAGGTATTACCCCGGTCGTTGCTCAACTAAGCTTGCTGAATATTTCTCGCCCCTTCAGACATTTTCCCCCGATACCCGTCAATCTGTGAATGCGCATTAGTTCACGTTGAAAGTGGACTTTAGGCGCACAAATAAACAAATTCGAACCACACGAATGTGGAATGTTCTGCCTGATCATGTGTTTACTGGCCTTTGTGATGTCCAGACAATCAAGACCAATATACATCGACACCTCCTTTCCTTATCCATTTCCTCTCCATCTTCTCGCACTGAGCTCTGACATTTAAGGGTACTTCAAAATCCCCTTTTGTGCGCGCGTTAGTGTAAAAAAAAATACTTGATAACATACAGACATGAGTAATCCAATAGAAAACGCAACCTTGACATCATGGCTAGACACTAACACGTCAAAGGCATGATGCGAACCTTCAATTTCTTTACAGATTTTATCACGAGGAGTGTTATTTGGTAATTCGTGATATTATTCTAAGCGGTTCGGTTTATTTACACGTCACAATGCAATCCGATGGATCCCACTAATTTACAAATCGTCTCTCACTCACATGTACACCTCTGTGCCAAAATTCATTTTGTTACAGATCGGCAAAACTATGGAATTCGCTTACGGCGCGGGTGTTTCTGGAGAGCTACAATATACAACTATTCAAGAACAACTCCAACTGTTATTCAATAGCACCCCAGGGCACCAACTCAGCGTCTTAGGTTCACCTTTCTTGAGAGAAGTGTACAAAAGCCTATTACCTAAGAAAGGCAACAAGTAAAATGTTGACCATATTAAAATCACAGCTTAGCTTTTCATCGTTTTTAAAACCATTGGATATAATCATCATCATCGGCACTACAACCGGGATCCGGTCTTGGCCTCATTTAGCAAGTCCTGAGGCTCGTTAAATTTTGCATGATTTGTTTTTTCCGGGCAAGGTCATTAGTCTTGCGCCATTGGATATAATACATCAACCAAATAGAGAATAGCTGAAGGAATTTCGCTTTCCACGCAAGACATTTACACATATTCGATAGTCCAAATAGAATCATCATTTAGAACATTAAGGCATCTTCGATAAACCTAAACACTTAAGCATTCAAATCATTCTTTGCCACGCAGAAAGGCTTTTCCCAATTGGTTTCGAATTAGAAGGCAGCAACAATATTAATTTTGCCCGGAAAAAAACAAATCATTATGGAAAATTTAACAAGCCTCAGGACTTGCTAAATAAGGCCAAGACCGGTCCCCGGTTGTAGTGCCAATGATGATGATGATGATCAATATTAATTTATTGACATACATTTCGAATCTATAGTTATTTAACGTGGCCTAGAGTATAAACAAGATAAACAATTTATATCGTGATATTTATTTTATTTGAAAACCAATTTTAATTATAATTTTAATTACCGGTAAATCTATTAATTGTAGGTCATGTACCGCGGAGTGGCACTGAATTTAGCATAACTCTTAATGACCTTATTGACAGCTTCGAGAAAATCTTTTTCAGTGGCAACCTTGCGACGTGCACGGATTGCAAACATCCCAGCTTCGGTACAGACAGATCTAATTTCCGCTCCAGTCGAGTTTGGACACAAACGGGCCAATAGCTCAAATCGAATATCTCGCTCAACCGACATGGAGCGAGCATGAATCCTAAATATATGTGTTCTGCCTTCTAAATCTGGCAAGCCGAATTCAACTTTACGATCTAAACGACCTGGGCGCATCAATGCTGGATCCAGTGTGTCTGGTCTATTAGTCGCCATAAGTACTTTTATGTTTCCTCTGGGATCGAAACCGTCCAGTTGATTTATCAGCTCCAACATAGTTCTCTGTACTTCATTATCACCGCCAGCTCCATCATCGAAGCGTGCACCGCCTATAGCGTCAATTTCGTCGAAGAATATTAAACAGGCTTTCTTAGAACGTGCCATTTCAAAAAGTTCTCGAACCATACGAGCACCCTCGCCAACGTACTTCTGGACAAGTTCGGAACCAATCACACGAATGAAACATGCATCCGTGCGATTAGCAACTGCACGAGCACAAAGCGTTTTTCCAGTTCCTGGTGGACCGAACAATAAGACTCCTTTTGGAGGTTCAATACCCAAATTAACAAACTTTTCTGGATGCAATAGAGGCGTCTCAACAACTTCTCGAAGTTTCTCAATCTGCTCCTTGCAGCCACCGACATCGCTGTATGTGACATCAGGTTTATCTTCCACTTGCATCATAGTAACAGTTGGATCGATTTTTGGTGGAAGTGGTATGTGAATTTGATATTTATTTCGGTCCACGCCAACACGCATTCCTTCTTCGATGTCGGTTGGTGCCACGGAGTCAGCGAGGTCAACTACGAACTTGGCGAATTGCTTCACATTGATTATGTACTTGGGATCATCGGAATCAGCGTTGATTATCTTTGTGCAACGTGCTACTTGTAGAGGCTGCTCATTTTGGAGTGTTTGCTTGTCCGCAGCCAAATCCCAGAGGGCCGGTGGAGCGAGACCAGTATCGCTTTCTTTAATGCCCGTCAATTCGTTCACTTGTTTGATAGCTTTATGGATATCTTCTTCGATCGTTTTAATAGCTTTATGGTATTGGCTCTGCCCGTATGTTTTTAATAATTCAATATCTCCTTCATCTAGGGATTTTATTTCCTTTTCCTCCTTTTCACCGTCTTTTACACGACGCTGATCAGTTCCAAGGTAGTCCGGCATTCTGGATATTATTCTCTCGGAGGTAAAATTTCCAATTCACACAAAATTAAAGACTCACGAACCAAAGAAATCACGAAACTTTGTTTTATAAAATTTGCTTTGTCAGGATTAGTTGAGAGTGTCACCGAAGCGTTTTAGTACCACAATTAAAGGCCCATGTGCAATGTGTTATAATCTATTAACGGCTGATGTATAACACTTACTGTCGTTTCAATTTTACGTATGTTACGTATATATGATAAATTTTATATAGCAAGTGATTGCTTTAAAGATAAAGAAAATATGGCGAGTGTATCAAAAAAATATATTGTAGCGAGCTTAGGGTTCGCTGGTTTAATTATTTTTGAATAAATAAGAGCCGTTAAATTGATTTTTGAATTAATATAACACTTTATTAGTCCGTTAATCACAACCGTCACTTTTACCGTACACAACGATTTCTTGACTTATCGCTTCCGTACTTATCGCGTATTTTCCTTCTTACTTCTAACTTGAGACTTATCGCTTGCTTCGCTTTCTTACTTATCACTCTAACTTATTCTTCTGCTCTGCGTGCGACGTATTTATACTGTTTTTCCTCATTCTGATTTGGTGTATCGTTTCCGTCCGTTCCATAGTCTTGAATGTTCTATTCCAGTTTTCCAGTACTTCCTTAAATAATCTACTAGTTTGTTTCGGACTTTCTCGAAGATTCCAGTACTGATTGTCATATGCGACACAATATGTTTATTTAATTCGTTATTAACATTGATTTATGTTTATATGTATTCATCAGAGTGTAACTCAATTATGTATGATCATATCACTACGAAAGCTGGTTACATTATAAAGCAAATTTCGTTTTTTTTTTCTTATTAATGTATATATTTTTTAAATTAATCATCGAGTTGTTTAAAAGGCGTGGGGGGTATATACATAACCATTATTATATCTACTTTATGATTTTATTTTAATAAGAGGTTGTTTTTTAAGGCGGTAACTTAACTTCAAATACAATTTTAAAATCAGTACCAAACTGACCACCATCCGGTAAAAATCGTTCTTCGAAACGGACGTGCAATTAAAGTCAGTGAAAACATAAACAATAAACTGTGTTTTGTGTTACGAGTACGGGTATGCCAACAACTTTTGTGTGCCCGAAGCAATTGAAAAAACAATTAGTGCCGATACGCGATATACGAAGTGTTTCTGTTAACGTGTGTGTGCACACTATATTGAAATAAATACTTGTGAAAATAATATTTATAAAAATGGAACCTGTGAACGGTGTTTACGTGTGAGCGCGAATTAAGTATTCCGATAACAAGTTTATATTCAATTAAAAATATATTGTGACGCATATGACAATCAGTACTGGAATCTTCGAGAAAGTCCGAAACAAAGTACTAGATTATTTTAGGAAGTACTGGAAAACTGGAATAGAAAAGTCGAGATTATGGAACGGACGGAAACGAAACGCCGAATCAGAATGAGGGAACGGTATAAATACGTCGCACACAGATCGTGGAGATGAGTAAGAAGTAGAAAGTGAAGCAAGCCATAAGTGCGGAAGTAATAAGCAATGAGTAAGAAGTAAGCAGTAAAATACGCGATAATTACGGAAGCAATAAGTGAAGAAATCGTTATGTGTACGGTAAAAAGTAACGGTTGTTGTTAACGGACTAATAAAGTGTTACATTTATTCAGAATCGATTTAACGGCTCTTATTTATTCAAAATAATTAATCCAGCGAACCCTAAGCTCGCTACAATTGGTGTCAGAAGTGGGAGTAATTATTCGTGAAGTGAATAAGTCTGTGAAAGTGTGTTGTGACGATGTCAGATCGACATTTGGAGGATCTTCGCGTTCCTGAGTTGAAGAAGGAACTTGAGGATCGGAATCTGGATATCAGAGGACAGAAGCAAATTCTTCGACAGCGTCTACAAGCAGCAATGGAGGAAGAGGGTATTGATGTTGACACATATGTTTTTGCGATTGCGCCAGACTGTCCGGATGGAGAAGAAACACCGAGTCAAGATGGTGCCAATGTAACGGAGAAGAGTTCGCCACAGTTGAACATTTCGGAGATGCTCAGGGTGATGATGATAAAATTGGACGCACAAGCTACAGATGTTAATGCAAAGTTGGATGCCCAAAATTCAAAATTCGACGCCATAAATTCAAAATTGGATGCGCAAGCTACAGATATTAACTCAAAATTGGACGCGCAAGCTGCAGATGTCAATGCAAAGTTGAATGCCCAAACGCAGTGGATGAAATGTAATTTTCAACACTTTAAGGAAGAAATTCGGGACGAAGTAGAAAATCTGGATCTAAAAGTCACCGATGAAATAATGCGAATCAAAACGAGACTTGAGTGTGTTGAGAGAAATAAGACATCGCCTAGCAATCAACATGACTACAAAGAGACAAGGATGCAACCGCCAACCTTCGATGGAACGGGACCCTTCTCCGTATTTATACGTCAGTTTGACGCCGCGGACAATTATAATAAGTGGTCGGATGAGCAAAAGTCAACATCACTAATCTTGTCACTCCGCGGGGCGGCTGCAAAATTGCTACAAACCATACCAGCAGAGAAGCAAACAGATTTCCAAGCGGTAAGAGACGGCCTTGAAGCTAGGTATGGCGACAACCACATGCAGCAGGTCTACCGCATGCAACTGCGGAGCAGAACGCAGAAACCTGGAGAAAATCTTCAACAGTTGCAGGCAGACATTGAGCGATTGGCAAACTTGTCTTATACAAATATGACTAAAGAATTTCTGAACGCGGTAGCAATGGATGCATTTATAAAAGCACTCCAAGATCGGGACTTGCAACAGGCCGTTCGTTTGGCTGGAAAGAAGACGAATAATGAAATACTGGCGTTCGCATTGGCATATGAATCTGCTATACTGGCTACCAGGAGTACATATAGAGTCCGAGAAATGTCCGTCCAGGAACGTTCCTGCCAAAGAATCGGGCATGTACAACGGAGAACCCCGAGACCTGGTATGAAGTGCTGGACATGCGGCGGAGTCGGCCACATCTCTGTTGACTGTAGGAAACGTCGACGAATAATTGAAACATCGCGTGAGAATTGTAGTTCATGCGCTTGTCATAAGAGGAGACTATCAACGGAACAACCTGAGGTGAAGGAACACATTGTACCTGTCAGAGTACTAAATGCGTCCGAAGAGCCGGTCGCAATAAGAAAAGGAGAGTTAACCGCAGAATGTGCACCCGTATCAATGATAAGGGCAATTCAGCAAGGGAAGGTGCATAATAACGCTGATGCTCTATCAAGAAGACGATGTAAGCCAGATTTTAAACATTGTCATAAAGCGGAAGAGAAAGAAGAGGCGTGCGACCTGCGAAATGTACAAGTAGAAGTACTAGATGGGTCGACGAGTGATGCTATACGCGCAGCTCAACTTCAGGATGAAGATATGTCGCTAATTCTGGAATACAAAGAAAGGAACGAGCGGCCAACTTGGAACAATATTTCCGACAAGAGTGGAACATTTAAGGCATATTGGGCACAATGGAATTCCTTGCTGGTGGAAGATGGTATTCTTAAGCGTAACTGGGAAGCCGCGGCCGGAAAATCCCATCGAATGCAGATTCTAGTCCCACCATCAAAAGTCAAAGATGTTCTAACAGAAATGCACGACGGGGACTCCGGCGAACATTTGGGAGTTAATAAGACACTTTCAAAATTACGATCTCGTTTTTACTGGCTTCACATGAGAGATGACGTCGAGTCTTGGTGTAGGAAGTGCACAACTTGCACTGCGACCAAAGGACCAACGGCAAAACCCAGGAGCGCTATGAAGCAGTACAACGTGGGTGCCCCTTTCGAGCGAATTGCGATTGATATCTCAGGACCATTTCCAAAAACCAACGACAACAACAAATACATGTTGGGCATCATGGATTACTTCAGCAAGTGGGTGGAATCCCTTCCAATTTCAAACCAAGAAGCAACAACCACCATTGAGCAGCTTATCAATAATTGGACCAGCAGATATGGAGTTCCCTGTGAGCTTCATTCCGATCAAGGCCGAAACTTCGAGTCACAGATATTTCAAGGCATCAGTGCGGCACGGGGCGCAAGGAAAACCAGAACCACACCCTTACATCCGCAGTCAGACGGAATGGTCAAAAGACTCAACCGAACAATGAAAGAGCACTTATCGAAGGTCATTAGTGATCACCAACGAGATTGGGACAAATGTGTACAAACCTTTCTCCTGAGTTATAGATCGGGTAATCACGATACGACAGGCCATTCTCCAGCAAAAATTATATTTGGACGGGAGATACGATTACCAGCCGATCTGCGATTCGGAATACCTCCAGACGCCATAGACAAGACCGAAGACTACGTAGCCGAATGGAGAAATCGCCTCGATGAGATTCATCATTTGGTTCGAAAGCAAATCAAGGTATCCAGTGACAGGATGAAAACAAGGTACGATGTTCGAGCCAACGCATCCGGATTTAATGCAGGCGATAACGTATGGCTTTATAACCCTCATCGGCAAAAAGGAAGGTCTCCGAAGTTGCAGCAACATTGGGAAGGACCGTATAGGATTCTCGCAAGAATTAACGACGTTGTCTATAGGATTCAGCGAAGACCGAACGCCAAGATGAAAGTGGTACATCGTGACCGACTGTATAAACGGAACGGTATAAATACGTCGCACACAGATCGTGGAGATGAGTAAGAAGTAGAAAGTGAAGCAAGCCATAAGTGTGGAAGTAATAAGTAATGAGTAAGAAGTAAGCAGTAAAATACGCGGTAATTACGGAAGCGATAAGTGAAGAAATCGTTATGTGTACGGTAAAAAGTAACGGTTGTTGTTAACGGACTAATAAAGTGTTACATTAATTCAGAATCGATTTAACGGCTCTTATTTATTCAAAATAATTAATCCAGCGAACCCTAAGCTCGCTACAATTGGTGTCAGAAGTTGGATTAATTATTCGTGAAGTGAATAAGTCTGTGAAAGTGTGTTGTGACGATGTCAGATCGACATTTGGAGGATCTTCGCGTTCCTGAGTTGAAGAAGGAACTTGAGGACCGGAATCTGGATAGGAGAGGGTAGCAGCAAATTCTTCGACAGCGTCTGCAAACAGCAATGGAGGAAAAGGGTATTGATGTCGACACGCATGTTTTTACGATTGGGCCAGACTGTCCGGATGGAGAAGAAACACCGAGTCAAGATGGGGCCAATGTAACGGAGAAGAGTTCGCGTAGGGTTCGCTGGATTAATTATTTTGAATAAATAAGAGCCGTTGAATCGATTTTGAATTAATGTGACACTTTATTAGTCCGTTAATAACAACCGTTACTTTTTACCGTACACTTAACGATTTCTTAACTTATCGCTTCCGTACTTATCGCGTCTTTTACTTCTTCACTGCTTAGTTCTCACTCGAGACGTATCGCTTGCTTCACTTTCTTCTTACTTCTTACTCCACTCCATGATCTGTATGCGACGTATTTATACCGTTCCCTCATTCTGATTCGGTGTTTCGTTTCTGTCCGTTCCATAGTCTCGACTTTTCTATTCCAGTTTTCAAGTACTTTCTAAAATAATCTAGTACTTTGTTTCGGACTTTCTCGAAGACTCCAGTACTGATTGTCATATGCGTCACAATATCTTTATTATTTTTTTATTCTTAGGACTACTTATTTTAAATTCTTATGTTGCGGCTATGAAGATCGGTGTCTCCAAGAAGAGTGAGCTACTTAAAAAACCATGCTCACTCGATCAGTATCCCAGACGAAAAAGGAAGTAGAATCGCTCTACCACCATTATCTGACTGTCGATTCGTTGACTATCCGAGGCGACATCTAGTAGTTTGGATGGTGATGTACTTTCGTTAAGTTGTATGGAATTAGACGATTCATCTTTTGGGTGTCAATAAATGATCACCGCTTGGGTGATTCATATTTTTATATAATTCTATATATTCTATAGTCCCACAAAGATATGAATAAATGGGACCTTAACTCGCGCGAATATTGTGGGTGTGGGCGCGAGTCCGCAACTATTTGTTCTTCGCACAATAAAAGGAGTAAAAAGAAAAAGACAAAAAAATATATCATAATATGAGTGTGGATCAGATGGATGCCGAAATGGTGCTTCGGTGAAGGCAAAGTACAGACCCAAATCTAACGGCTAAAAGCAATAAAGTCAATAAAAACAAGTATACTGGCACGTTGAGTGACAGCAGCGACAGCGAAGACAACGCCCATGGTGCCCAGTACTAAGGGGCTGGAAACCAACTCCAAGAATTGACTGTTAGCGAAACAAATGCAGACCCCAGCAACCAGGTTGTGGTCCTCAACAGACTCATTCATGAGATTGGTCTTAAAAAACAAGAACTGAACAAACAAATGGAAGAAGCTCTTAAACTAAAAAACAATCTGAGCCGAAATGAGCAGAAAACGAAAATGGTACAACAACAACAGAGAGAACAAAGCCAACAGCAACCCGCGAAGAGAAAAAAAAAACACGATAAGAGCAGGAATCACATCAACAGCAGGAACCACATCAACAGCAGGAACCACACCAACAGCAGTAATCAAATCAGAGGCAGGAACGATCTCAGCAGGTGCCAGTCAAAAGAAAGGAGAAAGTACCCCGTATTTACATTGGGTACATGGAGACAAAGGATCTCATAAAGTTGGGTGAGTTGACATGCAAAACTTTTAAAACAAAACGGATAAATAATTTTAAGATGAGTTTGACATGCGATGATTTAGTAGGTTATCGCAAAATTAAATCCACACTGGGGAAATCGAAAAGCGAGTACTACAAGTACACCCTTAAATCGGAGAAAACTGTCTCCATGCTCCTCGAAGGAGTTGATCCTTACTTTACTCCCGAAGAGGTGCTCGAGGAACTAAAAAGCTTCGAAAACCACAGCCTGAAATTTACAGGTGTGAAACCATTTTCTACAGCAAATTCTAGAAATCGCAACCGTAAGTTGCCTTTCTTCATCGTGTCTCTAAGTCCCAATAGTAAAATTGATGGACTCAGATATATTAAATTAAGATGGAAGAAAATAGCGAAGCCCGACCGCGTATTGCAATGTATGCACTTCGGCCTTGGGCATCGAATTGCAATATGCATTTCAGATGCATCAAATGCCTAAATAAGTATATCATTGGGGAATGACCATTAGGCAAAGAACAGCTCCCGAATAGAAATAAACTATCCTGTGTCCTCTGTAATAACACAGGTCACCCTGCTAACTTTAGAGGTTGCCCTAAGTACCAACAACTAAAATCAAAGTTGGAAGCCAGAAAGAAGCAAATTGAAGAAGAGAAACGAATGAAAACTCGCTCTTGCAACAACTTCGTGGCACCAAGTGTGTCATACGCCCAAATGGCAGGTGGAGTAAAAAATGCACCAATCTTTGAACAATCACGCAATATCATTAAAACGCCTGCTTCAGAGGCACAAACTGGCGCAAGGCTAATAACCTTGCCCGGAAAAACAAACTATTATGGACAATTTAACAAGTCTCGGATATGGACCGTATACAAGTGGAGAGACTTGTTAAATAAGGCCAAGACCGGATCCCGGTTGTAGTGCCGATGATGATGATGATGATCCAGAGGCACAAACTGATATAACAGCTATATTACTGTCCTTACAAGGCTGCGTTTGATAAATTATTCCGAAAAGATCAACAACAAAAAAAAAAAAAAAAAAAACAGACCGAACAAGTCGCTCGAACAGACAATATCTATTCGACCCTGTTTCCGGATGAACCCACACTTTAATCATAATGTTCACTGTGGCTGAAGTAACTCTAAAAATTATTGCTGTGAATGTTAATTCACCAATCGCCATGGAAAGATGGGATAATCTGAGCAATCTGCTGGAAGCCGAACGCTCAAATGTGCTTTTGGCTACCTAAACTAAACTAAACCAAAGGCACAAATTCATCATCATCATCGGCACTACAACCGGGATCCGGTCTTGGCCCTATTTAGCAAGGCTCTCCACCGGTATACGGTCCATATCCGAGACTTGTAAAATTGTCCATAATAATTCGTTTTGCATGGCAAGGTTATAAGCCTTACGCCAACTTTTCTCAGGATGTCGCTGCATGCATTGGTTCACTACTTGGCGGGTGCCAAAGTAACTATCAAGTGGTGTCATGTTGAGACTGTATGTCAACTTGGATTGAACAAGGACAAGGATCGTTCTGGCCTTCGCCGGGTTGAAAGCAGAGACTTTGACGTTTGCCCCGTATGTTCGCTTACCATTATTAAGTGTTTAATTCTGTTGTACAAATTAATAATACAACACTTGGGACCCTGCTTACGTCTGTGTGCGAGTTTTACTTTGGCTGGATTTACACGTTTCCACCGCTTGCTTCAGCCAGCGCAGATGACTTCCTTAAGCGATTTTCCACTTCCTTATTATAAAGGCAACCATTGATCTCAACCAGCTCTCGTACAGCATTAGTAATATCCCTTTGCTTTTTAATTTTGATCATCCTTGTCAATTCTGCGATCCGTTCTCTGAGCTGCCCTAAGACCAAAGAACGATCATCACCTCCATCACGGTTTTGACCCGCGCTCGTCTCTAAATCGCCACTGCTTGTTGCCGCCATAAATTATCCAAAAAACCTTCCTTTGCACAACTGTGAAAAGTCCCTCTGTTGCTGTCGGGAGAGCAGGTTTTGTGTCTTCTATCGGGTTTTCCAAAAGGGACTTGACAACTTGGTGGTGAACGCACCCTTTCACTAATCATCGAACTGTCACTGTCAGTTTATTCAGTAAACTCAACATTGTCATCATGTTTAAGTACATAAACGAACAACGTCTGCAAATTATAAAAATTTACTACTGAAAAAAAGTTGTCAAGTCCCTATTGGGGACTTGATAAGACAAAACTTCCGGCACTGAAACAATCACCAAGGAGCAATTGAAAACACGTATGGGACCCACTTTGGCTTCTGACTATTGTATTTTTTTTACTGATTTGCTCCAAATAATTTTTTTTTTTAAATATGTATGTCAGATCGACTATTGTCGTGAAGTAATTATTAATCTGTCCTGTTGTTAGTTCATCTGCTTTTAATCTCTCATCAAATCTTAGGAGAGTTGGTATTTCGATATTACGTAATCTCAACAGACCATCATTAACTTCACCGGTTCTACGGCTTGGGATGTCTCTAGGATGAATCGCCTCAAAATGAGAGCCTATCAGATTAATTTTGACTACCCGACCGTCTATAACAATTTTGTCATTGCTGATAGGACAGTCTTGTATATTGATGCCGGCTTCCGTGAGGAGTGACTGAAATGATATTGGTAGTTTCAGTTTTGGGATACTGACCCAGTCACGTGGCTTAAATTGTTTATTGATTTTTGGGAACATATTCAACCCATCTTGTTTTACAATACTGTGACGCATATGACAATCAGTACTAGAATATTCTAGAAAGTCCAAAACAAAGTACTAGAATATTCTAGAAAGTACTGGAAATCTGGAGACTAGGAGCGGTAGAAAATTCGAGGCTATGGAACGGACAGAAACGAAACACCAAATCAGAATCAGGAAAAACGGTATAAATACGTCGCACGCAGATCGGGAAGATAAGTAAGAAGTAAGAAGTAGGCAGTAAAAGACGCGATAAGTACAAGCGATAAGTCAAGAAATCGTTAAGTGTACGGTAAAAGTAACGGTTGTTATTAACGGACTAATAATGTGTTATATTACTTCAAAATCGATTTAACGGCTCTTATTTATTAAAAATAATTAATCCTGCGAACCCTAAGCTCGCTACAATTGGTGTCAGAAGTGGGATTAATTATTGGTGAAGTAAATAAGTCTGTGAAAGTGTGTTGTGACGATGCCAGATCGACATTTGGAAGATCTTCGCTCTCCTGAGTTGAAGAAGGAACTTGAGGACCGGAATCTGGATAGGAGAGGACAGCAGCAAATTCTTCGACAGCGTCTGCAAGCTGCAATGGAGGAAGAGGGTATTGATGTCGACACATATGTTTTTACGATTGGGCCAGACTGTCCGGGTGGGGAAGAAACAGCGAGTCAAGATGATGCCAATGTAACGGAAAAGAGTTCGCCACAGTTGGACATTTCAGAGATGTTCCGGATGATGATGACAAAATTCGACGCGCAAGCTGCAGATGTTAATGCAAAATTGGATGCCCAAACGCAGTGGATGAAATGTAATTTTGTAAGGAATAAATTCGAAACAAAGTAGAAAATCTGGATCTAAAAGTCACCGAGGAAATAACGCGAATCGAAAAAAGACTTGAATGTGTTGAGAGAAATAAGACATCGCCTAGCAATCAATATGACTACAAAGATACAAGGATGCAACCGCCAACCTTCGATGGAACGGGACCCATCTCCGTATTTATACGTCAGTTTGACGCAGCGGCCAATTATAATAAGTGGTCAGATGAGCAAAAGTCAACATCACTAATCTTGTCACTCCGCGGGGCGGCTGCAAAATTGCTACAAACTATATCAGTAGAGAAGCAAACAGATATCCAAGCGGTAAGAGACGGCCTTGAAGCTAGGTATGGCGGCAACCACATGCAGCAGGTCTACCTGTTACGGACCGACATTGAGTCCAGGTCCAGGTGGATTCTGGGGGGACCTGGACTCAATGTCGGTCCGTAACATACCGCATACAACTGCGGAGCAGAACGCAGAAACCTGGAGAAAATCTTCAACAGTAGCAGGCACGCATTGAACGATTGGCAAACTTTTCTTACTTAAATACGACTAAGGAATTTCTGAACGAGGTAGCAATGGATACATTTATAAACCCACTCCAAGATCGGGACTTGCAACAGACCGTTCGTTTGGCGGAAAAGAAGACGACTAATGAAATACTGGCGTTCGCATTGGCATATGAATCTGCTAAACTGGCTACCAGGAGTACATATAGAGTCCGAGAAACGTCCGTTCAGGAATGTTCCTGCCAAAGAATCGGGCATGTACAATGGAGAACCCTGAGGCCTGATATGAAGTGTTGGACATGGGGCGAAGTCGGCCACATCTCTGTTGGCTGTAGGAAACGTCGACGAATGAATGAAAACATCAATTGAGAATTGTTGCTCATGCGCTAATCATAAGAGGAGACTATCAACGGACCAACCTGACGTCAATAGCTCGAAGAAACTTGTAAGGGCAGACTTTACGGGGCGAAAGTCGCCTGCTGAATTTGCAGCCCCAGCATCGTAACTGTATCACAACTCCAGCGGAATAACCAAAGTTTGGTTATAACTACGATTGTTAACGCAAGGACAACAACAGTGAAAATCGACACTGGAGCAACGAGATCCATAATTCGGCCGGATGTCGTGGGAAAAATAGCCCTTAATAAAAATAGAAGATACGCTTTGAAGACTGCCACAGGAGAACGGCTCTACAGTCAACGGAGAAGTCGAGAGCATAATAGTGCTGGGCAATATTTCCATCTCCCACCAATTTTTGGTTGCCGATATTACGGACGAATGCATTCTTAGAATGGATTTCATGAAGGAGCATCAAGTTGTTCTAGATATCGGGCAAAGAACACTGCGAATTGGTAACTTGGAGGTTGCCATTACACTGCAGGACGAACAATTGCGAAGACCAGTAAGCCAGAGTGTAACCATTGTCATAGAGCGGAAGAAAAAACAAGAGGGGCACGACCTTCGAAATGTACAAGTAGAATTACTAGATGGGTGGACGAGTGATGCTATATGCGTAGCTCAACTTCACGATGAAGATATATCGCTAATCTTGGAACACAAAGAAAAGAACGAGCGGTCAACTTGGAACAATATTTCCGACAAGAGTGGAACATATAAGGCATATTGAGCACAATGGAATTCCTTGCTGGTGGAAGATGGTATTCTTAAGCGTAAATGGGAAGCCGCGGACGGAAAATCTCATCGAATGCAGATTCTAGTCCCACCATCAAAGGTGAAGGATGTACTAACAGAAATGCACGACGGGGCCTCCGGTGGACATCTGGGAGTTATAAGACACTTTCAAAATTACGATCTGATTCCTACTGGCTTCACATGAGAGATGACGTCGAGTCTGGGTGTAGGAAGTGCACAACTTGCACTGTGACCAAAGGACCAACAGCAAACCCAAGGATCGCTATGAAGCAGTACAACGTGGGTGCCCCTTTCGAGCGAATTGCGTTTGATATCTCAGGACCATTCCCAAAAACCAACGACAACAACAAATACATGTGGGCATCATGGATTACTTCAGCAAGTGGGTGGAATCCCTTCCAATTTCAAACCAAGAGCAACAACCACCATTGAGCAGCTTATCAATAATTGGATCAGCAGATATGGAGTTCCCTGTGAGCTTCATTCCGATCAAGGCCGAAACTTCGAGTCACAGATATTTCAAGGCATCAGTGCGGCACGGGGCGCAAGGTAATCCAGACCACACCCTTACATCCGCAGTCAGACGGAATGGTCAAAAGGCTCAACCGAACAATGAACAGAGCACTTATCGAGGTCATTAGTGATCACCAACGAGATTGGGACAAATATGTACAAACCTTTCTCCTGAGTTATAATCGGGGTAATCACGATACGACAGGCCTTTTTCCAGCAAGAATATATTTGGACGAGAGATACGATCATATACCAGCCGATCTGCGATTCGAGATCCCTCCAGACACCATAGATAAGACTGAAGACTACGTAGCCGAACGGAGAAATCGCCTCGATGAGATTCAACATTTGGTTCGAAAGCAAATCAAGGTATCAAGCGACAGGATGAAAACAAGGTAGGACGTTCGATCCAACGCATGCGGATTTAATGCAGGCGGTAACGTGTGGCTTTATAACTCTCATCGGCAAAAAGGAAGGTCTCCGAAGTTGCAGCAACATTGGGAAGGACCGTATAGGATTCTCGCAAGAATTAACGACGTGGTCTATAGGATTCAGCGAAGACCGAACGCTAAGATGAAAGTGGTGCATCTGTGACCGACTGGCGACTTTTTGTTAATCCAGAAGACCAGTGAACTTAGTTCGGGACGAACTAATCTAGGCAGAGGGTAGTGTCACGCATATGACAGTCAGTACTAGAATATTCTAGAAAGTACTGAAAACTGGAGACTAGGAGCAGTAGAAAATTCGAGGCTATGGAACGGACGGAAACGAAGCACCGAATCAGAATATAAAGAAACGGTATAAATACGTTACACGCAAATCAAGAAGTAAGCAGTAAGCAGTCAAAGACGCGATAAGTACGGAAGCGATAAGTCAAGAAATCGTTAAGTGTACGGTAAAAGTAACGGTTGTTATTAACGGACTAATAAAGTGTTACATTAATTCAAAATCGATTTAACGGCTCTTATTTATTAAAAAATAATTAATCCAGCGAACGCTAAGCTCGCTACAATACTTTCAGCCCTTTGTTTCCAGTAATTGTTGGTGCTAATCCGAAACTGTTGGGTTATCAGTGTCTTTACATTCTTGAGTAGGGATTTCAGTCTCTTTAGTTCAAGGTTGTGGGATACATATATAGCGTTTGCGACGATAGTGATGAGCGAGTGATTCGAACCGACGCTATCACGGTTAGAATCACTAAAAGAACCAAATCTCTTACCCATCAGGCCACTGCCGCTTATATGAATTTGATTTCTAAACTCAAATACATTCGACTAATGTGGTAATGGTATATTATTGCTATGGTCTACGGCTTTAATGGATGTGCTTTTGGTGGTGTTGTTCTTTACTAGTCGTGTGTGTATCTGCTAGAAACGCCACACATATATATTGTGACGCATATGACAATCAGTACTAGAATATTCTAGAGATCCGAAACAGAGTACTAGAATATTCTATAAAGTAATGGAAAACTGGAGACTAGGAACAGTAGAACATTCAAGGCAATGGAACGGGCGGAAACGAAACGCTGAAATACGCCGCACACAGAGCATAGTGAGTCTTGAAATGGAGGAACAAAGTTGACACCAAAGTTAAGCTTCTCTGCTATAAGCAGCTAATCCGATCTGGAATATCGTACGCCTTTCCCATATGGTCCTGCATATCTTCGGCCCAAATGGAAAGACTTCGGGTTTTCGAAAGGAAACTCCTCAGAAGATGCACCAATCATTCTAGAAGGCCTGACGGTCGTCATTACCCCAACTCTCACCTATACGAAGGCGCCTCCATTACCCCTATCGACGAGTACTTGCTTCAATTAGCATATAAGTACCTCGAAAACATTCAGAACAGCGAGAACCTACTTGTACGGGACTCTTGCGTTCTTGACCCTTCTCTCTCTCGATCTCTTCGGATCAAACCCCCACAATTTCTTCTTCAGTCCAAAACTGAAGAAAGCACCCTTCCCAACAACATTCCCCTCTATAATAGAGGATTCCTGGACCCATCCCATAGGGTCTACTATTAACAAACCAAACACAAGAACGCACAGTACAAGACGGCACAAACACAAACATACACACCGACCAAAGCGCAGATTATCAGACGCCAAAGACGTGATCTGCGTTTACTACCACACCCAAGACCCACCGGTCTTGTATGATTTCTTTCCCACCATCCCTCTATAAAAGTAGTTAGAGAACACCTGGACTAACACTGTCCACACTATCCTTGGATACCCCCCTTTTTTCTTTTCTTTACAGATGCCGCGAGACCGAGCCCAACATCCTCACGGATGTGGGTGATTCTGGTTATCGCAAGATGACCAGAAGTCAGAGACAAGATGAAGGACACATATGTCCGGTCTCGCTAAATTCGGCCTTCTCGCCACAATTTTTTTTTTTCATAGTGAGGAGTAAGAAGTAGAACGTGAAGCAAGCGATAAGTCTCGAGCGAGAAGTAAGCAGTAAAATACGCGATAATTACGGAAGAGATAATAAAGAAAACGTCAAGTGTACGGTAAAATGTAACGATTGTTATTACGGACTAATAAAATGTCACATTAATTCAGAATCGATTTAACGGCTCTTATTTATTTTAAAATAATTAATCCAGCGAACCCTAAGCTCGCTACAATATATAATTTTCTTTTTGTTTTTTTTTCTCTTTTTTTAATTACTACTTTAGTTTTAAGTTAGTTTATAAGGATTATATTTATTGTAATTAAGCTTGAATTAAGCTGAATAAATAAATATGTATGTGGCGGTTAGCGCGAACGCCACTACCCACCTGCCTACTTACCACCAGGTAACCCTCTTTTCGCAGGCTTTCGGCGCCAGAAAAGCGAATACTTACCTGCATTAGCATGTAAAATAACCACAAGCCCGCTGATACAAGCGTATGAGCAATACATGCATCTTCCTAAAAGTAGAAATGCATAAAGCACGAAAATCATGTCATGATGACCAAGCACAACGTAGTTGCAATGGTAAGAAACTAAATAGCAGAGGAGAGCATGGGACACCTGCACATCGATCTGGTAAAAACATCAACCAACGATCGGATGTGGCAGAACAACCAAGAAAAACATGATGCGGTTGCGCAAGCCTGCGACTAATTCCTGGAATTACTAAGAAGGCGCGCAAACCGACGAAACCTACAACGCATGCCCTTAAAAGGACACATCTCAACAAATACAAATACGTGAGATATAACGCATGCCCATGTAGCAGCATCACATTGCACGTATAAGCAATATGAACGTCCCTACACATAAAATGGTACAACGAGTAAACACACGCAATGGCGCTCACCCCCGTGCGCATAATAATAAAAAATACACACAGGCAGGGGTACGATGCGGTTACCCACACCAAGGGATGTGATGTGTTTTGGTGGCGAGAGTCAATCCCGAGGAGTTCGGAAAGTTAAAATGACCAAATATGGGCATCGAAGCGATGATTGAGTACGTGGTATTCTGTCGCTTCGATGAACTAAGTCAATCGTATTAGAGATTCCGTGATGGCAACCAGACTGTTAGCGCTGTGTACAAATTCTGTCTTTCGGTTACAAATAATTCGAGTTCTGTTTTTCTGTTTCAAAGAATACGAAGTAAACTTTATGATCGCGCAAGTAAAACATACTTACTTCAATAACAAAAAATAAAACTGGTGCTAACCGTAGTGCTTTAGTTCTGTTTCAAAGAATACGAAGTAAACTTTATGATCGCGCAAGTAAAACATACTTACTTCAATCTCAAAGACAACGCTAGTGCTTAACACAGTGCTATAGTTCCTTATCCTGTGGACGTTTGCGGTTCAAATTGTTTAAATTAAAACTACAACGGTTATACCAACCTTCCACCTTAAATACCTGTGTCGACGTCAAGTAAGTGTGGTAAGAACATAAAATATGATTTTCATTTACGAATTGGAATTACCATGTGTAATAATAAAGTACCGTTTAACCTAAACTAAGTTTTTTGTAATAAAAAAGTACAGTTTAACTTAAACTAAGTTTTTGTAATAATAAAGTACCGTTTAACCTAAACTAAGTTTTTTGTAATAAAAAAGTACAGTTTAACTTAAACTAAGTTTTTATAAAAATAAAGTACCGTTTAACCTAAACTAAGTTTTTTGTAATAAAAAAGTACAGTTTAACTTAAACTAAGTTTTTGTAATAATAAAGTACCGTTTAACCTAAACTAAGTTTTTTGTAATAAAAAAGTACAGTTTAACTTAAACTAAGTTTTTGTAATAATAAAGTACCGTTTAACCTAAACTAAGTTTTTTGTAATAAAAAAGTACAGTTTAACTTAAACTAAGTTTGTGTAATAATAAAGTACCGTTTAACCTAAACTAAGTTTTTTGTAATAATAAAGTACAGTTTAACTTGAGTTAAGTGTTGTGTCAGAATAAATACTGTACCACTAAAATTAAGCTTTACATAAGTATTAAAGACCTATGTTAACCTAGGTTAAGTTTCACCAGAGTAAATAAATAGACATAAGGAAACAGCTGTTGTTTTACATCGAACATCGAAGCTCGACGATCGAGCAAGCAGTGGGGACGTCTCGGTGAACCAGTGTCGGACGGACACCCTATCGAGACGAGGCAGAAAAGAGACGCCTCATAATCCCTAAGCCTATCCCAACGTTCCCACATGTACATCTGGAACTGGCGATGTATTCGATCTCCCCGAGTTGCCCGAACACCAAAGAACCATCATCACTTCCATTATGGCTTTGATCCACGCTCGTCTCTATATCCCCACTGCTAGTTGCCGCCATAAGTTATTCAAAAAAAAAATGTCCTTTGCAGAACTAAAATGCAGTAGGTGAGTACAGCTGTCTGTCTGCTAATTATAGCGAGCCCTGTTTGGCAGATACCAGAACTCAGCTGTGAAAAAAGCTCTCTGCTGCTGTCGGGAGAGAACACCTGTTGTGTACTTCTGTAGGACTGATCTCTGAAAATCCAAAATCCAATTTAGTAAGACAAAACTTGCCATGTATTGAAACAATCACTAAGTGGGCAATTGAAAGGACGATTGTGATCCACTTTGCCTTCTGCCAATCTTATATAATTACTTTTTTTTCACTTCGTCCTACTCACATTTTTTTCACAAATTGTCACTGATATTATAGGATTTTATTCTCTTTTTTTCGCCTGTCATTTTTTTAGTTATGTTCCTTTATGGGCCTTTAATTAGCTTCTTTTTTTTAACTCAGCGTTATCATTAAATACAATAATCGGACGCGTGTGTGAGATCCATTTTTTCCATTCCGTGTGCACGCGTTCTCCAAACATTATGTTAATTTATTGATATGTAATTTTGAATTACTTGTTAATAATAAATAAATAACTAGATACATTTTCCCATAGCGGCGTTACTTAAATTTCATATCCAATTCGAATGGCAAGTGGGTCCATCTAGGATTCACTAGCTGGAAAACGAATTACAAATAAAATTGAAGCGAGCATTCTCCCATGACAAGGAGCTGTCAGTGGATAGATGCGCAGATTTTGGGGAATGTAAGTCAGGTGCTGGTTTATTCGAAATTTAACATTTAAATTCTTGTTATGGAAACTCAGCAACAAAAGCTTGAGGAGGAAATTGAAACTCTACGTTCAAAGCTAATTGAAAAAGAAGCCGAATTAGCAGAACTGAAGAGTCATGAGGTTCGGAACATTTTCCATAAACTTAAGAAATGTTTTTCTAGTTTGTTGGCTTAACGTGAAAACATTTGCAGTTGGACGAAGTTTTGACTACTAATGTAAGCGGTTTATCAAACGACGAAATTGTTCGATACTCGCGACAAATAATTTTACCTGATTTTGGTGGAGTAAGCGGACAAAAAAAATTAATGCAAGCATCCGTTCTGATTGTTGGAACTGGGGGTCTTGGGTGTCCAGCTGCACAATATTTGGCGGCATCTGGAGTTGGCACTATTGGTCTGGTGGATTATGATGCTGTTGAAAAGAGCAATTTGCACAGGCAGATCTTGTTTATGGAACGAGACGTCGGAATACCAAAGGTGCGTTCGGCCAAAGCTAACATCAAGAAACTGAATTCCAAAGTGAAGGTTGTAAAGTACTACCGTCACTTGGACAGCGAATGTGCGTTCAATGTCATTGAAAAATACGACGTAGTTCTGGACTGCAGTGACAATGTGGCTACTCGATATTTGTTAAATGATGCCTGTGTTATAAAGCATAAACCTTTAGTGTCAGGCAGTGCGCTGCAAGTAAAGATAAGTTGGAAGACAGATAAGCCGTTTTTGTTAATATTATCTCTTTCAAGTATGATGGACAAGTAACCGTGTACAATTACAAGGGTGGACCTTGCTATAGATGTCTGTTTCCAGTCCCTCCACCAGTAGATTGTGTGACAAGCTGCGGCGACGGTGGAGTTTTTGGCCCAGGTAATTCAATTAATCAAATTGTAGTTTTTTCAAAAAAAAAAAAAAGAAAAGGAAGTGCGATGAATTATGCATTTGGAGTAATTGTAATATAAATGCGAAGAAATGTTCAATGAAGTTCATGTCTCCGATAGAACTTATGGATCTCCGTATTAGAACCATAACAATAGAGCTGTAATCTTGCAGTTTAAGCTTCAAACTTTTATCCCCGGCAGTAAATCATTTATACATATAAGTTATCACAAAATTCATTACTAAACGTTTGTGGTACTAGAGTTGGGCGTATTTCTGATTTTTTTATTTTTATTTTTTTTATTTTTTTTAACATACTGTATTTATTTGACCAATAATCAATGTTTACATTAAGTACTACAGCTAACTTATAATTCTAGTGATACAGCTGTTTACATGCATACATTACACATTTTTCAAACATAACTGAATGTGTGAATAACTATTCGAGTATTGTAGGTTTTAATATTAGCAGTTTTCCTGGAAAAGGTCAGAAAACCAGGATTTTTATTTTTTAATTTAATCTAATCTAATACTTAACTTAACTCTAACTTATTCTAGCTTAAACTAATTTATATTATAATAAGTTAAATATGTAATGTGAATTGGGGAATATAGGGATTGATGGTTAAGGAAGTAGGTTGGCCTGGGATATGGTCAGTTAGTGGCCTCAGGTGCGGTAACACTTTCCAGTTGTTCGTTAAAACGCAGAATGTTGGAGAATGGTTGTATGTTACAGTATTTGAACTGATTGGGTGCCAGCTCGGTGTTATGGTACACTACCTCGTTGGAGTCATTAACCAATCTTCCAGAGGTGAAGAGACTTCTAGTATGGAGACAATTCAGATAGTGAGCCCTGTTATCTAGAGGAGTCGGTAGTAGTGAAGTTATTATGGGGTTGGGATTATTTGGGAGGTTTTCAATAAATTTGATAGACAGCTCTAGGAAGCGTCTATCGAGACGGTCAATATTAGCGGCATTGTATAGCAAGCTGTTATTGTAAAACTTGTAAGAGTTGGGTTGCCGGTTGAGGCCAGTGACCAGCCTGAAGCATTTCCTTTCGAAAGTGCGTAGCTTCTCCATTTGGGCTGGTGTTATATGATACCACAGTGGACACGCATATGTCAGTGTGGGTCTGATTATCTGTTTATAGATGAGCAGTTTGACTTTGTGAGAGAGACCGCTGGGTTTCCACATCACTCTTCTACAGAGATTCAGTTGTATTGTGGCTTTACGTAAAGTATTTTTAATGTGGGTGGAGAATGAAAGGTCATTGGAAAAGGTTATTCCCAGATATTTTAAAGTTTTAGAACGTTTTATCTGGGTGTTATTTAGTTTGAGTCTAATTTTGTTGTGGGTGCGCCTTGTGTTGTTTGTGCAGTGCTCATTTTTACCCTTAAACACTATAAGCTGGGTTTTATCAGGATTTAGGCGAATTTTCCATTTATTGAAATATGTTGATAGATTTGGGAGGAAGTTATTAATGCGGTTTCTTGCCTCTTTTACAAACTTGCTGCTGGAGTAGACTATGGTGTCATCAGCGTAATTCAACATTACGGTATTGGGTAATTGAGGCTGCGGTATGTCGGAAGTATAAAGGAGGAATAATAGTGGTCCAAGAATTGAACCCTGCGGAACCCCTGCGGTTATATTATACGATTGGGAGATAGAAGAATTTATTTTGACCATGAACTTTCTACCAGAGAGGTAGGAAGTAAGAAGTTTGGTAGTATGGGTGTTTAATCCAAATATGTAGTGCAGCTTGTAAAGCAGTCCTGAGATCCAAACACAGTCGAATGCTTTAGATATGTCGAGAGAGATACAGACCGTCGGGCTTTGGTTTTGAAGATTAGTTGTGACATCGTGCGTTAGTTTTAACAGAGCATGACAGGTGGAGTGTTGTGAGCGAAAGCCAAACTGGGAATTTGGGATAATAGCGTTGTCATTAGCAAATGAAAGGAGATTTCGATATATCTTGCATTCCAATATCTTACTTAATGTCTTTAATAACGAAATCGGACGATAGTTGCTGGGGTTGTTGGAAGGACTGGACTTACTGATAGGGACTATAACCGTTGTTTTCCAGTTATCTGGGAAATGTGATCCGTTAATTATATGGTTGAGAAGAACGAGAATAGGGACTAGATTTGACGGGAGAAGTCTTTTGTAAAGAAGGTTTGGAATTCCATCTAAGCCTGTCGACTTCTTGTTATTGCGTGATGTTATAAATTCAGATAATTCGTCTGCTGTTAGGAAGACGCATTATCCAGAGGATGAGACGCTTTGTTAGTTTCGTTGAATTCCGCGATGAAAGGGGTGAAGGATGGGATCATTGTGCGTGAGATGTAGTCGTTTACAGTATCTTGAAAATTGGAGACTGAGAGGAGGGAGTCGTTTTGTTGATGGATTTGATAAAAGTGATTAGCTAGACAGTTTGCTATGTCAATATCTGATTGGACTGGGTGATTGTTAGTAGGGTTGATAATATAATCGATTCGAGGTGGGTATTTTCGACCCGTTAGTCTGTTGATATTTTTGAATAAATCACGATTGGGTTTAATATTTTTAAGTATAGACGTGTAAGCCTGGTCGGCAAATTGTTTTAGTTGTCCATTTATCAGGATAGTCAAGAGTTGGATTTGATTTTTAATAAAAGGGGAGTAACTGCTATGTAGTTTTCGTCTAAGCTGTTTTTTTACGCGTAACAGTTTTGTAAGGATGTTGGGTAAAGGTTTTCCTAGGTGATTATGAGGGATGGATGTAGGTGTGTGGCTGAAGAGGGCATTTTTTAGTATTTGCTCTATTCTTAGGGCTGCTTGATCAATTTCAGCAGGGAGTAGATTTGAAGTCTCTGGCAAAGTATAGTCTGTAAAACTGGCAGCAATGTCCCTATTGACTCCTTTCCAGTTTGTCCTGGAGAAATTCGGGATCGGATTGAATGAGTAACATGGTTCGAGGGCTGGGATTTGGACAGTGGTGTGGACGGACCCATGATCGGAAGGAAATTCGAAGGATACTGTAGGGAGGTTAGGTGAGTAGACGTCTACGGATTTTAGGAAAAAATCTATTGTTGATTTAGTAGTATTGGAGATACGTGTTGGCTGTAATGGACAGTCCGCACAGATATATGGATGGAGTTGAAGGAGTGCTAGAAGTTGGCAACCGTATTTATTGCACTTAGTGTCGTTAAATGAAGTATGCCGAGCATTCCAATCTCCCCCTATTATGAAAGGTGCAGGGAGAGACTGTTGGATTATCTCAGTGATGTCGGAACTAGGGAAGTTTGGTTCCCGAGAAGGGTGAATGTATACGGACGACAATACAAGCACATTGTTGCTTTTGCAAAAGATTTTAATTGCCGTGTACTCAATATTATTTATATTGGTGAACCTAATTTCGGAAAATTGGAATTTCTTGTGTATTAGAATTCCAGTACCTCCACGAGGTCCAGTGGTTCGTGGATTAGAAACAAGTGTATAATTCGGGATAGATACTCGGGAGTTTGGTTTAAGCCAAGTTTGTGAGAGGAGGAGGATATCTGGAGAAAACATTTCAACGAACAATCGGAGGTGTTGTCTGCGAATATTGGAATATATGGACTCTGCGTTGAGGGAAATTATGGTTAAATTAGCCATTAAGGGAGAGGATATGTGAAGTTATAAGAGATAAAATCTGACCTTTTTTTTCTATTTCTGAGCTGTGCTTCAACGTGGGCAGCATCTTCTGTAAGCTACTTATGTATCCTGTGATGTCCAGATTCAGATCGTTACTGTTGGACTGGTGATTTCTTGTCATGTTAAGGGAATCCTTGACAACCTTAGCGTATGACATTCCTGGACTTGTAGGATTTATTGATTGATGTGATGTTGTTTTGGTTGGTGAAGGTTTGCTCGTTGCCATGGGTGTTGTTCGCCTTTCTAGAATCCTCAGCTTATGAGGACATTGCGAGAAGTTGGCAGGGTGGGGTCCTCCACAGTTACAGCATGTCACTGTGATTTTCTTCGTTGTAATGGATCCATCGGGGTTTGTTGTTTGGATTGTTCCTGGTTCCATCCCAGGCGGGCTGACCTTACATTCTCCAGGTTGATGTTGCTCTGCACACTTTACGCATCGTACGCTTAGATGACATGCGGCCGCCAAGTGTCCTGAACCTTGGCATCTTTTGCAATGAAGGACGTTTTGTTTATGTGGTTCCTCAATCGCAATTTTATGCGTGAACAGATATTTTATGTGTTTGAGCCTGGTGACATCAGTTGAAGGAATTTGTATGATACGTAAATGCAGATTCTTGTCAGTCCGCATATATGGTGTTTGGAAGTAGTCCAACCTGTTTATTTTCAGTTCCGGACAGATCCTGACTATTTCTGCTGCAAGTTTCTCATTAGTCCATGCAGGATCGATATGCCTTAAGATGAAAGTTGCTGGTTTCAACTGTCCATGTTGAAAAGTGAAAAATTCAAGCTTATGGTGCGCAAGTTTTTCTACCGCCTTGTTGTGATCCGTTAAAGTTGTTGTTGTGATGGAAGTCGAAGCTCCTCTTGTGTTTGTGGTGAAATTGCGGTGGCCTAAGGAACTTTCAAGCATTCTAATTAGTTCTTTGATGCTTTTTATATTTTTAATATAGATGGGTGGTGGTCTTGTATTTTTGTCGTGCGTGTTAGGCATTTGATTCCCGGCTGTCTTCTTTTGTTGGGGCGATGGTGTTTCGGGGGACAACAATTGTTGGTTTGGAGATGATGGGGTAGTCCGGGGTGTTGAGCAGGCGTTTCTTCCATGCAGACGTCATCTCTGATTTTATTGGTTGTTTTTAGGGAGCGAATTTCCTCGTGGAGTTGTTTCATCTGGAGTCGAAGTGTATTGATATAATCCACGGCTTCCAGATACTTTTTTGATAGTCCATAGCTTGTGTCTCCATGGTTGTTGGTTTCTTTGTTGCGCTCTGTAAATCGTCGGTGGCTCTTCTTTTACGCTCTATCGTGAATTGTTGGTCATCACTGGGGCCGTCGCCCAGCATGCGTTACTGTTAGTTTTCACTGTTTTCACTGTTTTATTACTAAAAGTATTTTTACACGTGCACTTCACCCACGTGTGTTACAGACTTTCACAAACACGTGTTTCACAAACACGACTTTCAACTTTGCTATGAGCGAACGTCTGTTCGCTCTGAAGTACTCGATAAGAATGCGTATTTCTGAGGCTGCGTATTTTCTATCATGGTGAATAGTTTTGTAGGTTTTTGTTACATAAGGAAATGCCCCCGAATCATTATGCTGATTCGCGTTCCTTTAATATTAAAAATATTTTCCTAAATAACATTTTCCCACATCAAAATTAATTTTTTTTTTATTTTTTTATTCTTTTTTTTTCTATTATTTTATTTTTTTATTCTTTTTTTATCTTTTTTATTATTTTTTTATTTTTTTTTATTATTTTTTTATTTTTTTTATTATTTTTTTATTTTTTTTATTATTTTTTTATTTTTTTTATTATTTTTTTATTTTTTTTATTATTTTTTTATTTTTTTTAATTAATTTTCTATTTTTTTTTATTTTTTTATTTTTTTTTTTATTTTTTTTTATTTATTTTTATTATTTTTATTATTTTTTTTTATTATTTTTATTATTTTTTTTTATTATTTTTATTAGTTTTTTATTTTTTTTAATTTTTTTTTATAATTTTTTTATTTTTTATTATTATTATTTTTTTATTATTATGATTTTTTTTTATTATAATTTTCTTTTAATAATTTTTTTAAAATTATTTTTCTATTTGTTTATTTTTTATTATTACACTTCTCTCGGCGGCGAACCTATAGCGCCGGGTGGGCGCCCCGAGTTGCCACCAAATAACTGTTACAGTTCTTTTTGAACAGTTGCGGGTTGTAACGCTCTGGGAGCACGCGCGGCAAGGGAGTTCCACAGCTTCCCCGCTCTGTAACGGAACGAGTTCTGATGCAGGGATGTTCTCGCCGTCGGGAGATGAACCGCAAATTGCTGCGATCTGTCGAATTGTCTTGTAGAGCGCATATAACTCGAATTGCGCGGAACAATACCACGAATCTCCGAAGAATAGTACCCGTGATGGTATCTGTAAAACAGACAGAGGTCAGCTACGCACCTTCGATGTGATAGTGACTGTAGCCCGAAGTCAGCTCCGAGCCCCCGATCGGTCGGATCGCTCGTGTTTGTATGCTCTCAAGTAGTTCGAGGGTATGCTTAGGAGCAGAGCTCCAAACACGAGAACAATAGTCTAGCGCGACTCTAATTTGAGATTTATACAGAAGAAGAAGTTGAGCCGGAGTAAAATATGCATAAGTTGTTTCCGGTTTAACTAAGAGATGGCGCCAGCGAAAAGTACGCGGCGTATTAATTTGACACATAGGTCATTTTGTTCGTCTGAGATTTAACTACAAATGCACACAAGTTGAGTCCGCCAAAAACTAGCCTCTTTGTTTTATCGTTCAGCGATCATGTCGAGTTTTGTGCCTGAAAAAGAACATTTCCGGCACGCTTAGCTTTTCTTATTTAATGAAAAGAAAAGTGCCGTTGAAAATCATCGTTTGCTGGTAGAGACATATGGTGAACACGCTCCATCAATTAGAGTATGTGAGACATGGTTTCGACGATTTAAAAGTGGTGATCTCAACTTGAAAGACAGTGAGCGTTCTGGTAGACCACAAAAATGTGAAGACGAGCAAGTTATTTATTGGATGATGACCCTGTGGCGTCTCTAACAGATGCACACACAATACACAAGCAAATAGTGAAGAACACCGAACGAAAATCAAATAAGAAAATGCATCAGAGCCGTATACCATAGCCATAACATAACAATTCACATCAGTGGAATATACTTGAGTTTAAAAATCGAAGTCTAAGCACGGCCAGTAGCATGATGTGTTACGCATTGGTTCAATTTTTGGTGATTCTAACTGTCATAGCGTCAGTTCGAGTTACACGTTCTTCACTATCTTTCCAAACGCTATAACCCAACGCAAACTCAATGGCAATTAGCAGAAGCATTACATGTGTCACAAGAAACAATCGGCAGACGTTTACGAGCAATGGAAGATCAATACCAGGTATATGCATACATTTGCCGTGGTTTAACTAAGAGATGGCGCCAGCGAAAAGTACGCAGCACACAACAAAACTAGTGAGACACCTTGAAATCGCTTGGATGGGACATCCTTCTGCACCCGCCGTACTTCCCAGATTTGGCGCCATCTGACTATCACCTCTTCGCATCAATGGGACACGCGCTTGCAGAGCAGCATTTCAGCGATTTCGAGGAAGTTGGAAAATGGCCCGACGAATGGTTTGCCGCGAAAGACAAGCAGTTTTTCTGGCATGCTATTCATAAATTACCTGAAAGATGGGCTAAATGTGTAGAAGCCGATGGCCAATATTTTTAATAAAAAAAATTAATATCCCTAGAAAATTACGTATTTTTTTTACCAAAGAAACCGGAAAAAACTGGATAAGAGAGGACGTTTGAGAGCGGGAAAGGTGAGATTGAAGTCAAGAAGGTGGGGTAAGAGTTTGCCAACCTCTGCATTCGCGAAATGTGTTCATTAGAGCCGTAAGACGTGTGATGGGCGGGCAAATAGAAGAGACTAGGGTTTCGCAGGTTTCGGTGATTAGTGGAAAATGTGATGGAGGAGAGCAGGCTTGGGCAGTTGATTGAACCTGAGAGAAGACGGTGGATGAAGAGGATGTTGGCATGAATTCTGCGCTCTTCAAGTGTGTTAAGGTTAATTGGGTGAAGACGGCTCGTGTATGGGGGTAGAATCAGAGGGTTTTCCCAATTCAATCCTCGGAGGGCAAAACGCAAAAACGACGTTGCACGCTTTCGACCCTGCGAATATGGGACGAGTATTGAGGAGACCAAACCTGGCTAGCATATTCAAGAATGGGACAGACAAAGGTTATATAGAGCGATCTGGAAACGTACGGATTAGAGAATTCCTTCGACCAGCGTTTCACAAAACGAAGGACAGAGTTGGCCTTGAGAATAATGTCATCAATATGTGAGATGAAGTTAAGCATCCTATCACATAAGATGTCAAGGTCACGAATCGTTTGTACATGTGTTATCTGTTGGTTGGGTAAGATATAGGAATGTAGTGGGGAGGGGAATCGTTTACGGGAGAAGGTGATTGAGTGACAATGGGCAGTTGTTTTGGCACCAAGTTGAAAAGCTGTCGAGATCCATTTGGAGAAGTGAGGAGTCGACAGAAGAGCGTATTGTCTTGGAGTTTAGTGTTGTCCGCGTATAGAGAGATGGAGGAGTGGTTGATACTGGAGTCTATATCATTAATAGTAGGAATGAATAGAATGGGTCCAAGATGACTGCTCTGGGCAACCCCTGATGTGGGAAGAAAAGGATTGGAGAGGGTGGATCTAAATCTGACACGGTAGGTTCGATCGTCAAGATAGAAAGAAATACACCTAATCAGTAGGGGTTCGAAGCCGAGAGAGGATAGCTTAAACAGGATGAGATTGTGAGAGATTTTGTCGAAGGCCTTGCTGAAATCGGCTGTGATTACATCGACTTCGTTGCCGTTCTCTAAGGCACGGAGAACGTGGGATGGGAATTCAACTAAATTGGTGGTGGTCGACCTACCCGTAAGGAAACCGTGCTGGTTGGGTGAGGTGATGGTTTTGCAGGGGAAACATAACGCCTTCGAACAGTTTTGGAATATGTGACAGTTTGGCGATGGGACGGTAGTTACTAATATCCTTTTCACGCTCCTTCTTATGTATGGGGGTGACAAAAAAGGAAGACACCTAGTGTAAGGGATAGATTGAATATCTTTGATAGCGGGAGAGAAAGAGAGGAGGAACATTTTTTTAAAAGTCCATCAGGTCCAGCCCTGAACTCGTCTTTAAGCAAGTTTAATTTTTCTTCAACTAGGTGATGCTGAATAATCTAAGAGATGAATGGGCCAAGGGAGAATTCGGGCAGGTCTTTGAAGTAAGACGGGTTGGGATCGAAAGAGTTGTCCGTGAAGGATTTTTTAAAGAAAGAAGCAAAAAGACAAGTTCAAGTTGCTTCCTCTTATGATTTGGCACATTACTTATTTGACGGAGGCTTGAGTCGGTGACACCGTCTATAAAGAGACATTCCTTGGTACTAGTGGGGTTTGAGGTGTAAAAGGATTAATCATCTGACAGCGTCCATTGGAGGTGGGGGAGATTAAAATCGCAAATAACAACGATATCGTTAAGGGAAGTACTTAACTCGGTTAGGTGAACAATCGCTGCTATTGCCAGTTCGTATGACACGATTGGTTGCGAAGGAGGTATATAGAAACATATGATGTATCGGTATACATACTTTGGGCGTTGATCAATTTTTATTGCGACATAGTCTAGATTGGGAGAAGAAGAGATGGGAATAAGAGATGAGGCGAGCTTATTTTGGATGGCAAGCAGCGCACCACGGCAAGGTGAATCCGGACATATGGTAGTAGTAGTAGTTTTCTTTCTTATATGGTTTGTACATTAAATTTTACAATACAATTGACAAATAATATCGACTATAATAATATATAAGAAAACTAGAAGGCATTCAGTGTTTTTATACGATTAAGGTAACAAAACAGAGTTGAATGCCTCTTTACAATGGCAATCAAGTAAAATATCAATTTTTTATGGTGGGGTGAGTATTACCGGTTCAGGAACAGTTGTGTAATACATTCAAGAACCACAAAACTTGCATAAACATTGAACATTAATTCAAAACGAGATAAATTTGGGTACAATTTGTTAAGTCGGTTGAAGGCAAATGAAAGGATACAAACTATGATTAAACCAGAATACCAGAAATACCAGAATCTAATGCAGCATAGTCCGGGTTGAAGAGCCACATATACCATCGTCATCACGAAAAATGTTAAAGGTGAAAGGGAATAGTTCTTGGCTGTGATTTCTGGGGGATAAGGTTGGTTTCGGTTAGTGCGTATATATCGAAAGAGAGAGTATGAGCAGTTTGCAGAATCGAATAGAAGAGAACAACCTTGATGTGTAAAAAAATAATAATATTCATAGTTAAAAAAAGAGAAGAAAAACCGTCTCATTACTTCTCTAATGTACCTCGTATAAGGGTTCCGAAAACCGCTTGTGAAAAAAAAAATTGAGGTGTAGTTTAATTCAGTGCGGTCAGAACCCTCATTTATTAGACTTAATCCAAGCTTAAATTAAATTAATATAATATCTTACAGACTAACTTAAAATCTAAAGTAGTAATTGAACATAATTGAAAAACGAAAAAACGGAGAAAAAGCCAGAAAGGTGAAGAGGACTGGGCGATAGGGGAGTTAGGAGGCTGGGGAAGAGCGGAGGTGTGTGGGGGTGGGAAATGCGGCATGTGTACGGACTGGTGGATGGCGGGGTTAGTGAGCTGGAGGGGAGAGGTTGAAATTGTGGGTGGGGTTGGAAAGGTGTAGAGAGAACTAGTTTGAGAGCGGGAGAGGAAAAGTAGGATTGCCTGGTAGAGGGGTTATTGGAAGGAGGGGGCGGTGTTGGGACGGATATCTTCTGAGACGTCGTTTGAAAGCGGAAGTGGAGAGGTTGAAATCAAAGGAGGTGGCGACAGATTTGGCTCATCGTAGCATACGCGAGAGGGGTTCGTTAGCGCCATAAGAGGTATGATGAGCGGGAAAGTAAAGGAGTCGAGGGTTACGTATGTTACGGGGGTTTGTGTGAAATGTTATAGTGGAGAGCGGGCTTGGGCTATTGATTGAGCCTGGCAGAAGACGATGGTAAAAGATGATGTCGGCATGGATTCTGCGCTCTTCAAGTGTGTTAAGATTGATTAAAGGGGGCCGACTTGTGTTTGGTGGTAGAGTCAGCGGATTTTTCCAGTTTAGTCGACGGAGGGCAAAGCGGAAGAAACGATGTTGAACGCTCTCGATCCTGCCAATGCGAGATAATCGATACGGGGACCAGACCTGAGTAGCTTGCGGACAAAGGTTATGTAGAGTGTTCGGGTGACGAAGGGGTTTAGGAATTCATTCGACCAGCGTTTGGCAAAGCCAATGGCGGTGTTGGCTTTAAGGATTATGTCATCAATATGTGCGGTAAATTTGAGCTCCTTGTCGTATAGGACGCCCAGGTCGCGAATCGATTCAACCGATGTTATCAGTTGGTTCAGTAAGAGATAGGAGCGTGGCTGGGTGGGAGAGCTATTCCGAGAGAACGTGATTGTGTGACATTTGGCGATATTCAGTTCTAGGCAGTTATTTTGGCACCAAGTCGAAAAGCTGTCAAGATCCGATTAGAGAAGTGAGGAGTCTAGGGGAAAGCGGACTTTCTTGAAAATTTTGGTATCATCCGCGTAAAGCGAAATGAAGGAGTGATTGATGCAAGAGCCTATGTCGTTAACGGTTAGGATAAATAAGAGGGGGCCGAGATGACTGCCCTGGGGGACACCTGAGGTTGGAAAAAAAGGATCGGAAAGGGTGGATCTAAATCGCACGAGGCAGGTTCGTTAATTGAGATAGGATGAGATCCACTTAATCAGCAGGGGTTCAAAACCGAGGCAAGATAACTTAAAGAGAATGGGGTTGTGGGAGATTTTGTCGAAGGCCTTGCTAAAGTCGGTAGTGATTACATCGATTTCATCGCCGTTTTCTAGGGCAAGGAGTGTATGAGATGTGAATTCGACAAGGTTGGTAGTAGTGAGTAGCGCAAGGCTAATAACCTTGCCCGTAAAAATAAATTATTATGGAAGTTTAACAAGCCTCGAGATTTGCTAAATAAGGCCAAGACCGGATCCCGGTTGTAGTGCCGACGATGATGATGATGATAGTAGTAAACCTGCCAGAGAGGAAGCCGTGCTGGTTTGGAGAGATGATGGGTGTGTAGCGAAAACATAACGCATCATATAGATGGCCCTCGAACAATTTAGGAATGTGCGAAAGCTTAGCAATGGGACGATAATCGGATATATCGTTTTTTGGCCACTTTTTATGTATGGGGGTTATGTAAGAGGATTTCCAAATGTTAGGGAATAGACCTTCTGCAAGGGATAGATTGAAGATTAAAGCGAGGGGGAGAGAGAGAGAGGAGTAACATTTTTTTAAGAGGATAGCAGGGAATCTGTCTGGGCCGGCACTGAAATCGTCATTCAGTTGTTCAAGTTTTTCTATAAATTGGTATTGTTGAATGTGTGGTGGGGTGAGGGGGCCGAGGAAGAATTCAGACAGCCCAGTGAAATAAGAAGGGTTAGGCTCGAAAGAGTCGTCTGTGAAGGATAGTTTGAAGAACGACGTGAAAAGATTGGATATGGTATGTGAGTCAGTTGCAGTAGTTGAGCCATAGAAAAGAGAGTTGGGGATAGGTATCAGATTTGCGTTTGTAGTTGATAAAGTGGAAGAAAGATTTGGGTTCGTTGAGGTTGAATTCAGCTTTGGTGAGGTAAGTGTGGTAGAGGGAGCTGTAAAGCTTGGTGAATTGATAAAGGTAACCGAGAGAGTTGGAGCAGTCCAGGGGAGAACGCGTATTTAGGAAAATGTTCCACAACTCATTCCTCTTGTTACGAAGGGTGCGGAGTTTGTGGTTATACCAAGGGGGCCATAAGAACGGTAACCTGTGTCGGGAATACGGGACATATAGGGATATGGCGTTGTAGATTTCTGTATAGAGCGAGGCTGTAGCGACCTCTACACTTATATCGTTTAAGCGGAGTGTGATATTGCTGAGACGGAAATTATCTGTTCGGAAGTTGTAAGAAAATTAGTAGGTGGAAGGTGTGGGGTGGGCTGAGTAGTCGTGGTATAAGGATAAGAGAAGCGGGGGGTGGTGGTTGTCGATAATTGAGAGGGTGTGGTGACTAAAGGCAACTGAGGAATTAAAGGGGTCTGTCGTGAACACAAGGTCGAGTTGTCTGCCCAGATGGTTTAGGACATTGCTTACTTGGCATAGGCTAGAGTCGGAGCGGCTGTCTACAAAGAGACAGTCCTTGGTAGTAGTGGGGTTTGAGATGTAGTGGGACTTATCGTCGGACAGCGTCCATTGGAGATGGGAGAGGTTAAGATCGCCAAGGACTACAATGTCGTCATGGGAAGAACTCAACTCAGTTAAGTGTTCGATTGCAGCAATTGCGAGTTCGTATGACTCGGAAGTTTGCGAAGGCGGCATGTAGAAGCATATGTTGTACAAGGACTTTAATCAATGTTCAATTTTTATAGCGACATAGTCGAGGTTGGGGGAAGAAGAGATGCTGATAAGAGAAAATGTTAGTCCGTTTTGGATGGCAAGCAGCACGCCTCAGCGGGGGAGCTTAATTTGGAAACAGGGATGTTATTCATTTTTGTCTGTTTCTTGATTGCCTTGTGAACTTCAAACTCACCCAGACCCATGAGCTTGGACTTGGGATATATGAAAGTGCATTAATGTTTTTAATGTTGATGGTGCGTGTTGCGTGCTAAATCAGCCACACCCCACGTTTGTTGTTTAATTTTATGATATCTCATGTCTACTATTCATCATCATCATCGGCACTACAACCGGGAACCGATTTTGGCCTTATTTTGCAAGTCCTGAGGCTTGTTAAATTTTCCATAATGATTTATTTTTTCTGGGCAAGGTCATTAGTCTTGCGCCAGGGGCTCCCCGACGGGGAAACGAACCCCGGACTCCCGGGTGACGGGCGGGTATACTAACCACTATACTATCGAGGAGCCCATGTCTACTATTATTTTCATATTATTTTCTTATAACTGCTTTCGTGCGATAAATAAGAACCCAGAACCACAAGTTTGTAAACACAAATGGTCACGAAAAATTCAAAAATGCTCATCGAGGGAACTTTTAAGGCCGACATAGCAGGCGTATAAACTGGTTACAGTGTCTTGCAGTCATCTCGTCATTTAATCATATACAATTCTCCTTTTTTTCTCTATCCATTTTTCGTTGTGATAGGCTCCCCTGTAAAAACGATCCAATATTAAAATCGTAATTAAATTAAAAACAATAATAAGTAATAATTGCTAAATAGAAGTCTGTTTCCTAAAAAGCAAGGTGTATGCAAGATATTGTTCAGAAACGACTACTAAATATATATTTTCCCATAGTAACTGGTATAATTGGATCTATACAAGCGTTGGAAGCACTGAAGATAATCTTAGAACTTGGTGACCACCTCAACGGCCGCTTACTACTTTTTGATGGAATGAAATCGGTATTTCGAGATGTCAAGATTCGCTCCAAGAGAAAGGATTGTGACGTTTGTTCTGAGAATCCTATAATTACAAGGCTTATGGATTATGAACACCTTTGTAACTTCCGGTCTTCAGATAAGGTACTCTTTTTTTTTAAAAGACATCCATTTGTAAATTACAGTACATGTCGAAACATTTTTCAGTACTTTTTTCTTCCAATATTACAAGCGGATGAGCGCATGCTGGTAGGAGAATATCGAAATCTTGTACTTTCAAAAACGCCTCACTTGCTGATTGATGTGCGGTCCGAGACAGAGTTTCAAATGTGCCGGTTGCCGAATGCAGTGAACATTCCCCTAAAACTTCTGTTGGAAGATAAAGGATTGAGTGATATTGAAGCTTCCACTGAACGTGATCTACCAAGTACTTTTATCAAATTATCATAACTTAAAAACTGTTGCAGTAAAATTCTTTTTTATAGTCATGGTTGTGTGTCGACGGGGCAATGATTCTCAAATAGCTGTGCAACACCTACGGAACAAGTTCAAGAATTCTACGATTAAGGACATCACTGGCGGTCTGCACTCCTGGCATTATTGTGTGGATTTGAATTTCCCTCTTTATTAGCCAATTATAATTAATATTTTTATACCAAATAGTAATACAAAAATTTATTTCTTTTCCGAGTAAGTTTATAAAAGAGTTTTTGCACACCACAAAGTATATTAAGATGATTATCTGGTACCCTTGTTGAACTGATCCCAAAACTCATCGGTTGTTTGGTTCCGATAAACATGCTTGTCCAAATAAGCTCTACGGGCTTTCTGTTCTTCTGCTAAGCGAATATTTGATTTATACATTTCCTCCAACAGATTCCTACAACAAAAATTGTTAGTTTATCCTTGTGATTCGGTACAAAAATCCATACTTGTTAGTTCTTTGGATTTCCCTATGCTTAAGCGTTAGTTCATGGTCCATGTTAAGTGCTTGTTGTTCCCAAAGCTTTTCTTTCATTTTATCCTCGTCCTTCTTTTTCTGTAAAACGATTTTTTTTTAATAAATATAACCCAATGCATTTAAAAATGTGTTTGATATTATTTCTTAGGAACAACTAGGGTGTGTATTTATGGTGCATTTGAGACCTCATTTATCGTATGATACCATGCTTCCACGCGTAAGTGAGGGCAGGGATTCGACGGAGATTTATTGAAAACAAAAATAGAAAGAAAAAAAAACACGTGCCAACTCAATTTGATAATTTGCATATTTTCGATTTGCTTACTGTTAAAAGGCCTACACGGGCTCCGCAAAGCCACCAGCGACACATATGCCCTGCATATATCTCCACACAGCAATGTCAATAACCCCAACAAAAGCGCCCGTTATCAAGCTCAAACAACTCCCCATATACTAGCCTATATGGTCATGCCCTTCCTCTTCATCACTCGAACACAAAGCCCCCAATAAGATCAACACCCGTATGGGTGGCAATCAAGAAATGAATCTCATAGACGATCAAAAGGACATACCCCTGGCATAGATGCTTTACTCCAACATGATGTGTACGACCCGTCATTATGTGTGCAGAACAGGTGCACTCGATTTCCGGAGCCCCCACCAACCTCACCCAAGGCCTACCAATATAGTACCGTCTCGTACCAAGCATCAGTTCGACCACCTGCGTGGCAAGTAATCGTATGAGAAGCAGTAAACCACATTAGTATTATGTGCAACCGGCAGAGTACACACGGAGTCATCGGTCTCGAGCATCGAATGTCTACCATCGGATACCTCAAATGCCAGCCGTATTACCTGTGTAATATTGACGGCCAAATGCGACCCTTATCAACCGTTCGCATGAACTTACGACTTCTGAACACCTGCGAAGGTTCGAATCCTAGTGCCTTGTTGTCTTTTCTCATATATGGGACGTTTCCTTAAGTATGGGACAAACTCTCTCTACAGTTACATCTTCGTATGAAAAGGAGTATTTTCATGAAAGCCTAAAGTCGAAAGTCTTTCAACACATCCGGTTTGATGACCTCCCACAGGCCACGAGAGACACATATACCTCACCAACCATGCTGACTTGTACTAAGCATCAGTTCGACCTACTGCGTCGCCATTAATCGTATGAGAATATCATGTATGAGTTAGTATCATCTGCAACCGACAGAGTACACACGAAGTCATCGGTCTTGGGCATCGAATGTATATAGTTAGATACCTCATATGCCAGCCTTAGTAACTAAGCGATCTTGACGGCCGAATTCGACCCTTGTCAACTGGTCGCATGGTCTTGTGACTTCGAACCATCTGCAGCCGCACACTCAATGTAAACACGTTAAGACCATGTCACTGGGGATCATTTTATGAAGGAAGAGATTATTGTGGTTGTGTTGCTTCTGGCCTCATAAAGGTGGTATTCTTGACGACGTCGGCTTATGAGGTTGAGAACACATCTCGGAACTTCTCAATTATTTTCTCTAATTGAATTCAGTCGCCACACGTCGGACCAACAGCACGTATCGCGGAGATATGTACAACTGGTGTAGTATCTAAGATAATCTCTCCCCCGCTCTATCAATTCGAAAACGTCAACTGAACAATCATCATCATCGGCACTACAACCGGGATCCGGTCTTGGCCTTATTTAACAAGTCTCTCCACCTTGTTAAATTGTCCATAATAATTTGTTTTTCCGGGCAAGATTATTAGCCTTGCGCCGGAACTGAACAACTGTCCAGGCGAAATATATCGGTGTTCAAGTGCTAAGTGTAACATTTCTATCACATCAAAACCTCAGATAGAATTTCTGAAGAGTGAACTTAACAGTGGTAAGTACGAACAAGTAAACGGATTCAATGTTTGCTGGTGGTTTTCAAAACTCCATACAATTTCAACTTAATTGAATTCAATTTCACCAGCGATTCTCATACGTGAGTGATAATTACCCGAAAAGGTGTTTCTCAAACGAAGAAAAGGGAAATTCCAGATCCATCATCGGCTTTGAAGAACGTCCATCGCTGCCATACAGAGCCCCAGTGGTATACGATTAATTTGTTCAAATTAAAACGAAAAAACTAACTTAAACGAATTGTGTTTTCAATGAGATCAGCTCTGATTGGATTTGCTTCGTGATTGGTATCAGTGCGTGAGGTATTAGAAAACCGGTTTCGCTGCTGCTTGAAGCTCCATCTGGTTGTGTACAAGACAAAAGCTTGTATGGTGCAGGCTATTTTAGCATCGATATTGTGAACAACAAAATGAATAGCAACAATGGGATGTACCACATCTGGTGAGGAACGTGGTGCTATCCAGCTATCAAAACATATCGAAAGGAATCTTAAAGAGGATGGCATTCAAGCGGCAAAGGATCTTAAACTCCTGCTTCTCGTCAACGAATGTGCGGTTAATGTAACGAGTGGATAACGTAACGGGAAATAATACAGTGGAGCTAAAGCGATCCTCACTATACACCACAGTAAAACCAGGTCAAACAGCCGAGATAATCTCTCTACCTTAGTATTAACGCCGGAAGTCTGCTGATGCGGCCACTGGTACACCTGTGACATTTAAAATAGCAACGCCTTTACCACCAACTGACGACCAAACTGTGACCACTCCTTATTGTCCACGAGCGACATCGTAACAACAGCAAACATTCGCCGGAAGTCCTTCAGAAATACAAAATAATTTCGTTGTTTTTTTTTTTTGGATTACATGCGCGTACGCGCTTTCTAAACAGATCCTGTGCCACACAGCCATCTGGACAACTGGAAATTTCTCCATGGAATGCAGAAGTGTTCAGCGGCTGCAATGAATTGCCCATGCTAAGATCAGAGGAATTCATTTCTACTGTTGTTATCCTCCGCCAAGTTGGGAAATAGAATATTTCAAATGCTCTTTGGACAGGATAACACAAGAAGCTAGAGATAAGAGCCCCCTATACTTGCTGAAGATTTCAACGCTTGGGCAGTAGAATGGGGAAGCACAAGGACCAACAGTAGAGTTCAGGCACTACTCGAAGCCTTCGCAGTCCTAGATGTGGTGTTACTTAATGATGGTGTTGATGACACCTTCTTAAAAGAGAGACCGGTCCAAAATCGACCACATTTGCCAGCCATTTTGGCAAAAAGTATGGAGTGGCGAGTTTTGGACACCTACACCCATAGTGACCACCAAGCCGTGACGTACGAAATATTACCACATAGGGGATTCATCATTGGCAAATTGGCGATGAAAGCCGAGAAACATGGGTGGAAAGAGAAGGACCTCCATGTTGGCAAGAAGTATGAAGTGGCGAGTTTTGGACACACATAGTGAATACCAAGCCGCTATGTACGAAATATTACCACACAGGGGATTCATCCGTGGCAAATTGGCCAAGAAAGCCCAGAAAAATGGGTGGAGGGAGGACCGCGATGCGGAATTTCTCGATTATATACTGGAAGATCAAAACGCACGGTTTGGCGCAGAGGCCGACGCGTACAGGCATGCTGGAAAAGTCATGAAGTGGCTAACTACCGCATTTGATGGATTTATGCCACGACAAAGACAATCATCAGGGGGTATCAAACCAGTGTATTGGTGGAACTCAGAAAGCGCCCATGTGCGATCGGAGTGCAACCGGTTAAGACGTTTGCAACAAAGAGCAAGAAACCGTAACACCTACCCACAGTTGCATGCAGAATTCATCAACAAGCGGAAAGAGTTGAAGAATGTAAATATGACGCGTTCTGCTCCCTAGGGGATGAATTAAATAACAACCCATAAGGCAGCGCCTACAGGATAGTCATGAAAATACTACAGAACAACAGTAGTCAAATGCAAAAAAGTAAAACTGACATGGCCAGAATCGCCGCTGTCCTCTACCCACAGTGTGATGAGATGTTGCGGAGAAGTGGAGTATCACTGAAGGAAAGATACCTCCCGTGATCAACGAAGAGGTGCTCTTGGCTGCAAGGGATGTCAAAAAAAAAAAACAAGACCGCGGGACTGGATGGTACCCCTAACGCTGTAGTGAAGACTGCTTTAACAAAAAAGCAGGAAGTCTTCAGCAGCCTCTTCAAACAGGACAATTTCCTAAACGATGGAAATAAAAGCACAGGGACTTGTGGTTATTCCATAAGGAGTCGAAATCCAGAAGCGCCGTCGTCATATCGCCCGTTGCGCATGCTGGACACAACATGGAAACTGCTTGAGCGAGTAATTGCCACACGCCTGGAACAATTCACTGGGGGCCATCGGACCTCTCTGAATGACAGTAGTAGGTTCTAGAAAAGTAGATCAACCGATAAGGCACTGTGGTATGCGACAAATGTTCGCAATGCGATAGCTGGGGCACGACAGCTAAGAGGAACGAAATTATATTGCACCGTGGTGACACTAGACGTTAAAAATGCATTTAACTCGTTGAACTGGAATCGGATACTAAAGGCGTACAAGTCTCACCCTACTTGGTGCGTATACTAAGCAAACTATCTTTCGGATAGAAGACTGCTCTATGACACAGATGAGGTACCACAGGAATATAAATTAACAGCGCGTGTACCCCAGAGGTCTCTATTAGGTTCGCTGTTATGGAATATCATGTATGATGGTGTGCTCGGGTCAATGTACCAAAAGGAGTAAAGTTCATTGGGTACGCAGATGATTAGGCGATAGTGGTCGTCGCTAAATATCTAGATGACCTGGAGAATATTTGTTTCTATACAATCCAGAGCATTAAATGCTGGTTAGACATGGCCGGACTGAAACGATCCGCACATAAGACGGAGGCAGTTTTAATAAGCAGCCCACAAGAAGGTTGCAAACCTTGATTTGGAAATAGAAGGACAAATAATCAGATCCAGTCCTTATATTAAATATCTTGGTGTTACCCTCGACAACAGGTTAATCTTCAACAAACATCTGCGGAAAACGAGTGAAAAAACGCCAAGCGTATGTAACATTTTGGCGAGACTGCTACTCAATGTTGGAGGACCCCAGCCCCAAATAAGAAAACCGTTAACAAGTCTCAACACCTCCGTTATAAAGTATGCGACTCACATACGGGCAGGAGCCGCACAGTATAAGTCGTACAGGAGGGAGTGAACTCAGAACATAGGTCGGCATCATTAAGAGTGTGTTGCACATTTCGAACGGTACCCGAAGATGCTGGTACGGTGCGGATTACTTCGGGTTAGATGATTAGGCGATAGTGGCCGTAGCTACATGTCTAGATGACTTGGAGCATATTTGTTGGTGTTATGGAATATAGTAAATATGACGAGAAGGCAGGACAATAAAGGAAACTCCACAACCACGAATTGGAAGAGCTATACCGCAAACCTACAATAGTGAGAGTAATCAGGTCGCGAAGATTAACATGAGCAGGACATGTAGCGCCCAACGGGAAAGAGACTGATAGGACGGCCATGACGGAGATGGGAGGACAATGTTAGGTTTGACCTTGAGGAGATCGGATCAGATGGTCAAGCGTGTAGGCAGACTGCACAGGACAGGAAACGATGACGTAGCCGAGTCAGTGAGGTTATGAACTTTCAGGTCCCTATAGGCCAATAAAAAATAGTATAGTCAGTGGTGACGCTAGATGCTAAAAATGCGTTTAACTCTGTGAATTGGAATCGGATTCTAGAAGCATTGCGCGATCTACAAGTCTCACCCTACTTGGTGCGTGTACTAGAAACCTATTTCTCGGATAGAAGACTGCTTTACGACAACGGGAATATAAAATAACAGCGGGTGTACCTCAGCGATCTGTATTAGATTCGCTGTTTTGAAATATCACGTATGATTGTGTGCTCAGGGTCAACGTACCAGAAGGAGTAAGAAACATTGGGTACGGAAATAATTAGGCGGTAGTAGCCGTACCTAAACATCTAGATGACCTGGAAAATATTTGTTCACATACAATCATCATCATCGGCACTACAACCGGGAACCGGTCTTGGCCTTATTTAGCAGGTCCTGAGGCTTGTTAAATTTTCCAGAATGATTTTCTTTCCGGCAAGGTCATTCAGTCTTGCGCCAGAGGCTCCCCGCCGGGGAATCGAACCCCGGTCTCCTGCTTGACAGGCGGGTATACTAACCACTGTACTATCGACGAGGTTCGCATACAATCCAGAGCATTAAATGCTGACCAGAGATAGCAGGTCTGAAACAAGCCTCACATAAGACGGTTGTAGATTTAATAAGCAGCCGCAAGGAAGTTGAACACCTTGATTTGGAAATAAAGGGACAAACCATCAGATCCAGTCCCTATGTTAAATATCTTGGTGTTACCCTCGACAACAGGTTGACCTTCAATGGAATACCTGCGGAAAATGAGTGATGAAACAGCAAGAGTATGTAGGGTTTTGGCGAGATTGCTACCCAATGTTGGAGGACCCCAGCCCCATATAAGGAAACTGATAACCAGCGCCAACACTTCCATTATAATGTATGCAGCTCACATATGGGTCGGAACCGCACAGTATAAGTCGTACATGAGGGAGTGAACTCAGCACATTGGCTGGCATCATTAAGAGTATGCTGCGCATTCCAAACGGTATCCGAAAATGCCATAAATGTCTTGGCCGGGAGAGAACTACTTGACATTGCGGCTAATGAAACCGCTGCTTTGCATGAAGTCTCAGTCGTACATGAGGGGAGTGAATTCAGCACATAGGCTGGCATCATTAAGAGTATGCTGGGCTTTCCGAACGGTATCCGAAGATGCCATAAATGTCTTGGCCGGAGGAAACCACTTGGCATTGTAGCTAAGGAAAACGCTGCTTGCGTGGGCTGTCACAAGAGACTCGCCGGAGAATGCGGCCACAATTAGAGCTCTCAAGCCTAAGAGAATGACAACGAAGGTGGGATTCTTTTACCAAAGGAAGTGACTAGTGTTTAGTGGGGCTACCCGCCCATTTATTGGCTTAATTTAAGTAATATAAGTACTTATAAGTTAACGTATGATACCTGACGTAGAAACCTGGGTGAAGAGAAAACATGGCGAGCTGCACCACCAGCTGACTCAGCTGATATCAGGACATGTATGCTTTCGGAAATACTTGCACAAGTATAAGCATGTCAATCATTCATGCTGTTTCTACTGCAAAGACAAAATAGAAAATGCGGAACACGTACTCACAGAGCGCGTCAGATTCGAGACCGTCCGTATGATGTTGGAGAGACATATAAGACATGCCGTTGCTCCACCATGAGTATCAGAATACATGCTAAGTTCCAAACAGGCATGGTCCGTAGCAAATGATGTTCTATGTGACATGATGCAGCAGTTTCGACGTCACGAGCGGAGTAACAGGTAAATTCTGCCCCACTCCGCGATAAAATATGTAAATGAAATTTCCACGGGGAATAGCTGAAATATGTGCAGGTGGGAGGAAACTACTTGACATTGCAGCTAAGGAAACTGCTGCTTTGCATGAGGTCTTAGTCGTACATGAGGGGAGTGAACTCGGCACAGTAAAAATCCAGCATGCATGTCCAGAGTTATCTTTTGAAGGTTTCCACCTACCCACTGAAGCCAAAAAAAAACGTTGCTTTCTGCCTATCAATCGGGTAATACTCAAAATGCAGAACACACCATTATAGGGATAATATCCAGGTGATGTTTCTAACGTCTCCTAGAAAGTTTATCGAGAGACTTGATCGATAGACGATTGCTCGATAGACGACAATCACTTGTTGATTGATCGATAGACAACAATCATTTGTTGATTGACCGATGTGAAACACATCCAACGGAGCCCTAGGATAGGGAGAATGGTTAGATAACGATCGTCTGAATGACGAATAATCTACACAAAAATAAGCACCGGTTATTGCGACTGTCATCAAAGTAAACACATCTAGGAAAAGGGAAAGTGTTGTCATGAACTGAATTGTTTAATTGTCGTCTATTTGATTGATTCTTTCAGTGTTAATGGTTTAATGAGTCGTCAGTTGATGACACATACTCTTTTTTTTTTTTCTTTTTTTCTTTAATCAGACTTCTCTCGGGAGAGGCGAACCTATAACGCCGAGAGGGCGCCCCGAGATACCATCAAATAACTGTTGCAGTTCTTTTTGAACAGTTGCAGGTTGTAACGTTCCGGGAACACTCGCGTGGGCAGGGAGTTCCACAGCCTTCCCACTCTGTAACGGAACGAGTTTTGATGCAGGAATGTTCGCGCTGTCGGGAGATGAACCACGAATTGGTGCGATCTGTCGGATTGTCTTGTTGAGCGCATGTAACCCGAATTGCGCGAAACAGTACCACGAATCTCCGAAGAACAGTGCCCGTGATGGTATCTGTGAAACATACAGGTCGGCTACGCATCTTCGATGTGAGTTCCACAGCTTCCCCGTTCTGTAACGGAACGAGTTCTGATGAATGCGCCGTCGGGAGATGAACCATAAACGGGTGGGATCCGTCGGATTGTCTTGTGGAACGCATATAAGCCGAATTGCGTGGAACAATACCAAGATTCTCCGAAGAACAGTACCCGTGATAATATCTGTAAAACAGACAGAGGTCGGCTACACGCCTTCGATAGCGACTGTAGTCCCGACGCCAGCGCCGAGTCCCCGATCAGGCGGATCGCTCATCTCGGTATGCTTTCAAGTAGGTCAAAGGTATGTTTAGCAGCCGAGCTCCAAACATGAGAGCAATATTCGAGCGCGGGTCTAATTTGGGATTTATATAGGAGAAGAAGTTGGGCCGGAGTAAAATATTTATTATATATAAAAAGATAGCTCAGTTTTCCTGAGGCTGACCTGGCGATGCTCGACACGTGTTTATGCCATGATACATTCCCACAGACCGTGACGCCGAGCAATTTCAAACTTTCTCCAGCCTCGAGGGCCCGGCCATTCATCATCAGCTGTGAAACGGATGATCCACTTTTCTTTGTGAATGTTGTATATTGTGTCTTCGCTGCATTGAAGTCGACGAGATTGGCCCTACCCCACTGCAGGACCCTATCTAGATCCTGATTCATAGAGTCAATTTGTCTACATCTCAGCTGATGCGACGCAGATGCACCAATCGGCCGAACACTCGAAAAGGAGGAAACAAGCGTACTATCATCCGCAAAACTGAACACTTTGTTATGCGTTGCCTCCAACGAATCATTTATGTGAAGCAAGAATAAGGTTGGAGCCAAAATAGAACCTTGGGGCACCCCCGAATTAATAGGATACAGATCCGAACCACTCGCCGTCCACAACAACCCGGATCGATCGATTCTCGAGGAAGCTTCTAGTCCAGTCGCAAAGCTGTTGGGAAAGTCCATATGAACGAAGTTTGGTCAGCAATGCCCCGTGCCAGACGCGGTCAAGAGCGTTGGAGATATCCAATGCGACCGCCCTTGACTCACCATGCCGCTCAATCGCAGATGTCCATATATCGGTTATAAGTCTCAAAAGGTCTCCCGTGGACCGCCTGCCACGGAATCCGTATTGACGATCATTCAGAAGTCCGTTGCACTCCAAATACTTAACTAACTCTGAATTGATGACTTTTTCCATTACCTTAGATAAAATAGACAGTAACGCTATCGGATGGTAATTTTGTGGGAGACACTTTTTTCCCGTCTTTGGGATTGGCTGAACTCGAGCGATTTTCCAGCAGGCAGGAAAGGTCCTCCGTGCATAAGATAAGCGGAAGAGTCTGCCAAGCACCGGCGATAGGTCTAGAGCACAGTTCTTAAAGGACTATTGCTGGTGTTCCGTCCGGACCGGTTGCCTTCCTACAATCCAGTTCACGTAGAATGCGTTGAATAGTGAGCGGACGTAATCTCAAATCCCGGATCGAAGACCGTACCGGCGAGATCAAAGGCGGCTTCAAGTGGGGCACCGAAGGAGTTTATTGATCACCCTGTTGTTGTGAGCCTTCTTTGCGGTATCAATCGCCTGGTTGCACGCGTTTCGGATTCTAATAAAATTCGTTCTGATAACATCGGTGGGATTGGAGCGCCATTGCTTAAAGGCTCTATTTTTTGCCGCTGTAATCGGCTCGCATTTTTTATCAAACCACGGTTTATCAGACGAACTTCTTTTGATGGAATGTGGAATATACATCTCCATCCCCAGAAGAATAATCTCTGATACCGACTCCGCGCAAGCGTAAACATCGGAGTTTCCGAAGCATATCTCGGGGCATGGAAAGGATGCGAAGAAATCTCGCAAATCATCCCAGTTAGCAGCCCCATACTTCCATACATGGTGGAGCTGCCTAGGCCGGTTTTTCACTTGAAATGCAAGTGCTTGCGCGGCAGATACCAAACAGTGATCTGAGTTTCCCAATGGCACAGAAACCCCTACAGTATAAATACTCGGTTCGGATGTCAAAAACCGATCCAGGGTGTTCGCATAATCGCCTCGGGCATCCGGCACTCGCGTTGGCTCCCCCACGAGTTGATTCAAGTTGTGGCTTACAGCAAACATCTCCGCCAGCCTCCCAGCCTCGTCGGTTCTGTTAGAATGTAACAACCAGCCGGAATTGTGCACATTAAAATCGCCAAGGACAACAATTTCAGAAGCTGGGTGGTTGATCTATATCCAGTCGACGGTATGTGAAAGATGTTCGAAAAATGTCGCCGTCCGATTGTCATTCGGGAAGCGGTAAAAACAAGAAAGAAATTTAACGGAATTCCTCAGCACGACCCTCAACCATATGATGTCCATGTTATTGGGTTCCAACGCCTCCATCCTCTGGCAAGCCAGATCGGACCGCGCGAAAACGCAGTCTCCGCCCTTAAAAAGGAATCTCGAATGTAAGTCGTATCCTGAGCAACGAAGATATTTCGAATCAGTTGACGAATCGACCTGCGTCTCAGTTAGGGCAAGGATATTAGGTTTCGTTGTTTGTAAATATTGGTGTACGGCGTTTACATTCGTATTGGTGCAACTGGTGCCCCTGATGATACAAAATGCCGTCACCAGTCGAGCGTGTGCAGAGTCTTGAGAGCGAGCCCGGTTATGCGATGACGATCCTCTTAAAGTATCATTCTTTATCATGATATCCGCATGATGTTCCCCCTGACATAGTCTTCCCTGGAGATCCGAATGGGAGACTAGTTTACCTCTGGAATTCTTTATATCAGAAGGTACCATCTTGACTTATCCCCGCGTCAGTCCGGGCCATCAGCCACACATCCGAAACACCGTCGAAGATTTCTCTCGGCGATATCGCGGAATGTACGGCGTGACGGGGTGGTATCTCACCTTGGGACCGACTACCACCTAACCAACCTTTTCTCGAACCGGTCCATCAGCCAAGCCCCGAAAGATGGCCAGGGATTTCTCCCGATCATTTCACTGAGCCTAAAGCTTGATGGGGCGGTATTTCACCAGGCGCACAGGGCGTTGGGACCCCGGCTACCACTCGGCCTTTAGCCGCCTCTTACGAAAAGCCGGCCTAGCTGGGAATATATTCTCACGCCCTACTCACTCGAACGTATGCACCAATCATCCTACAAAGAACTAAGATTAAAAAACTATTTTCGTGAATCGCCTGAAAAGTTCCAAATATAAAATTTTGTTTGTGTCATAGACATCCAGAATATGCCACTCAAACATATGTAAAGAAATACGTACACGATTCTGCTCTAGCTGGCGATATTGCTCCTTTCGGAATATAAGTGCCTCTTCCGGTGTCATTCCTCTGTACAGATAAGCAATTTTTTTATTCAGATGTACTTTGCTTTGGGCAACGTCGGGATTCTCCGTAAGCATATCACTGCTCAGCATATTGTAGATCTCTGCCAAATTGTCTTCTTGTGTATTTCGTTTTTCTGATTGGTCCTTCGCACGTTTTTCGGCTGCCTAAAATCAGATATGTTAGTATATTTAAATAAGACGGATGTTTTTTTTTTTTACTAGAACTTGATTGTATCTGAGGATAGATTCTTCAATTTTTGACTGATTTTCTCTTTCTGCAGCAGACATATCTATCAAACGTCTATCGCGGTCCTTGAGCGACTTCATCATAATTGAATCAGCCTTATTGCGATCTTCCTCCGCTTGCTTTTTTTCTTTCATCTATTAACAGACGGATTTACCCAGAATCTGAAATATTATCGTCCTGATTTATGCGTACCTGTTGTTCTAGCCATGATCTTTGTTGGTTTCTTTGAGCTTTCCTGCGTTCCGTGAAATGAAGATCTTCTCCGGCAAACCTTAAATTGATTGGTTATTTAGAATACTGAACTTATTTTATATTTGAAGGATCCACTAGGGAAGGTGCCATTAGATTATGGGTCAATGGCAAAATTCAATTAATGAGTATATTGGATTCAGTTGATATTCGGACTTATAACAGGTCATTCGAAATGCACGGAAACGGATACATAAATGGCGATTCTAATAACATATCTATAGCGTTTTGCAACGATAGTGAAGAGCGTGTGATTCGAACCGATGCTAGAAAAAATATGCCGCCCTCATTCAAGTTTGCATGGACAAAAACAAAGGGCGAGTTAGAATAGAAATCCACCTCTCAGAACCATAGGGAATTCGGGACGGACTAAAACGGGGGAATGGCTTCTCACCATGTGTTTTCAACCTTGTCCTAGAGTATGGCATCAGAAAGGTACAAGACGACATCATGGCCGGATCATCCCTGAACGGGGTCACACAAGTGCTCGCATATGCGGATGACATCGCCGTTCTGGGCGATAATCTAGAAACTGTAAGTAAAAACAGTGAAATAATCATGCAAGCGGCAGAAGACGTGGGCCTAGAAATAAATGAAGACAAAACAAAATACATGATTACGGCGAGAGCAGGTGGAACTCAGGGAACACATATAAACGTCAGAGGCAAGATGTTCGAAAAAGTTAAAGAATTTAAATATCTGGGAACGATACTGACGGCCAGTAACGAAATGTCGAAGGTAATTAACAAAAGACTGCATTCCGGCAACGCTAGTTGGCACACAGTCAGTAAACTGTTAAAATACAAACTGCTATCACGTAACATAAAGCTCCGTGTCTATAGAACCATAATCATGCCGATTGTTCTATACAGATGCGAAACATTGGCTCTCACAAAACGGGAAGAAAATAAATTCCGCGTATTCGGGAATAAAGTTTTATGGGCTATCTTTGGAGGTAAATTTGACGAGGAGGCAGGACAATGGAGGAAACTCCACAACTACGAATTGGAAGAGCTATACCGCAAACCTACAATAGTAAGAATAATCAAGTCGCGAAGATTAAGATAGGTCGGACATGTGGCACGAATGGGCAACGATAGGACCGTGCGTAGAATTTTTAACGGTAGACCAACGGGAAAGAGACCGACAGGACGAGATGGACCGACAATGTTAGGTTTGACCTTGAGAAGATCGGATCGGCTGGTCAAGCGTGGAAGGAGAGTGCATAGACGATGGCGGAGTCGGGGCGGTGAGGTCATGAATTTCCGGGTTCCTCCAGGCCATCAAATAGTAGTAATAGTAGTAATAGGTATAGATGCATTGGAAAAAACGATCTCAAATGAAAAATGAGAAGGTGCTCTATCACAAAGACAATACATCATCATCGGCACTACAACCGGGAACCGGTCTTGGCCTTATTTAGCAAGTCCTGAGGCTTGTTAAATTTTCCATAATGATTTGTTTTTTCCGGGCAAGGTCATTAGTCTCGCGCTAGAGGCTTCCCGACGGGGAATCGAATCCCGGTCTCCCGTGTGACAGGCGGGTATACTAACCACTACACTATCGAGGAGCCACAAAGACAATACGCCGAGTCATAATTCGATCACAACTGTGGTAACACTCTGCAAATTGCATTTCGAATTACTTCCGCATACACCATATTCTACAGATTTGCCGTCAGTGACTATTACGAGTATCTGTTTGAAAGCCTCAAAGAAATGCCCTATGGAAAGAGATATCGTCTTAATGAAAGACTGGCTGATGGCGGCGTTTAAAAATATTAAATTATTATCTGGCAATGTTTTGTTACCATAAAATTGCGCAACACAATTCCTGAACGGATCCAACAATGTACAATTATCCTTAGCCAGCCGAGTACGGCGTACTTTGTTGTGCGAAATTTTAAGTAGTGCCTAATTTATTCCTTTATTATCAATAATTAATTACCTAAGATTTTATTTTAATTATGTGTTGTCGAAAAACGTCGCAAACAAGTTGATCAATAAAGTCGAATTCTGTCAAATGTTAGTCTCGGTACTTTTCGAATGACCTGTTATCTAAGATCGACTACTAATTGTATGATTAACTTCTTACACTTGCATGCTTGATATGCCCAATCTGGGGTCATCATCAGAAGTGCGTGCGGCGACCATTCGAAGTTTCGGATCATTCAGGTCATATTCTCGGGCCATATCCTTTTTTTGAAAACGACATCGGTAGTAATTTAACTCCGCTGCTTGGGTTTTTCTAAGCTAGGATTTAAACAACTTTTGTATTAATATAATAAAAAATAAAGGGTTCATAATGAATAATCTAATAAAACACACAATGAAGCGGATACGATTCCGATTTCATAATTGAATCGCTCCCTGCAATTTTTCGTTTAATGGAAATTAAGAGTTTAGGGTTCATCCCATTGTACGAAAATAGCTTGCTTAGCGGTGATTGGAAAATATTTTAATGGAACATGTATTTTAATTTGAACCTTCACACAACCGCACATATTGCTAACCTCTGGCATAGCTCCTCCACCGCTGAAAAAGGTCACGGTGCATGTTTTATTTAACTTAATTCCTAAGCACTTCTCCTTTTCCGAGAATGTTCCACGTTTCAGAGAGAGGAATACATACACCAAAGTGCCAAACAATATTTCCACACAAAAAAAAATCTGCTAATGATATTCTTTTCTGTTTGCGGCTGCCTCGACCCTGATCCTCTGAGGTCCGATTGTAATTATTATTTGTATATTTGCAAATTATTATTTGTATATTATACGTTATTTTATGTATATTTGACAAGCTATTTTTAATTCCTCCAACTACAGGCAATCACACCCCATGTTATGACACTTAAACTTCAGTTTCTTTTTCTGCACACCGACAGTCATCTCACTTTCAATAGTTCGTAGATTCTACATATTACCTTCTTTCAGTGCAGTCGTTTCGTAAAAAATGTTAGACGTATAAAACTAAAGAATATTCATATATCTTTGTTAGGAAAATCGTAACCTACGAGAGATATATCTAGAATAGATTTCATTATCGAACTTGATTATATAGGTACTTTAAAGCTAACGAAAGTCGCACCAGAGGTAAATACAAGTCCGCAAAGGAAATTTTATCATATTAGAGAAACCTCGTCCCATTGAAGCTCTCGGATTCCAATACAAAATCTCTCATGTGACGCGAAGAAGGATAGACTGAAGATATCCCTTCAAAATGAATTTCACAACAACAACAACAACAACAAAAACAACAACAACAACAACAACAACAACAAATAATCTAATGAATGTCCCTTCCTCCATTTTGTTATCAAAGACTTCATCAACATCAACAGGGAAAATATGGTTCTTGTATCTGAAATTAAAATGAATCCACATCATCACCTTGTTATCCTGAAAAGATCGCGCTTTTACTAATACTATAGCCGTTACTAGAAGTTCCAGGCTGACGCAGAGACCATACTGAGAGAGAAGCTGATAAGCAACAACACTTTATGCTATTATCCTTGTGCATGAAGGCTGTAATACAACGATAGCGGTGAAACCAAGGAAACCGAATGATTTATGTATATAAGGTTAGGAAAATGAGTTCGGATAAGGAAAATTTATACAGAGGAACATTCCTCGAGTCACTGATTGATTTTCTATTTTTCAGCTACATCGGGTTGCCCTGGGGAAGTCCTTTACAGATAAGCAGAGCCTGCGTTACAACTGTTTGGGTCGTCGACAGTTGCGCGACTGCTACGCCAGCAAGATCTGTCGGGAATGTCAAGGAAAACATCACACCTTGTAGCACTTCGAGACAACCACCATCAACAGGCCGCACCCACCATCATCGCCAAGAGTGAGCATCGGATCTTTGTACCTCTCCTATCGCATCCAATCAAGGGGTCTGGTCACATGCGGTCAACACCGCTCCGCAACTATCGTTACTTCTGGCAAACACTCGAGTGATCTTCGAATTGTAACCTCAATGGAGGTTTGAAGTTCGTACTCTGATGGAGCCGTGTTCTAGGGCCAGCTCTATATCAGAATCGCTCGCCGGATGGTTGCGCCTCCGGCACCAAGCATCATCCGTTCCTATCTACGGTGTCAGATGTACTTGCTGCTTCACTGCGAAGGCGCAATCAACGATCACAATCGCCCCTCGTGCCCACAGCTCCCAGAGTTGGACATTGAAAGCCTTCATCATGTCGCATCTCTCGGGGTACGTGCCACCACCACAATCGATGCCACGGGCTCTCTCGTATATGGCGGATCTGGATCTTACAGATCCGAACATTGAATCAAGTGACAAGGTGGACCTCATGATCGGAGCAGACATCTACCCCGCCCTCATCCTCGAAGGGTTAAGAAAAAACGAGTGCCCCGACACTTGGGATGAGCGCAACACCCCCCACATAATACAATCCCGGTGTGACAAAATCTACTACAAGTCCTCACATGACTGTTGATCGTGGGTTGCGAACTTACAACTCCAACTCGGAGCAATTGGTTGACTTTGCGACTGCAGCTCGTTTCTTCTATTTGCCCTCTTCTACTCGTCTCGTCTACTTGCCCGCCCATCGCACCTCTTGCGGCTTTAAAGCAGCCATTTTGCGAATGCTACGGAGGGTCAACTCTTACCCCACCTCCTTTGAAACCAACCTCACCACTCCCGGTCTCAAACTTCGTCTCCTTACACATGGACCTGTTGCTACGAAAGCCATAATGGCGGCCTTTGAGGAGGTCATTTCGAAAGTTGCCGGTTAATCAGTGATTCCATTACATTCGAGAGAATAGAAGTTAGTGCTGTACGTTGATAACAAGAGCGGGATAATTTGTCGTTTTTTTCGAGAATTGGCTGAATGTTCCCAGACTTCCATCTATTCGGGAAACGGCCAGTAGAATAAGAGAAATGGGAGAGTGTGTTTCATACTCAGCATTCATCCGACCAATATTAATGTATGGCTGGCCGGTATGGTACAACATATCCCAACATATGCGCTGTGTCAGGGGGAAAGGAAAGGTCATCAAAGCCGAGTTAATTAAGTATTTTTAGTGCAACGGACTTCTAAATGAGCGTCAATGCGGATTCTGTGGCAAGCGGTCCATGGGAGACCGTTTGACCCTTATAACCGATATATGGATATCTGCGATTGAAGGGCATGGTGAGTCAAGAGCGGTCGCATTGCTGACCAAACTTCGTTCATATGGACTTTCCCAGCAGCTCTGCGACTGGACGAACAATTCCCTCGAAAATTGATCGATCCGGGTTTTTGTGGACGGCGAGTTTTCAGATCTGTATCGTGTTAATTCCGATGCGCCCCAAGGTTTTATTTTGTGTCCAAGCTTGCTTTTGCTTCACATAAATGATTTGTTGGAGTCGACGGATAACAGGGTGTTCAGTTTTGTGGATGATAGTATGGTTGTTTTCTCTTTTTCGAGTGAGCGGCCGGTTAGTGCATCAAAGTCGCACCAGCTGAGAGGTAGCCAGATCGACTCTCTGAATCGGGATCTGGATAAGGTCCTGTGCTGGGGAAGGGCCAATCCCGCCGGCTTCACTGTAACGAAAACACAATATACAACATTCACAAAGCAAAGTGGATCATCGGTTCCACAGCTGATAATGAATGGCCAGGCCCTCGAACCCGGGAAAGTATGAAATTGCTCGGCGTGACGGTCCGTAGGAATGTATCGTGACATAAATACGTGTCGAACATCGCCAGATCAGCCTCAGGAAAACATAGTTATCTTTTTAGAACCAAGAAATATTTTACTCCGACTCAACTCCTTCTCCTGTATAAATCCCAAATTAGACCCGCGATCGAATATAGCTCTCATGTTTGGATCTCGGCTCCTAAACATTCTGTCGATCTACTTGAGAGCATTCAGAGACAAGCGATCCGTCTGATAGGGGACACGGCACTGACGTCGGGACTGCAGTCGCTATGACATCGAAGGCCCGTAGTTGACCTCTGTCTGTTTTACAGATATTATCACAGATACTGTTCTTCGAAGATTCGTGGTATTGTTCCGCGTAAATCGGTTTTTATACGCTTTACGAGGCAATCCAATGGATCTCACCAGTTCTGGTTCATCTCCCAACGGCGCGAACATCCCTGTATCAGAACTCGTTCCGGTATGTGAAGGTTTACACTATCTTGTTCAATAACGCTCTAAACAATGCATATTGCCCAATCCAATGGAAATCTGCGGTAGTCCATCCCATCCCCAAAAAGGGCAATCCGGCCAATCTGCGTCCGATTAGTTTGCTTTCGAACATCAGCAAGGTATTCGAGAAAATTATAAATAACGCATTGACTAACTGGTGTGAGGAAAATGGTATTATCCTGAACAACCAGTTTGGTTTTCGATCGCAACATGACACAGTTCATGCTGCGACAAAACTTGTTTCCGGCATACAGTGGAACAAGGCGAAGAGACAATGCACAGGGGCCTGCTTGGTTGAGTGTGAAAAGGCTTTCGACACCGTATGGTTAGAAGGGCTTGTATATAAGTTATCAAATCTAGGTATGCCCGAATATTTATTATACATTGTCTACGATATGATAATGTTCACCAACTGTTCGTTGTCTTCAAAAAAGCCTACGACTCAGCCGCAAGGCAGAGACTCTACCATATTGTAGTTGAGCTGGGAGTACCGAAAAAATATGCCGCCCTCATTCAAACTTGCATGAACGAAAACAAAGGGCGAGTCAGAATAGAAAACCACCTCTCAGAACCATTTGAAATCCGGGACGGACTAAAGCAGGGAGATGGTCTATCACCGTGTCTCTTTAACCTTGTGCTCGAGTATGTCATCAGAAAGGTACAAGACGACAACATGGCCGGATCATCCCTGAACGGGGTCACACAAGTGCTCGCATATGCGGATGACATCGCCGTTCTGGGCGATAATCTAGAGACTGTTAGTAAAAACTGTGAAATCATCATGCAAGCGGCAGAAGAGGTGGGCCTAGAAATAAATGAAGACAAAACAAAATACATGATTACGGCGAGAGCAGGTGGATCTCAGATAACACATATAAACGTCAGAGGTAAGATATTTGAAAAAGTTAAAGAATTTAAATATCTGGGAACGATACTGACGACCAGTAACGAAATGTCGAAGGAAATTAACAAGAGACTGCATTCCGACAACGCGAGTTGGCACGCAGTCAGTAAACTGCTGAAATCCAGACTGCTATCACGTAACATAAAGCTCCGTGTCTATAGAACCATAATCATGCCGATTGTTCTATATGGATGCGAAACATGGGCTCTCACAAAACGGAAAGAAAACAAATTCTGCGTATTCGAGAATAAAGTTTTGAGGGGTATCTTTGGAGGTAAATATGACGAGGAGGCTGGACAATGGAGGAGACTCCATAACCACGAACTGTAAGAGCTATATCGCAAACCTACAATAGTGAGAGTAATCAAGTCGCGAAGATTAAGATGGGCCGGACACGTGGCGCGAATGGGCAACGATAGGACCGTGCATAGAATTCTTGACGGTAGACCAACGGGAAAGAGACCGGTAGGACGGCCGCGACGGAGATGGGAGGACAATGTTAGGTTTGACCTTGAGGAGATCGGATCGAATGGTCAAGCGTGGAAGGAGAGTGCCCAGGACAGGGAACGATGGCGAAGCCGAGTCGGTGAGGTCATGAACTGCCGGGTTCCTACAGGCTAATAATAATAACGATATGATAATGGGTAAACAATTTGTAGTGAAATGTGGAGATATAATCTCTAACAAGACTTTCCACATCAAAAACGGCTTACAACAGGGAGCAGTGAATTCTCCCATTTTATTTAACATTTACACTAGTGATCTAGTGGGTTCTCTCAACCATGCAATTACGTATCCCGATGACATTGTGGTGTATAGATCTGGAGAAAAGATTGCTGTCATCAACAGACTTCTGCAAGATGATTTCAACAAAATCAAACGTTTTTGCGACGACTGGAAATTAAAAATAAATTTCCAAAAAACAGAGACTATCCTTTTCAGAATGCCGCTGTCCAGTGCATCAAGGGATACAAAACGGAATTGGAAAACTCTTTCTATTGCAGGAAGTAATAATCTTTCTCTACAAGTAAAAACTGTAGTCAGATACCTTGGAATCTGGCTTGATCAGTATCTTTACTTTAATAAGCATACAGCAGCTGCTCTTACAGCAGCTAAAAACGCTTATGGAATGACACGAAGATTCTTCCGTAGTAGTCTTCTGGACCCCAACGTGAAAATAATTTCATACTCAGCATTCATCCGACCAATATTAATGTATGGCTGCCCGGTATGGTACAACATATCCCTATTTTACATGGAGAAGTTTCGGGTGTTCTTTAACGGCTCTTATTTATTAAAAATAATTAATCCAGCGAACCCTAAGCTCGCTACAATATCATATTAGATTAAATATTCTTGCTTTGGTCCTGAAAGGTATCCAAGAAATATAAATAGATTCCCACCTCCTTTCTCGACTTCCATATCGCCAATGACAGTGTTACAGAGATCAAAAGTACAGAGTCGGATCTAACTTCGACATCCACGTCAACGCCGTTTGGTTGCGCCAGATGGCTGTGGAGAGCATATGATGTTCTTTATTGATCGGAAACAATTTCAGCAAAGCCAATTGAATTGGTGAAAAGCGAATTGGCAATACAAAATTAGGGAATTGACAGAGATTGTACGCAGCACCAACATGAAGAGTCAAGACCGAACTAGGCACATGGCAGCATCAAAATAAGGATTCCACAAGGAGTAGTAACTGGTTGCCAAGTGCAAAGAATTATAATAACAACTACTCTAGAGCAATTTAACCTATTGGGATATTCATAAAAGGGTAATGATATATTCGATTTTAAAGCAGGTTTTTTTTAATTGCCACTTTTGACAACGATGAGGTGAATTCAATTTTCAAATTAGCAGATATCTACCCCGTGTTGTTAAACCCCACAATTAACGGTCATTCATAAATTTTATACCCTAAACTGTACTTGCTTAACTCTCTCTGGAAATACTTTCCGTCCCATGAAGAAGTCTTGTATTATTTTCTAACCATAACAACAAATAGTATTAGAAAAAAATCAACCTTTTCTTGTTCAAGTTCCTGAGCTCTGAGCAAATTAGTGCGTCTCTGCGTTTGTTCTACATAGACACGTTCCTTTGCGGCTTCCAACTGACGCTTCGTTTCCTTCTCGACGATTTGTTGCGTCAAGCCGTCAAAGTCCAGCTAAGGTAAAATAATTAATTTATTCAATGTGCCTTATTTCATATATTATATATAATACGTACACCAAAAAGACGTTGCTTTCCATTGAAAATGCGTTTCTTCCGATCTTCTTCATAACGGCGACGTGCCTGTATTTTAGCCGTCTCTTTGCGATCATTGTCGGTGGTAATGACAAATTTTAACATTTTTATATAATTAAAAATATATTAAACAATATAGGAATAATGAAAAACGCTACAATACTGATTGAAAACTTCCAAACTTCTACCGGCCAACTAAATATATTTGCTATGGAAACTGGGTAACGTATATGTGAAGTGGAGTGATATTTTAATCTACAATTGTTTATTTTTGTCAGCCCTAACAACAGGTTATTCTATGAAATTGGTATAAAAAGTATATATCGTACATTGAGTGGTAAGTTTAATATGACTAGCGGCGTGTCACTTAGATTTAGAATGTCTTCATATTAGAGCTGTGATTGGTGTGCTCTCTAAAATTTGCATAGGAATGGTCTTGGAAGTCAAGGTATACTTCAGATGACTTTAGTTCCCTCTTTTTCTTAACTTCTTAATGGATCACTCGCCTCAATGGCTGAGTTGGTACAGAGATTGAGAAGCGTTATCTACTTAATATATAATGATTCTATTTCCTCAGTTCCAGTATTTAATCTATTTGCTGTCGATGCAATTGATTAACTAATAGACACATCTGATCATGTTCTCATAATCGAGGAATTTATTATATATTTATATATATTTTTTATCTCCACTAAATTCCATCGGATGTTTTTTCATAATACGAGGGTTGCCTCTTATGTTTCGGGATTTGGCAACCCTAGCGTTGCAATCCGGCAATTGACAGCTCTGTCGTAAAGTTGGACATTTTTGAGGTTATACGCACTCAGAACGTTTTGACATACGAGCGCTATTTGTGTTGTTTACAGTAACTTAAAAGATTCATCTCGGCCCAAGAATGGAATTAAATCGTCAACATTTTCGTGCGATTATTTTTTACAACTTTCGGCATGGATTAACTCAGAAACAGTGCATGGATGAACTTAATTCAATTTTTGGCGATGAAGCTCCATCAAGGACCAGTGTTTATCGATGGTATGGTGAATTCAATCGTGGTCGTAGTTCACTCCAAGATGAATTTCGTGAAGGTCGTCCAAAATCAGTTGTTGTTCCGAAAACCATTGATGCTGTGCGCGAACTGATATTGGAAGATCGTCATGTGACCTATCGTGAGATTGAGACAACCTTAGGCGTTAGTGGGACCAGCATACATTCAATATTGCATAAACATTTGACTGTCAAAAATATTTGTTCGCGTTGGATCCCACACAATTTGTCAATCACCCAAAAAAAGGCTCGTGTCAATTTGTCGAAAGAAATGCTCAAAAAATACGGTCGCGGTGCTTCAAAACACGTCTATGACATCGTGACAGGTGATGAATCGTGGATTTATGCGTATGAGCCCGAAAGTATACAGCAGTCGACTGTCTGGGTGTTTCAAGATGAGCCAAATCCAACAAAAGTTGTTCGCGCACGAAGTACTTCCAAGCAAATGGTCGCCTGTTTTTTCGGAAAAACTGGACATGTCGCAACCGTATCACTAGAACAACACAGAACAGTCAATTCTGAGTGGTACACAACCATTTGTTTGCCAGTTGTCTTCCAAGAAATCAGGAAAACCAACCGCCGAAGACGGATCACTCTTCACCACGGCAATGCGAACTCACACATCGGCTGCGACAACTGCATTTTTGAGCACCCAACACATCGATTTGATGGGTCATCCACCGTATAGTCCTGACTTGGCACCGAATGACTTCTTTTTATTCCCGTACGTAAAAAACAAACTGAGAGGTCAACGTTTTTCGACACCTGAAGAAGCGGTTGCTGCATTCAGAATGCATGTGTTGGAGATACCTCAATCAGAGTGGCAAAAGTGCTTCGACAATTGGTTCAAACGCATGCAAAAGTGTATAGATCTTCATGGGGAATATTTTGAAAAACAATAAAGTGATTTTCGATGATCAATATTTGTTTTTGTTCTCTAATCCCGAAATATAAAGGCAACCCTCGTACCAAATGAAACGTCGCCCAAGGAATTCCATTTTAGAGATAACCCAATTGTGTACGTCCAGTTAGTGATATCATGATTAAACGGGTAGGTATAATAAGGTTATACATTTTCACAACGGTTTCCATCATTTCTTTTGTTTCACTTCTCCAATAACTTTCACCTTCTCCTATTTCCGTTGCGGGTTTGACCGAAAAGAAAGCAAATTTATTAATAGTTAAATTCTTATATTTAATGCAAGATCACCTTTTGTACTATAGTGTTTATCGGCAGGTATGTAATATTTTTGACAGAATCGCCATGTAGTGTTATTGCTGGAAAAGACTATCTACAACCTACTTCCCTATGGGTCCTGTATGAAGCGCAGCTCGCTAAAAGTCTATGGCGTAAGCGCCGCAGTTAAATGAATCAAACTCCAGTATCGGTTTTTGATTGATTTATTTCCGAAAATGCTGGGGTATTTATACTCCCCATCAATCGCTCAATTATATACAATTCTTATTGTACACTCATATAAATATTGCTTAATATGCTATTCTGTTCTTAATAGTAACTTCACTCATACAAATTTTGTTTACTTAAGCTATTTCATTCCTTATAATCAAATAAGTGTGTAATGCAAGAACCACGATACGAATTGACCCAATTAATTCATTAATTGCTTACCAATGATAAATTTATAAACGTTTCTTCGTAACCGGAGCTGTTCGTTGGTTTATGAAAATGAAATGAGTTGACCTTGAATTTATGGTCAACAACGAATGCTGGTTATTCGATATTTGGAAATTGTGACACGGGCAATTAATGCATTTGATATTATTGTCTGTGGTCAGGTCGTGCGTACGTTGTTACACTACAGTACAATACCAGAATTTTAGTCACTTAGCTAAAAAGAAAAATTGCAACAAAGGCAGCTATATATATATTGTTCATCATTGTTTTTAAAGAACCGAAACCAGGTTCTTTCAGTTTGATTATTTTTTTCTCCGTAATTACAGCAAAGGTTAATGGCCAGGGAACTGTGCTTCCCATGGCACCGACGAGAAAATTATACGGCTGGCAACGCTTCCAAATGAGAAACCAATTCACTGCTTTTCACGTTGCCTGAGAGAACACTCCAGATTTCCTGACCTCAATCTTGTCAGCACCAACTTGCCGTTACCTACTCTCAGGCGATGTAATGCGAGTGCGCTTAAATGCGTTTCAATTGTCAGCTAGTTCGTCGTTTGCAAGCACTACATTCAAACACAGTGGTAGAAACTATAATTTATCTGCACTATCGCTGCATTTGTTGATTGGTTTGTTGCTTCTGCAACATCTTCCCGGGCCGGCGACGAAGCAACATTCCTGTTGTCCAGGTGAGGTATATCAGCGCAGTGGTAGTGTGGGGGGTTCTCTATGGACTTGGAGAACCACCCACCATTTCCGGCTAATTCCATCTATTTTCGACCGCCATACGGCGTGTCAATCCAACCCCATTCCCCCACTTACCTGTTCACCTGTAAATCACGTTACCACAAAGGACGCATAGCTAAACTCATTGTTCCATGCAGACAATACATAAATTAGTTTAGCTACCTTTTTTGCCATACGGCAACTGTAGTCCATGTTGGTTAGCGACAACCAAATCCAGCCGGACGAAGTTGTCGCATCATGGCAGAACCGCTGAGGGAAATTATAAAACATTCAATTGAATCACGTGATAATATTTCCCTAGCGTTACTTTGTCTTTTCCCAGTTCCTCCATCCGCTGGGATCAAACATCCCTTTTCTCAGGTGAATAGAGTAAACTACATTTTCCTCTCCTCCGCATTTCTTCCTTTCCATAGCTACACGCCCTCCGGGATAATCATCACACCACACTAATCCCGGGGTGGAACACCTCGGGGGCCACATTACCACACGCATACTAAGCTATATCAACCCCGAATTATTGCGCTCCTCGTTTTGAGTTCTTCATCCACTCTGCGCACATCGGCGTGCAACGAATACGCCAGCGCTTATCCACCCCGAGGCGCATGGGGAAATGAAAAGCGCACAAGAGAGAGCGCAATCACATCGGCTGGCTAGTGCGCAAAATCAAAAATTTCCTTTGTGTTTCGTCCCCTTTCGAACGAGGGTCTTGCAGAGACCATAGGAAGAGGTCGATAACAGTCAGTCGTTATTCAGCCGCAACGCGCAAAAGACACGCCGCCGTTTAACGAGAAGAATTAATCTAATTTGAAATAAATTCACCAGTGCTGTTAATCGTGCTGTAATCGTCGATGTACCAAAACCAAAAAACATAGTTACCAGATTTTGTAAATGAAGTGAACAACATTAACAATAAACCCTCCTGTGCGTTTTCATTCGTTCATCTGTACGTTTTGTGAACAGTCCACCCAGTTTTACGTTGGGGATACAAGTGAAACAGTGCTCGTGATTTAGCACACGAACTTCTATCCCCACAGTAGTCTTGGCCGCGGTTAGCAAGGGAATACTTACGATTGAGACACAAATAATCTTCAGTGTTTGTATCGCTCATTGGATACGCAGTATTAAGGTAGGGTGTTAATTAATTATTTATATTGGTTATACCGGCGCTAAGACTCGCCCTCGAGAATCTCGACGGAGGGAGAGTAAGTCCTGGGATCAGAATGCCACGCGTAGAAGAGCAATGGACACGCCTTAAGAATACTGTCATTAGTACTGCCAACCTCATCTTAGGCAGTAGTCGTAGAGATCGGAACGACTGGTTTTAATGATGAGTGCAAACTACCGACTGAACGCAAGAATGCTGCATACCGGGCAATGCAGCAGTCTTATAGGACGCGGGTACGCGAGGAGAAATACAAAGAGCTCGGAAGATCTGAAAAAAAGACTTCACAGACAAAAGAAAAGTGCCTGGGAAAAAAACCTTGTCTGTGAAATAGAAAAAAATAGAGAGCGAAGTCCGCACCAGGCGCGGAAGTTCTACCAAATAATCCGAAGTATGACGCGGTACACACCACGCTGTACTTACTACAAGGATAAAGAAGGTAATCTGATCACCGATCCTGAAGGCTTTCTGGAGCGATGTGAAGTGCATTTCAATGAATTGCTAAATGGGTAGCTCACAGAAGAACTGGAGGCTCCACCAATCCAAAATCAAGACTAAATGCTGTCGCCACCAAGCATCGAGGAAGCTGTAAAAGCCATAAGACACCTCAAATCAAATAATGCCCCGAAACTGATGGCGTACCAACTGAGCTGATCAAACAAGGGACAGCGTTACATCAGGCAATTCATGGGATCGTGGTGCACGTATGGGAGCAAGAGGAGATGCCGGGAGATTGGCGTCGTGGTATAATTTTCCCCATACATAAGGGAGATATCACACTGTGCAGCAACTATAGGGGTATAACATTGCTGAGTACCGCATATAAGATACTCTCCACTATCCTACAAGATCAGATAGCACCATACGCTTGTGGGGGCTGAAGGTGGTTTATAAGTGTTTGTGGGGTGTTAAGAGGGTTAATGCTTGTTTGGACTTAGTGGTTAAGGATTGTGATACTGTTCTTTTAGTTGTGTGTCGGCATGGAAACGGGTTCAGTAAAAGCCCCGCTGCGAATATACTTTAAACTCCGTTGGTCACACGCCAGACGCAAATAAAACTCGGAATTTTGTATTTTTATTTTTTTTATTTTATTAATATAGGTTAAACACAAACTATGATTACAATTATTATTGAAAATCAAAACTGTTCAGTTGTAGATTGAACACAGGATATAGTTACTATTGAATTGTTCGGTTATAGGTTAAACACAACTAGGATTACAATTATCTGCTCGGTTGTAAATTGAACACAAAATGTTGTTACAATTGAAAATCAAACTTCTCCGTTGTAGATTGAACACAAGGTATAGTTACTATTGAAAATCAAAACGGGGGCTCCTCGATAGTATAGTGGTTAGTATACCTGCCTGTCACCCGGGAGAACGGGGTTCGATTCCCCGTCGGGGAGCCCCTGGCGCAAGACTAATGACCTTGTCCAGACAAAATAAATCATTATGGAAAATTTAACAAGCCTCAGGACTTGCTAAATAAGGCCAAGACCGGTTCCCGGTTGTAGTGCCGATGATGATGATGAAAATCAAAACTGTTCAGTTGTAGGTTGCACACAGGATATAGTTACTATTGAATTGTTCGGTTATAGGTTAGGCACAAACTATGAGCACAATTAAACCGTTCGGTTGGTAGGCGTCACACAAATATTGTTACCCGACTGTGGGGGTTCTCTAAATACGACTCCAAGATGGAAATTCCTCAGAGGATGGAAAGCGACCCTTCATGTGTGAACGATTCCGTTGAAGAATGAAACACGACTCGTTGGTAAAAGACTCGTGCAGAGTCAGTCGTCCGCTAAGGGTGGTGTTTATGAGATCATGCGGTGCCATTTGTGCGGTGCCGTCGTTCGTCTCATCCATCCAATTCAATGCCACATCCATTATCATGTACAAAAGCATGATAACCCAGTAGCCGCAGCTTTCCATGCATTTGAATACCGCATCCCAGCACAATTTATGACTGGGCAATAAACACACAGTTTATCGTCATGCCGCCATCACCACCAACAGGATCGGAATTTTCCCGCAACCGGAAAATTCCAATTTGCCATCAGCAAACATCTTCAACAACAGAAGGCGCGAATTGAATTGCCGCCAACTCAAAAAGGGACCACCATCAATGTAATAGTTCTATTTTTTGTGCAAGAATGTGCGTCCCTTTTATCTTTGTTTTCTGTGCACACCAGTAATTGGTGTGTATCATAAAAATGCAAGTACTGTACAGGAACTCTCCTTCCTATTGTCTTTGGTTCTGGTAATTCTTACTCATGCTTATTGTAAACAGGAATCTTGCAATCCTGTAGTCAAGATTAGAAATACGATCTCTGTATCCTATGTATGTATGTATTAGTAATGCTCTGCTGCGAGCATGAATTTTGTATCGTTTAGATGTAAGAATAGTAGTATAGGAAAATTGTATATATCGTTTAAGGATTGAAAAATAAAATTAGAATACATCCGACAGTAACCCGGGCGTGTTCTCATTTCTATTGATTTTCAGGTCCTTCTCTTTTATGCGTGAATTCTTGTAAGATATTTAGTGGCGTTGCGCTATCTAAAAAGAAAAAAAAACACAAAAAAAAAACAACTAAGGAAAACTGAAGAAAAAAAAAAACAAAACAGCAACACGCAAGACTGCTATCAACAGTACAACGACAACATTTAGTAGAGTAAGAATTTTTTTAAATAGCGACTTTTCTCTCTACCTTTTTTAGGAATATTTTCTAATTGGAAGCTCTCCTTTTCACAAAAAAAAAAAATTTTTTTTTGGATAGAAATTTCTATCTATATTCTTTGAAAATTCTCATTTCAGTATTTCGACGACATTTCCGTTTCTTTTCTTTCGCGTGTTTTCTCGATAGAAATTTTGAAAATTCTCTTTTCAGTTTTTTCGACGACATTTCCGTTTCTTTCGCGTCGAAAATTTTCTTTCTTTTCAGTTTTGGGACCAATTTATTTTTCTTTCCTATATATATATATTGAATAACAAAAAGAAAGGCCAATTTTTCCATAACCATATTTTTAAGTTAACCATATTTTTAAGAATTGATAACGAATTTTCGCCTTTTATTTTAAACTTTCACTATTACGAGTCCATATTACACGAGACAGGCGGCTAGGCAGGGGGAAGAACAAATCCACTATCAACCGATACACATTAAACCCCCTGAAATGGCTCTTTCTGTCGGAATTTCTGATGTTTTCAGAATCGTCCCTACCTTCGATGGGAAACCGTGCGACTTAGGTAAATTTATTTCCGGGGGAGACGTTTTATTTAGATCCATAAAGAAGGCAGACCCGGTTATATACGAGACATTTTTAGAGCTAGTCAAAAATAGACTAGAGGGTCATGCTTACGATCTGATTAGGTATAGCCAAATCGCTAAGTGGGAGGTTTTAAAAGAAAAATTAGAATCGGAATATAAAGAGGAGCAATCTCGGTCGACGGCACACAATGGGTTAATTTCTCTGAAACAACGCTACAGAGAAACCGTCCGGGAATACGGTGATAGAGTCGCGAATGCTCTAAGGACTCTAAACTCTGCCACGTGTGAAATAACAGCAGACGCGGTGGTTAGGGAATTCTTAATGGAAGAAAACAAAAAATTGGCCGTACAAACATTTGAGGATGGACTAAGCAACGAACAGCTAAAGATACTAGCTAAAGCCCATGGGGGAAACAATTTAAAACAGTCGATTGCACATGTAGTGTCACATGCGGCTCGAATGGACAACTCTCCCAGGTCATATCAACATAACGAAAAACCTACATTCAATCGTATAGTCTGCCAAACCTGTGGTAAGTCAGGGCATATACAGGACACATGTTATCGAAACATGCAGTCCACTTTTCCGAATAGACAACCCATAAAAAGGGAATATAACATTTTATGCAATTTCTGTGGTCGGAATAATCACACAGAGAATGAGTGTAGATACAAGATATCTAGGAATGGATCGTCTTTAACAAATTACCAACAAGGTACAACAACGCGTAACCCATTCCGAAACAATCCTACAAATTCTGAAAATCGTTTTGGTGAAAATTCTAGGACCACCAATAGACAAAACGATCGGCAAAATGTTCACTTTTCTCGGGTGCAAGAGTCGGAAAACGAGGCCAGACGCCAACAGAATTATGCTGAACGGCACTCTTCAATCTATAGTATTCGGTCGACTCAGATAGAGAGGAAACAAGGCAAATCGGAAGGAGACACACAGCCATTCCTTTCGAACGACTGTAATGATCAATATACACCAAATCTAAGATTTCACGTACCCTTTTGTCCCGAATTAAAAGAACCAGCGATACGTCTTAGAGTTAGTCCCGCAGACAATATGTACACGACTCTTTTAATTGATACCGGCGCCGACCTAAGCCTTCTAAAATCATCGTGCTTAAAGAATCAGAAAAAAGATGACAAGATCTACACAATATCCACACTAGCAGGTGATTCTTTGAAAACCCTGGGGACGGTAAGTGGTACCCTAGAAGTAAAAACCCAGGATCATGCCATGCTCATGGATCATCCTTTCCACCTACTCACCGAACAAATAAATCTGCCTTATGACGGAATCATAGGAAACGATTTTTTATTTAAATATAGATGTGTAATCGATTTCAAGGAACACCTCCTGAAGATTCCAATGTCAAAGGGTAATGATAGTGAGCATCGAAGAAAGCCATACGGCTCTACAAATGAATCACGAGCCACCTGTTCAGACCTTCAGTTCGAATCAAAAGGAAAAAGTAATAGCTCTAAACAGAATAGAAAGCGAAAACAGAGAAGATTGGGTGACAAAGTTTCAGCAGCAAAGACTGAAGTACAAAATGTTCCAGCAGCACATAAGACTGAAAGAGCAACTTTCACTTTAAAACCCAGAAGCCAACAAATTGTAGACTTTCCGTTAACTAGTAAACACCAGGACATGTCCGGCGATATAATCATTCAAAAAAAACGAATCATGCCAGGAATATACGTGGGCGAAACCTTAACCAGCCCCAAGAGCTCCAAATTAAAGGTGTTAATGATGAACACTTCGGAAGCAGAACAAACGGTGAATACTAAAGACGTAGACTTCAAATGGGACAAGCTAAGTGATTTCAACCTAATCTCTAGTCCATCCGACGACCTAATCAAAGGCAGGTTAAATAAATTAACATCAATAATCAATCTCAACCACTGTAATTGTGAAGAAAAACAATCTATCCTTCAAATATGTAGAGAATACAATGATTTATTTTTTCTCGAAGGTGACAACCTCTCATTCACAGAAGCGCTGAAACATGAAATCATTACTGACCCGAACAAGCCGCCCGTATTTACCAAACCGTACAGGCTCCCGGACACACAAAAAACCGAGATACACAAACAGGTCAATGACATGCTACAAAGTGGTATTATCCAACCCAGTGCTAGTCCTTGGAACTCCCCCTTGCTCTTGGTACCAAAAAAGGCTGACAGGGACGGTAATAAGAGATGGAGAGTTGTGGTTGATTTCCGTAAGTTAAACGAAGTAACTGTTGCCGATGCATATCCGTTACCAAATATCACGGACATACTAGATCAACTAGGGAGGGCAACTTATTTTAGCACCCTCGACCTGGCAAGCGGATTTCATCAAATCCTAATGGACAATGAAGACAAGTGCAAAACCGGCTTCAGTACCCCTTATGGACATTATGAATATAACCGTATGCCGTTTGGTCTACGAAACGCGCCCGCAACTTTTCAACGTTTAATGAACAACGTTTTAATGGGATTACAAGGATTCGACTGCTTTGTATACATCGATGACATAGTCCTTTACGGATATAACCTGCAAGAACACAACGCAAAGCTTATACGAATTTTTAATTGTTTACGTCAGAATAACCTTAAGTTTCAACCAGATAAATGTACTTTTCTGAAGAAGGAGCTAATGTATCTGGGTCATGTAATTTCCGAACACGGTCTTAAACCAGACCCCGATAAGATTAAAGCTGCTAAAACATATCCCACACCCAAGAATGTCAAGGGAGTAAAATCATTCCTCGGATTCATAGGATACTACCGGCGATTCATAGACAATTTCTCAACCATAGCAAAGCCACTAACGAAGTTACTAAAGAAAACCGAAGCATTTAAATGGGACCCCTTCTGTGATGAAGCCTTCCATGCGTTAAAAAATAAACTTATAGAACCTCCCATATTAGCTTACCCTGACTTCAATCAAGACTTTATAGTAACTACGGACGCTAGCGACGTTGGAATAGGCGCGGTCTTATCGCAGGGAGAAATTGGCCAGGACAAAGCTATTTGTTATGCTAGCCGTACCCTTAACGACGCCGAATCCAGGTACAGCACGACAGAAAAGGAACTACTAGCAATCATCTACGCCGTCAAACAATTTCGCCCCTACATCTACGGACGAAGGTTCACAATATGTACAGACCATAAACCACTACAGTGGCTCATAAATCTAAAGGACCCGACATCAAGATTGGCTGGTTGGAGAATATTGCTAGAAGAATATGAATACCAAATTATTTACAAGGCCGGAAAATACAACTCCAACGCAGATGCACTTAGCCGCCTCCCTATTCACCTCTAAGACACACAAGAGGTAGGCAAGGTACTAGTTACCACTAGAAGCAAAACAAGAGGTCAAGGCACCGCTGAACCATTAGTAGCCGCTAGTGAGGAAATTACTCTCCGACATACCGAATGTAAGATAATCGAAATTTCTAAACCCATAGAGTATGCCAAAACCCGGTCACCCATTCAGATCTTTATATTACCCAATAAAGAAGGCCAAACCGAAAAGATACTTAAAACCATCCCTACCTATACACGTCCGAATCCAAACGAAATAAAATTATACCCAAACACGACTAAATCCCCTTCATATATTGTTACTACGTTGCCACTAAACATAGAAACCGAACCCAGCTTTGAACAAACACTCAGCAAAATTCATAACTATTGTAAAAAAGAAAAGGTAAACCATATCGACATTTCTATCCCAAAACAAGATCCAATAAACCCCCGCCTTAAAAATGCCATAATACAAACATTCGCACAAACCAGTATCGCCGTGTATCTTTACTCTGACAAAAGAATCTATATCGAAGACCGACAGGATATCGCTCAAATCCTCCGTGACTTCCATAATTCACCTTTTGGAGGGCACCAGGGAGTCTCCCGCACAATCAAACGTGTTAAAACAAGGTACTTTTGGCCAACCCTCATAAAAGACACGAAAGAATTCATCCGCAAATGCGACTCGTGTCAAAGAAACAAACTAACGCTAAACAGAAAAATCCCGATGAAAATCACAACAACAAGTACAACACCCCTCGAACGAGTAGCTCTAGATATTGTTGGCCCGCTCCCAACTAGTTACGAAGGTAATAAATACATATTAAAGTTCCAAGATGACTTAACAAAGTTCACTGAAGCTATACCGCTACCCAATGCGGAAGCACCCACCATAGCTCGTAGTTTTGTGGAGAAAATCATATGTCGTTTCGGAATACCCGACGCGGTATTAACGGACCAAGGCACCAATTTCCTAAGCCACCTTTTTAAAGAAATATGCAAGATTCTAAAAATCAAAAAGATACAAACAACACCTTATCATCCCCAAACAAATGGAGCCTTAGAACGTAGCCACCGAACGTTGGCCGAATATCTCAGACACTACGTTAACAAGGACCAACTCTCATGGGATACTTGGCTACCATATTCAATGTTTGTGTATAACACCACACCGCACAGTAGCACCGCATTTAGCCCTTTTGAATTACTCTATGGTTTTCCTGCACGAATACCGAATTCGCTCAGCATAAATCCGCAAACGTCATACAACTATGAGAACTACGCTAACGAACTAAAAGCCCGCCTACAGTACGGTTACAAGATTGCTAAAAACATATTGCAGGACAAAAAGGAAAAATCTAAAGCGTGTTATGACAAAGGGACAAGCCATAAAACATTCAAAGTTGGCGACAAGGTACTCATAAAAAACCATACCAGGAAAAATAAGCTCGCTTCCTTATCCGATGAAAACTCAGAAATCAAAATAGGAAATAAATTCAAAGTTTTACACAATAATAATATAAAACTATTTTCGGAATAAATAAATAACCCATACACACAACATAACCAAATTTTTAACAATTACCTTAAAATTAAACACGGTTGGAAAATTTTCCATAAATTTAAGGAAAAGATAAACACATAACAAATGGCCTTTGTTTTTTTATTCAATATATATGAACTAATCAAACAATTGTAGGAATTGACGAAAACGAAAAAAAAAAAAAAAAAAAGGGGGAATAACGAAAGAAAATTTTGGAGGTAATATGTATTGGAAATTTTGGAATTAATATATATTCGAACGGAAAAGGAAAGAAAGAAAATTTTATTGGTAATATATATATTGGTAATTTTGGAATATATATACGGAAATGAGAATTTTGAAACAATAATATTAATATTATATAATTAATATAATAAGTAATAATAATTTTTGGATAAGAAAAGAAAAGGTACCAAGGAGAAATATTTAAATTTAGTTAATATATAATGTAAATAGACTATTTTGGACTATTTTTCTAGTGTTAAGAACTTTTTGATTATTGGAAAAATTTAGTTAATATATAATGTAAGTAGATTAATTTGCTAGTATTAAGAACTTTTTGATTATTGTAACCTTTGATGAAAGATTAATTTTGAAAACCATTGTAATGTAATTGAACGAAAATCCAAGCCTTTAATTAATCTTAATCTAACCTATAGTTACTAGAAAATTATTCTCTTCAAGGATAATTTTCTTTCTCGAAGAAGGGTGGGATGTTGTATTCCAGAATACTACCCTTATTAAATTTAACACTGAATCTCCTTACACATCATTAAAAACTTCACTTAACATATATTACATTCTCACTTAATACATACCATTCATAAACATTCACAATATTGCCAGTTACAGCACACCTAATAACCTGCACCTTTTTATTTATTCAAAACATAGTAACTTGGATTTTCGTCCAAATAAATTCAATGTGAAAAGTCACAGAGAAAAGATAGAAATAGAAAATTTTCAGTTCCGAACGAGTTGAGTATCAGAGAGAGAATAGTTTTTTCAGTTTGAGATTGTAAGTTGAAGTTTGAGTTTGGAGTTGAGTTAGAGAACAGAGTTAGTTGAATTGCTGACAGTCTCAAGTAAATTGATGTATTGAGTTGAGAATAAGTTTTCCTTGAGTGAAGAAGATGATACACAAAATAAACAATATTAAGGAGACGGAATTAGTTTTTTTCTTAATTAATTAATTATCAATTGCAACAAATTTCCGCTCAAACGTACTTTCTATCGGAGCGGAATAATAAATAAAAGGAAAAATAAAAGGAATAATAACTAAAAGAAAAACAAAAGGTCCCCGCTCTTCCCTCAACCGGCGCCGGACATCAACAGCACGACGAGGATGCGTGGTTGCTCGTGTTGCCAAGTCGTGGGCAAACGAACACGAGGAAAAGGGAATTGATGTAAGGGCATCATGTTGGCGTTCATGCAGATGCACGATTGTCTGCCCGTCATTAGGGCAACCTGTGCTGCGAGCTTGGTGATACTTGTACGATGATGCTTGTGCGCGGCATCGTTGACCGGGCGAAGGATGGCATTCCCTGTGTGCGTGTTCTCATGTATGAAAATTTGATTCTCAGCGACTGGACGCGAGATGCGCGGACTAGTTTTGCCGGTTGGACAAAAGCTGGGGTGACTGTAAATAAGTCAGGGAAATGTGCTGCGCACGTGTGTGGCAGGGTAACCCACCCAACAAGGGGCGCCGATTGGTTTCCCGATGTATGTTGCATGTTGGAAATTCTTTTCAGGGAATTATAGTGATGCAACATATAACGTTTTCGGGGAATTTGGATGCGCTATGGTGATGCAGTAAATACATGAGCGGGGTTTGCTTCCAGGGAGGATCTGGAAATGCGTTGGATGCATGTTATTGTGGGCCCTGGGAAGGGAGAATGTTTGCAGGTAACTGCAGGTAACGCACGGAATTGGGACTGTCATTGCGGGTAAAATTCTGGGTGGACCCGTGTGCAGGAATTGTGGGTGAAATTGTGGTAAGGATTGTGGGTTGGTTCTCAGCGTGATATAGAGAACCCCCACACGCTAAAGCCATCATTGCTCAATATCAGTGTGGCTTCATCCCAGTCAAATCAGCGATGGATCACATATTCACCTTTAGCCAGGCAATGAAAAATAGGCAGGAATTTAAGATTCCATTATATCATTTATTTATAGTCTTTAAGGCCGTCTACGACAGCATAGCCAAGGTAGTACTATATAATGCCATGAGAGAGTTCGGCATTCCAAACAAATTGAAACGACTTTGTAGGTTGACCATGACCAACATAACTAGTCAAGTAAAAATAGCGGGATTGCTGTCCAAACCAGTAAACATCTTTAATGGACTCCGACAAGGGGTCGGTCTGGCCTGCCTCCTCTTCAACCTGGCGTTGAAGAAAGCAAACCGTGACCCTGGCGTTACAACTAGAGGGACTATTGTCACCAAGTCCAGTCAGATACTCGCCTACGCAGATGACATCGGCATCATCGTTAGATCTGATTCGGCTATAGAGGACTCCTTCATCCAGATTGAGCAGGCGGCACAAAAACTGAGACTGCACATTAATGAGGGGAAAAGTAAGTACATGGTGGCAACTTCTGCGAAGAGAAGACCTAACGTTGGTCAAACTATCAGGCTAGGGTAGCACGAATTTGAAGTAGTGCAATCCTTTAATTACTTTGGGTCAATAGTATCGGCCGATAACAATATGGAAGAAGAAATACGCGAATGGATGATCAAATCTAACAACGCCTACTATGGTCTATCAAGGCTCTTTGAATCCCGAAATTTATCCAGAACATCCAAGTTGCTACTGTACAAGATGGGTTATCAATAAAAGGCACTCTGAACTCTTAGCCGCGTTCGAGAAGAAGGTCTTAAGGAGAATTGTTGGCCCTGTATGTGAGGGAGAACGACTCCGGAGACGCTACAACCATAAATTGTACGCAGTCTACCTTGAAGCTAATGTTGTAAGGTCGGTAGACTCCGGTGGGCGGGACACCTAACTCGAATGAACGAAGAGGAGCTTGTCCGGGAAGACCTTTGTGGCAGGATGTATGGAAGGAGACAGCGCGGCCGACTTTGTCTGCGATGGAGGGCTGGCGTAGACCAAGACGCCCAAAGCCTGGGAGTGCCAAACCGGATGACATCGGCTCGAAATCAGGATCGGTGGAGAGATTTGTTAAATAAGGCCAGGACCGGATCCCGGTTTTAGTGCCGATGATGAAGATGATACCTGGTTCTATTAATTGGGTTTAAGTTATGAAATAGAATTAGTTATGTTACAGTGGCATAATTGATGTTATCAGTGTTGTGTGTTTTTTTTTGTTCTTGGTTTCGGTAGGAAGGTTGAAATCTTCAAAAGATACCTCTGGGCCGATTCAGAGGCATGCCGGGTTTTTACCGACTAAAACCACCTCCCGCCAGGTACACATTCCCGTTGATCCCCGCGGAACTTTCTTTTAGATATTCCATGGCGGGGCGGGACGGAGTGTACCTGTTACTCCGCTCGTCGCGTCGGAACTGCTGGAGCAGGAAACAACATAGGATATCATTTGCTATGGACCATGTCTGCTTTGAACTCAGCATGTATTCTATTACTCCTTTTTGCGCGGTCTCGAATCTCGAATCTCATACACTCTGTGAGTACATGTTCCGCATCGCCGAAAGGCAAATTATACAAATGTTAAGCAATGTTTAGCTTAGAGCGTCGGCGAAGGACCAGTAAGTTATTATATAAGATAATTATGCTAGAATTTAAGCATTTTTTGTCTAGCCTTTAATTTAGAAACTAAGAATATAAAAAGAAAATAAAAAATGCATTTTCTATTTTGCCTTCGCAATACAAGCAGTATGGGTGATTCACAGTCCGTATAATACCATTGTGTGTGTGTGTGTGTGTGTTTTTTTTTTGTTTTCGGTCGGAAGATGGAAATCTTCAAAAGATACCTTTCACCGATCCAGAGGCATGACGGACTTTTACCGACTAAAACCACCTCACGCCAGGCCCATATTCCCGTTGATCCCCGCGGAACTTTCTTTTAGATATTCCATCCTGGGGCGAGACGGAGTTTACCTGTTACTCCACTCCTCGCGTCGTAACTGCTGGAGCAGGAAACAACAAAGGACATCATTTGCTACGGACCATGTCTGCTTTGAACTCAGCGTTTATTCTATTACTCCTCCCGGAGTAACTGTCGGTCTCATATGTCTCTCCAAAATCATTCGTGTGGTCTCGCATCTCACGCACTCTGTGAGTACGTGTTCCGCATTTTCTATTTTGCCTTTGCAGTACAAACAGCATGAGTGATTGGCATGCTTATACTTGTGTAAGTATTGCCGAAAGCATCCATGTCCTGATATTAGCTGTCATGTGGTAATTCAGCTCGCCATGTTTTCTTTTCACCCATGTTTCTATATCAGGTATCATGGTTTGGCTCCATTTACTTTTTGTGGACGAATCCTACCTTCGTTGTCATTCTCTTAGGCTTGAGATCTAATTACAACCGCATTCTCCGACGATTCTCTTGGGAGACCTTATGCAATGCAGCGTTTTCTTTAGCTGCAATATCAGGTGGTGTCCTTCCGACCAAAATATTTATAGCATCTTCGGATACCATTCGGAATGCACAGCATACTCTTAGTGATGCCAGCCTATGTGCGGAGTCTACTCGCCTCATGTACGACATACTGTGCAGCTCCTGCCCATATGTGAGCTGCATACATTATAATGGAGGTGTTGACACTGGTTATGAGTTTCCTTAAGTGGGACCCGGGTCCCCCAACATTGGGTAGCAGTCTCGCCAAAACTTTGCATACTCTTACCGTTTTTTCACTCGTTTTTCTCAGGTGTTCTTTGAAGCTCAACCTGTTGTCTTTCGGTGTTCTTCACTATTTGCTTGTATAGTGTGTGTGTGTCTGTTAGAAACGCCACAAACTTACATCGGCACCTGTACGCAATTTGAAATTGACACCTTCACTTCGTTAAATTTCATTTGTTGGTACTGTGGCGTTTCTACTAACACCACTGCTACCTTTTCAATCTACCTCAAAATCTTCCCTCCTAAAGCTCCATTAATTTCGTCATTTTTGCGTATGCAAGCGCAATAACTTCCCCAAGCATTCTCCCACCGATTTCATTACCTTTCGGTTATGCAAATAGCATCCAACATCAAGCATCTGCCCATCAAGGACATTCACGCAATTAACGCGTTATATAAATTTCTGCAGAAGAAATTCGGTACGCCAGTACCGCATACATCAATGCATCTCAGCATTGTTCTAAAAGGAAAACATTTCGGTTGCCATACTAGATAACCGAAGTGGATTATAAAAACAATCAGCAGAACCCCTGTCTGCCTGCATTTACTGTCCCACACGTGCGCAACAGATTTTCATGTTGCACCAGTACTCACGGCGGCTTTTATGCAATCTTCAAAGCACCGGCGCAATTCGCGCCTAGCTGCCAAGAGCCGAATTCAATGCCAGTGTAAATACTCACACTGGAATTCGACCCATGACTCCCTAGGATTGCAATACACAATTAACATGGTTGTAAACACAACCATCATTGTGTAATTATCCCAAATGCATCCTAATCCCAAAGATGCTTTTTAATGAATTTTTATTCCCACGGTTCGACCACCCATGAGCTCGCATCACGAGCCAACAAGGTGATCCGCGCACAAAAGTAGTTTAGTCGATGAAACGGTTGTAAATGAGTCGAGTCCGATACACGGTGGAGTTAGCCTGCGCTAGTGCAAGAGATGGAATAGTGAAGTTCCTATAAGAAAAATCAGTGTAAATTAAATAGAATTAGGACCTTGGTAAATTTATAAACACCCGCGAATATTTGTGTCAGTAAAATTTACGAACTTAGTGCCGGACCTGATATTGTGAAGATCCGCCACAGTTTTCCAACAATAAAAACAAAACAGTATCACCAACCCGAATGTTTTATTTTCTGCCTGGTATCTGCGCTGTGTCTGAGCGCTCGTTGTGAAGTTTATCCCGAAGTAACAGTGCAACGTCCAATCCTGAGGAAGCTCTATCTGGCTGCTGTTTACCTGAGGACGTGGATTAGTTAACTTGTAAGGAGATCTTAGTCGACCCGTGCCAATGTCGGCACATAACTAAGAACAGCCCCACAGTACCATCCTACCGGGCCTATACATCTACGATTGAAAATTTTACAACAGGTTTATTTTGACTAATCAATTTACCTTCCCAATGGCTTCCCTATTTTCCAAGCAGTAAACGTTTTAATTGTATCCACTTTCCCCTTCTTTTCGTCTCCAGATACCAGTTTTATATTTTTTTCAGATAGTTCTGCAATTTTACACTTTTCGATAAACGCTTCCAGGGTGTCACTGCTTGAGTCCAATTGTTTTGACCGCAACTTTTTGTTCTCCGACCCAGAATGATCTTATCCCTAATATTCGATTAACGTATGACTGCTGACATCCCTAAGCTGAACATGTAAATTCGCAGAACTTGGCTTCAATTCGCACTTCTGCTTCAAATTCCGCTGTCAACGCTTCGGCAATCTGGCAACGAATTGCAGTATGAAATTTAGATGCGTGAAGTGCCTTATCATCATCATCGGCACTACAACTGGCATCCGGTCTTGGCCTTATTCAGCAAGTCTCTCCACCAGTCCCGATTTCGATCCGATGTCATCCAGTTTGTCGCTCCCAGCCTCTGGGCGTCTTGGTCTATGCCATCCCTCCATCGCAGATAAGGTCTCCGCGCTGTCGCCTTCCATACATCCTGCCACAACGAATTTTTCGGGTAGGCCCCTCTTCGCTCATTCGATCTTGGTGTCTTGCCTACTAGAGTCTACCGAGCTTGAGTTTTCTTACAACATTAGCGTCAAAGTAGATCGCGTACGACTTATGGTTTTAACGTCTCCGGAATCGTCCTCACTCACATACTGGGCCAACTGTTCTCCTTAAGACCTTCCTCTCGAACGCGGCCTAAGAGTTCAGAGTGGCTTTTATTGAGCACCCAGGTCTCGGATCCATATATGACTACTGGTAAGACCATGGTCTTATACAGTAATAGCTTGGATGTTCTGGATAAATTTAAAGAGGCTTGATAGCCGTTCGCGTATTTCTTCTTCCATATTGTTATCGGCTGATACTATCGACCCAAGGTAGATAAAGGATTGCACTACTTTAAATTCGTGCTCCCCTAGCCTGATTTCAATTCAATTCAATTTTTATTTAGTAGATAATTACATTTATGGTATATTTTACAACTAGTACTTAAGAGATTTAGGATAGCAATTCCTTTACAACTATAATCTTAAATCTATATAACGACAATAGCACAATTTTAATGAATAACAAATAATAAATTAAGGGAAAACTACAATAAAAAACCCTTATTTGAATCTTAAGACTAATATTGCACGAGCTTCCGGTTATGTTATATAATAATAACCTCGATATAATTTTCATAGACAGAGTACATATGTAGTGATTTAGGATAACGCAAGACGGGAAACGAGAACATTGTCAGAAAAAGAACAATTGACGAAGAAGTTTTGATTGATTTTGTCAATAAGGAACTCTACCGGTTTAACGTTGGCGTTTTCATGTAGTTCATGTGTCGAATAATGCCATGGCAAATTCAGCAACATTTTCAATATTTTATTTTGACACCTTTGCAATTTTATTTTGTGTGTGCGAGCACAATTACACCATACAGGGGCCCCGTACAGGAGTATCGCTTGAAAAATGGTTTTATATATTATAATTTTATTTTCGATGCTAAGCTTTGACTTTCTACACACTAATGGATACATAACTCTTACGACTTTGTTTATTTTGTCAATTGTGGTAGTGATGTGTTTTTGAAGGATGAGTTTTTTATCTAGAATAATACCTAGATATCTACAGTCTTCGGACCAATCAATATCAACTGCACACATACTGAGTTTAGTGCCATTTGGTAGGTAGCAGTGTTTCCTACATCTCGAAAACCAGACAGCTTGTGTTTTATTACCATTTATTTTTATTTTCCATTTCCTGTAATACACTGCTAGTTTGTCAAGAGCTGCTTGCAAAGAGTTGTAGACATTAGTGAATAAAGCACCCGAAGAGAAAATGGCCGTATCATCGGCAAACATAGCTACCTGAATGTTTTCACCTAGACATGGTAAATCTGCGACAAACAATGTAAATAATATGGGACCAAGAACCGAGCCCTGTGGCACACCATAGTGGATTTGGTGAGTAGAGGATATGTCGGTTCCTATACTCACAACATATTTTCTCGAACAAAGAAAGCTCTGGATAATTTTGATAAGCGGTATTGGCAGCTTAAGTTTTAGTAGCTTATAAATCAAGGCATCGTGCCATACCGTATCAAAAGCTTTTTCGATGTCTAGAAGAACCAGTCCCGTTGACTCCTTGTCGATGAATTTACCAGCTATGTGGTTTTTAATGCGCAAGACTTGGTGGATTGTGCTGTGACCACTACGGAAACCGAACTGAAAGTTTGGTAAGATGTTATTGTCTTCCACAAAACGATCAATCCTTTCCTTAATAATTTTCTCTAAGAGCTTACTTAGACAGCTAAGTAGACTAATAGGTCTGTAGCTTTCGGGGCTGTTCTTCGGTTTGCCGGGTTTCGGGATAGGTATTACCTTTGCTGTTTTCCAACAGTCCGGAAAATAACAATTCTTAAGACAAGCGTTGAAAATGAACGTTAAATAGTTACTTGCAGCAGGTGGAAGTGCTTTGATTAATTTGTTGTTAATATTATCGAGACCCGCAGCCTTTTTTGATTTCGATTTTTTTATCAATTCTTTAACTTTGCTGATATTAGTTGCGTAAGTACTTTCAGCTGGTGTTTGAGAAAGTACATGGATAGTGTTAGCAACTTCAGCTTCAGTATACGCGTCGCTTAGATGCATAGATATGGAGTGGTTCTTACTAAACGTGTTAGCAAGTAGGTTCGATTTCTCCACTGAAGAAATAAACAACTTGTCGTGAACTTTAAACGGAGGAATACTTGACCCTCTCTTTTTCATAATTTTTGATATTTTCCAGAACGGTTTGCTAGCTTTGTCAAGAGAGGAAAGGTGTTTATTCCAACACTTGTTCCTATATGTTGAGATTTCGTTTTTAATTATATTATTTAAGACTTTAACATTAACTAGAAAACAATCGATTCTATAACGCAGCCATTTTCTTCTTTCAGAGTTTCGTAGTCTAATCAGATGTAAGATATTTTCAGGAAGCGGTGCCTTATCAACTGGAGCAGTGGAACATTTAGGTATCGCAAGATCGGCCGCTCTATTGATAATAGAAACAAAATTGTTGCATAGGATATCAATGTGCTCGCTGCAGGTTATAGAATTTAGGCTGGTATCACCTAGAACCAAGTTCGTGTTTATATATGATTTATAACAATTCCAGTTGGCGGCGGAATAGTTGTGGTATAAACTGGTACGATTTACAACTACTGTATGATTCACTGTGAGGCTGATCGGAAGGTGGTCTGAACTTAACGCATTTAGAGTTAATGGTACTGTGCAGTAATTTGGAATATTAGTGATATATAGATCAAGAGTTGAGGGGTTCTTGTTAGCACTCGCTGGGATATAGGTGGGAAGAAGTGGATAAAGTATGGAAAAACTTGGGCTGGATTCAGCAACATCTAGTAAAATGTTACCCCAGCTGTTTGCCCTAAGACAATTCCACGACTGATGTCTGCAGTTTAGATCACCACCAATAATTACCTTGTTTCGAGTGTTGACTCTATACAATTTTTGCAGATCCCGCTTAAAGTAAGTAGATTTCTCTAGGTTTCTATTTCCTCCAGGGAAATAGACCGAAAAAAGACTCACCTTGGAATTGTCACTTAATGTTACCTCTATACTAATTTCCTCAATTAACTTAAGGCGCAATGAAGGACGCAAGGAATGTTCTATACATTTTTTCACAACAATGGCGACACCTCCACCACTAGCATGTACCCTGTCTAGGCGATAGCATATGTAATTTTGATGTGAGAAAGAAATGTCTTGTTTGAGCCAGGTTTCTGAAACAAGTGCAATGTCAATATTAAAATTTATCAAGAAACTAAAAAATTCATGCTTTTTGTTTTTGATGCTTCTCGCATTCCAAGTTATGATGTTAAGAGAGTTTCTTAACATGTTTTTTCCGAGTATATGTACTTAATAGCTAATGAAGTAATGACGTTAAATTGGTCAGCTTTAGTTTGACAAGCACTAAGCTTGGTTACAACTTCATTAAGAAGAGAGTTTATCTCGCTAAATGAGAACAGGTTATTATTAGTTAATGTTTCTGACGGATTTTTCTTCGTGTGTGTCGTATCACTATTGGAAGGTTGCTGGGTTTGATGGAGGCCAGAAGCCCAGGTGGACGAAGGAAGTGAAGGTTGACGCACAGTTCGGGGTAGTGGAGGAAAATTATCAATGGATAATCGGTCGGGCACTGTCTGCTGTTTGTCACTTGGAGGCTGTAGGAAGGTTGTATTTCCTGTACCACGTCCGCGTGGGGATAATTTGCGGCGAATGTCTATGTACTGCTTTCGGCTTATGCATTCTGGATCGGTGGATTTATGTGGCCCACTACAATTTGCACACTTGATGACCTCATTTGTTTTGCAGTCGGATGTTTTATGGTTTCCCGAACATATTGCACAGAAGCTATTTATATGACAATGCATCGAGCCGTGACCATAAAGCTGGCAATTGTGACATTGTGTGACCTTACCTGGATTATGTTTTTTAAAGTCCCAGCGAACGATGGTTTTGAACAAGGTGGAGTAGTTCCGTTTTAGTTCGTTTAATTTAACTGTACCGCGTTGAATGTAGACGATGTACAAGTAGTGTTTGTACAGGGCTTTTGTTGACGGATTTAATGTGATGGTTTTAACATCTAGGCACTTAATCCCGAGTGCAATTAACTCATTTTTCACTATATCGTTGCTTATTAAGTCTAGCCCGGATAACACTACCTTTAACGGACGATTTTCCTTACGTGAGTGGGTGAAAAACTCACATTTTAACCGTACGAGTTCGGTTCTGATTTTATTATATATGTCCATTGTTGGGGCACATATTTTTTGCCCAAGCGAAATGTTTTTGATTAAGTATTTGTCTATCTTAATGTTGCTCAAAATATCACGCACTTGAGCACTAGTTGTTTTTAATACCACAATTGGCGGAACGGTTTCTTTAGGAAGTTCTGCGCACTGTTCGTCATTGGTCGGATCCATTTCAGGAGAGTCTTCCATCAGACTTTGAAGTGGTTGAAAAAAGTTAGTGTTTGAACACATTTTAGATTTTTCGAGAACTTTATTGTTCACTTTTGAAAGTTTATCGGGAGGTGTTTGGCCTCCAATAACGGGGTCGTAACGCAACCGTTTGCGCTTGATTTTATTTAATACACGTGGCCCAGGGGCCATAACTTAACGGTTATAACACTTGTTCAAATTTTTGTATGCGGAAAACGAGGCAAAGAAAACAAGATAATGATAATTAAATTGTGAAAATTATTGTGAAAATAACGGTTGATTAAGAAAACTAGCACGAGCAAAACTATGAGACAAGTTGTCTGTTTGAAAGTCAGCCAGGTACTGACCCCTAGCCTGATAGTTTGAACAGCGTTAGGGCTTCTCTTCGCAGAAGTTTTCACCATGTGCTTAGTTTTTTCCTCATTAATGTGTAGTCCCAGTTTTTGTGCCGCCTGCTCGATCTGGATGAAGGAATCCTGTACAGCCGGTTCGGTTCTACCGATGATGTCGATGTCATCTGCGTAGGCAAGTATCTGACCGGACTTGGTGACAATAGTCCCTTTAGTTCTAACGCCAGAGTTACGGTTTGCTTTCTCCAAAGCCAGGTTGAAGAGGAGGCAGGCCAGACCGTCCCCTTGTCGGAGTCCATTAAAGATATTTATTGGTGGGGACAGCAATCCCGCTATTTTTACTTCGTCATGGCCAAACTACAAAGTCGTATCAATTTGTTTGGAATGCCGAACTCTTCCATGGCATTATATAGTTCTACTCTGGCTATGCTGTCGTAGGCGGCCTTAAAGTATATAAATGGATGATATAATGGGATATTAAATTCCACACATTTTTCTATCGCCTGCTTAAGGGTGAATATCTGATCAATCGCTGATTTGTCTGGGATGAAGGCACACTGATATTGACCAATGAGGACTTTAGCGTTTGGGGATATCCGATCTTGTAGGTTAGTGGAGTATCTTATATGCGGTACTCAGCAATGTTATACCCCTATAGTTGCTGCACAGTGTGATATCTCCCTTCTTATGTATGAGGCAAATTATTCCACAACGCCAATCTTCCGACATCTCATCTTGCTCCCATACGTGCACCACGATCTCATGAATTGGGTGATGCAACGCTGTCCCTCCTTGTTTGATCAGCTCAGCTGGTATACCAGCAGCTCCGTGGGCTTTATTTGATTTGAGCTGTCTTATGGCTTTTAATGTTTCCTCAATGTTTGCTGACGGCACCATTTGGTCTTGGCCTTGTGGCGTTTCTACCAACACCACTGCTACCTTTTTCAACCTACGTCCAAATCTTCCTTCCTAAAGCTCCACTAATTTCATCATTTTTACCATGCAATCGTAATAACTTCCCCAAGCATTCTCCCACCGATTGCATTACCTTTCGATTATGCAAATCGCATCCATCAAGCATCTGCCCATCAAGGACATTCACGCAATTAACGCGGTATATCAATTTTCCCTAGAATAAATTCGGTACGCCAGTACCGCATACATCAATGCATCTCAGCATTGTTCTAAAAGGAAAACATTTCGGTTGCCATACTAGATAACCGAAGTGGATTATGAAAACAATCAGCAGAACCCCCGTCTGCCTGCATTTACTGTCCCACACGTGCGCAACAGATTTTCATGCGCACCAGTACTCACGGCGGCTTTTATGCAATCTTCAAAGCACCGGCGCGATTCGCGCCTAGCTGCCAAGAGCCGAATTCAATGCCAGTGTAAATACTCACACTGGAACTCGACCCATGGCTCCATAGGAATGCAATACGCAATTAACACGGTTGTAAACACAACCATCATTGTGTAATTATCCCAAATGCATCCTATTCCCAAAGATGCTTTTTAATGAATTTTTATTCCCACGGTTCGACCACCCATGAGCTCGCATCACGAGCCAACAAGGTGGTCCGCGCGCAAAAGTAGTACGGTCGATGAAACAGTAGCAAAGGAGTCGAGTCTCCTGGAGTGCGCCCTAAGACGAGTTTGAGATACGGTGGAGTTCACCTGTGCAAGTGCGTCGAGAGTGTTCGGAGGTTGTCAATATACTTACGTAGAGTCAAGTTAAGTACGAAACCACAGATAAATAATAGTCGCGGGTTTATTGAAATAAAGCGAGCGTGCGGAATGTATAATTTCATGTGGATCAAATTTGTGAAACTTGTGATAAAATATTTAAGTCAGAATAAAAAAGAACATTAAAACACAAACCCCAGTGTGTTTTTCTTTCCACTGTCGAACAGCGTGCTAGTGAACTCGGTTTTACGTAACTCTATCGAACTATTATGTTAGGACACTTGATGAACCTTGCCAAGGCCGGCATATAATCAAGTGATTATCCTACATTGGTGATCTGGCAGTCAGTGAACACAACGACTTTGGTGCAAGTGACAGTTTTCCGAAATAACTTATCAGTGCCAGTGCTTTTCCTACTTCAGTGTGAAAAGTGTTTAACAATTAAAGAGGAGATTAAAGGGTGCAACAACCCCAACGTTCGTCAATTACCACACCTTTAATCAACACAGCTATAACCGCCGTTCCAACGACACACCATTGCGGACCAGGAACTGCAGCCACATTAGTCAACACACACGTATGCACAATAGTTAGGTTTTCACAGCTAACTCAGCTAAACAGACTTGTAATTTCTAAACAAATTAGGGTTTTGCATACACGTAAAAATTAAATACTAACGTAATTCTGAAATTAATTATAAATAAACGGGCAAATAAACAGATATATACATATACGTTATATTTATTCATTTATTTATCATATATACCACTAAAAGAACACACGTCACGTATATCAAAATATATTGTATAGTTATACGAAGAAAGACATCTCTTTGATACCAAAAGTTACAAAGTTTCCCCCTCTTTATATAAAAGCGAACATTTACCTACATTATTAACGAAATAAAAACTTGCTTGTTTTTGTAAGTAGCGATTTTCGTCCAAAAAATTAAAAAAATAATAATATTAAATACGCAAAAGGAAAAACGACATTAAACTTGAAATCTAGTGAAAAATTAGTACAAAATAGTCGTAAAGAACAATTAATAATAACCTTCAATTGCGAAACCTTTTACTTTCATCATTTTTCTTGTTTCATTTCATCGTTTGTACGACACTACTCTTTAATGACTTATTAAGAATTGTTATATAGTCGACACAATTGTAAGCCCCTTCCGGGTCAAGCTGGCGTACATACACCAGTATTTTAAATATCTAATCCAATGAGTTTAATTCTGCACTAATAAAACAACAGGAAGTAAGAAATTAAAGTACACAACTAATCCACCAAAAAAAAAAATCAACCAACAAACCAATTCATGGCTCCCTTTTGAATTTTCTTTGTTTTTCATTAAAAAATACAGACCTAATTAACATTTAAGCCGCGGCAATACACCAGCATTTAATTGTATTCCATGTCAGTTTTTATGTTTATAACTTTATATTTTAAATATAATTTTGTCTTCATTTTTATTGTATCCTTAAGATTTTTGCAAATAAGTATACGTACCTAATTTCTTCACATGATATTTACATATACATACATATTCTTCAATTAAGTGAACTTGTATGGTTAATAAAATTGAATTTACCCTAAATAAAAACATCTGCCTGTTAAAAAACTTAAACAAAGAAAACAAACGAAAGAACCATATCGATTAAAAAAAATTAAAAACGAAAATATATTGATATTCCCAAACAGCAAGCAATAAAGGCAAAAATAAAATACATTTTGTAAGCCCCTTCAGGGTATTAAGTAGCGCACAACCTTTCTCAGCACGCACACGACTCTGCTCAACTTCTCGCAACTTCTTTTCGACACTTTTCAACCCCTTCAACCCCTTCAACTTATTTTTAGCGTCATCCGCCTCCTTTTCAATACCACTCGACTGCAACCGACTCCACCAACTCTATCAAGCTCGACTCCTTTCAGCCGTCCAGACTGTTGTATATTTAATATGTTATATTAATATCTCTCCGTCGTGGGCCGACGGTTTGGTTGCAAAAATAAATGTATGTATATAGATGACTTACTTGGTTTAATTGTTGAGGTGGCGATGGAGGTACTCCTTGGTATACCTTGTCCTTTACTTTGACCTTTGAATTAGGAGTACTTCCCTGTTGTAGGGTTATGGCTATCCTTCTTCCCGCTGGTCATTTGAATTTGATTGGTCCTTGGTCGTAATCCGTTTGGAATTTTAGAACGGCATTTAAGTGACACAGCTATAAGCTGATTCTAATTTAAAACACGCTGGCTGCACTGTTTCCTCGTTGGGAACAAAAGATATATTTATTTCACTTAATTCGTATACACAAAGTTAACAAGTTGCACATTTCTATTCTCTTTTTTTTGTTTGAAAATTATTTGTCACTTAAACACAAAAAGGCATCGTTTATTTTCGATATATTTCTAAACACTGATCATATTCATATAGTGTTTTATGTTTCTTTAGTTTTCCTTTTTTTTAAATATATAATTATAGACAAATGTGATTTTGTTCTCAAAATCTGTGACCGTCCTCGTCCACTAGCAAAAACCAACTCGTTTCCTTTTCCGATCGTTTGATCGCAGGAAACCCTCTTTTTCTCGTTCGCTAACACAAGGCAACGTGTTGCGATGATCGCACTCGAGATCCTTTGTATTAGGATCTCTTTTGTGAGCCCGCACATGCTTTGTCTGATCCCAAGGTATTGTACCTTGGATCGACAACCGTCTGGAATCCCTTAAGTATTACCTGGGATTTCTCACAGCGCCCAGACTTGGTAATTTCTTTTTTACTGAACATCGGAGCCAAAGATATTTTGTATCTTATGGGTATTGTTGTTCAGCGAGTGTTTTTACGATCGCCGTCCATTTTTCCGTATAGGAAATGTTTCCTTGAATAGGAGTTAAGGGGACGGTGTCGCCGTGCATTTTATGCTTTTTACCAACTTTACTTAAAAGTTGGTCATCTGGTCCGCAGATTTGGAACCAGGGGAATTTACGTGTGAACATCTGCTTCATCACGTTTTGGGTTTTTATGGAATTCAATATGGATAAATTGCACGTGTAGTTCAATTTCTTTGATATTGAATTATTGAAATTGATATAGGCAAATGGAACGTTTAGTTCAATTTGATTGATATCAATTTTGGTATTGGCCCGTTTAGTGTATGGGGCATGCTAAGGCTTGGGGAGTGCTTCATCCACTTAGTGGATGGTTTTGCGTGTACCGCAATTCATTGGTGGAGGGTGACTCCAAAGTATATATTTATGGGTGGGTGGTTTTGGGCGTAACAAGACCACTTCACCTCACTTTCAGTCAGGCCAGATTGGGCCTTTCAATCAGCCCGAAAACTGTACTGCACCACCCCAGACGTTCGCCTAAATTGTTTCTAGTATTGCAGCCTTTGTTTCGGCAAGGTAGTAAATCCTTTACTTACCCAACTCCACCGACTTCCGTGACATCATTGTTCACACACGCACGCCCAACCTTCAGTTTCCTGACGTCGTTGCCTACGACGATTTACTCTGCCCGCTCCCCATCAAGCAATTAAATTCCTTCGCTTCTTGTCCTCTTATTCCATTGCTAAACACCCACTCTTTCCAAATAAAAAATGGCCCACTCTACTAGGTCTGCAAGAGCAGACCCAGCCGTGCTCGGATGATCAAGCGTTCGTAGACGCGTCCAGAATCGAGCACACCTCGCATTCCCATAGCATACACTTGCCTCCTTTCGACGAGGAGGACCCAGAGCTATGGTTCGCCGTAGCCGAACGCTTCTTCAGGGTCGCCGACATACACGATGAGGAAGTCCGCGCAGTAGAATTGTTGCGAGTGCTAAACCACACACAGCGGACGAAGAAGAAACAGCGAGTCAAGATGGTGCCAATGTAACGGAGAAGAGTTCGCCACAGTTGGACGTTTCGGAGATGCTCAGGATGATGATTAAAAAATTAGACGCGCAAGCTACAAATATAAATACAACATTTATCGCGCAAAATTCAAAATTCGAGGTGCAAGCTATAGATATTAACTCAAAATTGGAGGCGCAAGCTGCAGATGTTAATGCAAAGTTGGAAGCCCAAACGCAGTGGATGAAATGTAATCTTCAACACTTTAAGGAAGAAATTCGAAACACCACAGTTGGACATTTCGGAGATGTTCAGGATGATGATGACAAAATTGAACGCGCAAGCTACAGACATTAATACAAAATTGGACGCGCAAGTTGCAGGTGTTAATGCAAAGTTGGATGCCCAAAATTCAAAATTCGACTCACAAGCTGCAGATCTGAATGCAAAATTGGATGCCCAAACGCAGTGGATGAAAAGTAATTTTCAACACTTTAAGGAAGAAATTCGAAACGAAGTAAAAAATCTGGATCTAAAAGTCACCGATGAAATAACGCGAATCGAAAAGAGACTTGAGTGTGTTGAGAGAAATAAGACATCGCCTAGCAATCAACATGACTACAAAGATACAAGGATGCAACCGCCAACCTTCGATGGAACGGGACCCTTCTCCGTATTTATACGTCAGTTTGACGCCGCGGCCAATTATAATAAGTGGTCGGATGAGCAAAAGTCAACATCACTAATCTTGTTACTTCGCGGGGTGGCTGCAGAATTGCTACAATCCATACCAGCAGAGCAGCAAACAGATTTCCAAGCGGTAAGAGACGGCCTTGAAGCTAGGTATGGAGTATGGAGACAACCACATGCAGCAGGTCTAACGCATGCAACTGCGGAGCAGAACGCAGAAACCTGGAGAAAATCTTCAACAGTTACAGGCAGACATTGAGCGATTGGCAAACTTGTCTTATCCAAATATGACTAAGGAATTTCTGAACGAGGTAGCAATGGATGCATTTATAAACGCACTCCAAGATCGGGACTTGCAACAGGCCGTTCGTTTGGCGGGAAAGAAGACGACTAATGAAATACTGGCGTTCGCATTGGCATATGTATCTGCTAAACTGGCTACCAGGAGTACATATAGAGTCCGAGAAATGTCCGTCCAGGAATGTTCCTGCCAAAGAATCGGGCATGTAGAACGGAGAACCCCGAGGCCTGTTATGAAATGCTGGACATGCGGCGGAGTCGGCCACATCTCTGTTGAGTGTAGGAAACGTCGACGAATGAATGAAGCATCAATTGAGAATTGTTGTTCATGCGCTAATCACAAGAGAAGCCTTCAGTGTGATTCAGACTTGGACAGCACCACGACCGAATGTAAATCCTTGCATCAACAGATAATTGCTCTTAAACCCAGCCGAGAAAAGGTCATTGAGGAGAACAATCGCTTATCAACTGATCTAGTAGAGAGGCAAGCTGAAATTTTGACCCTAAAGCGTTGCCTTCAGGATTCGGAAGTAGAAATTGATCGTTTAAAACAAGAGGCGTACGACCTTCGAAACGTAGAAGTCGAAGTACTAGATGGGTGAACGAGTGATGCTATACGCGCAGCTCAACTTCAGGATGAAGATATGACGCTAATCCTGGAACACAAAGAAAAGAACGAGCGGCCAACTTGGAACAATATTTCCGACAAGAGTGGAACATTTAAGGGATATTGGGCACAATGGAATTCCTTGCTGGTGGAAGATGGAATTCTAAAGCGTAAATGGGAAGCCGCAGACGGAAAATCCCATCGAATGCAGATTCTAGTCCCAGCATCAAAGGTGAATGGTGTACTAACAGAAATGCACGACGGGACCTGCGGTGGACATCTGGGAGTTAATAAGACACTCTCAAAATTACGATCTCGAGTCTACTGGCTTCGCATGAGAGATGACGTCGAGTCTTGGTGTAGGAAGTGCACAACTTGCATTGCGACCAAAGGACCAATAGCAAAACCAAGGAGCGCTATAAAGCAGTACAACGTGGGTGCCCCTTTCGAGCGAATTGCGATTGATATCTTAGGACCATTTCCAAAAACCAACGACAACAACAAATACATGTTGGTCATCATGGATTACTTCAGCAAGTGGGTGGAAGTCCTTCCAATTCCAAACCAAGAAGCAACAACCATCATTGAGCAGCTTATCAATAATTGGATCAGCAGATATGGAGTTCCCTGTGAGCTGCATTCCGATCAAGGCCGAAACTTCGAATCCCAGATATTTCAAGGCATCTGTGTAGCACTGGGCGTAAGGAAAACCAGGACCACACCCTCACATCTGCAGTCAGACGGAATGGTCGAAAGGTCCAACCGAACAATGAAAGAGTATTTATCGAAAGTCGTTAGTGATCACCAACGATATATATATATATATATATATATATATATATATATATATATATATATATATATATATATATATATATATATATATATATATATATTGGGACAAATATGTACAAACGTTTCTCCTGAGTTATAGATCGACTAATCAGGATACAACATGCCATTCTCCAGCAAGAATTATATTTGGACGAGAGATACGATTACCAGCCGATCTGCGATTCGGGATACCTCCAGACGCCATAGATAAGACTGAAGACTACGTAGCCGAATGGAGAAATCGCCTCGATGAGACTCATCATGTGGTTCGAAAGCAAATCAAGGTATCAAGTAACAGGATGAAAACAAGGTACGACGTTCGAGCCAACGCATCCGGATTTAATGCAGGCGATAACGTGTGGTTTTATAACCCTCATCGGCAAAAAGGAAGGTCTCCGAAGTTGCAGCAACATTGGGAAGGACCGTATAAGATTCTCACAAGAATTAACGACGTTGTCTATAGGATTCAGCGAAACACCGAATAAGAATGAAGAAACGGTATAAATACGTCACACGCAGATCAAGAAGGGAGAATCATCATCAGTAGTCATCAGCAGTCATCAGTCAGTGAATAACAATATTCAGTAGTGTTTGTGCTCAGTAACAAAAAAAAAAAAAAAAAAAAAAAACACAATCAGGATAAAACCCAAGGAGACAGGGAGTATTTGTTATAATTTAAATTATATTCTACTTTTCCTTGATTTACATTTAAATTTCATCTTAATTTCAATTTCATTACATTTCATATTCTTTTCTTTTCATTTAAATTTCCTTTGCTTTTCTTCTCACTGAAATCTCATTTCAGTTTCTTATTTATATTGTCCAAATATCTTTCTTCCTCTAACATAACTTTTATAATTTATATAGCAACTTTTTATATTTCGGACTTGTGTTGAATTTAGGTTCCGCCGGGCTGTTTTCTTTTTCCTATCTTCTTTCCGGTATTTTTCTGCATTCCTACTTATTTTATTCAGCTAGTCCTATCGGGCTGTTTCTCGCGCTTTGTGATCTCCGGTGTCAATCACTTTTCTTTCATTTATCCCTCGTAAAATGGACCTCTCTTCTCCTCAGAGCTTGGGGCATCAACCCAATCAGGATTTGATGACTCTTCTTGAGAGATTGAGAAGCGAATTCGCGACCGAGGTAGCCAGGATCGCTGCACTCGAGAAGGAGAACGCAGCATTGAAAGCTACACCACCGCCGACCCCCTCCAACAAAAACCTGGAAACCCGTCATTCACAGGTCGAACCTGAAATGATAAGCCTCGACAGTGACTTTGATGTCTCTGCCGACGAGAATGGTCTCCATGTCCCTACTCTTAATACTTGCCGCTCCACGCCCACCTCTCTCCGCGCGGAAAAGCGGAAAACACCTCGACCCAAGCTTAACTGCGAGGGAGCTCCCTCCAGTAAACGTGTTGCCACCGGCTGTACGCCAATAATATCCCCAGCTTAGGCTAATGAAATCGTGGCAAACCTCTCGGTACACCCCACTGCACAAAAAGTCGTTCCGCTGGAAAAATCGTGCACATCGAAGGTACCATCCTCACCACAACCCCGAAACCAAAGACCACTCCAACTCAAAAGGCCAACCAAACATCGGTCGGGGCAGACGTACCTGCTTTAAAAAAGAAGCAGCAACCTGGGGTCTTTGCACGAGACCTCAACCTAAAGGAGTTCGTCGGTGATATGAACCGACAAGGAATATCCAACTTTAAGGCAAAGACCTTGAGTCCAAGTCTCAATAAAATCGTAACCTACGATCGACAAACGTTCTCCAAGGTTAACGATACCCTGAAGGCCAAGGAGGTGAACTATTACACATTTACACACATGCTGGGAAAAGGACGACATCGTAACTGCCCTTGAAGCAACATTCCCCCAGGTCAAATTCACTGACGTTAAAAAATTCTCTCCCCCAAAACGGTTTGTGAACATCAGACCGCAAAAATACAGCAAAGTAAACATATGGCAGCTTCACCTTGCCCCAGGAACCGACATAGACTCCATAATACGGACAAAGTCGCTTCCAACTCTCCATCAACAAGTTGTGTTCGAAGTATTTTATAACAATGAAATACCTCAATGCCGACGTTGCCAACGTTTCGGGCATGTCTCCCGGAACTGCAACATGGCCCGCCGTTGCGTCCGTTGTGGAAAATCCCACGACATTAGCAAGTGCGAACTCCCGTCAGCGAAATACGATCCCACAACAAATGTGCAGGATGAAATTACGTTGCCAATTTGCTGCAACTGCGGTAATAAAGGACATCCGGCCAGCTACAGGAACTGTCCCAAATATAAAGAGATAGTCCACAGAACCAAGGAGACTCGAGCTAAACAAGTAGCCAAGTCAAACTTCGGAAATCAGGCCACACAAAATTTCATCCAAAATGGATTTACATTCGCTGATAAGGTTAAAGGGAACCAAACAAAGAATATGAAACCCCCACCCCCAAAACATATTCAAGTTCCTAAGCGATCCGCTATACAGGCTAACACAATGCCACAAATCCAAACAGCGGCACAAAAGCCTCCAAAGGGGCTACTTAGTCTCTCTCGCGTGATTGAGGATATTCGACCCCGGGATGCACTCCTTTTCACGGCATATGTAAGACATACGCTTCAAAATGGATCCCAAAATTAAAGTTATCCTTATAAATGTCAACTCCCTTGTTTCGCATTCCAAGCGTATGATAGTCTCTGACTTCATAAAGGATAACCGGGCGGACGTGGTTCTTGTAACCGAAACTAGGTTGCATCCATGTCACCGTCCCACTTTCCCAAACTTTTCAATGATTCGAAGAGATCGAACCCCCACTGGCGGCCCCACCATCAACGGAGGTGTCACCTGTATTCTAGTTAATAGCGAACTTCGCCATGAAGCTATTAACCTCCCACATTTCGAGTCCATAGAGGTCTCCGGGGTTGAACTGCATCTAGCTAATAATGGTAGAGTGAACATATACTCCGTCTACCACTCACATAAAACCAATAATGGCCCCATTAATCCCGAAGATATCGGCCAATTAATAACGTCCTCGGGGCATACACCCTTCATCATAGGCGGCGATTTCAACTCCAGGCATCCCCACTGGAACAACTCCGTCTCTTGCCCAAACGGCACAAAGTTGTTTCAATGGTACAGCGAAAACTGTCATGCCCTCAACTTGGAAATAGTCGCACCTACGGGTGGTACCCGAGGTAACTCCATCCTGGACATCTTTATTGTGTCCAAAGACTTACTTCCCCAAATCACTCCTCCCCAAGTATCGCCGGGTGTATCTGACCACAACGCTGTGACCATGTTCATCCGCGGCTATCGAGTATCCCGGGCTCATGTTAGATACATACCCGATTATGGACGCACAAATTGGGACAACTTCAATATTACATTGAACGAAAAACTCCACCAACTCTCTCTCCCCACTGACAGGAACCTAACGACGGTTGAGATAAATAACGATGCAACTCGACTTCACGAGATTCTAGTTGAAACTTCTGAGACTCATGTCCCGAAGTACAAACTTGAAAAGACTTATCAGATTCCCCTTGACGACCTCACTCTTCGTCTCATCCGGGAGCGTAAAAAGCTCTGCAGAATGAGATATCGTCACCGCTTTACGCAAAGGGAGCCATTATTGCGAGCCATTATTCACAATATTGGCACGCTGATAAAACAAAGAATCCAAAACAATCGCACCCGACAATTGGAAGACAAACTGAAGGGTATTCAGATGGACCAGAACATTTATAAAAATGTTAAAAAGATATGTGGCACCTCTCGTATCACTGGACCAATCATGCACAACGGTCTTGTTGTCAATAATGACACCAATAAAGCAAACATCATCGGAGAGACCTTTGAAAATAATCACAAGCTCACTCTCGAGGATGGCGACCCGGAAATGAATGCAATAATTAGTTCAGAGGTTCACAATAAATTAGACAACTTTAACGAGCCAATAGTTGTCTTTAACTCAGCTAACAGTGCATACTTCGACGACACACGTGATAATAGTCACGGCTTCGTCACACCAAATACCCTACAGAACCTAGTTAAATCTCGAAACCCCAAGAAGTCACCCGGTATCGACAATATGTCCTACCACTCGTTGCGAAGGCTTTCTGCTTTATTCTTTATAAAACTCTCCATTCTGCTCAACCATGCCTATAACATGGGGTATTTTCCCCAAGCTTGGAAGCATGCTGTTGTCTGCCCAATAGCAAAAGTTGGGAAACCAAATTATCATCCCTCAAGCTTTCGTCCTATTTCGCTCCTCACCTGCATCAGCAAAATATATGAACAGTTCATATATGAGAAGCTAAATAAATTTATCAGTGTCAGGAACCTAATACCTGACTTCCAATTTGGATTTAGAAGAGCGCACAGCACCACTATGGCTCTCAACATATTTCAAAACCACATTTGCGTGCGCCTCTTTAATAAGGAACCCACCATTGCGGTGAGCTTGGACATTAAAAAGGCTTTTGACACAACCTGGATCGAAGGTCTCGTTTTTAAATTACTGAATACTGGCCTCAGTAAAACGCTGTGTAATATAATCTACCAGTTCGTTTTAAACAGAACCTTCCAAGTTCGAGTGAATGGAAAGCTTTCCCGAACTTTCAACGCCGCCGCAGGCGTACCACAGGGCTCCATTCTTGGCCCCATCTTATTTAATATCTACACCTCAGATATTCCTCGCCCTGTGGATGGTAGAGTAAACCAGATTTGCTATGCGGATGACGTCCTAGTGTACACGTCATCTAAAAGCCCTAAACTCGCAGCAAACCGACTCAACCGTCATCTGGACGAACTGTATCAGTATTATAGTCGATGGAATATTCGACTTAACCCATCTAAAGCAGTAGCTATAATTCTGAGTAGTAAACACTCCCAACCTACTTCTCGATATTCACAGAATATTCGAATGAAAATGGGAGATACTACGATTATACCACAGGACAGGATGAAATATCTTGGGGTCATTTATACCCCAAAAATGAATTTCATCAAACATGTGACCCACATTCTCCAAAGGGACCTCGGTCGGTCTAAGCAACTGCTGTTACGGACCGACATTGAGTCCAGGTCCCCCCAGAATCCACTAATCCCCCTTTGATTCCCCTCTTTACCTGTAAACGGAGAATAATGCGCCAAGTAGCTAATTTGCATAAACTACTTTATGCAAATTCTACTTGGCGGAGAAATTAATCAAAAAAATAAATAATAAAAAAAGACGTCAACGGAAGTAAATTAAAAAATGACAATTCGCCGTAAACTTCCAACTAGAAAGATAGATAACGGAAAATAGTCAAAACAAATATCCACCAGAACGACGATTGAATCTACAAAGAATAGAAAGATAGATAACGGAAAATAGTCAAAAACAAATATCGACGGAACAGCGATTGAATCCAGCTGAACAGGGGAGCACGACGTTCAATGCCCCCTGCAACTTGTCGCAGACAAACAACAGCTGCAGCGACCGCTCAACGGTAAATATACAAGTAAGTCCATTTAAACTTACCCATAAATATATTAATAAATATCAAATATATTATTATTACAAATATATTATCAAATTGTATATACAATAAATATAACACTGCACAACATCTTGAAGTGGAGCAACAAAGTTGACACCAAAGTTAAGTTTCTCTGCTATAAGCAGCTAATCCGATCTGGAATATCGTACGCCTTTCCGATATCGTCCTGCATATCTTCGGCCCAAATGGAAAGACTTCGAGTTTTCGAAAGAAAGCTCCTCAGAAGATGCATCAACCACTTTAGAAGGCCTGACGGCCGCCACTACCCGAACTCTCACCTATATGAAGGTGCCTCGATTGTCCCTATCGACGAGTACTTGCTAGAACTAGCATATAAGTACCTCGAAAGCATTCAGAACAGCGAGAACCCACTTGTACGGCAATCTTGCGTTCTTGACCCTTCTCTCTCTCAATCTCTTCGGATCAGACCACCACAATTTCTTCTTCAGTACAAAACTGAAGAAAGCACCCTTCCCAACAACATTCTCCTCTATAATAGAGGATTCCTGGACCCATCCCATAGGGTCTACTGCTGACACACTACAAACACGCACGCACAGTACAAGACAGCACAAGCACACACACACACACACACACACCGACCAAAGCGCAGATTATCAGACGCCAAAGACGTGATCTGCGTTTACTACCGCACTCAAGACCTACCGGTCTTGTATGATTTCTTTCCCACCATCCCTCTATAAAAGTAGTTAGAGAACACCTGGACTAACACTGTCCACACTATCCTTGGATACCCCCCCTTTTTTCTTTTCTTTACAGATGCCGCGAGACCGAGCCCAACATCCTCACGGGTGTGGGTGATTCTGGTTATCGCAAGATGACCAGAAGTCAGAGACAAGATGAAGGACACATATGTCCTGTCTCGTTAAATTCGGCCTTCTCGCCACAATTTTTTTTTTCATGGAGACGAGTTATGAGTAAGAAGTAAAAAGTGAAGCAAGCGATAAGTGCGGTAGTAAGTAGTAAGCAGTAAGCAGTGAAGCAGTCAAAGACGCGATAAGTCAAGAAATCGTTAAGTGTGCGGTAAAAGTAACGGTTGTTATTAACGGACTAATAAAGTGTTACATTAATTCAAAATCGATTTAACGGCTATCATTTATAACAAATAATTAATCCAGCGAACCCTAAGCTCGCTACGATATCATCCCTTTTTGTGAATTCCCAATATTGTGCTTTTTTTTGCTCAAAGTCCGCCCTCTCGCCACCCTTTTTTTTTTTTTTCAAGAAGGGAGAAGTGAAGCAGAGTAAGCAAGCGATAAGTCAAGAAATCGTTGTGTACGGTAAAAGTAACGGTTGTTATTAATGGACTAATAAAGTCTTACATTAATTCAAAATCGAGTTAACGTTTTTGTTTATTAAAATAATTAATCCAGCGAACCCTAAGCTCGGTACACTATAAATAGTAAAATACACCACACCACCATTTGAAAATCTAACCACTTCAGGTTTTTAAACGTCTACGGCAGGAATTATTATGAACCAGATGTAAAGCATAAGAGTTTTACCATTACGGGAATTTGGTAAAGATTGAATTAAGCGTAATCATAAAAAACAACACCAGTATGTTCACCTGACGTTTTATCAAGTTTACAAACAAGTTTTTCTCCATTTGCCAAATATAGATAAAAATGAACCGGACAATCACAACTCAAACAGCTGACTGTCAGTGCACTGACAGCCAAAAAGTATCCTGCATCAATGTCGACGCTGAAGAAAGTTTTGTTATTATGAAGAAATTTGGTACGCAGAAAGTTTATTACGAGCACTCGGCGGTAATTCGACGAGATGAAGACCATAAAATTCCGTTTGTGTATTCCGATCAATATGCAGTTAAATTTTGTGGACTCCAAAAGCTACATCCATTTGATGCTGCCAAAGGACATCATATTGTGAAGGTGGGAATCTGTCCCCTTTCCTTGGCTAGGTTTATCTTAACATAACAGGAATTTAATTCCTCAGATACTAAAAGCCGAACAACTTTTGACCGAAGGTAAATTCTATGTTCCTGATGAAATTACTAAACAGGAATTGTTAAAAGTACATAAAAAAGAGTACATCGACAGTCTGAAGGTATTGTGGTTGCATGTACCCATACAAATAGCTTTATCTAATAACGATTCTAATAGTGGAGTATTAATGCGGCAAAAATTTCGGAAATATTTCCGCTCGTATTTGTTCCAAATGCTTTGGTGCAACGTGGTTACTTAAGGCCAATGCGCTTTCAGACGGCTGGATCTATTTTGGCTGGAAAACTGGCTTTGGAAAAAGGTTGGGCAATAAATCTTGGCGGAGGATTCCATCATTGCTGTTCATACCGTGGAGGAGGTTTTTGCGCGTATGCAGATATAACTTTGCTCATTACAAAGATTCTAGAACAGGAATCGATAAGCAGAGTAATGATTGTAGATTTGGATGCTCATCAAGGAAATGGACATGAACGAGATTTCATTAACAACGATTCCGTATTTATCTTGGACATGTACAATTCAGCCATATACCCAAAGGATCACTTCGCTAAGCAGAGTATTAAATGTCGCATTGAATTGAGACCGTTTACGGAGGACTCATTGTACATGAAATATCTAACTAAGTATACACTATTTACTTTTAAAATATTTTCTTCTAAGTAAGACATCATTTGCAGGTCTTTTAAGGATTCCGTTGATAAATTCAATCCAGAGTTAATAGTTTACAATGCAGGCACAGACGTCCTTCAGGGTGACTCGCTGGGACTTTTATCAGTTTCTCCTCAGGTAGAGTAGTCACTCTCCATGATCAAATGTTTAATTATATAAATTTATTGCTAGGGTGTGATTGAACGAGATGAATTCGTATTCGCCGAATGCGTCTTTAAAAATATACCAATTGTTATGCTCTTGAGCGGCGGGTATTTAAAATCCTCAGCACAAGTAATTGCGAACTCAATAATTAATTTAAATGAAAAGGGATTACTTAATAGAAATTAGGTGGCGATGTATCTGGACCTTAAGCTGTGAATGGGAGTCTCCCATATTGAATTTTGTTGGACTGTGTACCTAAAATTGTTAAGCTTTTGTGGAAAATGCTTTTTACTATTTTTTACGTTCCTTATAAAAGTAATCATGATTAACACTGTAGACAAAATTATGCTTTTATAAGAACTGACATTAATATTTGCTCCAGATTTAATACGAGTAATTCATAATTCTAATAGACAATAGGTGACTTTATTATTAAAACGACCTCATTGCACGTGTTTCATACAAACACAATTCAATAAAATAAAAATATAAGAAAAAGTTGTTTTTAGTAAAAAATAGTTAACTAGAGTTCGAGATGGTGACTAGGAGAAAACTGCAATGGCTGATCAGCTTTCTCGGGAAAATGTATTTATTATTATTATTATTTTTATTAACAAAATAATTACATAAAAAATTACATTGCTAATCTTAATTAAAGAGCACAAGTTGCGGGGGCTATCGGCTCTAATATTAATTGAATATTTAGTTAAAATAATAATATGTATTTATATATATTTCTTCTATATGAATATATGTAAGTTATATAGGAATATTATATAGTTTTACAACTTCGTTGATTCTTAATATATTTTCTGTATTTGGGGCTTTTAAAATAGATAAAGCACAGTTGTTTTTAAAAATATCGTTTATAACCGAACTGGGCAGTGAACATTGTCCTAAGCCCAAAATATGTTTTATGTCGATAACTGCGTGGCATGTTGTGCAAATCGGAGGATTTTCTTTGCGTAGTAGATGGTGATGAGTGAGGGTTGTATGGCCTAAACGGAGTCTTGTAAAATTTGTGTTTGTGGCTTTTGTTGTCGTTGTGGGATATATTGGCTTGTGGCGTTCTGGATTAATAGTGGCGTAGTGGTGTACATATGATTTCCATAAGTCTTGTTCCATTTGTAAATGAATATTTTGAATAGCGTTGGAAAGGCCTTTTTTGGTGAACGTATCAAAGAAATGGAGTGGCGTTTTGTGAGCCATAGCAGCAGCTTTGTCCGCATGTTCGTTTCCTTGTATTCCAGTGTGACCGGGGGTCCACATTATTTTGAGTTATTTAGGTGAACGAATGAGGATGTCTCTAATTTTGTTTATAACATGGACATTATATCTATCATTACGGATAGCATTAATAACTGATATACTATCAGTTGAGATAATGTATTTACCGCAAGTTTTTGCTGCAATTTTAGCTGCTTCCAGAATAGCATGTGCTTTTGCAGTGAAAATTGATGCTTGTTCACACAGTAGACCCGTGCTAATAATTGACCCATCTTCATGAACAACTGCAAATGAAACGCTTTCAGATATTTTGGAGCCGTCGGTGAAAAGTATCGTCCATCCTTTTGTTCTGAATTCGGTCGAGATATCGTTGAAGAGAGTACGGAAGAAATTGCTGCTGGTATTGCTTTTTCGGTTCGAATTTAGGTCGAGAATGAAAGACGAGTCTTTGATTGTCCAAAGTGGGTGTAAGGGCAGATATTTGGTAAAATGCTTCAATGGAAAATTCATTTCAATTGCAACTGCAACGATGTTAGAGATTGCGGATGGTATTCTCTTTGGCGTAGGTCGGCGTATTGCGGACTTGAAGTATTTTGCAGCGATGGATCCAGATGAAAATGACAATTTAGTATAACATTTTCCTCTTGTTACAATTTGCTCTTCGATTGTTGGAAGACCTGCTTCTGCCAGTATGTTTTTGATTGGAGTGGTGGGAAAGGCGTTAATACTCTTCCTGGCCGCATGATGGTAGGCTGGTTTGATGATTTTTAACGTTGACTTAGGACAACTGCCATATATAGATAAGCCGTAATCAATTTTACTAAGTAAAAGAGTCCAGACTACGTTACATAATGTGTTTATATGTGCATTACTTTTCTTACATGCTAGATAACTAATAATATTGGGTCTGTCAGCTAGGCTTTTTTAATTCTGTGATGTGATCATTCTATGGGCTCCTCGATAGTATAGTGGTTAGTATACCCGCCTGTCACACGGGAGACCAGGGTTCGATTCCCCGTCGGGGAGCCTCCGGCGCAAGACTAATGAACTTGCCCGGAAAATACAAGTCATTATGGAAAATTTAACAAGCCCCAGGACTTGCTAAATAAGGCCAAGACCGGTTCCCGGCTGTAGTGCCGATAATGATGATGTGATCATTCCATTTATATTTTCTATTAAAAATAAGTTCTAGAATACTTAACTTATCAACCGAGTCAATGGTAATATTACCTATATTTAGTGTTAGTGTTTGAGAGCAAGATAATTTATGACATGTGCAATATTGTTGGGATTTTACAGTGGGCAGGGAACACCAGAGAACTCGCCAATTGTAGAAAAGAATTGCTTATTCATAAACGTTGAACAAAAACGTGGTGCCAAGAAGGCCTTTCCGTTACTGACACTTTTCCGATGTACGCCAACCAGTTCCTCACAACGCTTCCAATCCACTCCCTATCTTTTACAATAATGTCCTAGATTACAATTTGGAGCACACCTGTCACTTTTCTCTTTTCTTTTTGGTGTAAGACTTTAAGGTTATGTTTACATTCTGAAATTTGATTCAAACTCAACACTCCTCCTTAATCAAATATGAACGATTTAACTCAAACAAAACTTTACTCAAAGGCTTTGTGAAAATATCTGCAATTTTGCCTCTTTCCTTCAATCTGCTCAATGTTAACAGTGACTTCAGTGTGATACTTTATAAACTTTCTCAGAATCTCAATGTGTTTCTTTACCTTATTTAATTTACCCTCGTGTGTGGTTTGCAACATGTGGACAGCTGACTTGTTGTCCACAAACATTGGGATCGGATGATCTTCTTTCAAGATGCCAAGTTCCAGAGCCAGTCGTTTCAGCCAACATACGTCGTCGATCACTTGATATGCTGCTCTGTACTCTGCCTCGGCTGTTTACGTTGACACAACTTTCTGTCTCAGGGAATACAAGACGATTGGACCTCCTCTGAATATCAGACCGCCACTGGTTGACTTCATTGATTCTTTCTCTCCTCCGAAATCAGCATCTGTGTACACCTTAATTGTTTTGTCTCCTCCAAAGTAGATACCTGCCTCAGGTGTAGCTTTCAGATACTGGAAGACCCGTTTTGTCATTATCCAATGACTCTTCTTTGGATCACAACAATGTCCGCTGAGATAATTCAACGCGTAGCTGATGTCGGGCCTTGAGATTGTTGCCAGGTAGAGCAGACTACCGATGGCCTCGCGGTAATGTGTCCCAGCAGGCTTTCTCGTCATTCACAAAATCTCCTGACTCGGCCATCATGCCAGGTTCAATGGGAGTTGGAGCCGGATTGCACTGTTCCATGTCCATTCTTTTCAAAATCTTCTGTGTATATTTTGGTTGACTCATAAAGATTCCTTTAGAGTCGATTTTTAAGTCCATTCCAAGGTACGTAAACTGGTTTTGGAAAATTTGCTGTGTTTTATTTCGAACTTCTTTCCAATCAACTTCAAGAGGTCGAAAATCTCGTTTCCATCCTTGCCTGCGATTAATCCATCATCCACAAATAAGACCACTATGATGGTTTTGTCCTTGTTGTAGAATACACTTGGATCATCGTCTGAATTTTCCAATCCAAATCCTTCGAACGATCCAGTGATCTCCTGATTCGATTGCTTTGGTGCCTGCTTGAGTCCATAAATAGCCTTGGACAGCTCGCATACTCGGCCTGATCCGTCCTCAAATCCTTCAGGTTGTACCACGTGGATCACTGCTTTCAACTTGCCGTACAGAAATGCCGTCTTTACATCAAATGCGATCAGTTTCCATTTCTCTGAGGCTACATGGCTCAGAATCAGTCGAATCGATGAGTAACCTGCTACAGGACTGACTGTCGCATCATAGTCGATTCCCTTTTGTTGCTCGAACCCTCGAACCAACAGTCTTGCCTTCAGCTTGCCACTTGATTTTTCAGTCAAGACCCACCTGCAGGTCAATGGTCTCACTCCTTTCGGGTAGTATACTAGTCTCTACGTCTTCCTGTCAACTAACGATTTGTATTCTTCCTTCATAGCTCGTCGCCAGTTTGGATCCTTTAGTGCATCAGACACCTCAATGTCCTCTGCTTCACCAATCAATGCTGTATCTTCCTTTGTAGCACCGTTGCTGTACCACATTATGAAGTCTCCAATTCTCTTTGGCAATATTCCTCTCGTCGAGCGAGCTGGTCTCTTAGCAGTTTCCGGGGTTGGTTCAGTTTCTTTTTCACTGGCACTGTCTTCTTTCTCGCTGTCTTCTTCTTTGGGCTCTTCTTCATTTTCGCCTTCACTTGACTCATCTGGCTGTTCTGACTCATTTTTACCTTCCTCGGCGCTTGCCTCAGTCAATACTTCAGTCATGCTCATCTCGTGTTCCTCGTTGAAATTTACATTTGCTTCGCTGACAATATCACGGCGACCAGGAATGTAGACTCGATAAGGCGGTGTGTTCAGATCGTAGCCTACCAGGTAGCCCTTCTCTGACTTGCGGTCGAACTTGCCTCTTTTGTGTGCTGGCAGCAAAATGTAGCACTCGCATCCGAATGTTCTCAACTTATTTAAATCCATCTGACGTCCAAACCATAGCTCAGCTAGAGTTTTCCCTTTCACAGTACTCGTTCCAGTCTGATTAATTGTGAAAACCGCGTATGAAACTGAATCTGCCCACAGTCTTATACTAAAGTTGGCTGCTGTAAGGGCTCAGCGTTCTATCCTTCCATTCTGTTGTGGTGTATGAGGATTTGTAGTTGTGTGTAGAATTCCCAATTCAGTCAAAAACTTCTCTGTGATTGCGTTCTTGATCTCCTTGCCATTGTCCGAATGTAATCTTTTCATTTTCCTGTCAAGTCGATCTTCCGCCATCTTCCCGAACAACTTCAGCTTGTCTGGGGCCTCATCCCTAGTCTTCAGGAAGTAAACCGTTCTGAAGTGCGAAAAATCGTCCTTGAACACTAAATAGTATTTTGCGCCACCTAGTGAAGGTTCTCTCATCTCGCTCATGTCCACGTGTACAAAATGCAGGGGATGCTTGGCTGTCTTTTCATTCTCAGGGTGAGAGTTGCTATGATGTTTGCCACAGTCACAATTTTCGCAGCAGTACTTGTTCCAGTCGTTGAAAACTTTATGCCACTTCTTTTCAGAATATCTCTCACGTACTTCACATTCTGGTGCGCCATCCTCTTGTGCCACGTTCGAATTGAAATTGCTGCCATTCCAGGGGTTTGCTTCTTGTGTCTCAACATCATTTCAAATAGGTTGCCTTGTCTCCTTGCAATTCCGTGTCCGATCTCATCACATACCCTTGGTCGAACAGATTAAACTTCAACTCTGGAACATATAAAACGTCTTCTAAGATGATCGGATGCCACAGACTGCCAAGAAATGCCTCCAGTTCAACTTTGCCGACTGCAGCGCCATCTATTTTTGTCGAATCACCAAATAGAATTGCCACAGGCTTTCTCAATTTGTCAAATTCGGTGAACCAATCACGATGCGAGATCATATGTTGACTCGCACCGGTGTTTTGATATCATGTTGTCATTTGATTCGTGCTGCTGTCCAGGTCCCACGTCTTCAGGCTCACTGCCACCCAGGCAACTGGTTTCTTTCATTGTTCGTTGTTGTTGTTTCCTTGCTGTGGACATGTGGGTTTTTAAGTATAGTGCACCGACGTACGGCGCTGATTACCTAAATTCCGACGGATAAAGAAAACACTGGTGATTGTCACTGCTGTCGAAACACCAAACACAAGAGAAAGCAATAGGAATAAAATCTCGCTGGTGATATCTTGTTGTTTAAAGTTCACTTTATTTAATTAAACTTCCTCACAGTTTTCTTTTTGTTTTGATTTTACATATATCTTTTACAATACACGATATGAGTGACATATGTATATCGTCTTTGAACACGAACAGCTAACGATAGGTTATTAGACACTTGAATCACGAACAAAACGTACTTCTCCAACACAACATTAATGTTCCTTCAGAATTCCTGCCCAATGGGCTGCATATTAGACGTTAGTATATTTCGCGCACACGACTCTTAAGAAATGGACAAAAGGAAACTCAACTGCAATTTCGAATATTAAAACTGACCACAGAACTGAACTTCCGACTCGACCGCAAACGTGTGTGTAGCTCTTAAAATGGGACTCCGTGGCACATGCGCACTCTCCAAATGTTAAAATCTGACTCAAAATGTAATGTACATTTTTCAGTTCGATGCCCGCGAATTTCATCGATAGGGGAGGATTGTGTATGTGTGCGTATAGCACAAGTACGTTGCCCTTCAGCCGGGATATCGGCGACGACGAAAGTGCACCTAAATAAACATGGGCTGGCGCAATGAATTGGTATTATTGAGATATGCGATGGAGAAAAATCGCCGAAGGGAGAAATAGGTTTCTGTGTCTTAAATAAACAGAAACGCTATTTCGAGGGCCATAAATCTTTGATGACCTGCGCCTGAGAACGAAATAGGTTTTTTGCTTCAAGATACACAAAAACGCTATTTCAAGGGTCACGATGATATGCACATCGTGTTTACTTAGGCGTTGATGCTAATGCCATTGTAGGCTATAGATTTTTTGTGGCGATAAGCAAACCGATGGTTTGTTCGCCTATGACCTAGGCTATGGTAGCTTTTGTTTGTTTTACAGGCCGGAGCATCGTTAGCATGATTTGGGTTATGATTGTCTAACGTCAATCATATTAGTGCCCAAATCCCATGATCGGTATATAACCGACAAAGGAAATTGGTCGCAAGTGTTGCGAACCTTGGGACTGGGGCAATAAATGGATATGAACCGTAGCAAGAAACCATCGGCTACGGCTATGTCAACAATTACGCTGGCCAGCTAGTATTTATCTATTATAATTGCTGACAAGCCGAGCCGATGGAGATATGGTACGGTTCATAAACGGAAAAATTCAATGTGATGCATGCCTTAATGAGGTTTAACTTTCAGGTGAAAGAGAATGAAGGGTAGCTTACGCTGCCCAAAATTGCAGGTAGGTATGGTGGGTTTGGAAGGTGGTTCATTTAAGAGGATGGGCGGTTCTTTGGGAATGTATTAAAGAACCGCTACAGACACTCTTTCGCAAAGTGTCCTTTGTGTCCACACAAGTTGCAGGCGTAGTTCTTCTTACAATATTCCAGGTACTTTGCGCATGGCTGGTTTGTGCAGTTCCTCCTGAAATGACCTTTGAGTCCACACTTGTGACATGTTGCGCCACCTTTCTTACTTTTATTTGCAGGCTTTCCTTATTGCTCTTTGTTGTTCTTTTTGGCCAAAATTGCGTTCATTTGGGTTGACTCCTGCGTTTTGTTTTGATGTTGTTGCCTCTCATCCTCCAGTCGTAGTTATTCAATTATTGTTGTTGAATTCTTGTTGACACCTGAGACGTTGTCCCACGATGTGCCAAAGTGTGCCAGTCTGGGAGGCAACATGCTCAAAATCCTTGTCATCATCCAGGAGTCTCGTACGGGATCATTTTCAGTCGACAATTGCTCACCTATGGACAACAATTCCATACAGTTTTCTATCACAAACTTATTCTCATCAAAAGTGTAAGTGAAAAATTATCTTCGCAAAACTTCCATAGTCATGTCAGTCTTTGTGCCATACAGTCTGACTAATCTATCCAGCATTTGTTTTGCTGTCACACAATTTGCAATTTTGTAAGCAATTTGATCGCTCACATTCAAGACGATGAGCTGCTGAGCCTCTAAGTCCTTTTCGATGTATGCCTTGACTTCAGGGATATCAGCTGCACCAGCCGGTCTCGCTGTCGCTCCTGTCGCTATGCTAAATAATTTCTTTGTCTTCATTACAACATCCAATTTTAATCTCCAAGGCACATAGTTGACACCTCCATGCGAGGCCTGATTCAACATCACTAGTTGCGATTTGACTGTATCCATTTCAATCACGTGACTCTACTTTTGAATCTAACTGTATTTCAGTTTTGACTTTTGACTGCAAAATTTGTACAATTTTCTGTTTTTCAATTTCCTTGACGATTGTGTAGAATTGTGTTGCAAAGTTCCTGACGTTTGTTTTGTTGGGCTGCTCCTGACGTGTTGCAAGACGATTCTGCTTGCCTGACTCACTCAATGTGCAAACTTGACTGCTGCCCAACGTGCTCCGATTCTAACCTGTCTCTTTCAGCTTTCTAAGTCGTTTTTTTCTTTTCTCGAAGATGCTCCTCTATTTCCGTTCTGGGCCCATAACCTGTTGGGATTTTACAGTGGGTAGGGAACACCAGACAACTCGCCAATTGTAGAAAAGAATTGTTTATTCATAAACGTTGAACAAAAACGTAGAGTGAAAAATTGAACACAAAAAAACGTTGTGCCAAGAATACCTTTCCGTTACTCAACCTCTTCGGATGTACGCCAACCAGTTACTCACAACGCTTCCAGTCGACCACTTATCTTTTACAATAATGTCCTAGATTACAATTTTGGAGCACATCTGTCACTTTTCTCTTTTCTTTGTGGTATAAGACTTTAAGGTTATGTTTACATTCTGAAATTTGGTTCAAACTCAACAAATATTTAACATTTTTTAAGGTCATTGCACTTGCTCAGGACATAAAGGTCGTCAGCATAGATGCAATGATCCAGAAGTTTGTGCCTGGCTAGAATGTTTGAAATTTCCTCAAAAGCTATTAAAAATAGAACCACTGACAGAGGTGATCCTTGTGGAATTCCATTGTATAGTGGGTATGTTGAAGAGAAACAACCATTGGTTTTAACACAAAATCGTCTGTTTGTTAAAAACGATTTAATATATTGTATGATTTTAGGGCCCAATTTCCAGGACTGTAATTTGTTAAGAACAAGATGCATGCCAATTCTATCAAATGCCTTCTCGAAGTCAATTGACAAAATTGAAACATGATTGCGAGATGATAAAGCGTTTGTTGTGTAATTGTCTATATGTAGAAGTGCATCAATACAACCCTTTTCCGGTTTGAAACCTACTTGGTTAGGGCTAATTCGATTTTTTCTTTGTATAAACCATTGGAGGGGCTCCTCGATAGTATAGTGGTTAGTATACCCAGCTGTCACGCGGGAGACCGGGGTTCGATTCCCCGTCGGGGAGCCTCTGGCGCAAGACTAATGACCTTTCCCGGAAAAAAACAAATCATTATGGCAAATTTAACAAGCCTCAGGACTTTCTAAATAAGGCCAAGACCGGTCCCCGGTTGTAGTGCCGATGATGATGATAAACCATTGGAGACGCTTTGCGATTATGTTTTCCATTATTTTGGAAATACAAGGAAGAAGAGAAATTGGGCGGTAGCCACTAATCGAACCTATATCTTTTTTAGGTTTTGGAATTGGGATGACGCAAGCAATTTTCCAACTGAGAGGTATAACTCCAGTTGAAAAAACAATGTTATATAATTTCAAGAGTCTATGCTTTATTTCAAGAGGTATATTTTTAAGCAAGAAACTTTGTCTCTACTTGGGGTTTTGCCTTTGAATTTCGTCAGGCAGCTTTCGAGTTCTTGAAGTTCTATGGGGTCTTCTATATGTAGAGCTGAAGTATCAGTTGTAGTTGCTTGTATGCTGTTGTTAAGACAGTTGTTTTTTCTATACAATAAGTTATAGGAAAATCACTGCTCGAGTCTTCAGACCAAATCTTCGCAAAGTAATTACAGATGTCTGGTGGGTTAGAGATAGGACCTTGGGGCGAAGCAATACAATTGATTATTTTAGGGGAGGAGTTCCCTGTTAAACAACGGATGCTGTTCCATATTTTTGGGGTGGTTGAATTTCTATTTATAGATGAGGTAATTGCATTGAGGCTTTCAGCTTTACTTATTTTAACTTGGCGTCGAAAAACGGCATTTGATTTTTTATAATTTATTACGTTTATTTGGTTCTGGTTTTTTTTTTATTTTTTCCAGGCGGTTACCTTAATGGATCTAAGGTTTGCTAAGTCAGGGGTCCACCACGGTACTAATCGTTTTTTCATCTTAGGATTAGATTGGGGTATTGACATGTTAGCAGAATAACGAATTGCCTTGACCATTAATGCCGCTTCTTTTTTTGTGTCTGATTGTATAGGTTTGTTTGACATGTATTGCTTGATAATAAAGCCGAACTTAGCCCGGTTCGCCAAATCAGTTTTGAATATGGATGACTTCAAAGGTTGTATATTAAATGGTCCTAAATTAATAATTGTAATTACGGGAAAGTGGTCTTTGTTGTGAAGGTCGTCTAAGGTGTGAGTAGTGGTTTTTGGTAGCAAAGAGTCAGAACAGCAGCTGACATCAATATGAGTCAAAGTGTTGTGAGTTGATAAATGCGTGGGCGAGCCATTATTTAAAACTGAGAGGTTGGAGCTTAGAATGAAGTCCTCTATAATAGAACCTCATGCGTTGGTTTTGTGTGTTTATATGACTCAAAATATCAAGTAGACCATTTTTGTTGAAGTTTTGATCAGGTGAAATGTATATAGAAACGATTGTGATTTTAATAGCGGTTTGTATTTCTATAGCGAGGACCAGTAAATTAGAGTTGATTTGTAATTGTCTATGGGGGATATTGTTTTTTATTAAAACAGCAACATCTTGTGTTGCGGATTGGCAATTGAATGTGCTGGAGAAATCTAGTACATTCGCCGTGTATACCAGTTGCGCGGCAGCTGTCACGGCCCAGGTGGCCGATTGTCACCAACGATGGGGTCATAGCGTCCCTTTTTTGAATTGGCAGTTATGCCGACTGAGTCAGTCTGCAACCAACCTTCAACAGGCTCGTTACATCGGAGCAAGCATCGTCATCACGAGTAAAACGGAACGAGAAGTTATTTACTGTCGTTGTTGTTAACATATTTATTGAATGTTCAGTAAACTAACTCAATCTCTTTAAAAGGTAAATTCCTCGAGTCGTTTTCTTCTTCCATCTGCCTTGTTCGTGCAAAGACCAACCGAATTGAAATACGCAATCACTGGCGTAATTGAATTGCATCACAATCAGGACAGTGGTTCGCGAAAATCACCATTATCACCCATCGGTGGACGCAGCCTTCATCCTAACGGTTGTATCCCGTTACACCTTGTTTATTTGTTACGTTTGTTTGAGAATTGAAAGAGTATCCAGTATAAGATTTTGGCACAATTGGACTAGATTGAACGGAGCAGTGAGTTTCTTGTAGAGAAATAAAGCAAGGTAAATTGGTCCTTTATAAGGATGTTTAGCTCGTCATAGTTATTTAGCTATCCTTTCAAGTTCCACTGTAGAGCTTTCAGTAAATTTTCCTTTTTAATAGGAGTGTCCACTGTGTTTTTCTGTTGTGGTAGAAAAGTGGTTGATGGTTGTATGTTGGTGTAATTAATTCGCCCTCGCTGCCCGGAGGTCGAGGTGCTTGGACCATATTCGTGGTCCAAGCATCTCGACGGACGATCAGTGGGGGGCGCATTTGGGGTTAGTCGATTATAAGTCAGGTTCTTTTTCATAGTTTTCATTTGAAGGTAAGAAATTGGTATTTTGTTGTAAGAGAGAGTGAGTAATAGAAGATATTGGTGAAGATATGGTCACGTCATTTGTTAGATCTATTTCAGGATCTGAGACGTGCATATTTTCAGGTACGTTGTTTTTTTTTTTTTTGTGAGTTATTGAAGAGGACGATTGAACGGTTTGTTTATTTTGTATATCTTTTTTGGGAGTTGGTTGAGTTAAATACGTATCATATGTTTTGTAATGCAGAGCGTTTGGGGTTTGCTTATCACCAGAATTGTTATCTTGTGCTTTTAAATTTGATATGTTGGATAAGCGAGAGGAAGCTGGTTTGTTATTTTTTACTATTGTTAATGGATTTAAGTTTATTTTAGTCTTTTCACGGGGAGTAGCATAATCGAAGGAAAGATTGTTACCTGTCTTTGCTATTTCAGTGTAAGATACGGTATTGAAGCTGGAGCTTCAGACAAGCTGCATTTATTTCCTGTTTTAATTGTCAGAATTTCTTTATTTTTTATATATTTAGGGCATTTACCGGATGAGGATGGGTGAGGTTCGGCAGTTGGGAGGCAGTTTGCACACATCACACGTGTACAAGTTTCAGGTGCATTATCATGAAGTGGCAGATTACAAGTTCCACAAGCTGCTTCTTTGGAGTATTTGGCAGTTGCGACAGCGCATTGGGTTAGGGGTGTGTTCATTAACCTTTTCTTTATAAAAACCGATTTCCACAAAAGTTGGTGGTTGGTAAAGATCAAAGGTGAACAGCATAAGTCCAGTAGGAGTTGTTTTGTTATCAATTTTTTTTTGTAACCTTGTACACTTCCGTGACACCTTGCGTGGACATTTCAGAAACAATTTTAGGTTCTGAACTATTAATGAGAAAATGCGGGTACACGATGCCCTTACACGAGTTAAGGCGATCATGACATTTAACTGTCACTGGGCATTGATTTGCTGGGTTAGAAACCGCTATTCTTTTGTTCTTTGCGAGAATAAGAATATTTCCATCGCGAAGCTGAGTAATGCTATCATATTCCTTGCTAATAGAATCTATAGCTTTCTTCAACACAAAAACACTCACACTTGTAGGGGGTTTCGTTTTATCTTTAGAAGAGATCAAAATAAATTTGGGATTTTTAGAGTTTAATCGAATAGGGAGTTTAGGGTATTCTTCCTGATTAATTATTTGTTTTGATCGTTTAGTGGGGAGAGAGTTGGTGGGTGGAGAGTGAAGGGGTGTATCCGGAGATAACCCCTTAAATCTGTTCCCATACATTTTAGCCCGTTGGAATGGGGCTATAAAGGCGATGGAACAAGAATATGTAGATTAAGGAAAGTTACTGTTGCGCGATAAGAAAGAAAGAAAGAGATTGAAGGAATTGACAAAAAAAAAGAACTGAAAAGCAAAGTAACCGGTTTAAAGAGAGAGGTGATTATGTACTTGAATGTGAAACAAAATCGCTTACTAGAATTTGATGTCAACGCAACGAAAGCTAGTCGGAGACTGCCCTTTAGTTCAATATCAGCGGAATTGCAGCACGCGATTACTGATGTAATTGAGTTGAATCGTATTAAGACTGTGGTTCGCGAGACTCATAGTTATCATCTCTCGGTGGACGCAACCTTCATCCTAACGGTTGCATCCATCACAGAAAGAAACCATCGATCAGAATATACGGAACAGTTATTGTAAATTGTACTTCATCAGATAAATAAGGAACTAAGAGATAGAATAACTGACTCCATTAACCAGCTGTTAAATTCGTAACAGTATCTCTAATTTGCTTATTTTAGGAACTACGCTGCACGAGCAGAGGCGGAAGCTAAAACGTCACCAGAGAAGGCATCGTCCGCAGAGCAAGTACAAAGTCTATATTTTAATGGGGTGGCATTTCATCGGGAGGCTGGGCTTTGGGGCCCTACCTACCACTCTCCTGAGAGAGATACAATAAAAAAAAAAAAAAATTCTAACTCTGACGTTAAACATTGATAAAAAGCATATAAAATATTTTTTCCGGTTATTTATTTCTTCCATTATAGACATTTAGTTCCTAGAATTGCTTGCTTTACATTAAATAAGTAATAAATTCAATATTGGTAACATTTAGTTGAAATTCAGTTTACTTTTTCAGCAAAAAAATCGATTGAGTTTGTTCAGAGATAATGGGTGAAAAATGGAAAACTTCATCTCCCCCGAACTCAACCATAATACTTGTGTTTCGTTTTATCGAAATTAATTATTTTTAAGCAGTTTACATGAGTGTTTTTAGTCTATTTTGCTATTTTACTTTTCTCTGTACATTTGTTTGCATCCCTATTATATAGTAAATGAAAACCATTTCCATTAGGTACGATTAAAGTTTACCTCAAAGTTTCCATTCCTATAATTTTCATATTTAAAATGAAGAAACACGGAAACACACAGAAGTTAGTTTATATATTTCAAACATTCATATATAATATACATTTTTCATTCTCATTAAATTACTATAAATTCAATGTTTTATTTTGATTCTAGAATTATAGTTTTGGATTATTAGAAAAAATACCTTGTTAACATTTCTCCTTCCTCATACGATTTTCTGTTCTCATTTTCTTCTTTTTGGCATAAACACATTTTTACATAATAATTTCTTTGAATATATCAACATTATGCCATTTCGTTTCGTGATGAATGTTTTCGTTTGCCATCCCTAAATGAGTGAAAATTATTTTAATAAAGTGTGGCATAATGCAGTTTTTTAAGTAAATGAAATTAATGTTGGTGACACTTGATGATTTGCCGTATACAATACTTATAGGAAATTAAACTTTCAAAACTTGATTTTAATATTACTAGGTCTCGTTAATATTACAATTGGAAGCACCATTAAAGAATACCTAGATATTAAGTTAAAAATATTGCGTATTTTATTTAGAAAGCAATATCTTACTGCGATTTGTATTTATTACGCGAAAGGGCGTTTATTTGATTAAATTTCACGACTTTACGTTATTTGCAGATAAAAATCTTATAAGAACGATTACGTACGCTGTAATTTTAGTTTTTTAATACAACAGAAACAAAATAAAAGAACGACAAGAGTTTAAATAATTCATCAATTTATATAATTATTTTATATTTGTAATAAAAAAGAATATGTGAATGATATATAATTATAAAGTCATAAATATGAAAATAAAAAATGTTCTGTGTAAGCCTAATGTGGATATTAAAAAATGTAAATGACGAAAATAGATTGTACAAAAGTAAAATATACACTAAATGCATTATATGTCATGATGGAGATGCAGAAATTGGTTTTATACACATTTTATTGTAATTTGGATATCATGGGAGCTGGTTTGATAAAAGATTGCCCCATCCGTAAGTTATTGTTGAATTGTCACTTTTGATTAAGTTTTTTATTTTAAAGAAATGTTCAGCAGAGACGCATCGATTGCTTACAGAATCCTATGGAAAGGGTGTTTTAAGTGAGAGGAGTTGTCGTGAGTGGTTTCAAAAGTTAATGAATGGCGTTTGATGTCGAAGGCAAAAAACACAATGGAAGGCCGAAACTATATGAAGACGTGGACTTGGAACATTTAGAGGAGGAGAATTCGTGCCAAACGCGAAGAATTACACTTACATGATGAGTGACTCAACTCATATAAGATCACTGGGAATGATTAAAAAGTAAAGTAATTGAGATCTATATCGTGACGCATATGACAGTCAGTACTAGAATATTCTAGTAAGTCCGAAACAAAGTACTAGAATATTCTAGAAAGTACTGGAAAACTGGACACTATGAGCAATAGAAAATTCGAGTCTATGGAACGGACGGAAACAAAACACCAAATCAGAATCAAGAAAAACGGTATAAATACGTCGCACGCAGATCGGGAAGATAAGTAAGAAGTAAGAAGTAAGCAGTAAAAGACGCGATAAGTACGGAAGCGATAAGTCAAGAAATCGTTGTTATTATTATTATATTATTATTTATTATTTACTGGCCTGTAGGAACCCGGAAGTTCATGGCGTCACCGACTCGGCTCCGCCATTGTTCCCTGTCCTGTGCGCTCTCCTTCCACGTTCGACCATCCGATCCGATCTCCTCGAGGTCCAATCTAACATTGTCCTCCCATCTCCGTCGCGGCCGTCCTGTCGGTCTCTTCCCCGTTAGTTTACCGTCAAGAATTCTATGCACGGTCCTATCATCGCCCATTCGCGCTACGTGTCCGGCCCATCTTAATCTTCGCGACTTGATCACTCTCACTATTGTAGGTTTGCGGTATAGCTCTTCCAATTCGTGGTTGTGGAGTTTCCTCCATTGTCCTGACTCCTCGTCATATTTACCGCCAAATACACCCCTTAAAACTTTATTCTCGAATACGCTGAATTTGTTCTCTTCCCGTTTTGTGAGAGCCCATGTTTCGCATCCGTATAGAGCAATCGGCTTGATTATGGTTCTATAGGCACGGAGCTTTATATTACGTGATAGCAGTTTGTATTTTAATAGTTTACTGGCTGCATGCCAACTAGCGTTGCCGGAATGTAGTCTTTTGTTAATTTCCTTTGACGTTTCATTTCTGGTCGTCAGTATTGTTCCCAGATATTAAAATTCTTTGACATTTTCAAATATCTTGCCCCTGACGTTTATATGTGTTCTCTGGGGTCCGCCTGCTCTCGTCGTAATCATGTATTTCGTTTTGTCTTCGTTTATTTCTATGCCCACCTCTTCTGCTGCTTTGCATGATGATTTCACAGTTTTTACTTATAGTTTCAAGATTATCGCCCAGAACCGCGATGTCATTCGCATACGCGAGGACTTGTGTGACCCCGTTCAGGGATGATCCGGCCGTGTTGTCGTCTTGTACCTTTCTAATAACATACTCGAGGACAAGATTAAAAAGGCATGGTGAGAGGCCATCCCCTTGTTTTAGTCCGTCCCGGATTTCAAATGGTTCTGAGAGGTGGGTTTCTATTCTAACTCGCCCTTTGTTTTCGTTCATGCAGATTTGAATGACGGCGGCATATTTTTTCGGGATCCCCAGCTCAACCATAATATGGTAGAGTCTTTGCCTTGCGACTGAGTCGTAGGCGTTTTTGAAGTCCACGAACAGTTGGTGAACCGTCTCTCCGTATTCGTTAAGTGTACGGTAAAAGTAACGGTTGTTATTAACGGACTAATAAAGTGTTATATTAATTAAAAATTAATCCAGCGAACCCTAAGCTCGCTACAATTGGTGTCAGAAGTGGGATTAATTATTGGTGAAGTAAATAAGTCTGTGAAAGTGTGTTGTGCCTATGTCAGATCGGCATTTGGAGGATCTTCGCGTTCCTGAGTTGAAGAAGGAACTTGAGGACCAGAATCTGGATAGCAGAGGACAGAAGCAAATTCTTCGACAGCGTCTGCAAACAGCAATGGAGGAAAAGGGTATTGATGTCGACACATATGTTTTTACGATTGGGCCAGACTGTCCGGATGGAGAAGAAACAGCGAGTCAAGATGGTGCCAATGTAACGGAGAAGAGTTCGCCACAGTTGGACGTTTCGGAGATGCTCAGGATGATGATGAAAAAATTAGACGCGCAAGCTACAGATATAAATACAACATTTATCGCGCAAAATTCAAAATTCGACGTGCAAGCTACAGATATTAACTCAAAATTGGAGGCGCAAGCTGCAGATGTTAATGCAAAGTTGGAAGCCCAAACGCAGTGGATGAAATGTAATCTTCAACACTTTAAGGAAGAAATTCGAAACGACGTAGAAAATGTAGATCTAAAAAACGAAGCTGAATTTAAGAAAGTCACCGATGAAATAACGCGAATCGAAAAGAGACTTGAGTGTGTTGAGAGAAATAAGACATCGCCTAGCAATCAACATGACTACAAAGATACAAGGATGCAACCGCCAACCTTCGATGGAACGGGACCCTTCTCCGTATTTATACGTCAGTTTGACGCCGCGGCCAATTATAATAAGTGGTCGGATGAGCCAAAGGCAACATCACTAATCTTGTTACTCCGCGGGGTGGCTGCAGAATTGCTACAATCCATACCAGCAGAGCAGCAAACAGATTTCCAAACGGTAAGAGACGGCCTTGAAGCTAGGTATGGAGACAATCACATGCAGCAGGTCTACCGCATGCAACTGCGGAGCAGAACGCAGAAACTTGGAGAAAATCTTCAACAGTTACAGGCAGACATTGAGCGATTGGCAAACTTGTTTTATCCAAATATGACTAAGGAATTTCTGAACGAGGTAGCAATGGATGCATTTATAAGCGCACTCCAAGATCGGGACTTGCAACAGGCCGTTCGTTTGGCGGGAAAGAAGACGACTAATGAAATACTGGCGTTCGCATTGGCATATGTATCTGCTAAACTGGCTACCAGGAGTACATATAGAGTCCGAGAAATGTCCGTCCAGGAATGTTCCTGCCAAAGAATCGGGCATGTACAACGGAGAACCCCGAGACCTGTTATGAAGTGCTGGACATGCGGCGGAGTCGGCCACATCTCTGTTGACTGTAGGAAACGTCGACGAATGAATGAAACATCAATTGAGAATTGTTATTCATGCGCTAATCACAAGAGAAGCCTTCAGTGCGATTCAGACACCACCACGACCGAATGTAAATCCTGGCATCAACAGATAATTGCTCGTAAGACCAGCCGAGAAAAGGTCATTGAGGAGAACAATCGCTTATCAACTGACCTAGCAGAGAGGCAAGCTGAAATTTTGACCCTAAAGCGTCGCCTTCAGGATTCGGAAGTAGAAATTGATCGTTTAAAACAAGAGGCGTAGGACCTTCGAAATGTACAAGTAGAAGTACTAGATGGGTGGACGAATGATGCTATACGCGCAGCTCAACTTCAGGATGAAGATATGTCGCCAACCCTCGAACACAAGGAGAAGAATGAGCGGCCAACTTGGAACAATATTTCCGACAAGAGTGGAACATTTAAGGCATATTGGGCACAATGGAATTCCTTGCTGGTGGAAGATGGAATTCTAAAGCGTAAATGGGAAGCCGCAGACGGAAAATTCCATCGAATAACAAAAAACGGCGTTGGCGCCGAATAAAAAATAAACGTCAACGGCGAAAATGATAAAATATTCGATATTCGCCGTAAAACTTCAGTCGCAAACAGTCTGTAAGAGAGGACAAAAGTTAAATAAAGACGAGAAAAATCCGGCCCGAGTGGAAGGAGAAAGTTTCCGATCTCATAACAAATCTGTGATATAAGCCAAGGGCGTAAGAAGGGAAACAGATCAACACCACAACAAGAACAATAAGCTGAACAGGGGAGCACAGAGCTCAACGCCCCCTGCAACCTGCCAGCAGCAGAGACAACAGCAGCTACAGCGACCGCTCCACGGTCAACCAAGAAGTCCATTCCACACTTACCTAATAAATAACAATATATAAAAGTATATTACTCATATCACCAATATATTAATATAAATTTCAAATTGTGTAAAAATATATACAACACTGCGAGAGTGAAACTTTTAAACAGCATTAGCACGGAAATTGGATGCCGTGCACTTCTGGACTACGGATCTCAAATCAATGTCATCAGTGATAGGGCCGTTAAAAGGCTTGGTTTAACATCAGCATCTAGTAACATCCTTATTTAGGGGATCGGAAAGGTCAAAAGAAGACACAACGGAGAGTGAACGTAATACCTAGTTCTACAAGGAATGCCTTTTCAACCAGTTTAAAGGCCTTCGTAGTAAACTACATTGTGGTACCAGAACCGAGTAAGAAATTGGATATCTCCTCCTGGATTATACCACACAATATTCAATGAGCAGATCCTACGTTCTACGATCCTGGGCATATTGATGTTCTCATGGGGAGTGAGCTATTCTTCCGTTTAGTTCGGTTTCAAATCGAAACACGACACCGTTCATACCGCGACGAAACTTGTTTCAGACATACAGAGGAACAAGGCAAAGTGACATTGCACAGGGGCCTGTTTGGTTGACTTTAAAAAGGCCTTCGACACCGTATGGTTAGATGGGCTTGTATATAAGTTATCAAGTCTAGGTGTGCCCGAATATTTGTTATACATTATCAACGATACGATTATGTGTAAACAATTTGTGGTGAAATGTGGAAACATAACATCCAACAAGACTTTTCACATCAAAAGTGGTTGGCAAAATTGTAAAAGAGGAAAACCTCTTATATACTGATTACACTGTAAACAAAATTATACAAATCATTGTGCACCGAATGGCATAAACAAAAAACTAGATATTGTATAATTTAGGGTGATTGCAAAGAGCCAGTAAGTTAACATTAAAAAGGACATGCATTTAGACCTACGTAAAGAAATATGTATAATTTGATGTTGAACAAAAAAAAAAAAGGATGCGGACATATTTTTGATGTATATAGTTATTGAATGCCTGAAAATTGAAACCGCGCGTTAAAATCATTTGGCAAGACATTTTGCGTTCGTAAGGTTCTACTGAACAATTGTTCCCTGTTCCTCTGTCTGCCTACAGTTGATCTTATATGGAATCGTGCGGAGATATGCCCCTCGACTTCCCTGAAAAATATCTACGGGAAATAGGACTGCAATTTATTTGAAGATTGATAGTTATGAAATAGAATATAGGTATGTTTTAAAGCCAGCTTCGTATTAAGTCACAGGCAAATTAGGTTGATTCTTTTTTTGCCGGGTCGGGTATTTTTGTGACTCCACTATCGTTTATAAAAAATTGTTACCAATATTTTAAAGCAGGGTTTTTAATTTTTGTTCAAAGAACTGAGTGAACTAATCACAAAGATTTTTAGCTTGGTCCACAAAACGTGTCATATTCTTTTGATTCTATAAAGTTGCTATAGAATTAGTTGCCCTTGTAGGGTAATTATTAAAAAAAAATATCTAATAAAATGCAGTAATGATTTCGGTATAGGATTTTGTTTCTATAATTATTTTATGCCCTCTCTTCATAGGCTGAGTTTGAGATATTATTATAATTGAATTTATAAACATTAGTGACGTGTGAAAAATGACAATAACAAAAAAATTAAATGTGCTTTTCTAAATTAAAAATGGTCCATTTGAAGGTAACTGTTTAATGCCATGCCGTTAAAAATTCTCCTAAATGCATAAACTATATGAATATATATTTAATTTTTTGTATACATTCACCCTCATATGTTAAGATTCATTTAATGATTCCTGGAGATTAAAGAATAGCCATTCTCCACATGAGTAGATGTGTTGTTATGTTGTGATTGAATTATATTTTAGCATCGAATAAACGAGATTTGTGGTCCATTTATCATATCGATGTGTACTGTAAACCTTTGAAGGAATCACGAATTGGTGTTAACGGTTAAGGAAGAAAAGAAGGTATATAAAAACAAAAGCAAAACTGTTTCAAACGAACTTTTTTATAAAAACTAAATAAAACTGTAATATCTCTACTGGTATATATATTTCTATACACTTCTGAAAACAATAAATCACTCACTATTAGTATATATTCTTAGAAAACTTATTTGCTTACTTTTTTTATGAAATAACAATGGATGATTTTTATGTAATAAAATTTATCATCATACATAGATGTAAATTCGTTTTTTTTTTCTTTGTCGTTTTATTTTCTTTTTTCTTCATTTTTTTTTTTTTGTAGTTAAAATATATTAAACGACTTTGTAACATTTCAAAAATGTATGAGAGCTGTGAGTCTGTTATAAATACAAAAGCATTTCCTATAAACTACTTTTTATGAAAGCTAAATTAAAATGAAACAGTAGTACTTAAATAGTAGAGTAGTTCTTAAGATCTAATGTATGTGTTCGCCTAAGTAGGGGCAGTCTTTCTGTTAAGCATTTTTTTGTTTTTAAATCGCTATTTTACTACTAACAAGCTGCCGGCTGCGTTATCCTAAATAAGAAAAAATGAGGGAGAACCGTATAGTAAACGTAATCTATATTCTACAAATTATTAAAAGAAAAGGCATTTTGTAGATATATAAAATAAAATCAAAATATAAGTGATAGATAATAAAACATGAATACTTACGACGAACTTGTAGGAGCATCCTCAAAGAGTATTTCCGACCTACTGGTTATTAGGTACACTATGCAGAAAGATAAAGTCATTACGATGATACCAACGGAAAGGGAGAGAGTTTCGTGGACTCTGGACGGCCTCAGGAATATTCTTGCACTGAACTGGGACCATGTTGATTCGGTCCAAGTTGAGTATTGACCAGATTTCCAGTCGTAGTCTAAATGGTAAAATTAAATACAGTTAACATATGTGTTAATTTTTAGTAGGTTCTAATTTAATTTTCGTGAGCATAAAATGAGCTAAATATATTTTAGTTAATATTTAATTTTTTAATGAAATATTTGTTTTTGGTTCTCTGATCAATTTTTTAATATTTGTGGTTAAAACATTTCGGTAGCAATTCTCGTTCTCGACGACGGCGGTTATTTTCTTTTTAGTAAAGTAAATCAACCCACCAACGATATGCAACGTCCGCTTCTGTATTGTCGCGGATTTGATTAGGCAATCCCTCCTGGGTATCTTAAGTAAACACAAGACGTCCATTCTGATGCATACATCTTCAAATAATTAAAAGCAAAAAGTGGCCAGACAGAAACTTCAACATGTTGTTGTAACTTGTGGTTGAGGTTTTGCAAAAAAAAAAAATTATATATATATATATATATATATATATATATATATATATATATATATATATATATATATATATATATATATGTATATTGTGACGCATATGACAATCAGTACTAGAATATTCTAGAGAGTCCGAAACAGAGTATTAGAATATTCTATAAAGTAATGGAAAACTGGAGACCGTGAACAGTAGAACATTCAAGACGATGGAACGGACGGAAACGAAACGCCGAATCAGAATAAGGAAACGGTATAAATACGTCGCACACAGATCATGGAGATGAGTAATAAGTGAAAGTGAAGCAAAGCGATAAGTAAGAAGTAAAAGACGCGATAAGTAAAGAAATCGTTAAGTGTACGATATAAGTAACGATTGTTATTAACGGACTAATAAAGTGTTATATTAATTCAAAATCGATTTAACGGCTCTTATTCATTCAAAATAATTAATCCAGCGAACCCTAAGCTCGCTACAATATATATATATATATATATATATATATATATATATATATATATATATATATATATATATATATATATATATATATATATATATATATATATATATATATATATATATATATATATATATATATATATATATATATATATATATATATATATATATATATATATATATATATATATATATATATATATATATATATATATATATATATATATATATATATATATATATATATATATATATATATATATATATATATATATATATATATATATATATATATATATATATATATATATATATATATATATATATATATATATATATATATATATATATATATATATATATATATATATATATATATATATATATATATATATATATATATATATATATATATATATATATATATATATATATATATATATATATATATATATATATATATATATATATATATATATATATATATATATATATATATATATATATATATATATATATATATATATATATATATATATATATATATATATATATATATATATATATATATATATATATATATATATATATATATATATATATATATAGGGTTTTCCAATAGGGACTTGGCAACTTTTTTTCGGTAGCAAATTTTTATAATTTGAAATATTTACAATTTTATAATTTGTTCGTTCGTGTACTGAACCATAATGAAAATGTTGAGTTTACTAAATAAATTGATAGTAACAGTTCGATGATTAGTGCAAGGGTGTGTTCACAAATTAATTCAAAGTTGTCAAGTCCCTATCGGAAAACCCATTATATATATATACATTTTCATCATGGTAAGTACACGAACGAACGTCTGCAAATTATAAAAATTTGCTACCGAAATTTGGAACCGGTGACCGCAACTTTAAGAGCTTAACTCCAATTTTCGGTCGTAATTCTCGCCCTAGTAGACAGGCAATAACAAGTTTGTGTGATATGTCCGTGCCAGTGAGACAACGGGTTGGTCGACGTGTCGAAAATATCGCTGCCATTCAGGCGTCCGTAGCCATCGATCCAAATCAATCAATTCCACGGCGTTCTCAAGAATTGGGCATCGCCCAGACCACTGTGGCGATTCTAACAGATACACACACAATTCACAAGCAAAAATAGTGAAGAACACCGATCGAAAAATCGAATAAGAAAAATACATCAGAACCGTATACCAAGCGATAACAAAAATAATTCACATCAGTAGAGTATAGTCGAGTTTGGAAAGCAGTACTTCAAAACACGGTCAGTAGTCTGATGCTTCACTGCTTCGCTTTTCAACCGTTTCATCGTGTGTTCAATTCATCTTCTTCACTATCCTTGCTTAACGTTACAAAATTGGTGACTACGACATCTGTACACACACACAGCATACACTTCCCATAGTAAAGCAGAACTTCACACACGGTCACGACTTCCGCATAGAGCACAGCCTCCGATGTTTTCTCGTTTATCTCGTTCGTCCGTCGTCCGCATACGAATCTGATCGTAACGAAGATACTGCGGCGGGAGTGGTGTGGGGACTCTAACAGATACACACAATTCACAAGCAAAATAGTGAAGAACACGAACGAAAAATCGAATAAGAAAAATACATCAGAACCGCATACCAAGCGATAAAACAAAAATAATACACATCAGTGGAGTATAGTCGAGTTTGGAAATCAAATTCAAAACACGGTCAGTAGCCTGATGTGTAACGCTTAGGTAAAAATTTTTTCGTGATTCGAGCTGTCATAGCGTCAGTTCGAATCACACGATCTTCTTCACTATTATTTCAAACGCTATAATTGGTGACTACGACGTGATCTGTACACACAGCATACACTTCCCATAGTAAAGCAGAACTTCACACACGGTCACGACTTCCGCATAGAGCACAGCCTCCGACGTTTTCTCGTTTCTCTCGTTCGTCCGTCGTCCGCATACGAATCTGAACGTAACGAAGTTACTGCGGCGGGAGTGGTGTGGCGATTCTAACAGATACACACACAAATCACAAGCAAAAATAGTGAAGAACACCGATCGAAAAATCGAATAAGAAAAATACATCAGAACCGTATACCAAGCGATAACAAAAATAATTCACATCAGTGGAGTATAGTCGAGTTTGCAAATCAAATTCTAAACACGGTCAGTAGCCTGATGTGTAACGCTTAGGAAAAATTTTGTTCGTGATTCGAGCTGTCATAGCATCACGATCTTCTTCACTATTATTTCAAAACGCTATACCACTTTATGGCGAAGTTTGCGTTTACACCCATGCAAGATCAAGCTGACTCAAGAATTGAAGCCGGTGGACCATTTGAAGCGACGTACGTTCTCCGATTGGGCTCTGGAAAAGAAGCGCCAAGATGATGAATTTCATCGCAAAATCATCTTCAGTGACGAAGCTCATTTTTGGCTCAATTGGTTCGTCAATAAGCAAAACATGCGTTATTGATCGGGTGCAAATCCACATGTATTTCATGAATCACCACTTCATCCACAAAAAATTACTGTTTTGTGCGGTTTGCATGCCGGCGGCGTCATTGGGCCATATTTTTTCGTCGACGAATTGGAAGATTTGGACTTTGGCAGCAGGTGATTTCAACAGGAGGGTGCCACAAGCCACACAGCACACGACACAATCGATTTATTGAAGAGTAAGTTTGATGGACGTGTTATCTCAATAAATGGGCCAGTCGGTTGGCCGCCTCGTTCGTGCGATTTAACGCCTCTAGACTATTTTCTTTGGGGCTACGTCAAGTCATTGGTCTAAGTCAACAAGCCGACGACGTTGGAAGAGCTCAGAGCCAACATTGAACGCGAAGTAGCGGCCGTTTCGGCCGAGATGTGTGGCCGAGTCATCGAAAATTGGGTCCAACGAATCGACCGCTGCAAACGTGCCCGCGGTGGCCATATGAACGAAGTCGAATTCCATTCATACTTGTTTTGATTGTACTTCAAGCCGATAATAAAGTTTTTGAAATATCTCGTTTGCGTTTTATTTAAAAAAAAAAGTTGTCAAGTCCCTATTGGAAAATCCGATATATATAGTATATCATCATCATCGGCACTACAACCGGGATCCGGTCTTGGCCTTATTTAGCAAGTCTCTCCACTGGTATCCGGTCCATATCCGAGACCTGTTAAATTGTCCATAATAATTCGTTTTTCCGGGCAAGGTTATTAGCCTTGCGCCAAATATATGTATATTTGCAAAGCTTCAACTACACACACACCCATACACACAAACACAACTCACTCCGACAGGAGTAATAGAATACATGCTAAGTTACAAACAAACACGGTCTGTATCAAATGATATTCTATATGGCATGACCCAACAGTTGCCACGCGACGAGAGGAGTAACGGGTAAATCCGTCCCGCCTCGCGTTGGAATATCTAAAAGAAAGTTCTTTGGGGATCAACGGGAATATGTGCCTGATGGGAGATGGTTTTCGCCATGTGAAAAAGTATAACTCAGGCCTTATTTTTTATCTCAGGCTTAGTTGTAACGCATAGTTCTCGCAACAGTTGTCAACAAAAAAAAAAAAAAAAAAAAAAAAACTGCAGGCGGTCTGAAATGATAATAAACAGATTTTTGTTTTACACAGTGAATTTTGTTAAGGTTTTAAATATGCCGCGTGGGAAACAACTAACGGACATTGAAATACAAAGAATAGTCAATTTACGAGGGTGAATAAAATATAAACGGTAATTTTTTTTTGCTTAGCAACAAGTTGAAAACTTGGCTGTTTGGTTTATGAAGAGTAGAGCAGCCGGCTTGTCTAGTGGCCGCGCTCGACTTTGTAGTCAGTACAGCCATGACCGAGCAAGACTTACATACCTCTGCTGCGCAGCAGATTATTATAAAATTTTTAACAAATGAAGGCGTTAAAGCCTCGCAAATTGTTTCTCGATTGAAAGCACAGTTTGGTGATGATACAATGTGCCAGACTCGTGTGTATACGTGGGCCAGAGAATTTAAAAGTGGGCGAGATCGTATCAAAAACGAAAGTCATGATCGACGCCCAAGGACAAGTCGTACAGATGACAACATCCATGCCGTTCGAGAGCATATTGAAAGAGATAGCCGCTTAACTATTGGAGAAATCTCATCAGAAGTGGTGTTATATAATTAATATCGGTTAATTATAAAAAGGCCAGCACTAGCGAAAAATGGGAGATACCAAGGAAAGCCAGGCGCTACTTCAAATTTCTTCACCTCCAACATATAAAATCACACTGTGATGCAGGTAGAACGTGCTTAAGACCGTATAAAACTAATCTTTCCTCAGGAGAACATCTATCATTGACGACACAGGCAAATAAAGGAAGACAACGCGTTGCGATCGAACAGCAAACCAGACGACATACAAAAGGAGTTGAGAAGGGAGGTAGTCACTTCCGTTCGCGCTGCTAGCAGCGATAAGGTGTACTTAAAGCTTGAGCTTACAGCTTCCTACAGGCTAAATATAAGTGCAGCAGAATACATAGTATCAACATTTCCCCGGAACTACACACACAACACAATCGTATCGATAGGAAATCGACTCGAACCCAACTGGACCAGGAGCATTGAATGACGCAGCGATGTTAGCCGATAAGTAGAAGTAAGGACAATTTTTGTAGTTAGTTCTAAATCGACCATCGTGAAACGAAGTCGTTTTTTTTTTAATTGAAAATAATCGTCAGTAAAAGTTAATTTATATGAAAGTTCTGCCCTCAAATTAAACTATAAATGGTATCAGTCGATCTTCACGGACCGAAAGGATCAGCCCGATTCTTAGCTCTCCTGGACGAGGGATGCACTAATGGATTCAACAATCGCCACAAAAATCAGCAGAAGGCAGATAAGAAGTGCTCATCTTGGAGAAGGTGGATAATACATGAGGAAGAGTAACTTATTGATATTTCGAGTGAAGCTTAAAGGAGTCAGAGGGCGGAATAAGAAGTCGATTGAAGTAAGAACTAATGCTGTCTACGCGTGAAATCGGTAATTACTTGCTTGCCAACATTTTGTTAATAAAAGTTCGTAGTACTGTGAGAGATGTGTGGCCAGAGTACTGTGTAACAGTGTTGCATTGTCACATATAAAACAAACTCTGATACAAACACTAGAATATATTATATGTAGGCATTTATTACAATGCGCAATGCTAATAACCTTGACCGGAAAAACAAATTATTATGGAAAATTTAACAAGCCTCGGGACTTGCTAAATAAGGCCAAGACGCGGTCCCGGTTGTAGTGCCGATGATGATTTATTACATAAATTAACGTTAAAGTTTATTTTCTACAATTAAATTGAAAGGAGATGCAACATTTCCAACATAGTTTCCAACTGAAAAATCGTCTAGAGTTATTCAACTAATTGATAAATCGATTAAGCAACCAATCAATCAATACATCAGTCAGTCATTAAAATAATTAACCAATCAGACAGTTAATCAATCAATGGTTCAATCTATCAGCCAACCAGGCAACTAATGAATTGTTCAATCAATGAATTGGATAGTCAATCTATCAATATTCAATCAACCAATCAATCTATAGATCAATCAATTAAATTGATCAGACTGACTACTTCACATTCGTATAATTCGGCTGAAGAACGTTTGTCTGCGCTTCAGCGTCCGCCTAAAATTAACTTTCAACATGAGCTATTGCGATAGCTACCACGAGAATATATTAGGAAAGACATAATGTACTTACCAAGCTTAACTGAGTAAGGACTGGGACAGTATCTATAGGAAGATTAGGGCGGCTCCTTGCGTTGCTGATTTAGATGCGCCTGGCCCATTACAGGAACCGAATTCTAGTTTAAGGCGAATGTACTCCTTTTAACATCTACCTAGATGAAGCGAATTATGTCTGTATCCTTTAAAAAATGTCAAGCATTTGGCCAGAATTTTCGCAACTACCAACGGTTCATTTAGGAGTCGAATTAATTCGAGTGCTAGGAAATGATAGGCTTCGCGGATGGTAGTGTATTTTATTGATATCAGAGCTTCGTAGAGCTTTCTCTAAAGATTCGAGACAACACTGTGCTCGAGAGGAATTGCCTACATCATCATCATCGGCATTACAACTGGGATCCGGTCTTGGTCTCATTTAACAAATCTCTCCACCGGTCCCGATCTCGAGCCGATGTCATCCAGTTTGGCACTCCCAGGATCCGGGCGTCCTGGTCTGCGCCATCCCTCCATCGCAGACAAGGTCTGCCGCGCTGTCTCCTTCCATACATCCTGCCACAAAGGACTTTCCGGACAGGCTCATCTTCGCTCATTCGAGCTAGGTGTCCCGCCCACCGGAGTCTACCGAGCTTGATTTTTCTTACAACATTAGCTTCAAGGTAGATTGTGTACAACTCAATGGTTGTAGCGTCTCCGGAATCGTCCTCCCCCACATACGGGACCAACAATTCTCCATAAGACCTTCCTCTCGAAGCTAGCGTCCTTGACAAGAGATATATTGGAAGATATGGGCTAGGAAACCCTGGAACACCCTCCTTATAGTCTAGACTTGTCTCCCTGTCACTATTTTTTGTTCGCACCCTTGAAGGAATCACTTGTAGCAAAAAAAAAGGATTAATCCCTTATTCTTTGTCTCTATCGCATCTTACCCGCAAAGCTTCACAGTCTCAAGTATTGAGACAATTGTATTCTTTGAATACAGAAACAGGTAACAACAAATTAACAGCATGTTAAAAAGTCTGGAACGACTCTACATAACACGCAGAGCGCGGATCGGGTCCATGCCCAGCTCCAACTCCACGGGGTTGTAGAGCTGCATTATGTGATACAACTGCTTCGTGCAAAGCAAGAACCTCTTGAGTCGATCCTTCCCTCCCTCGCATGCGTTTCTCATGTTCTCTCTTCTCATCAGTCAAGAAAAACTTGCATCCATTGACGAGCTGTGGCACTGAGAACTTGGACTCCTTGAGATTTTTTGTGCATGGTATGAGCGCACGTCCTCGAAAACTTCGCTGATCAGTTCTAACTTGATACCAAATAGGCAGAGTTCTCACCGGGTGTCGGTCTGTAGCGAAGTATAAGTTCCCCTCGTTTACGAACACCGCCCTCTTTCTCAGCAACTGCGAGAAGAGCTAGAAAATTGTGACGATTCTGTGCTCGTGCTGCGAGACCTCAGTAGTGTCGGTCCGACTCTAGCGTCCGTGATACGAACCGGTCTTCGTTATGCTCGGCAGTACATCCCTGCAGTCAGATCATAAAACGTTCTATGCCCTTCAGATGGTTGCTGAATACCAAAAGCTGAAATAGACCTTCACCCACAACGCACAAATAAACAGAGAGAATTATTTCTTAACCCACACGAATGTAGAATACTCTACCTGTTCATGTGAAGATTTAAGATCAATACATATCGATGCCTCATTTCCTTATCCGCTACCTATTCTTCCGCCAGTTTTGAAATGTGAGACAGTTTGGTGATGGGACGGTAGTTACTAATATCGTGTTTAGTTCCGTTTGTATGTATGGGGGTGACAAAAGAGGATATACAAATATACGGTGGGCCATCATCATCATCATCATCGGCACTACAACCGGGAACCGGTCTTGGCCTTATTTACCAAGTCTTGTTAAATTTTCCATAATGATTTGTTTTTTCCGGGCAAGGTCATTAGTCTTGCGCCAGAGGCTCCCCGACGGAGAATCGAACCCCGGTCTCCCGCGTGCCAGTCGGGTATACTAACCACTATACTATCGAGGAGCGAACAAAATAACATTTGTAGTTTTATTTCTATTCATGTTTCAAATGTGCAAACATTCAAGACCCACCTATTACTTGGGAAAACACCCTGTGTATGAGATAGATTGAAAATCTTTTAGAGCGACAGAGAAAGAGAGGAGAAACATCTTTTTAAAAGGCTGGCAGGGAGTCCAACAAGGCAAGGGATGAAATCGTCTTTTAGTAAGTTTATTTTTTCTACAAAAACTAAGGGCAACTGAGGAATTGTAGGGGTTCGTAAACACAAGCTCAAGTTGTCTCCCCGTATAATTTGGGACATTACTTATTTGACGGAGGCATGTGTCGGTGAGACCACCTATAAAGAGATATTCCTTGGTATTAGTGGGGTTTGAGATGTAAATGAATTGATCGTCTGACCATGTCCATTGGGGATTGGGGGGGTTAAAATCGCCAAGAACAACGATATCGTATAGGGAAGTACATAACTCGGTTAGATGATCAACCGCTGCTATTGCGAGTTCGTATGACACGATAGGTTGTGAAGGAGGTATATAGAAACAAATGACGTATAAAGACTTTGGGCAATGGTCGATTTTTATTGTGACATAGTCAATACTGGGAGAAGAAAAGGTGGCAATACGAGATGAAGCGAGTCTGTTTTGAATGGCAAAGAGGCACACCACGGCAAGGGTAATCGGGAAATAGTCAATGACCATCGTCATTACGAAAAACGTTGAAGGAGAAAGGAAATAGTTCTTGACATTAATACTGGGGATATGGTTCGACTCGGTCAGAGCGTATCTATCGAAAGGGAGGGTATGTGGAGACCTCCAACATTCTGATAGTAGATGGTTAGGGGGAGAGTATTGCGTGTCTTAGGGGGTGTGGGGAGGGGGTTGATTAGGGTCAAAAAGGTTTGTCATTGTTGATAGAAATCAATTTCTTGTGCATATATTGGCGAAAAGCCGAGAGATTTTTTTAAACTTTTTTTGAGAGCATATAGATTATTGGTGGATTTTAATAAATACGTTGCGAGGGCTAGTAAAGTCGGAGGGTAGACCTCCCTGTTGAATGGAAATCATGACGCTGGTTTTTGTTTTACCTCCATAGCAGACAGAATCAGATTTGTCACAGGGAAACCTATTCGTCCCCCGAAAATGGGTGACGTGGCAACGAACATGTGAAAATCAGGCAAACAGAAAAACGTCGAATACTTTATACTCATTCTAATATATCCTCCTAGCCCTGCTTTCACAGCACATCAACTAAGACAAAGGAAGATATTACAAAATTGTTTGTACTTACCATTAATTAGAAACGCCGGACTCATGGCCACAGTATAATTGTGGGTAGTTAGGCGACACTCGCCTTTGCCGTCATAACCCGCATACCAATGCAACGGAAGAACGGAGCAGTTTTCTCTACTGACTTCTGGAGCTTTCTGTGAGATTATATAGCCTAACAGTCTATATGATAATCCGGAAGCTTCTTGCAAAGCGCCTTGTACACTGATATATCTGTATCGTGAAGGTAAGTACGATCTAGTTATTTAGTATATAACAATTATAACAAATACTGACCTTAACGGTGGTATGGGCAACCTGATTTGACTATTAGGATGTGCGGCTGCCTTAAATAATGGACAGTCAGCCGATTGCAAAAAGCAAAATAAGAATTCATCTACTAAAATTGGATTGGCTAACTTTCGTCCATCATACACCACTCCAGACAATACTTCATACAAGCTTAAGGCTATAGCTGAAGACACATTTCGAATCTTCATCTGTATCGAGTCTACATTGAAATGATCGCCAGCCAATTCGGTTTCCATTAGTACACTGAAATCCATTGATGTGTTCCCATAAATATACCCAATGTTGTAGCCATCATCGTAAATGGAATGATAATATCTGTTCGCTGGTTTTGAATTTAATATCACTGCTGGGAAGGAGAGGTTCATACGCAAAAAAGATTGTGCCGATGTTGGGGGTAAATTTTCACTAATCTTCGTATTGAATTTCACCTTCAATTCGTATTCCGTAGAATAATTCCGAGCTTTTCCAAACAGCTCTGTGGCTAGTTGTATATTTCGCAGTGAGTAAAAATTAATTTCATTCATTTCGTCCAAAACGCCAATGTCAATCATTAGCTCCATGTTTTCGAAGCCAATGAGATTTGTTTGGGTGCTCTTGGTGGGGAACGCCATATTCTCGATATCATACACAAACCTTTGAGACCCAATGTAATCATAGGACTCTCCGTTGAAAACAACAAACAAGACGTTGTATTTATCGTTTTTTCTCTGTGGAAGAAGCCGCGACAGCATATGTGCAACATTTACCAGAGTTGCATAGGAAATGAGTGATCCCATTGCTCCCAGACCAACTCCGTCAAACATAGACGTTGTATCCAACCGAGTTGTTACCATGATAAATTTCTCTGTTGGATCGATCTCTCTCTTCTTGAGTGTGTTGTTCCTTGGAAATAAGGTGGCATAAATATTCCTTCCTTCAAGTGGATCGCAATATCTAGTGTGACTAAGGTTGTTTACCAGTAGCGTCCTTCGCATGCAAATTTCCGAATTAACAGCGGCTGACATAAATGTATTTACTTGTATACTGCATAACGATCGCATGGAATGTGTATTATAATCGAAATTATTGAATTTTTCAAAACAGTCCAGAATTTTCTTCTTCTCATCTGGATCGGCCACATAATAAATGGGAAATGGAAAATCTTCATGAAGTAAACCAGTTCCATACGGATTCCAAACACTTTCTGGTTGATTTGGATCACAAAAGCCACTATTTATATTGCTATATTGGTTGGGACATTTTAGTTCGTGACTAAAATGTGTCATGTTTTCGGTGCGATTGACTACTATCACCACTGAAATATTTTTTCCACCTTCGTTTTTTAATCGAAGAATATTAGAACGGGTGAACAATAGCGGTGGGACGACTGGCGCGTATGGTGGCGACGGTGGATTATTCAAAAGAAAGTCAAAGTCTTCTATTGATTTTACAACGTGTATAACGCCCACGGAACCTGAAGATTCAGCTAAAATAAAAAAAGTTTTTTTTTAAAACTATATGCTAACGATATTTGCTGAACAACTTACACGAACACCCAGTCTGATGTGTTCCATTTAAACGCCGAAAGCAGCTTGCCCCACTAATAGGTTCATACATTTTACCTCGAGTCCTTTCGGCGATTACCGGAAAAAATACTGAAAGAAGTATTATATTAAGAAAATGTGTAATATTGAAGGTAATTTAATAAATTTCATAATATAGTAAGTCATCACTTTTTAATTGAACTGTGCGGGCAGAGACTTATGGGAAACCGCTTCATAAAAAGAGTTTTATCTAATTCGGATGGTCGATTTTTATTAACCAACTATTCGTTCATTCAGCTCATCATATTTTACTGCCTTCTTAAACGGTTCTGTAATCCTCCTACTTGTATTACCACCATGACTACTCATACGCCTTTAGAACAAAAGGACACTTACAGTCCATGCCCTTCGTGCAAGAAATACGTTACAACTCATGCATTGATTCTTACGTTGAAAGTGTTCTTAACTTTAACTTCGCAAACTCAAAATGAAAGTGCTATGAGGGCACTGTATAGGCCACATAATAAATACCGTTTAATAAAGCACTTCAACCAACCATGACAGCGTGGGAAGTGGTGTGTCACTCCCGACCTCCCATTAAGGTATACCTTGAGCTGTAGTTACCGCGGATCCAAGTACGGGTAACGATTACGATTTTTTGTATCCAAAATAATTCAGTCCATTGCAATTAACTGCTACACTCCAAAATCGTTCATTAATAAACACTATGAATTCCGATTGTATGTACTGCAAACTAAGATTTCCCAGTTCTTTTTTCCAATTTTTTATAGTTAATGTGTATATTCTAAATGCCTCCGGTATTACATAGGGATAAGAACAGCGACGTAGATGTGTCATAGTGTTAAATAATTAACGCACAAGGAAGTTGGGCGGTTGCCCTTTCTCTACGTTGCACCTCTTATTCCATATGCCGACTCTGACACTATACCCTGAATTGGTGCCAAAACAGAAAGAAGGTAATTTATTTATGCAATGTAAATCACTTGGCCGCATTCACTGACGTAAACGATATCGCTTTGTAGTCCAATATCCAGTGTACATACATATTTTGATAATAGTTACTAACACTTTGTTACATTGTTAAGTGAAAAGCATTAGTACTTACCACAAAGGAATAAATGAAGGTAAAATATCCATGACTGTATTCGAAAATAATACATTTTCTGTAAGGTGAAGATGATTTCCCACGAATAACACTTCTATAAAGTACAAAAAAAAACTGCAATTTAGAAAGTGACAATCCTCCTTGCTTGTCAATTTTACTTCTGACGTTGGGTTTGACACATGTCTGACGTCCATTAATTATTGTTTGGATCCCACGAACAGTGAAGGTATTTAAAATAGTATGCGATTCCTTTTTTTTTTTTTAGTTTAGTGAGGGCAGAACCCTCATATATTTAGCTTAGTACAAGCGATAAAACTTAACAACTATCTTACATAAGAATATAAACTATGGTTAAAAAGAAAAAAAAGAGGTGGAGGGGGGTATGTTTGGCGAGTTGGTTATTGGGTTATCCATCCATTATTACTCATTCATTTATTTCGCTTAGTACAGGATTGAAGAGTGTAGATTGGGAGTGGGCGCGGTCAGGGGGGGTAAGAGAGGAGATGAAGTTTGAGAGCAGTAGAAGTAAAGTTGAAATCGAAGGAAGTAGGGTAAAAGTTTGCCCGCCGCAGGATTCGCAAAATGGGTTCATTAGAGCCGTAAGAAGTGTGGTGGGTGGGCTGATAGAAGAGATGAGGGTTTCGCAGCTTACGGGGGTTAGTGTGAAGTGCAATGATGGAGAGCAAGCTTGGGCAGTTGATTGTGCCTGAAAGGAGACGGTGGACGAAAAGGATATCGGCATGAGTTCTGCACTCCTCAAGTGTGTTGAAGTTGATCTGATGGAGCCGGCTAGTGTATTGGGGGAGACTCCGAGGATTCACCCAGTTCAGTCCGCGGAGGGCAAAGCGCAGAAACCGACGTTGCACGCTTTTGATTCTGCGTACATGGGACGAGTAGTGTGGAGACCAGACCTGACTGGCGTATTCAAGAAGGGGGCGGACGAAGGCTATGTAGAGAGAACTGGAAACGTAAGGATTAGATAATTCTTTAGACCAGCGTTTCACAAACCCAAGGGCAGAGTTGGCCTTAAGAATAATATTGTAGCGAGCTTAGGGTTCGCTGGATTAATTATTTTTAATAAATAAGAGCCGTTAAATCGATTTTTAAATCAATATAACACTTTATTTGTCCGTTAATAACAACCGTTACTTTTACCGTACACATGACGATATCTTGACTTATCGCTTACTTATCGCGTCTTTGACCCTGCTTACTTCGCACTTATCGCTTGCTTCACTTTCTACTTCTTACTCATAACTTGTCTCCATGATCTGTGTGCGACGTATTTATACCGTTCCCTCATTCTGATTCGGCGTTTCGTTTCCATCCGCTCCATTGCCTTGGATGTTCTACTGTTCCTAGTCTCCAGTTTTCCAGTACTTCCTACAATATTCTAGTACTTTGTTTCGGACTTTCTCGAATATTCTAGTACTGATTGTCATATGCGTCACAATATCATCGATATGCGGGATGAAGCTAAGGTCCCTGTCAAATAAGATCCCGAGGTCGCGTATCGAGGGTACAGATGATATCTGCTGGTTTAGCAGGAAGTAGGAACGGGGGGGGGGGGGGGGGGACGTTTGCCAACGTTGACATTTGACAACGTTGAGTTCAAGGCAGTTATTACGGCACCAAGTTGAGAAGCTGTCGAGGTCCATTTGGAAGAGTGAGGAGTCGAGAGGAGAGATGATCGTTTTGTAGAGTTTGGCGTCATCTGCACAGAGGGAGATGGAAGAGTATTTAATAATGGAGTCAACATCATTGATAGTAAGGATAAATAGAAGGGGATCTAGATGGCTGCCTTGCGGAACACCCTTACGTGGGAAGAAAAGGATTGGACAGAGAGGATCTGAATTTGACACGGTAGGGTCGATCTCTCAGATAGAAGGATAACTACTTGATCAATAGGGGTTCGAAACCCAGGGAGGACAGCTTAAAAAGGATGAGATTATGGGAGATTTTGTCAAAGGCCTTACTGAAATCGGTGGTGATTACATCGACTTCGTTGCCATTCTCTAAGGCACGGAGAGTATGGGATGAGAACTCGATCAGATTGGTTGTGGTCGACCTACCCGAAAGGAAACCACACTGGTTGGGTGAGATGATGGATTTACAACGCAAAGATAACGTGTTGTAAAGAATCCCTTCGCACAGTTTAGGGATATGAGACAGTTTGGCGATGGGAAGGTAGTTGCTTATATCGTTTTACGTCCCTTTTTATGTATAGGGGTGGCATAGGAGGATTTCTAAATACTAGAGATCTTCCCCTGTGAAAGGGATAGATTTAATATCTTTGATATCGGGAGGGAAAGAGAAGAGAAACATTTCTTTAAAAATATAGCCGGGCTGAACTCGTCTTTGAGTAAGTTTAATTTCTCCTCAACTACGCGATGCTGAATAATTTGAGAGGTGAAGGGGCCGAGGGAGAATTCGGGCAAGCCTTTGAAGTGAGACGGATTGGGTTCGAAGGAAATGTCTGTGAAGGATTTGTTGAAAAATGAAGCGAATATATTGGCAATAGTTAGGGGGTCGGTTGAAGTAGTCGGGCCATAACAAAGGGAGTTAGGATAGGCGTCTGATTTACGTTTATAATTTATAAAGTGGAAAAAAGATTTGAGGTCACTGATCAAATTAGATTGTGTTTTTGTGAGGTAGTTGAAGTGGAGGGAGTTGTAGAGCTCGGAAAATGTATAAAAGGAACCGAGATAGTTGGAGTAGTTTTGGAAGGAACGCGTTTTGAGGAAAATGACCCACAAGTTATTTCTCTTGTTCCTAAGAGCGCGTAGTGTGCGGCTGTACCATGGCGGAGATGAAACCGATGACCTGTGACGAGAATAGGGGACATATAAGGCGACGGCATAGTATATCTCCTTATAGAGAGTGGCAGTAGCTTCTTCTACCCCGAAATGATCAAAGCGAAATGCTGTTATGCTAAGATGCTCATTTAGAAGGCGGAATTTAGCCTTGTGGAAGTTGTAGGAAAAGGTGTCAAGAGGTAGAGAAGGCTGGGTTTTACGATCAAGATATATGGATAAGAGCAGCGGGGGGTGGTAATTATCAATGGTGGAGAGGGCGTGTGGACTAGGGACAACTGAGGACGTGTGTGGGTCCGCTGTGAACACGATGTCCAGTTGTCTCCCCATATGATTTGGGACATCGCTTACTTGATGGAGGCATGAGTCGGTGAGACCGTTTATAAAAATACGTTCCTTGGAGCTAGTGGGGTTTGAGACGTAGAAGGTTTGTTCGTCAGCCAATGTCCATTGGAGAAGGGGGAGGCTAAAATCGCGACGATATCGTCTAGGAAGGTGCTTAACTCGGTTAGGTTATCTACCATTTCTATTGCGAGTTCGTATGAAATGATGGATCGTAAAGGAGGTATATAGAAGCAAATAATGAATAGAGATTTAGGGCGCTTGTCAATTTTTATTGTGACGTAGTTATAGCGTTTGAAATAATAGTGAAGAAGAACGTGTGATTCGAACTGATGCTATGACAGTTTGAATCACCAAAAATTGTACCTAAGCGTTACCCATCAGGCTACGGGCCGATTTTAGAATTTGATTTTTAAACTATATTCCACTGATGTGAATTGTTATGTTATCGCTAAAGTATACGGCTCTGATGTATTTTCTTATTCGATTTTTCGTTCGGCGCTCTTCACTATTTTGCTTGTCAATTGTGTGTGTATCTGTTAGAGTCGCCACATAGTCAAGATCCGGAGATAGAGAGATGGCAATTAGAGACGAAGCGAGTCTGTTATGAGTGGCAAGCAGCACTCCACGGCATGGTGAATTGGGACCTTCTCGATGGGCGTTATCATTGCGAAAAACATTGAAGGAGGGGGGGGGGGGGGCTGGACTCAAGGTCGGTCCGTAACAGTTCAAGACTATTAATACTAGGGATAAGGTTGGTCTCAGTCAGAGCGTATATGTCGAAGGGGAGGGAATGTGCCTTTTCCAGAGTCGAATGTGTGTTGGAGCGGAGACCTCTAACATTCTGATAGTAGACGGTTAGCGGGAGCGTATTGGGGGTATTGAGATGGTAGGGGGGCCAGAGGGCGACTGATTAGGGTCAAAAGTGCTTGTCATTATTGGGATAGATCATTTTGTTGTCGACATATTGGCGAAATGGCGAGAGATCTTTTAGCACCTTATTAGGGAGCATATCGAGATTTTTATGGAACTTAACGAACAGGCTGCGAAGGCTAGGTAACTCGGTGGGTAGCCCTTCCTGTTGGATGGAGGCCGTTACGCAGGTTTTCGTTTTACCTTCGTAACAGACAGAGTCAGATTTGTCGTGGAGGTATGAAAGATAGAGGCGGACATTCTCGTAGGTCGTTTTGTTCCCAAATTTAGACAAGACATACCGGTTGTCAGAAGAATTAATGGTTTGCTGAGTGAGTTTGACAGATGGGGGTATAAGTGGGTTGGGAGCGAGAACAGTGTGCCGAAAGGAGTGGTGCGAGGGGCGGTACCTAAGGGTATCGGAAGGTTGTTGTATAGTATTTTTTAGAGAATACGTATCAATTTATTGTAATGTAATGTTCTAAATAAAATTAATAGCATTTTTTTAAATACGTCTCTCAGAAAAAGTATACTTATAGCGCTAAACTATTGGAATTATTGTGTCACGCAGTTGTAGTGTCCCGCAAATAAGGGCATCGGAAGGGTATTGCATAGTTTTTTCCGTTTTGTAACAAAATGCATTTTTGTACACGCCGTTGAGAGGCGAATCGTAAATTGGAAAAAACGTCCACATTGGCTTGTGGGGCGGAAATAAAATAAAGTCTTTTCTTTAGAATAATATCACCTTTCTAATAGGATAATTCCTACAATATCTCTAAAAGAAGCAAAAGCTTACCAGGCCCCGATGTGATGATGTATCCATTAGCCACGTTTTTTTTTTAGAACTTCATTTATTAGGCTTCATCCAAGCTTTAGTTAATATAATATAGTACCTTACCGACTAACTTAGAAACTAAAGTAGTAATTAAAAAGTATAAAATATATATTGTAGCGAGCTCAGTTTTCGCTGCATTAATTATTTTAATAAATAAGAGCCGTTGAATCGACTTTCTTTGTAAAAACTTTATTAGTCTGTTAATAACAACCGTTACTTGATATTTCGCTAATAATTCGACGACTCTACTTTCACTTCCGAGACTTATCGTTTAATCCATGGAGATAAGTCATGATGGTACCTTCTGTTATAGAGACTTCCGGAGGTAAACTAGTCTGCCATTCGGATCTTCGGGGGTGACTGTGTCAGGGGGAACATCATCCAGTTATCATGATAAATAATGGAACTTTAAGAGGTTCGTCATCGCATAACCGGGCTCGCTCTCGAGACTCTGCCCACGTTCGACTGGTAGCGGCATTTTGTAACATCAGGGGCATCGGTTTCACCAATACGAATGTAAACGCCGTCCACCAATATTTGCAAACAACGATACCTGATATCCTTGCCCTAACTGAGACCCAGGTCGATTCGTCAACTGATTCGACATATCTTCGTTGCTCAGGATACGACTTACATTCGAGATTCCGTTTTAAGGGCGGAGACTGCGTCTTAGCGCGGTCCAATCTGGCTTGCCAAAGGATGGAGGCGTTGGAACCCAATAATATAGACATCATATGGTTGAGGGTCGTGCTAAGGAATTCTGCTAAATTTCTTTGTTCTCTTTACCGCTCCTCGAATGACGATCGACCGGCGACATTTTTTGAACATCATTCACATACCGTCGACTGGATACATATCAACCACCCAGCTTCTAAAATTGTTGTCCTTTGCGATTGTAATGTGCACAATTCTGGCTTCACCGGCTGGTTGTTACATTCTAACAGAACCGACGAGGCTGGGAGGCTGGCGGAGATGTTTGCTGTAAGCCGCAACTTGACTCAACTCGTGGTGGAGCCAACGCGAGTGCCGAGGCGATTATGCAAACACCCTGGATCTGTTTTTGACATCCGAACCGAGTATTTATACCGTAGAGGTTACTGCGCCATTGGGAAACTCAGATCATTGCTTGGTATCTGTCGCGCAAGCACTTGCATATCAAGCGAATAACCGGCCTAGGCAGCTTCGCCATGTATGGAAGTATGGGGCTGCTAACTGGGACGATTTGCGAGATTTCTTCGCATCCTTTCCGTGGTCCGAGGCGGTTTCAGAGATATTATATATATATATATATATATATATATATATATATATATATATATATATATTTTTTTTTTTTTTTTTTTTATTTTTTTATTTTTTTTTATTAGACTTCTCTCGGGAGAGGCGAACCTGTAGCGCCGAGTGGGCGCCCCGAGATGCTATCAAATAACTGTTGCAGTTCTTTTTGAACAGTTGCAGGTTGTAACGCTCCGGGAATACTCGCGTGGGAAGGGAGTTCCACAACTTCGCCGCTCTGTAACGCAACGAGTTCTGATGCATTCTAACGACATTCCATCAAACGAAGTTCGTCTGATAAACCGTGGTTTGACAAAAAATTCGAGCAGGTTACAGTGGCAAAAAATAGAGCTCTTAAGCAGTGGCGCTCCTGTCCCACCGATGTTAACAGAACGAATTTTGTTAGAATCAGAAACACGTGCAACAAGGTGAGTGATACCACAAAGAAAGCCCTGGTTCGCGCTCCTTTTGGTCAATGGCAAGAGCTGTCAGCGGTAACTTCGCATCCTCCTCTTTCCCTCCGTTGGTGACAGCCAGCGGGACGTTAGTCACGAATTCAAAGGATAAAGCTAATGTGTTCGCGAATTTATTTACCGCGAATTCAAACCTCGATCCCGGAATTTTGGAGCCACCTGTGATCTCGCCGGTACAGTCCTCCATGCGGGATGTGAGATTTCGTCCGCGCACTATTCAACGCATTCTACGTGAACTGGATTATAGGAAGGCAACCGGCCAGGACGGAATACCAGCAATAGTCCTTAAGAACTGTGCTTCAGAACTATCGCCGGTTCTTGGCAGACTCTTCTGCTTATCTTATGTTCGGAGGACCTTTCCTGCCTGCTGGAAAATCGCCCGAGTTCAACCAATCCCAAAGACGGGAAAAATGTGTCTCTCACAAAATTACCGTCCGATACCATTACTGTCTATTTTATCTAAGGTAATGGAAAAAGTCATCAATACAGAGTTAGTTAAATATTTAGAGTGCAATGCACTTCTGAATGATCGTCAATACGGATTCCGTGGCGTTTATCGTTTAACCGATATATGGACATCTGCGATTGAACGGCATGGTGAGTCAAGGGCGGTCGCATTAGATATCTCCAAGGCTTTTGTTCGCGTCTGGCACTGCTGAGCAAACTTCGTTCATATGGACTTTCCCAACAGCTTTGCGACTGGACGAGGAGCTTCCTCGAGAATCGATCGATCCGGGCTGTTGTGGATGGCGAGTGTTCGGATCTGTATCCTGTTAATTCGGGGGTGTCCCAAGGTTCTATTTTGGTTCCACCCTTGTTCTTGCTTCACATAAATGATTTGTTGGAGACAACGGATAACAAAGTGTTCAGTTTTGCGGATGATAGTACGCTTGTTTCCTCCTTTTCGAGTGTTCGGCCGATTGGTGCATCTGCGTCGCATCGGCCGAGATGTAGACAGATTGACTCTCTGAATCACGATCTAGATAGGGTCCTGCAGTGGGGAAGGGCCAATCTCATCGACTTCAATGCAGCGAAGACACGATATACAACATTCACAAAGAAAAGTGGATCATCGGTTCCACAGCTGATGGTGAATGGTCATGCCCTCGAATCTGGGGAAAGCTTGAAATTGCTCGGCGTCACGGTCTGTGGGAATGTATCGTGGCATAAACACGAGTCGAGCATCGCCAGGTCAGCCTCAGGAAAACTGAGCTATCTTTTTAGAGCCAAGAAATATTTTACTCCGGCCCAACTTCTTCTCCTATATAAATCCCAAATTAGACCCGCGCTCGAATATTGCTCTCATGTTTGGAGCTCCGCTCCTAAACATACCCTCGACCTACTTGAGAGAATACAGAGGCGAGCGATTCGGCTTATATGCGCTCCACAAGACAATCCGACGGATCGCACCCGTCTGTGGTTCATCTCCCGACGGTGCGAACATCTCTGCATCAGAACTCGATCCGTCCCAGAGCGGGGAAGCTGTGGAACTCCCTTCCCACGTGAGTGGTCCCGGAGCGTTACAACCTGCAACTGTTCAAAAAGAACTGCAACCGATATTTGATGGCATCTCGGGGCGCCCACTCGGCGCTACAGGTTCGCCTCTCCCGAGAGAAGTCTAATAAAAAAAACTAAAAAAAAGCCTATCGCTTCTTTACTCCGCTTCTTTTCTTATCGCTTCCTTACCGCTTACTCACTTGCTTGATCTGCGTGCGTTGTATTTATATCGTTTTTCCTCATTCTGCTTCGGCGTTTCGTTTTCGTTCGTTCCATAGCCTCGAGTACTTTCTGGAATATTCTAGTACTTTGTTTTGGAGACCTGCCAAATATCACAGCTGATTGTCATATGCGTCACGCTACACCCCACATAGATTAGTTTGTTCCGAACTATGTTCACTGGTCTTCTAGGTTAACAAAAAGGCGCCAGTCGGTCACGATGTTCCACTTTCATCTTGGCGTTCAGTCTTCGCTGAATTCTATAGACAACGTCGTTAATTCTTGTGAGAATCTTATACGGTCCTTCCCAATGTTACTGCAACTTCGGAGTCCTTCCTTTTTGCCGATGAGGGTTATAAGGCCACACGTTATCGCCTGCATTAAATCCGGATGCGTTGGCTCGAACGTCGTACCTTGTTTTCATCCTATCACTTGATACCTTGATTTGCTTTTGAACCAAATGATGAATCTCATCGAGGCGATTTCTCCATTCGGCTACGTAGTCTTCAGTCTTATTTATGGCGTCTGGAGGTATTCCGGATAACAGATCGGCTGGTAATCGTATCTCTCGTCCAAACACAATTCTTGCTGGAGAATGGCCTGTCGTGTCGTGATTAGCCGATCTATAACTCATGAGGAAGGTTTCTACATATTTGTCCCAATCTCGTTGGTGATCACCAACGACCTTCGATAAATGCTCTTTCATTATTCGGTTGAACCTGTCGACCATTCCGTCTGACTGCGGATGTAAGGGTGTGGTCCTGGTTTTCCTTACGCCCAGTGCCGCACAGATGCCTTGAAATATCTGTGATTCAAAGTTTCGGCCTTGATCGGAATGAAGCTCACAGTGATCTCCATATCTGCTGACCCAATTATTGATAAGCTGCTCAATGACAATTGTTGGTTCTTGGTTTGGAATCGGAAAGACTTCCACCCACTTGCTGAAGTAATCCATGATGACCAACATGTATTTGTTGTTGTCGTTTGTTTTTGGGAATGCTCCTGAGATATCAATCGCAATTCGCTCGAAAGGGGCGCCCACGTTGTACTGCTTCATAGCGCGATAAGATTTTCCGTCCGCGACTTCCCATTTACGCTTTAGAATTCCATCTTCCACCACCAAGGAGTTCCATTGTGCCCAATATGCCTTAAATGTCCCACTCTTGTCGGAAATAGTGTTTCAAGTTGGCCGCTCGTTCTTTTCTTCGAGTTCCAAGATTAGCGACATATCTTCATCCTGAAGTTGAGCTGCGCGTATTGTATCACTCGTCCACCCATCTAGTATTTCTACTTGTACATTTCGAAGGTCGTACGTCTCTTGTTTTTCTTCCGCTCTATGACAATGTTTACAATCTGGCTTACATGGTCTTCTTGATAGAGCATCAGCGTTATTATGATCCGTCTTTAGAGGTACTTATGGCAATTCTTAAAGCCTTCTACGGCAGTTCCTTTCTTGTTGCGTATTAATTTCTCTCTGGCTTAGATAGAACTCAACTATAATATACGACAACTCTTTCTTTACCATCGATTTCCTGTGATAACACTGCTCCGAATCCTGTGTTATGTTGTATTCCAGAATACTACCCTTTATTAAATTTAACACTGAATCTCCTTACACATCCTTAAAAACTTCCCTGAACATATAATACATTCTCACTTAATACATTCCATTCATAAACATTCACAATATTCTATATTATTTAATAACATGCACATTTAATAACCTGCACCTTTTTATTCATTCAAAACATAGTAACTTTGATTTTCGTCCAAATTTTATTCAAGTTAAAAGTCACAGAGACTTTGTTAAAATTTGTTTTGTTCATGTTATAATTTCCAGTAAATTAGAACACAATGTTCTATAAGTAGAGAAAAAATTCAATACTAAAATTAGTTGAGGAAGAGAGTTGAGTCAGATCAGTTAGTTGGTTTTTAGTTAAAAGAAGAAGTTTCGGTTTACAGTTAAATTGAAATTTTGAATTCTGAAAAGTAGTTGAGTTTAAGTTTTGAAGTTTGTGGAGAAGAAGATACAAAATTTAAATAATATCGAAGATACAAAAATTAAATAATAACTAAGAGACTGAAGAGTTTTTTTTTCTTTGATAATTGATTTCCGCACAAACATATTTTCAATCGGAGCGAATATTGAAAGAATACTAAATAAAGGGAAAAATAAATGGTCCCCGCTCTTCCCTCAACCGAGGAAGCACGGCGCCGGACGACAACAGTTACTTCCATCAGCATCCAATATAAATGGGCGATCCGATCTTGGAAATGCCAATGTCGGAGTCTTACATAACTCGGCCTTGAATGTATTGAATGCTGCCTCACACTTTTCTGTTCAATTGAATTTCTTGTCTTTACCTGTTAGTTCTTGTAGGGTTTTAGCCACATTTACGAAACCTTTAACAAACCGTCGGTAATATGTGGCTAATCCCATAAAGCTTCTTAACTGTTGCTTATCTTCTGGAGTAGGCCACTCTCGGGCAGCTGCTATTTTATCAGGGTCCGTTTGAACTCCTGCAGATGAAACGATGTATCCCAGGAATTTTACTCCCCTTTGGAAGAGTTCACATTTCTTCGAATTGAGCTTTAAGTTGGCCTGTCTTAGTCGTTCGAAGACAGAGCGCAGATTATTAATGTGTTCTGGTAAATTCCTTCCAACAATGATGATATCGTCCAAGTACACAAGACACGTCTTCCACCTAAGTCCCCGTAGAACACTTTCCATTAATCGTACAAACGTTGCTGGAGCATTACACAATCCAAAAGGCATCACGTTGAATTGATAAAGTCCGTTTCCGGTACTAAACGCTGTCTTCTCCTTGTCCTCCTCATTCATTTCCACTTGCCAGTAACCGCTTTTTAAGTCCAATGTTGAAAACCACTGAGCTCCAGAAAGGGTATCTAGTGTGTCGTTGATTCGAGGAAGTGGGTAACTGTGTGGGTAACGACGTTTAACCGGCGGTAGTCGACACAAAATCTAGTTGTCCCATCCTTTTTCTTGACGAGCACTACCGGCGAAGCCCATGGGCTCGATGATTTCTCGATGACTCCTTGCTCTTCCATCTCTCGAATCATGTTGCCTACTTCTGATTGTTTGGCCAACGGCAGTCGACGAGGTGGCTGCCTTATAGGTCTTGACCCACCCGTATCAATGCGATATTTAACTATGCCGGTGCGTCCGAATTTATCATTTCCTGTCACAAAAATATCAGAAAAATCGTTCAGGAGTGATTTAACGCATGCCTTTTCTCTGTCTGTCAATCCGATTTTCTGGGACATCAACTTATTGACCATAGAGGATGTACCAGAGGGCTGTTGAATTGAATGGTCGTATCCCCTTGTCTGAATTGAGCTTATCATTGACACTGGTGCACATTCGGCGATTACCTCTCCTTTTCTTATTGCGATCAGCTCCTTGGACGCATTTGGTACGATGTGCTTCTTGGTATCGATAAGGGCTTTCCCAACAAGGATGTTCCCCTTACGCTGATTTTGTACAGCTTCGGTGATGTAAAATCGATTGTCACCGGGATCTCTCTCGAGACTAGTCCAAATTACCGAGTCTGAACATGCTGGGATCTCGTCCTCCTCACGCACATAACATTTCAGTCTTCGCAATTGTTCGTCCTGCAGTGTAATAGCAACCTCTAAATTACCGATTTGCAGTTTTCTTTGCCCGATATTTAGACTGTAGAACATTCTCCCGTGGGAGTCCTCAAAGTGTATCTCCTATTTTTATTAAGGACTATTTTGCCCACGACATCCGGCCGAATTATGGATCTCGTTGCTCCAGTGTCGATTGTCACTGTTGTTATCCTTGCATTAGAGATCGTAGTTATAACCAAACTTTCGTTATCCCGTTGGAGTTGTGATACAGTTACGATGCTGGGGCTGCACATTCTACCAGGCGACTTTAGCCCTATAAAGTCTGCCCTTATAGGTTTCCCGAGCTATTGACCTCCGCTTGGTCCGTTGATAGTCTCCTCTTATGATTGGAGTATGAACAACAATTCTCAATTGATGTTTCATTCATTCGTCGACGTTTCCTACAGTCAACAGAGATGTGGCCGACTTCGCCACATGTCCAACACTTAATATCAGGTCTCGGGGTTCTCCGTTGTACCGTTGTGCCCGATTCTTTGGCAAGAACATTCCTGGACGGACGTTTCTCGGACTCTATATGTACACCTGGTAGCCAGTTTAGCAGATTCATATGCCAATGCGAACGCCATATGTCAGTGACACCTTTGGTCATGCACTAAGACGCCCTCGAAGAGCTCGACGGAGTGAGAGTAAGTCTTAGGGCCAGAATGCCGGACGTAGAAGAGAAATGGACACGCCTTAAGAATACTGTCATTAGTACTGCCAACTCCATCTTAGGCAGTAGTCGTAGAGATCGGAACGACTGGTTTGATGATGAGTGCAAACTAGCGACTCAACGTAAGAATGCTGCTTACTGGCCAATGCAGCAGTCTCATAGGACGCGGGTGCGCGAGGAGAAATACAAAGAGTGTAGAAGATCTGAAAATAGGTTTCATAGGCAAAAAGAAAGAGCCTGGGAAAAAAACCTTGTCTGTGAAATAGAGAAAAGTAGAGAGCGATGTCCGCACCAGGCGCGAAAGTTCGACCAAATAATCCGCAGTATGACGTGGCACACACCGCGCTGCACTTACTGCAAGGATAAAGAGGGTAATCTGATCACCGATCCTGAAGGCATTCTGGAGCGATGGGAAGTGCACTTCAATGAATTGGTAAATGGTCAGCTCACAGAAGAATTGGAGGTTCCACCAATGCAAGATCAAGACCAAATGGTGCTGTCAGCAAGCATTGAGGAAACATTAAAAGCCATAAGACAGCTCAAATCAAATAAAGCCCTCGGGGCTGATGGCATACCAGCTGAGCTGATCAAACAAGGAGGGACACCGTTACATCATGCAATTCATAAGATCGTGGTGCACGTATGGGAGCAAGAGAAGATGCCGGAAGATTGGCGTCATAAGAAAGGAGATATCACACTGTGCAGTAACTATAGGGGTATAACATTGCTGAGTACCGCCTATAAGATACTCTCCACTATCCTACAAGATCGGATAGCGCCATACGCTAAAGCCATCATTGGTCAATACCATTGTGGCTTCATCCCAGGCAAATCAGCGATTGATCAGATATTCACCCTTAGGCAGGTGATGGAAAAATGTCTGGAATTTAAGATTCCATTATATCATCTATTTATAGACTTTAAGGCCGCCTACGACAGCATAGCCAGAGTAGAACTATATAATGCCATGAGAGAATTCGGCATTCCAAACAAATTCATACGACTTTGTAGGTAGGTTGTAGGTTGACCATGACCAACGTAACTAGTCAAGTAAAAATAGCAGGATTGCTGTCCAAACCAATAAACATCTTTAATGGACTCCGACAAGGGGACGATCTGGCCTGCCTCCTCTTCAACCTGACGTTGGAGAAAGCAATCCGTGACTCTGGCGTCACAACAAGAGGGACTATTATCACCGAGTCCAGCCAGATACTTGCCTACGCAGATGACACCGACATCATCGGTAGATCTGATTCGGCTGTGCAGGATTCCTTCACCCAGATCGAGCAGGCGGCAAAAAAACTGGGACTGCACATTAATGAGGGGAAAACTAAGTACTTGGTGGCAACTTCTGCGAAGAGAAGACCTAACGTTGGTCAAACTATCAGGGTAGTGGAGCACGAATTTGAAGTAGTGCAATCCTTTAACTACCTTGAGTCAATAGCATGGAATAACCATATGGAAGAAGAAATACGCGAACGGCTGATCAAATCCAACAAAGCCTACTGTGGTCTATCAACCCTCTTTAAATCCCGAAATGTATCCAGAACATCCAAGCGACTACTGTACAAGACCTTACTAGTACTCATGTATGGATCCGAGACCTGAGTGCTCAATAAAAGGCACTCTGAACTCTTAGCCACGTTCGAGAAGAAGGTCTTAAGGAAAATTGTTGGTCTCGTATATGAAGGAGGACGATTCCGGAGACGCTACAACCATGAGTTGTACGCGATCTACCTTGAAGCTAATGTTATAAGCAGAATCAAGCTCGGTAGACTCCGGTGTGCGGGACACCTAGCTCAAATGAGCGACGAGGAGCCTGCCCGGAAAAACCTTTGTGGCAAGATGTATGGAAGGAGTCAGGGCGGCAGACTTTGTCTGCGATAGAGGTGTTACACCTCGCTTTACACCCCCTCTCAAACAATTAAGATTCCATCATCTTATGATCCATCATCCTATGATTTCATCTTTATAAAGAATCATCAAAGTATTGTGCATATAATGCAATACTCTCCCTTCCAGCAATTGAAATTCGCATATGACAAATCCTCAAACAATTGAAATTCGCATTCATTCGGAAGCAAAGCCTTCCCCACGGGCAATTAATTCATATCGCATACGTTGCGATAATTGCCCATCCATGCCAAAGCCAAACACTTGACCCACTTCCCAAGGCCACTGCATTCTGCTTCGTATTACGAAGATCCTACACGGTCTCAGTTTACGAGTACACATGTTTAAAAGTGTGATACACGATATACGAGCACAAGCGGCATTATCAAAGGCCACCGACTACGGAGTAGTTGAACGTCAGTGAAATGCTGAGCTCGGCGAAAGTAGCGAACACAGCAGTGAGTCACAATTAATCGTATGATACGATTTGTACGTAGAGCAATGTATTGTAATTGGTTCGGTCATTGCCACTACGAGTCGAATAAGCGTTCAATCAATGCCGTTGCATTTTTTGCAAGGAAAATTAAACGATTATCGAAAATTGCAAATTGCCGGTGACAGGCAAATAACCTCCAAATAGGCTACACGCACTGGGTGAGAAAAGTGCCCCGTCCGCATTAACTCCCCAATTAAAATGGTATTTAAAAGGTAGTGCAAGTGAGTTTTCTTTGCAGTGTAAAGTAATAATCCAAGCAAAAGACTGCGGCCTAGCATAAGAACAGCGAGTCTTCTTGCTATGGAATAAAAGTAAATCACTATTGTTTTGACTAGTGAATTAAGTAATGTAGTTGTAAATACTAGAATTAAAAAGTGTTGGTTTTAAACAATAAAATTTAAGCGCAAGTAAAAGAAAAGGTTCTGTTTTAATTGCTTCAAAACAACCCAAACCAGAAGGAATCCCGCTGACCTAAGACGCAAGAAGACAATCAACGAAGTCACAACAAAGGAAGAAAAGTCCCCCATTGAGTAAAAATCCAAACCAGAAGGAAGCCCGCTGACCAAAGACGCAAGTAAGCAACCCTTAATTCTCATGAATAAATATTAAAATTAAATGTTGTATGACCAATAACAAATTATACAACATCTTGGCGCCCACCGTGGGGCCTATAATAAAATACTAACAACAACAATAATACGACATTCTGGCCATTAGCTGCCCGATAACTAAATAATAAATGTTAATATCTGGGATTACGCTCAGGTGTTACATTTTAATAATCATAAAATATTAAATGTTAACATTAGGGGTTACACTTTAATGTTACATTTTGGCGCCCAAGCAGGGACATAATAAAAGAAAATATTGTGACGCATTGGGCTCCTCGATAGTATAGTGGTTAGTATACCCGCCTGTCACCCAGGAGACCGGGGTTCGATTCCCCGTCGGGGAGCCCCTGGCGCAAGACTAATGACCTTACCCAGACAAAATAAATCATTATGGAAAATTTAACAAGCCTCAGGACTTGCTAAATAAGGCCAAGACCGGTTCCCGGTTGTAGTGCCGATGATGATGATGATTGTGACGCATATGACAATCAGTACTAGAATATTCGAGAAAGTCCGAAACAAAGTACTAGAATATTGTAGGAAGTACTGGAAAACTGGAGACTAGGAACAGTAGAACATTCAAGGCACTGGAACGGACGGAAACGAAACGCCGAATCAGAATGAGGAAACGGTATAAATACGTCGCACACAGATCATGGAGACGAGTTTGGTTTACTCTCCCGTCCACAGGGCGGGGAATATCGGAGGTGTAAATATTGAATAATGATGGGGCCTAGAATGGAGCCCTGTGGTACTCCTGCAGCGGCGTGAAAAGTTCGGGAAAGCTTTCTATTCATTCTAACTTGGAAGGTTCTGTTTCGAACGAACTGGTAGATGGTGCTACATAGCGTTCTACTGAGGCCAGTATTCAGTAGTGCTATGCGGATGACGTCCTGGTGTACACGTCAACCAAAGGCCCTAACCTCGCAACAAATCGACTCAACCGTCACTTGGACGAACTGTATCAGTCTTACAGTCGATGGAAAATCCGACTTAATCCATCCAAAGCAGTAGCCATAATTCTGAGTAGTAAACACTCCCAACCTACTTCTCGATATTCACAGAATATTCGAATAAAAATGGGAGATACTACGATTAGACCACAGGACAAGATGAAATATCTCGGGGTCACTTATACCCCAAAAATGAATTTCATCAAACATGTGACCCACATTCTCCAAAGGGTCGGTCTAAGCAACTGCACAACATCTTGAAGTGGGGCAACAAAGTTGACACCAAAGTTAAGCTTCTCTGCTATAAGCAGCTAATCCGATCTGGAATATCGTACGCCTTTCCCATATGGTCCTGCATATCTTCGGCTCAAATGGAAAGACTTCGGGTTTTCGAAAGGAAACTCCTCAGAAGATGCACCAATCATTCTAGAAGGCCTGACGGTCGTCATTACCCCAACTCTTACCTATATGAAGGTGCCTCGATTGTCCCTATCGACGAGTACTTGCTAGAACTAGCATATAAGTACCTCGAAAGCATTCAGAACAGCGAGAACCCACTTGTACGGCAATCTTGCGTTCTTGACCCTTCTCTCTCTTGATCTCTTCGGATCAAACCCCCACAATTTCTTCTTCAGTACAAAACTGAAGAAAGCACCCTTCCCAACAACATTCCCCTCTATAATAAAGGATTCCTGGACCCATCCCACAGGGGTCTACTATTAACAAACCAAACACACGAACGCACAGTACAAGACGGCACAAACACAAACATACACACCGACCAAAGCGCAGATTATCAGACGCCAAAGACGTGATCTGCGTTTACTACCGCACCCAAGACCCACCGGTCTTGTATGATTTCTTTCCCACCATCCCTCTATAAAAGTAGTTAGAGAACACCTGGACTAACACTGTCCACACTATCCTTGGATTCCTCCCCCCCCCCCCCCCTTTTTTTTCTTTTCTTTACAGATGCCGCGAGACCGAGCCCAACATCCTCACGGATGTGGGTGATTCTGGTTATCGCAAGATGACCAGAAGTCAGAGACAAGATGAAGGACACATATGTCCTGTCTCGCTAAATTCGGCCTTCTCGCCACAATTTTTTTTTTCATGGAGACGAGTTATGAGTAAGAAGTAAAAAGTGAAGCAAGCGATAAGTGCGGTAGTAAGTAGTAAGCAGTAAGCAGTGAAGCAGTCAAAGACGCGATAAGTACGGAAGCGATAAGTCAAGAAATCGTTATGTGTACGGTAAAAGTAACGGTTGTTATTAACGGACTAATAAAGAGTTAGATTAATTCAAAACCAATTTAACGGCTCTTATTTGTTTTAAATAATTAATCCAGCGAACCCTAAGCTCGCTACAATATAATAATTAAAACCAACATAATAACTAAATATTAAATGTTAACATTAGGGGTTACACTTTAATGTTACAGAGAGATGGTGTAGACCAAGGCGCCCAGAGCCTGTGAGTGCCAAACTGGATGACATCGGCTCGAAATCGGGAACGGTGGAGAGACTTGTTAAATAAGGCCAAGACCGGATCACGGTTGTATTGCCGATGATGATGATGAATATGATTTTCATTCCGCTCTCATATAGAGTTCATATAGTTTCGTAGATTATTACAAATAATAAATATAATAAGACACAATAAGTAGCTAAAGTCAAAATTAAAGGAGTAAATCAGAAACAGAAGGAAAAATAAAAACATTTAACAATAACATTAAAGGAACGGAGCTGGGGAAGCGTTCATGGGACGTTCTACGGATAGCTTTTAAAATGTGCTGCATCAGTGACATATCTGTAGGGAGAGCACATGCAACAAGCAGTATATAAATCAGCTGATATATTTGACATATCCTCAAGTCGACTTTTTTTTTTGTTTCTTCTAAAAAATCTCGCATAATATTTTGTGTTTGAAGGTGAAGGTTGTCATGAAGCGACATGGGAAATCCTTAAAAGCCATATGATACTTAAGTGATATAATTTTAAGCACTCATCCCGTAAATTATCAAATTTCAACAGAATTTAATTTAATCTATTAAAAATATTTCGCAGTAAAATTTCTTGTAAAATGTTTCGTCGACTTTTTTCCATTTTCATCGATCATGAGTTGGTTGTATCACCCGATTTAATTGTTAATAAACCAAAGTTATCGCAAACATTTAACGCACCGGCACTGGAAAGTTTGTCCTGGCTGTTTTCTTATTCACCATGTTTTCCTGTATACGGAGACCAGGTAGAAATTATCACTGAACCAAGTAAATTTTACGAGACCTTGGTTCGAAAGAGCGCCGAAGCTAAAAAGAGAATTGTTCTAGCCAGTTTGTATCTTGGAACAGGACATTTGGAAACGGCCTTTGTGGAGACAATTAAAAATAACTTACAACAGAACAATGCACTCAAAGTTAGTATTTTACTGGATTTCACCAGAGGAACGCGAGGAGATGTGAATTCGAAAACGATGCTTATGCCCTTGCTGACAGAATTCAACAATAACGTATCCTTGTCAATGTATCATACGCCAGATCTGCGTGGAATGAAGAAGAAATTCATCCCTTCACGATGGAATGAGTTGGTCGGATTGCAGCACATGAAAGTGTACCTCTTCGATGATTCGGTGTTACTAAGTGGCGCCAACTTGTCCAATGATTATTTTACGAATCGGCAAGATCGGTATATATTGATTAATGATCAAAATTTGGCTGATTTTTACGCCAAATTTATAGCCAAGGTGCAGGAATTTAGTTTGTCTGTGCGACAGGACGCTGAGGTGGAACTACACAAGAATTGGTTTTTTCTGCCGTATGAGGGAGATAAAGAAGCTTTTATAAAGACAGCGAAGCAGAGGATACGGACCTTTTTCCAAGACACTTTCAATGAACAAAAGACAACTGTGGATCGAAGAACAGGTAATTGAATGTTGGCATTGAACTTAGTATTTTTGAGTAGATGTTCTGTGATCAATGAATTCATTTCTAGTGCCTTCAAATGTGTTTTATTCTACATAATTCCTTTGTATCTGGTATTTCATATCATTTTGATGCAAGCGTATGTCACTAGTAGTAGATGTGGCTGCAATTTTTCTCCATGTTTGTGTTCGAGGGGGAGTTTTGCTTCTTCAATTTTGGAGATCGATATTAATCGTCTCGTTTGTGTGTCTCTTAGTTAACTGTTTGTTGCGCCATAACCATGACCTAAAACTAATAAGGATAATCTGAATTTTGTATTAATTTTAATGGAACCACTTGTTTTTACCTTAAACCGATAAACTGGACTGAAACTTGTACAAAACCAAAAGAAACCGATTTGGGTTTACAGTACAGGGTCATTATTCACTGCCCAGCGGTAACTCGGGTTTGTGCATATTCGAGTAGGAGAGAATGTGAGCGCGGGGGTTTAACCCTATTTTACCTATAAAACGAGGTCGTGGTTGGATGGCGAGTTCAGTTCCTACGTTATATTCAAGAGATTAGTTTCACCACTGTCGTGATTCAGTTCAGTTCCTCCTTTGAAGTGAACTTTGATTCAAGAAAATCGGGTTAGTTCGAATTTAAGTCTAAGGAAAGTTAAGTAAAAGTCAAGCTCAGTTCCCGTCCGTCTGAAGACTGATTTGAAAGAGAATTGTCAGGTTGATGTTTGGAAAATCTTTGTATTTTTAAACACATTGAGTTTGATCTGGAGAGAAAATCGTGTGGTCAGCTAGCTCTGGGATCGTTATACAGTCTACAATACGAAAAAAAGAAAGCGAATATCAGGTCGGAATTATTCAAAACGCCGTTTGCCACGTCATTTAGGTCTACACCATCCAATTTCGACCATAAAAAATTCCTTTATCAGGTCGCAGTAGTGTTCTCCCTTCACAGTAACTGTTTCTTAGGTATTGTTTTCAAAGAATTATGGATGTTACTGCAAGGTGGCGTCTCGGTAATATCGCGAGTACGGATCGCCTTATTTAATGAATGGACTGTATTTGTATTTTTACTCTATTTTATTCCATAATACTATTTAATCTGTTACACGATCTCTTTGCTTAATTATCGCACCTCCAGAACCGGACTCTGGTCTGGATAACGGGCGCTGTAGTCTTGCCCGGTGCTTGCGTTGTACTGGTTGTACTCCCCAACTGCCGCTGCTTTTATTCTCTCTTTTGTCCTTTTTTCCCTCGTTCGCATGTTGTCACAGGAACAAAAGAGCGACTGGTATAAATTGCCGATCCTCAGTCTGCCAGTCGGTACTATGGCAAGATGACCAGAAGCCAGAGACAAGATGAAGGACACATTTGTCCTTGTCTCCCTAAAGTCGGCATCTCGCCACCCCATTTTCCCAGACGGCAGTCGTGTGCCGCTCCGTCCTCGGCTTCGTATGTTACGTCGCCAACAATAGACCGATCCAAAAAACTGCACCAGACAGGAACTCATTGTGTAAGCTTTTTTTCGGTAGTACTATTTTTTTTACTATCTATTGGCCTGTAGGCCTGTGTGTGAATTAATATAAACCAGTTAAGAAAAGTAGATAATAAAGAACTTTTACTTCACGAACTTTACTTACTTAGAACAAAAGTACAAACATTATTACCACAGAGCCATAAGAGAGGAGTACTATTACTATTTATTGGCCTGAAGGAACCCGGAGGTTCATGACCTCACCGACTCGACTATGCCATTGTTCCCTGTCCCGTGCACTCTCCTTCCACGTTCGACCAGCCGATCCGATCTCCTCAAGGTCAAACCTAACATTGTCCTGCCATCTCCGTCGAGCGGTCCTACGGGTCTCTTTCCCGTTGGTCTACCGTCAAGAATTCTATGCACCGTTCTCTCGTTGTCCATTCGCGACACATATCCGGTCCATCTTAATCTTCGCGACCTGATTACTCTCACTATTGTAGGTTTGTGGTATAACTAATTCGTGCTTGTGGAGTTTCCTCCATTGTCCCGACTCTTCGTCATATTTACCGCCAAAGACATCCCTTACAACTTTATTCTCGAATACGCGGAAATTGTTTTCTTCCCGTTTTGTGAGAGCCCATGTTTCGCATCCGTTTGCGGTATAACTCTTCCAATTCGTGGTTGTGGAGTTTCCTCCATTGTCCTGACTCATCGTCATATTTACCTCCAAAGATACCCCTATAAAACTTTATTCTCGAATACGCGGAAATTGTTTTATTCCCGTTTTGTGAGAGCCCATGTTTATGGTTCTATAGGCACGGAGCTTTATGTTACGTGATAGCAGTTTGGATTTCAGCAGTTTACTGACTGCATGCCAACTAGCGTTGCCGGAGTGTAGTCTTTTGTTAATTTCCTTCGACGTTTCGTTACCGGCTGTCAGTATTGTTCCCAGGTATTTAAATTCTTTGACATTTTCAAATATTGTGCCTCTGATGTCTATGTGTGTTCTCTGGGGTCCACCTGCTCTCGCCATTATCATGTATTTTGTTTTGTCTTCATTTATTTCTAGGCTCACCTCTTCAGTCGCATGGATGATGATTTCACAGTTTTTACTTACGGTTTATAGATCATCGCCCAGAACAGCTATGTCGTCCACATATGCGAGCAGTTGTGTGACCCCGTTCAGAAATGATCCGGCCATGTTGTCGCCTTGTGCCTTTCTGATGACATATTCGAGCACAAGGTTGAAAAGACATGGTGAGGGGGCCTGTGGTGGGTCCGCCAAACCCCACGACCCACTTACCTGCAAAACCCGCATAACTGCTACCCAATTTCCTTAAGTTTGCTAATGCAATCACATTAGCGCCTTAAATGCTTCACACATTAAATAGAGCAATTTATAATCTAAAAGTCCCTGTAAAGAATCCTTACCTTTCATGCATCTCTTCGCATACAAATTCCCTGTAAGCATTCTTTCCTAACTTATCAGGAATCCCAAAGCCAATTCGACACCTTCGGTGCCAGGCAAATCCCCCTAGACGAATTCCTGAAAACAAAATGATTTGGTTTACATACAATGTAACCATAATAACAGGGACATAAACATTGCGCCGCCGATTTACCGTCCTCACCAAGTGTATCATAAATCACCATATATACACATTGGCTGGCGACCTACACCCAAGGGACCAAAACAAATATACGCACCTCGCGTCTCTTCGCCCCAATTAAATCCTATAGCATAAGCAAATGCAAATTGGAATTCAATACCTACCCTTACCAGCGATGCCATAAACACCATTTCCCGGTAATCTAGCTAAAACCCATTACCACATTTCCACATTGCATTGCCGCCTATTTATTAAGCCCCAATGCACATCTCAGACAAAGACCCAAACGTTCCCTTTGTCTTCCCATATTTCGGGATCTGCTTCTCATCAGCAGCGGCATAAGCAAACACAAACCCAATTAGCACCCAATGAGATGGCTTGTTTGCTTAGCCGAACTCACATCTCATGAATGCACATTTTCCCTTTCTTTGTTTTAGATTCGTACCCATGGCTTTGACCCACGAACGAACCAATGTACGCACACATGTGTACCACCATGATCTTTATTACGAGATCTGGCTTTCTATTCCACCAAGAGAGGCTTTACGTTTCTCTGGTGGTAAGTAAAAACATATCCTTAGTGGAGAGGATATCTACCATCACACCACAAACTCACCCCATTAGCGAGTCGGCTCTGCACGAGCCGTTTATTGCTGAGTCGAATTACATCCACCGACCACCACGGTCGTTGCCGCTCCCGCTCCCCAGTGCACGCGGGGACGCGAAAATCCACCGCGAGTCGAGTAAGCGTGCAAAAGTTCATTCGTTTTCATCCAACCGCGAATTGTGTGTGTCCATCTGCTCTATTCCTTTCGCTTCTTTTATAAGCTAATAAAAAAACATATAAATAAGAAAGCAAAAAATTCAGTGTAATAGTTAGAATCCCAAACTTCAAGTGTACACTTAACGTTAATTGGTTTTATAAACAGCATTAATTAAAAACGAAAGATGACCACAAATAAGTAAATAAAATAGCATTTCTGCAATAAACCAAACCAGCGTGTTTCCTAAATCGTCGTTCCCCTGGTGTTTTACTCAAAATTCTGGACAAACGGGGCGGCGTTTCGTTCTTTTACTCGGCGAACAATTTCTTGGTGGAACATTATGATGGAGGACGAAGATGAACGGGGTGTCCGTGTTTGGCACAATACTTCCTCCCCACAGGCCATCCCCCCGTTTTAGTAGTCTCCCAATATCTCTTCTGCGTACGGTGTGATTCTCGCCAGTATGACATTTGTTAGTATTTTGTATGTGGTTGGGAGCAATGATATTCCTCTGTAATTTTCGCAGTAAGATCTGTCACCTGTTTTGAAAATGGGGACGACTATTGAGGTTTTCCAATCTTCCGGAATGACTTCCTTATCCCATATTGTTTTAATCAGTTGGAGGATCTTTCGAGTGGTTGCCTCTCCCCCATGCTTCACAAGCTCTGTTGGTATGCAATCGACTCCGGGAGCCTTGTTGGTTTTCAATCGGTTTATTGCGTCTACAACTTCGTCGATAGAGGGCTCTGGGATCTGAGTCTTGGCTGTATGTACGTCTGGTGCGTTTATTAGTGGTTGATGGGTGCGCACATTGAGCAGGTTTTCAAAGTACTGCTTTCATCTTGTCACGATATTGTTTGTTTCTGTCACCAGACAGCCGTTTGTGTCTCGGATTATTTTGGCTCTCCCTCGGTAGCCATTTTTAATTGAATTTATGCCGGCATACGTACCTCTGATATTCTTCGCTCTGCCATTTTCTAGGATTTTTTTATCCTAGTCTTCTCCCATTGACGTTTTTTTGTGTTTGAAAAGTCTCGTTGTCTCTTTCCGAATTGTCGCGTATCTTTCTGCGTTGACTTCATCATATCTTTCTAAGTGGATCACTCTGAGGCGTTTACGTTGTTCGATATTCGCACTGCACTCATCGTCAAACCAAGGTTTGGATTTAATTGTTTTCTTAAATCCTAATACCTTTTGGGCTGTTTGTTTGATTGTGTCTCTGATCGATGTCCATTTAGTGTCCACATTATTGGTTTCCTCTTCCCCACTACTCCCGCACTCTAGGGTGCTAAATCTATTCGTTAGCTCCTCTTGATATTCAGCCCTTTTGCGTAGGTCTTTTAGTTTATCAATGTCGAACTTTTTCCTCGTTTCCCGTGATTGCCCATGTGGGTTTGCTGCGAGCCGACTCCTTACTAGAAGATGATCGGAGTTGCAATCTGCTCCTCTATATGATCTTACGTCAAGGATATCCGAGTGGTGTCTTTTGTATATGAGGAAGTGGTCTATTTGGTTACGCGTTACGCCGTCGGGTGATATCCATGTGGCTATATGAATTTGCTTGTGCTTGAACATCGTGCTTTCCACCACCAGATCTTTTGACGCTGCGAACGTGATAATTCAAATTCCATTATCATTTGAAACGTGGTGTAGGCTCTCTTTACCTATAGTTGATTGGAAGATGTCTTCCTTTCCAATTTTTGCATTGAGGTCCCCGAGGAGGATTTTAACATCGAATGATGAGATCCCATCGAATACTTCCTCTAGGGTCTCGTAGAATGTGTCTTTCGTTTCTTCGTCCGTAGATTCTGTTGGGGCGTGTACGTTTATAAATACATAATTGTACCATGGTCCCGGTATTTTCAGCACCGACATTCGGTCATTAATACATTGCACGTCTTTTACATGGGGCGTAATCTTCTTGCTTATGATGAAGCCAGTTCCGAGGTTATGTGTGTTGGTACCTCCACACACCGGTGTAAACCCGTTGGTTTCGATTACTTGATGTGGGAGTCGGACTTCTTGAAGCGCGACGGTGCCCATTTTATATCTTATTATTTATATGATGAAGTTAGTCCCGAGGTTCTGTGTATCGGTAACTTCAATTATTTATTGTGGGAGTCGGACCACCTGAAACGAGATTTCATATTGTTTTGCGTTTTCTACGCCCATCTGCATCGCGCCTGGTTTATATAATGTTGGAACATTCCACGTGTCGACCCATATAACCCACTTTTTCCGTTTTTCTCTACGTCTTCTTTTTACCGAGTCGGTGTTTTCTTGATGAAGTATATAGAAGTGTCGGATGTTGGGCTCGGTCTCAAGATATCTGAAAAGAAAGGGGGAGAAGGTATCTAAGGATAGTGTGGGCAGAGTTAGTTCAAGTGTTCTCTAACTACTTGGATTGGGGGATGGTGGGAAAGAAATCGTACAAGACCGGTGGGTCTTGAGTGCGGTAGTAAACGCAGATCACGTCTTTGGAGTCTGATAATCTGGGCTGTGGTCGGTGTGTATGTGTGTGTGTTTGTGCTGTCTTCTACTGTGCGTGCGTGTTTGTAGTGTGTCAGCAGTACACCCTATGGGATGGGTCCAGGAATTCTCTATTATAAAGGAGAATGTCGTTGGAAAGGGTGCTTTCTTCAGTTTTGTACTGAAGAAGAAATTGTGGTGGTCTGATCCGAAGAGAGAATGTCGTTGGGAAGGGTGCTTTTTTGGCGGATTTGTTGCCTTTTAGTTGAATGTTGGAGTGTTCCGCCGAACACTGTTCACCGCAGGGAAATACTCAAACCAGAACACGGAGACAGTATACCACCAATAAAACACAGTTCCTGCTATTTATTGTTTATGTTATTTTTATTCCATCGTTTGTTTCTTTCGTATCACTTAATTGACTAAGACGGTTTTGATAATTTTGGTTTTGCTCTTTAGCACTATAGTTGTACCGTACAATATTTCAATTAATGTTCCTTAGCACTATTTGTATCGTTCAATATTTATATCAATTATGTTCGCTATCACTATATTTGTATCGTTCGATATTTACATCAATTGTGAAACTAAACTTGCGACTATATTCGAGAAAATCAGAACAACTTTATCAATCGTAATGGGCGGCGCGGATCGACCTCCTCGTGTGGGTTCTCTGTGACGACTGATGTTTCTTCTCTGGGGACGATTCCATTCACCCCATCGTTTTCTTTCTCCTTTCGCTTTCCCTGGGTGGTGACTTTCTCTCAATCGAGAATCTCTCCACCGGGGAAGATCGAGATCCCACATACAGACGCGGGGGTTGTCGCCTGTGGCTTCATCAGAATTTTCACACTTCTGTTGCGTTGCTTATGCAAACAATCGAATGTGTGGTTTACTTTAGGCGATCCTGGGATCGTGTTTACTTTGCCTTATAGGAACAGCGTTTTCGTTTATTGCTGTTGCTGCCGTGGATCTTCTGGTTTCCGTACGTTGAGGATTCTCGCGGCGTCTTCTCTGGCGCGCTGGTCGAGAGCGGGCTGTCACGTTATGGGTCCGTGTAGGATTTCTGTAGCCTCGTGTGAAACCATTTCGCGGGGGTTCCGTTGGTTCTGAGTGTCTGCCGTGCCTTGCGTTTGGGAGGGACGTGACAGATGACATACGGAGCAGCTTTCGGCTGCTGTCATCGGTTGCTGATCTGCGTCTCCTGGTACCGCGTCGGGCAGTTGTTCTAAGTGGCACGGCTTTAGCCTTTCGACACTGACGGTGTATGGCTTTCCGTCGATGTCACCGGAGAAAACCCGCTCATTTATTCGATCCAGCACTTTGTATGGCCCTTCATAAGGGGGTTCCAGAGGTTTCCTTACTTTGTCCACCCTGATGAAGACGTGCGTGCAGCTGTCCATCTCTGGGTGAACAAATATCCTCTTGGAACCGTGTCTGGCGACGGTGTTGCCCTGACCTTTCGCATGAGTTTGCGTAGGTTTTCCATGTTGGGCAACTGACCGAGTGGAGGTTCTCCATCGGAGAAGAACTCTCCAGGGATCGTGTTTACTTTGCCCTATGGGAACAGCGTTTTCGTTTATTGCTGTTGCTGTGCAACGGCCTTTGTTTAGGCGAAGTGCATTGCTGGTGGGACAAAAGTTTTGCCGACGGATTGTTTTCCGGCAATCGGCTTATCGCCGGGTGTGTGATGTGTGTCGACATCTGGCGCAGGTGTGTCACCCGTTTTTGTTTATCCAATTGATGAATCGATACACAATTTCTGTGCTGGGTCATGTCCTTCGATCACCGTGCAGGCGTAGGAACATTGTTCTGGACTTGTGGCCCCGTATCTGTGGATACGTGGGGTTGTTGAGACTGGTATGAATGTCACCTTAGGTCAGGTGAAACGGTGGATGTTAGGGACACGTGCCTGTGTGCACGTGGAGTTTGGTCATGGGTGAGTATGTTCTTTTGTGGAAAGAAGACATCTCAGCCTATGGTGATTTGTGCGGTTCGTGGAACCGCCACAATTTCTTTAGTTTTGTACTGAAGAAGAAATTGTGGTGGTCTGATCCGAAGAGATCGAGAGAGGGAAGGGTCAAGAACGCAAGACTCCCGTAAAAGTGGGTTCTCGCGGTTCTGAATGCTTGCGAGGTGCTTATATGCTAATCGTACCAAGTATTCGTCGATAGGGATAATGGAGACGCCCTCGTATAGGTGAGACTTTGGGTAATGGGGACCGTTAGGCCTTCTAGAGTGGTTGGTGCATCTTTCGAAAACTCCTAGTCTTTCCATTTGGGCAAAAGATATGCAGGACCATATGGGAAAGGCGTATGATATTCCAGATCGTATTAGTTGCTTGTAGCAGAAAAGTTTAATTTTGGTGTCACTTTGTTGCTCCACTTCAAAATGTTGTGCAGTTGCTTAGACTGACCGCGGAGCCTTTGAAGAATGTAGGTCACATGGTTGATGAAATTCATTTTTGGGGTATAAATGACCCCAAAATATTTCATCCTGTCCTGGGGTCTAATCGTAGTACCTACTATTTGTATTCGGATATTCTATGAATATCGCGAAGTAGGTTGGGAGTGTTTACTACTCAGAATTATAGCTACTATTTTGGATGGGTTATGTCGAATTTTCTATCGACTGTAATCCTGATACAGTTCGTCCAGGTGACGGTTGAATCGATTTGTTGTGAGACACGGACGTCATCCGCATAGCAAATCTGGTTTACTCTCCCGTCCACAGGGGGAGAAATATCTGATGTGTATATGTTAAATAAGATGGGGCCTAGAATGGAGCCCTGTGGTACGTCTGCAGCGGTGTTGAAAGTTCGAGAAATCTTTGCTTTCACTCGAACTTGAAAGGTTCTGTTTAGAAAGAATTGACAGATGATACTTCACAGCGTTCTGCTGAGGCCAGTATTAAGTCATTTAAAAATGAGACCTTCCGTCGTGTCAAAAGCCTTTTCAATGACCAGGTTCACCCCAATGGTGGGTTCCTTATTAAAGAGACGCACACATATGTGGTTTTAAAATATGTTGAAAGCCATAGTGGTGCTGTGCGCTCTTCTAAATCCAAATTGCAAATCAGGTATTAGATTCCTGGCACTGATAAAGTTATTTAGCTTCTCGTATATGAATTTTTCATATATTTTGCTGATGCAAGTGAGGAGCGAAATAGGACGAAAACTTGAGGGATGATATGTTGGTTTCCCAACTCTTGCTATTGGGCAAACAATAGTAGGCATGGTTGAACAGAATGGAGAGCTTTATAAAGAATAAAGCAGAAAGCCGTCGCGACGACTGGTACGGCATGTTGTTGATACCGTGTGACTTCTTGGGGTAGTGAGTCTACAATGTTTCACTTACAGCTGTTTATACCCATGGCTGGATGCCAAAATCTAAAGAATAGCAAACCAAAGTCAAAAGTCGGCATCCACTTCCAGGGAAATGTATTGTTGTGAGATGAGGTTGTTATTATTGCATGGGCCATCAATTATCGCTGACTCATCATCGTGGCGAGTGAATACAATATTGTCCACGATCGGCGATCCGTTGATATTGTCATCACCATTAGCTCATGGTTATGGGATGTCGTCATCAGCTCATGGATGTCGATGTTGACATGACTATTGCCGGTATGGGGGAGTTGAAGTGGATATGTAGGGGTTCTCTATATCACGCGCAGAACCAACCCACAATTCCTACCTAATTTTGACCGCCAAGACCGTCTGTCTTACCGACAACTCATGCCCACACTTGGTTATGCCTCCGAAACCGATTTCCCCGTATACACAGCAACAGAGGAATCTAATCCAGCCTGTACGGCAGAAATTCCCTGGAACTAAATCTTCTACGCCGGCATAGCAACCCCATGTTCCTAGTAAGTGGCAGTAAGCTCACTTAGCGATGACTCCACTGCCACGACACCCGGAAAGATTCTTGCATTCATTCATCCAGACGTCATTCAACCATCAGTGCGCGCATGTCAAGAGTCGCCTTATAACCGCCGCGATCACACGGGAGTGTGCACGCCCCCGTGTGTAAAGTAAAGTCGAGCCGCATCGCGTGAGTCTGCTGCGCAAGTCCCGATTTAAGTCGAGTTTGATACATTGCGAAGCACGCACATCCCGAGTCGAGTAGGAAATCCGCGCTGTTATATCAATCAAACGAAAGAGAATTAAAAGAGCGAATTCAACTTTGGTAGTGTACGCGCGAACAATAATTATAAAATAAATTATCGTGAGTACGGAAAACTTAATAAACAATGTAACACTTTGTTGAGGTTTTGTAATTCAGTGGATAGAATAAAGTCGGAAATTAACAGAGATCGATAGCCTTCTATGCCAAGGTTTGTGTATAAAACTACTCTTTGTACTCCATGTGCCTAAGTGCTACTGACTTGTAAATTGCGGTAATGGCGCAATATTTTCATACTGTACAGAATATTGAAGAAATAAAAAAACTAAGTTCAACGAAGCCCGGATGTTTCATTTGTTGTGTTTCCTCCCTGCGGATGACAGTTTCGCATCCGATTCTCAAGTGTTCGTAATGTGCCCGAAGTGCGATCTTCTAGCAGACGGCCACCAGCGAATAACTTCAAGGCACGATCCAATTAACCAAACTTTTAAAAAAGTTGCAAATGATCCAAACTGACTCAGTGTTGACTGTTCCTTGGCTGTGAGTTCTGAGTAAGAAAAGGGAAATAAAGAAACACAGAGCACGAACGAGCTTACCATTACCGGTGCTATTACCCGCAACTATTTGCCGTTCCTGCGATTTCTGCCGGTGGGTGATAGTGAACCCGTGCCGTACGTCGGCACCCATACCTTCACCCCCACAAATATGTTTTGTTTCTACTATAATCCGTGGTCCGATGATGGCATCGTGTATTGATTTATGCTTGGAGGCCGTTGACGTCGTTAACTCGCGTAACACCTTTGATTAGGAGTGGCAGTTCTTTGTGTGTGTATTCCTCGTTAGCCTGTCTGATATGGGTGGTCCTACTGGAAGCGTATGCTTCCGTCTGCTTAGCCTCAATGATTCATTGTGATTTAAGCCACCGCATCACATCAAGGTTTCTACCAAGCGGGGAGACAACATTTGACGTCGTTCCAATTCACATTGCATACCTCTAGTGTGAACATGTTTTATATTGTGACGCATATGACAATCAGTACTGGAATCTTCGAGAAAGTCCGAAACAAAGTACTAGATTATTTTAGGAAGTACTGGGAATCTGGAATAGAACATTCAAGACTATGGAACGGGCGGAAACGATACACCAAATCAGAATGAGGAAAAACGGTATAAATACGTCGCACGCAGATTGGGAGATGAGTTATAAGTGAGAAAGTGAAGGAAGCGATAAGTGCGGAAGTAATAAGTAATGAGTTCGGCGCAAGGCTAATAACCTTGCCCGTAAAAATAAATTATTATGGAAAATTTAACAAGCCTCGACACTTGCTAAATAAGGCCAAGACCGGATCCCGGTTGTAGTGCAGATGATGATGATGATGAATAAGTAATGAGTAAGAAGTAAGCAGTAAAATACGCGATAAGTAAGGAAGCGATAAGTGAAGAAATTGTTGTGTACGGTAAAAGTAACGGTTGTGATTAACGGACTAATAAAGTGTTATATTAATTCAAAATCGATTTAACGGCTCTTATTTATTCAAAATAATTAATCCAGCGAACCCTAAGCTCGCTACAATTGGTGTCAGAAGTGGGATTAATTATTGTTTAAGTGAATAAGTGTGTGAAAGTGTGTTGTGACGATGTCAGATCGACATTTGGAGGATCTTCGCGTTCCTGAGTTGAAGAAGGAACTTGAGGTCCGGAATCTGGATAGCAGAGGACAGAAGCAAATTCTTCGACAGCGCCTGTAAGCAGCAATGGAGGAAGAGGGTATTGATGTCGACACATATGTTTTTGCGATTGCGCCAGACTGTCCGGATGGAGAAGAAACAGCGAGTCAAGATGGTGCCAATATAACGGAGAAGAGTTCGCCACAGTTGGACATTTCGGAGATGTTCAGCATGATGATGATAAAATTCGACGCCCAAAATGCAAAGTTGGATGCCCAAACGCAGTGGATGAAAAGTAATTTTCAACACTTTAAGGAAGAATTTCGAAACGAAATAGAAAATCTGGATCTAAAAGTCACCGATGAAATAACGCGAATCGAAAAGAGACTTGAGTGTGTTGAGAGAAATAAGACATCGCCTAGCAATCAACATGACTACAAAGATACAAGGATGCAACCGCCAACCTTCGATGGAACGGGACCCTTCTCCGTATTTATACGTCAGTTTGACGCCGCGGCCAATTATAATAAGTGGTCGGATGAGCAAAAGTCAACATCTCTAAGCTTGTAACTCCGCGGGGCGGTTGCAGAATTGCTACAAACCATACCAGCAGAGAAGCAAACAGATTTCCAAGCGATAAGAGACGGCCTTGAAGCTAGGTATGGAGACAACCACATGCAGCAGGTCTACCGCATGCAACTGCGGAGCAGAACGTAGAAACCGGGAGAAAATCTGCAACAATTGCAGGCAGACATTGAGCGATTGGCAAACTTGGCTTATACAAATATGACTAAAGAATTTCTGAACGAGGTAGCAATGGATGCATTTATAAACGCACTCCAAGATCGGGACTTGCAACAGGCCGTTCATTTGGCGGGAAAGAAGACGACTAATGAAATACTGGCGTTCGCATTGGCATATGAATCTGCTAAACTGGCTACCCGGAGTACATATAGAGTCCGAGAAACGTCCGTCCAGGAATGTTCCTGCCAAAGAATCGGGCATGTACAACGGAGAACCCCGAGACCTGTTATGAAGTGCTGGACATGGGGCGGAGTCGGCCACATCTCTGTTGACTGTAGGAAACGTCGACGAATGAATGAAACATCGACTGAGAATTGTTGTTCATGCGCTTGTCATAAGAGGAGACTATCAACGGAACAACCTGAGGTGAAAAAACGCATTGTACCTGTCAGAGTACTAAATGCGTCCGAAGAGCCGGTCGCAATAAGAAAAGGAGAGTTAACCGCAGAATGTGCACTCGTATCAATGATAAGCTCAATTCAGCAAGGGAAGGTGCATAATAACGCTGCTGCTCTATCAAGAAGACGATGTAAGCCAGATTTTAAACATTGTCAGAAAGCGGAAGAGAAAGAAGAGGCGTACGACCTGCGAAATGTACAAGTAGAAGTACTAGATGGGTGGACGAATGATGCTATACGCGCAGCTCAACTTCAAGATAAAGATATGTCGCTAATCCTGGAAAACAAAGAAAAGAACGAGCGGCCAACTTGGAACAATATTTCCGACAAGAGTGGAACATTTAAGGCATATTGGGCACAATGGAATTCCTTGCTGCTGGAAGATGGAATTCTAAAGCGTAAATGGGAAGCCGCGGACGAAAAATCCCATCGAATTCAGATTCTAGTTCCACCATCAAAAGTCAAAGATGTTTTAACAGAAATGCACGACGGGGCCTCCGGTGGACATTTGGGAGTTAATAAGACACTTTCAAAATTACGATCTCGTTTTTACTGGCTTCACATGAGAGACGACGTCGAGTCTTGGTGTAGGAAGGGCACAACTTGCACTGCGACCAAAGGACCAACAGCAAAACCAAGGAGCGCTATGAAGCAGTACAACGTGGGTGCCCCTTTCGAGCGAATTGCGATTGATATCTCAGGACCATTCCCAAAAACAAACGACAACAACAAATACATGTTAGTTATCATGGATTACTTCAGCAAGTGGGTAGAAGTCCTTCCAATTCCAAACCAAGAAGCAAAAACCGCCATTGAGCAGCTTATCAATAATTGGATCAGCAGATGCGGAGTTCCCTGTGAGCTGCATTCCGATCAAGGCCGAAATTTCGAATCACAGATATTTCAAGGCATCTGCGCGGCACTGGGCGTAAGGAAAATCAGGACCACGCCCTTACATCCGCAGTCAGGCGGAATGGTCGAAAGGTTCAACCGAACAATGAAAGAGCACTTATCGAAGGTCGTTAGTGATCACCAACGAGATTGGGACAAATATGTACAAACCTTTCTCCTGAGCTATAGATCGGCTAATCACGATACGACGGGCCATTCTTCAGCAAGAATTATATTTGGACGAGAGATACGATTGCCAGCCGATCTGCGATTTGGAATACCTCCAGACGCCATAGATAAGACCGAAGACTACGTAGCCGAATGGAGAAATCGCCTCGACGAGATTCATCATTTGGTTTGAAAGCAAATCAAGGTATCCAGTGACAGGATGAAAACAAGGTACGACGTTCGAGCCAACACATCCGGATTTAATGCAGGCGATAACGTGTGGCTTTATAACCCTCATCGGCAAAAAGGAAGGTCTCCGAAGTTGCAGCAACATTGGGAAGGACCGTATAAGATTCTTACAAGAATTAACGACGTTGTCTATAGGATTCAGCGAAGACCGAACGCCAAGATGAAAGTGGTACATCGTGACCGACTGGCGACTTTTGTTAACCCAGGAGATCAGTGAACTTAGTTCGGGACGAACTAATCTAGGCGGAGGGTAGTGTGACGCATATGACAATCAGTACTGGAACCTTCGAGAAAGTCGGAAACAAAGTACTAGATTGTTTTAGAAAGTACTGGAAAACTGGAATAGAAAAGTCGAAACTATGGAACGGACGGAAACGAAACGCCAAATCAGAATGAGGAAAAACGGTATAAATACGTCGCACGCAGATCGGGAAATGAGTTATAAGTGAGAAAGTGAAGCAAGCGATAAGTGCGGAAGTAATAAGTAATGAGTTCGGCGCAAGGCTAATAACCTTGCCCGTAAAAATAAATTATTATGGAAAATTTAACAAGCCTCGACACTTGCTAAATAAGGCCAAGACCGGATCCCGGTTGTAGTGCCGATGATGATGATGATGAATAAGTAATGAGTAAGAAGTAAGCAGTAAAATACGCGATAAGTAAGGAAGCGATAAGTGAAGAAATCGTTGTGTACGGTAAAAGTAACGGTTGTGATTAACGGACTAATAAAGTGTTATATTAATTCAAAATCGATTTAACGGCTCTTATTTATTCAAAATAATTAATCCAGCGAACCCTAAGCTCGCTACAATATTTTAATAAGAAAGAAAAAACAATAGTATTCTTTTTTTACACCACTATTTATTAGAATACAGTAACGGCCGCCATGCTGCTCTTTTTGGCACAGAACATAATAAAATGCAACTTATTTGGTAGAGAATTTTAACGTATTTTGCATCGGATGACTCGATACCAATAATTAAATTTCTGCAATAAAAATTTCGTCTAAACTTTATTATATTGTACATAAGATGTATATTTAATTTTAGAGGCAGACACTTGGATTTTTCCCTTGATCGAAATGGGACAAATTGGTATTCACCATGACAGCATAATAACGAAACGACTGCTTTTGTCCGCAGAAGACGGTTCAATGTTTAAGCTGGCGACGGGATATTTTAATCTAACCCAAGATTATATGGACACTATTACAAACAATTGTTTAGCAAAGTGCAGTATTCTGATGGCGCATCCAAATGTAAGTACCTCTGAGGTGCCCAGTATACACACTCGTATTTATGTATTTCACTAACATGTGTTCCATTATTCCTTCAAGGCAAATGGATTCCAAGGCGCCCACGGTCCTGCCGGTGGAATTCCAGCAGCTTATAGTTTGATAGCGAAACACTTCTACCAGAATCTTAAAAGGGCAGACCAACACCACCGAGTGTATTTATTCGAATATGAGAAAGATGGCTGGAGCTATCATGCGAAAGGCTTATGGTTTGTATATTTATGTGCTGTTGCATCTCAAACAATAGTATGTCAATGTATTTAACAGGTATTACCTCCCGGATTCAACTCACCCGAATCTAACTCTGATAGGATCGTCGAATTTTGGCGAGCGCTCAGTAAATCGTGATTTGGAAGCTCAAATTTGTTTATTGACTTCAAATAAGTATTTACAAAATCAGCTTCAGGATGAAACTAGTAAATTGTACAACTACGGATCGATGGCTGAGTCTCAGATTGTTGCACGACCAGTGCCCCGATGGGTGCAAGCTGTAGTTAGAATTTTTAGAAATTTCTTTTAAAAATTTCACAACTTGGATCACACATGGGGAGATGTTTATATTGTATTGGTTATTATTAAGGATAAAAGGAATCTTTCGTTGTAATGTAATCTAAGTATTGCCCAGTACCCAGTTTTACGCCAATTGTATATTTAATTTATTTTAGTTAGTTTTATGCGATTCTGTTTGAAGATGATTTGGTAAATGAAATTTACTAAATAATCATGCAGGAACACAAGTCGAATTCATAGTCGTCGGTGGGCTGCTGAATAAATATAAAAGTTTTATTACAAAAAACAGTGTTTGAGTTGTTAGAAAATAAAAATCGTGAAATTGTACAGAAAACAATTTATTATTATTGTTATTCGAGTTCATTATTCCTCAGTTGTATATTGTATTCTACCAGCAGAGCAAAGACATTTTTAGATTAAATAAAAAAGAAGCACAACGTTGTAGAGTAAATATTTCAATGTTATTGTTATAAGAATTCGCTAGCAATAAAGGTCATGCAGCTTAAGAATACTTTACCTTATTTAAATGAATTTTATTGATAACTTTTTGTTTTTATTTTAGAGGTTTCTTATTGCAGTCATTCCGAGAAATATAAGTGGAAAACTTTGTTTTTACACTAACTGGTGTTAAGTATATCAATGACTACCTAAATAAAGATCTCGATCATAATGTCATTGATGCACTTAAACCGAAAACGTCCAATAGATTCTTAACTCATATAACCCCTGGAACGATAATGCAATTAGTTCGTCCCACAATCATTAATCGAAGAAATGAAAAATGTGTGATTGCACATTGCGGAAGTTGGATTGGGACGCAAACCTATGGATGTATGGTTGATGTTGCATTTCAACGCACTCGCAAAATGGGAATTGGGACGATGGAAAAATAATTTGATTGTCGTCATCGGGAGGTATTGACGCCAAGGGGTAAAAACAGAAAAGAAGTTAGTCTGTAATTGGAGGTCCATCATTAGTTATCGGCAAAGAGGTTATTTCGGAAGTTAATGGAATGAAAAGTGGTGCTATAAAAAAATAATAAGATGAAATGTAACCTTGTTTAAAGGAAGTATTAGATATAAGGTGAAAATTAAGATACGAAAAAGTTCACCCGTTCCTGGTTCCTGATGGAAGCTGTTGCTGTTGTGGTTGTTAGTGCAGATCAGATTTCCGATGTCCAACTCTCACAACGTGTGATTAATCAATGATTAAAATGATGGATCACTATCTTCTTGGTACAGTTCTCCAAGCGCAGATTGCCTTACGGAGACGTATTGCATTCGTGGGTCAGGTTTGAATCAACACGGCTGCCTTACCCAATGAGATACCAGTAACACCTTTGGTCATCCGCTAGGACGCCCTCGAAGAGCTCGATGGAGGGAGAGTAACTCCTAGGGACAGAATGCCGGGCTTAGAAGAGAAATGCACAGGCCTTAAGAATAGTGTCATTAGTACTGCCAACTCAATCTTAGGCAGCAGTCGTATAGATCGGAGCGACTGGTTTGATGATGAGTGCAAAATAGCGACTGAAAGTAAGAATGCTGCATAGCGGGCAATGCAGCAGTCTCATAGGACGCGAGTACGCGAGGAGACATACAAAGAGCACAGAAGATCTGAAAAAAGACCACAGACAAAAGAAAAGTGCCTGGGAAAAAAGCCTTGTCTGAGAAATAGAGAAAAGTAGAGCGCGAGCTCCGCACCAGGCGTGGAAGTTCTACCAAATAATGCGCAGTATGATGCGGTACACACCACACTGGACTTACTGCAAGGATAAAGATGGTAATCTGATCACCGATCCTGAAGGCATTCTGGAGCGATGGGAAGTGCACTTCAATAAAGTGATAAACGGTCAGCTCACAGAAGAATTGGAGGCTCCACCAATGCAAGATCAAGACCAAATGCTGCCGCCACCAAGCATTGAGGAAACTTTAAAAGCCATTAGACAGCTCAAATCAAATAAAGCCCCTGGAGCTGATGGCGTACCAGCTGAGCTGATCAAACAAGGAGGGACAGCGTTACATCATGCAATTCATGAGATCGTGGTGAACGTATGGGAGCAAGAGGAGATGCCGGAAGATTGGCGTCGTGGAATAATTTGCCCCATACATAAGAAGGGAGATATCACAGTGTGGAGCAACTATAGGGGTATAACATTGGCTGAGTACCGCGTATAAGATACTCTCCTCTATCCAGATCGGATAGCCCCATACGCTAAAGTCATCATTGGTCAATATCAGTTTGACTTCATCCCAGCCAAATCAGCGATTGATCAGATATTCACCCTTAGGCAGGCGATGGAAAAATGTCTGGAATTTAAGATTCCATTATATCATATATTTATATACTTTAAGGCCGTCTACGACAGCATAGACAGGGTAGAACTATATAATGCCATGAGAGAGTTCGGCATTCCAAACAAATTGATACGATTTTGTAGGTTGACCATGACCAGCGTAACTAGTCAAGTAAATATAGCGGGACGGCTGTCAAAACCAATAAACATATTTAATGGACTCCGACAAGGGGACGGTCTGGCCTGCTTCTTCTACAACCTGGCGTTGGAGAAAGCAATCCGTGACTTTGGCGTTACAACTAGAGGGACTATCGTCACCAAGTCTAGCCAGATACTTGCCTACGCAGATGACATCGACATCATCGGTAGATCCGATTCGGCTGTTCAGGATTCCTTCAGCCAGATCGAGCAGGCGGCACAAAAAACGGGACTGCAGATTAATGAGGGGAAAACTAAGTACATGGTGGCAACTTTTGCGAAGCGAAGACCTAACGTTGGTCAAACTATCAGGGTAGTAGAGCACGAATTTTAAGTAGTGCAATCCTTTAACTACCTTGGGTCAAAAGTATCAGCCGAAACAATATGGAAGAAAAAATACGCGAACGGCTGATCAAATCCAACAAAGCCTGCTATGGTCTATCAAAACTCTTTAAATCCCGAGATTTATCAAGAACATCCAAGCTGCTACTGTACAAGACCATGGTCTTACCAGTACTCATGTAGGAATCCGAGACCTGGGTGCTCGATAAAAGGCACTCTGAACTTTAGCCGCGTCCGAGAGGAAGGTCTTAAGAAGAATTGTTGGTCCCGTATGTGGAGAAGGACGATTCCGGAGACGCTAAAACCATGAGTTGTACGCGATCTACCTTGAAGCTAGCGGTGTAAGCAAAATCAAGCTCGGTAGAGTCCGGTGGAGGGGACACCTAGCTCGAATGAGCGAAGAGGAGCCTGCCCGGAAAATCCTTTGTGGCAGGATGTATGGAAGGAGACAGCGCGGCAGACCTTGTCTGCGATAGAGGGATGGCGTAGACCAAGACGCTCAGAGCCTGGAAGTACCAAACTGGATGACATCAGCTCGAAATGAACCAATGCATGCAGCGACATTCTGAGAAAGGTTGGCGCAAGACTAATAACCTTGCCCGGAAAAAAATTATTATGGACAATTTAACAAGTCTCGGATATGGGCCGGATACCGGTAGAGAGATTTGTTAATGTTAAATAAGGCCAAGACCAGATGTGGGTTGTAGTGCCGATGATGATGATGATCAAGATGATATGAAAAATGAAATGAAAAGTAACGCTATCTGAGTGGCTCCAATTTCTCCTCATTCTCAGATTCCTCCGCTTCAGAGTCCCAGAATTCTTTCATAGACTGCCTTTGGGCATCCAATTTTGCCTTAAACTCTGCAGCTCGTGCGTCCAATTTTGCATTAACGTCTGTAGCTCGCGCATCCAATTTTGCAGCTCGCGCGTCCAATTTTGCATTAACGTCTGTAGCTCGCGCATCTAATTTTGCCTTAAACTCTGCAGCTCGCGCGTCCAATTTGCCATCATCATCCTGAACGTCTCCGAAATGTCCAACGGTGGCGAACTCTTCTCCATTACATTGGCACCATCTTGACTCGCTGTTTCTTCTCCATCCGGACAGTCTGGCCCACTCGTAAAAGCATCTGTGCCGACATCAATATTCTCTTCTTCTATTGGTGCTTGCAGACGCTGTCGAAGAATTGGTTTCTCTCCTCTGCTATCCAGGTTCCGGTCCTCCAAATATCGATCTGACGTCGTCATAATACACTTCCACAGACTTATTTACTTCACCAATAATTAATCCCACTTCTGACACCAATTGTACCGAGGAGTGGAGCAACAGAATTCGAGCTGTCCAAGCAAACGGACCGAACATGTCTTCACAAATCAAGAAAATATGTCGAAGAAAAGATCACAATGACATTCCCTGTCTCCGAATTCCACGGACTCCCGAGAATTGTCAGATAATGCTGAACGCAGGACTCACCTTAGAGCACATCAACTCCAATGATGTAATAGTAGTCGAAGATCCGCAAAAGAAAGCGAATTCAATTGGAGCCTGTTTCGAAGCAGTGTACAGAGTTAACGAATCAGTTCATGCTAACACTGAAATTGAAAGCAATGCCCGTCAAAGACATTGCTCACTGCGCAACCAACTTCACAACTGGCGATCCGAAAACCATAGTTTCATCACATTCGGCGAAAATAATAGGGCGGATTCTCCCGTCAGAAATGAAAATACAAATATGTTTGTGCGCAAGGATGAACTTAGAAACATACTTAGCTCAATAAAAAATAAGAAATCATCTGGAATAGATAACATTCCAAATGTGGTTCTAAGGCACTTGCCTCGCGAAGCAGTGAACATATACACTACTTTGTTTAACAACGCTCTAAACAATGCACACTATCCAACCCATTGGAAGACTGCAGTAGTCCACCCTATCCCAAAAAGGGGAAGGAGAAGAGCAATCCAGCTAATCTGCGCTCGATCAGCCTGCTTCCCAACATCAGCAAGGTCTTCGAACAAATTATAAACAAAGCACTGATAGGTTGGTGTGATGAAAACGATATCATCCCCAACAACCAGTTTGGCTTTCGAGCGCGACATGATACAGATCATGCAGCGACGAAACTTGTTTCCGATATACAGTGGAACAAGGCAAAGCGACAATGTACAGGCGCCTGCTTAGTTGACTTTGAAAAGGCTTTCGACACCGTATGGTTAGAAGGACTTCTCTATAAGTTAACAAACCTGGGTATGCCGCAATATTTGTTATACATCATTTATGATATGATAATGGACAAACATTTTGTGGTGAAATGCGGGGACATACTCTCCAACAAGACCTTCCAAATTAAAAATGGCTTACAGCAGGGAGCTGTGAATTCTCCCATTCTATTCAATATTTACACTAGTGATCTAGTGAGTTCTCTCGAAAACGCCATTGCGTACGCCGATGACATAGTGGTGTACAGAACAGGAGGAAAAATAGACGTCATCAATAGGCACCTCCAAGATGACTTCAACAAAATAAAACAATTTTGCGACGACTGGAAATTAAAGATTAATTTCCAGAAGACCGAGACTATTCTTTTCAGAACGCCCCTATCCAGGGCCTCGAGGGATACAAAATACAACTGGAAACACTTTTCTATTGTAGGTAACAATAACCTTCCACTGCAAGTGAAAACTGTAGTTAAATACCTTGGTATCTGGCTAGACCAGTATTTATATTTTGATAAGCTGTAGCAGCGTCCCGCTCCGCAGCTAAAAGCGCATATTCTATGACAAGAAGTCTATTCCGGAGTAGTCTTCTTGACCCCAGAGTCAAAATAATTTCGTACTCGGCATTCATCCGACCAGTTTTGATTTATGGCTGTCCAGTATGGTATAATATATCTCCACTTTATATGGAGAAGTTTCGTGTGTTCGAACGGCAGTGCTTGCGTTCCTGCCTCGGACTTTATAGAACACCAGAGTCGCAATACAAAAAATTCTATCCCAACAAAATCCTGTATAACAAATCAGGGTTAAATAGGATAGACAATTTCATAATTAAAATGATTCGTGGTCACACAGCAAGGGCAATGTGCAGTGACAATAATCTTATCGCGGGAGCATTCTATCCCAATGATATGTATCTAGAGAATACCCTCCAGAATGGGTTTATTCCCCCAGAAGCGTTCCCTTTCTTGGATCAAAAAGGCCTTATCCAAGACGTGCATGGAGTCCCGATTATTTACCACGCTTTCCGTGGTGCCAGGGACAAACGAATTCTCCATGATAGTGATATCTCCAATGCCCCAGACCGCATGCGTTTTAGCACGGCGATCAGTGAAAGAGATAAATCAGCCAAAGATCGAACATCTCCCAAATGGTGGTGGCTTCTCAACGAGGAGAGGACTTCACTTCCTCAGATATAGTATGCCTCTCAAGAGCAACGCTCTCCTTCCTCTTGTCCCCCCTCCCCCTGTCCTCCTTTCCCCATTACTTTTATTTTTATTTTATTTTTTATTTCTTATTTTATGTTTTATTCGTTTTGTTTTGAAGTTTTTGTTTGTTATAATTAAAAAAAAAAAAAATGGATTAATAATGTATACATATAGATGTAAACGAGGAGTCTCTCTAATATATGACTTATTTCATATATATATATATATATATATATATATATATATATATATATATATATATATATATATATATATATATATATAAGAAACAAAAAAAAATTGTACGCCGAAAGGCATATATAAAAATCAAGTTGTAATGTGTAATTTAGAGAGCTCGCATAGAGCCAGTAAGTTAATTTAAGGACTGTGATTGTAGAAAAGGGTTTAACATTTACCCCTAATATTATACATGTAAAAAGAATTAGGAAAATAAATGTGGTTTAAAAACTAAAAAAAAAACCAATTGTAGCGAGCTTAGGGTTCGCTGGATTAATTATTTTGAATAAATAAGAGCCGTTAAATCGATTCTAAATTAATGTGACACTTTATTAGTCCGTTAATAACAACCGTTACTTTTTACCGTACACATAACGATTTCTTCACTTATCGCTTCCGTAATTATCGCGTATTTTACTGCTTGCTTCTTACTCATTACTTATTACTTCCGCACTTATCGCTTGCTTCACTTTCTACTTCTTACTCATCTCCATGAAAAAAAAAAAATTGTGGCGAGGAGGCCGAATTTAGCGATACAGGACATATGTGTCCTTCATCTTGTCTCTGACTTCTGGTCATCTTGCGATAACCAGAATCACCCACATCCGTGAGGATGTTGGGCTCGGTCCCGCGGCATCTGAAAAGAGAAGAAAAAAGGGGGGGTTTCCAAGGATAGTGTGGACAGTGTTGGTCCAAGTGTTCTCTAACTACTTTTATAGAGGGATGGTGGGAAAGAAATCATACAAGACCGGTAGGTCTTGGGTGCGGTAGTAAACGCAGATCACGTGTTTGGCGTCTGATAATCTGTGCTTTGGTCGGTGTGTATGTTTGTGTTTGTGCCGTCTTGTACTGTGCGTTCGTGTGTTTGGTTTGTTAATAGTAGACCCTATGGGATGGGTCCAGGAATCCTCTATTATAGAGGGGAATGTTGTTGGGAAGGGTGCTTTCTTCAGTTTTGTACTGAAGAAGAAATTGTGGGGGTTTGATCCGAAGAGATCGAGAGAGAGCAGGGTCAAGAACGCAAGAGTCCCGTACAAGTAGGTTCTCGCTGTTCTGAATGTTTTCGAGGTACTTATATGCTAATTGAAGCAAGTACTCGTCGATAGGGGTAATGGAGGCGCCTTCGTATAGGTGAGAGTTGGGGTAATGACGAGCGTCAGGCCTTCTACAATGATTGGTGCATCTTCTGAGGAGTTTCCTTTCGAAAACCCGAAGTCTTTCCATTTGAGCCGAAGATATGCAGGACCATATGGGAAAGGCGTACGATATTCCAGATCAGATTAGCTGCTTATAGCAGAGAAGCTTAACTTTGGTGTCAACTTTGTTGCCCCACTTCAAGATGTTGTGCAGTTGCTTAGACCGACCGAGGCCCCTTTGGAGAATGTGGGTCACATGTTTGATGAAATTCATTTTTGGGGTATAAGTGACCCCGAGATATTTCATCTTGTCCTGTGGTCTAATCGTCTGTGAATATCGAGAAGTAGGTTGGGAGTGTTTACTACTCAGAATTATGGCTACTGCTTTGGATGGATTAAGTCGTATTTTCCATCGACTGTAATACTGATACAGTTTGTCCAAGTGACGGTTGAGTCGATTTGTTGCGAGGTTAGGGCCTTTGGTTGACGTGTACACCAGGACGTCATCCGCATAACATATTTGGTTTACTCTCCCGTCCACAGGGCGGGGAATATCGGAGGTGTAAATATTGAATAAGATGGGGCCTAGAATGGAGCCCTGTAGTACGCCTGCAGCGGCGTGAAAAGTTCGGGAAAGCTTTCCATTCATTCTAACTTGGAAGGTTCTGTTGCGAACGAACTGGTAGATGATGCTACATAGCGTTCTACTGAGGCCAGTATTCAGTAGTTTAAAAGCGAGACCTTCGATCCAAGTCGTATCAAAAGCCTTTTCAATGTCTAGGCTTACCGGAACGGTGGGTTCCTTATTAAAGAGCCGCACGCAGACGTGGTTTTGAAATAAATTGAGAGCCATAGTGGTGCTGTGCGCTCTTCGAAATCCGAATTGGAAATCAGGTATTAGATGCCTGGCACTGACAAAGTTACTTAGCTTCTCCTATATGAATATTTCATATATTTTGCTGATGCAAGTGAGAAGCGAGATAGGGCGAAAGCTTGAGGGGTGATACGTTGGTTTCCCAACTTTTGCTATTGGACAAATAATAGCGCGCCTCCAAGCTTGGGGAAAGTACCCCATGTTGTAAGCATGGTTGAACAGAATGGAGAGCTTTATAAAGAATAAGGCAGAAAGCAACTCATCTCCATGATCTGAGTGCGACGTATTTATACCGTTCCCTCATTCTGATTCGGCATTTCGTTTCCGTCCGTTCCATAATCTCGACTTTTCTATTCCAGTTTTCCAGTACTTCCTAAAATAATCTAGTACTTTGTTTCGGCCATTCTCGAAGATTCCAGTACTGATTGTCATATACGTCACAATATAACACCAGCCCAAATGGAGAATCTACGCACTTTCGAAAGGAAATGCTTTAGGCTGGTCACTGGCCTCAACCGACAACCCAACTCTTACAAGTATTACAATAACAGCTTGCTATACAATGCCGCTAATATTGACCGTCTCGATAGACGCTTCCAAGAGCTGTCTATCAAATTTATTGAAAACCTCCCAAATAATCCCAACCCTATAATAACTTCACTACTACCAACTCCTCTAGATAACAGGGCTCACTATCTGAATTGTCTCCATACTAGAAGTCTCTTCACCCCTGGAAGATTGGTTAATGACCCCAACGAGGTAGTGTACCATAACACCGAGCTGGCACCCAATCAGTTCAAATACTGTAACATACAACCATTCTCCAACATTCTGCGTTTTAACGAACAACCGGAAAGTGTTACCACACCTGAGGCCACTAACTGACTATATCCCACGCCAACCTACTTCCTTAACCATCAATCCCTATATTCCCCAATTCACATTACATATTTAACTTATTATAATATAAATTAGTTTAAGCTAGAATAAGTTAGAGTTAAGTTAAGTATTTGATTAGATTAAATTAAAAAATAAAAATCCTGGTTTTCTGACCTTTTCCAGGAAAACTGTTAATATTAAAACCTATAATACTCGAATAGTTATTCACACATTTAGTTATTTTTGAAAAATGTGTAATGTATGCATGTAAACAATTGTATCACTAGAATTATAAGTTAGCTGTAGTACTTAATGTAAACATTGATTATTGGTCAAATAAATACAGTATGTTAAAAAAAAAATCCACAGTTTCAGGTAAGCAATGTAATACAACATATTGTTCAATAATTAATTATTAATTATAATAACATGTGTTTTCGTCCTGAAAATATAGAAAGGAGTTCAGAAGTTTTTTCTCGTCTTTAAGGAAAAATAGAGAAAAATTGTACTTGAGCTGAAAGACGATGCAATATGATTAATTACTATATATGGTTATTTTTGTGTTGGACTATCCGTCTTCTTGATTTCATATTGCTGCACATCGCGGAATACGCCAGGAAGGAGATTTTTCAACGGGTTTTACTTTTTTTTTTGGCTAACATTTTGTATGGTGGATAAGACTTAGTGGAGAATTGTTCACAAACCTTCGATATTTTGTCAGAAACTGATTTCTTAAAAATGACTTGTTCGACGATCGCCACAGTGGTCTAACTCTTTAATTAGACAGCAAACAGTCAATAGGTTGCCGATCAATTCGTAGACCGATCATCAGCCGGAATTTTCACCAATGTGATGTATTACCAATTTTAGTGCCTATTCTTAGGCGTAAAGCATCGACGGTAGATAAATGTCTGTTTGCTGTTTTATTTTTGTTTTTGGAAATGTGCGTTAGTGTTGGATGTTAGGAAATTTTATATTGTTCAGCATCGGCTCCAGAATACGTTATTGCGATAGAAGATCGTTCAGTCTGGTTTAAGCTTTGTTGAGGTTTGTTGGTCGTCGCGTCGCTCGAATCAGGATTAACTATCGCTAGTTGTAACGATACGGACTTATCCATCAGGCGTTTACTTTCGTTCTTCGCGTCGATGGATAGGTAATTCGAGAAAACGGTACTCTTCCGATATAGGCTAAAACTGACCGGTTAGCTGCGCGATAATCTTTGTGATATCATCCTGTCCGTTGTGTTCCTTCAAGTGCTGGAACCCCCAAGCTAACCAAGATAAATTCGTTGGAGAACATCGAGCGTCGTGTGAATCATATCGTTCTGTCGTATGTTTGCCTCATCGAGTTGGTCGGTCGGGGGAGCGCATAAATGCATTCGGGTACAGTGCCAGATGTGCATACGGATGTGCCGCTGAAAGTTAGAGTTTGGTGATGTGACCCAATACAGTGTAACGTTTGTCATAGGAATCATGTTATTTCTCTTGAGCCCAACAACAAACACATTGAGTGTGGCCCTGTGTGCGACCTGTTCTAAGTAGTCTCCAGTTTTGATGCTTTACTTAAGGAACGCGAGTCTAAACATCCGGTTAAGGTCACAAAATCGAAATGCGCCCACATATCCAACTTAGCAAATTATGCAAATTTCTAAACAATTTGTGGAAACATCTACATAAATGAATACAATCGAATCCTCGGAGTAGGAATCCGTTGGCGGGAGTGATTTGTGAAGTGTTATGCTCAACATAGATGCTTACAGACATGGCACAAAGAATCGGTGTGGTGTTTCGTGGTTCATCTTGCTTGGATTCATCGAACAGACGGAAGTGTTGCGATCCTTGGTCGTTTGGGTTATTGTTTATTTTTGGAGTTTTTTCTTCTTTTGAAACGATATTAGCCGGCGTGCACAATGGCGAAGCGGCACTCATGTTGAATTCAAGGAATTACACTTCATCGACGACTGCGGCGAGGAGTGCAGGTGCACCACCGGTATCCGGAATGAAAAGTAGTTCAGGTAAGTGGAGTCTCAGTTATTGGGTATTTAGGTATCTCGTTTCAGACGATACGTTGTCTGTCCTTCAAATGATGGGCTGATGGGGACAATGGTTAGAAACGGGTAATCCGGGAGTCTTGGTCGTAAATTGGCTTATGTTCACGAGCTTTGCGGATAGGTTTGCTAACTGAACCACCATCGAGTTCTATCTTAGAATTCTTGACACAATTAATCTTCAATCCCCTGGACTACCAATGGAACTGGTTTAGTACGGTTTGCTAAGGTTGATGTGCTGCCTGAAATTTCGTTTTCATTGGATTTCTCTTTTTTGGGAAAAGAACACGTTCTTGGTACTTTACGATTTGGCAAGATTCATTTTGTGTATTTGACTCACTTTACCTGTGAAGTTCTTTGTGTTTGTGCCATTTACCGTACAGGAATGTGAAAGCGATACATTTTTTTTTATTCTCACAGTCTAGTCTCTTTTTGTTGCATCTTTCTCTCATATCGCAGATTACAAGGTTGGCGGCAGAGCTCGTGCCGACTTCCTGCAACACAAGCGACAGTTGGTAATTGAAAATATACAATCAGATCCCTATTGTCTGAAACTTTATTATAAACCACCTCTTGTCATATTGATAAGATCGGGAAGTTTCGAATAGGCATGTTGTGGGATTGATAAAAGAAATATCCTCGTGCGAAGTGTTAGGACGACTTGTGTAACACTAACAATTTATTTTGTCCAATAAATAACAATGTATGGATGGTCGAACGTGGAAGGAGAGCGCACGGTACAGGGAACAATGGCGGAGTCGAGTCGGTGAGGCCATGAATTTCCGGGTTCCTATAGGCCGATAAGTAGTAATACGAGGGTTGCCTTTTATATTTCGGGATTAGAGAACAAAAACAAATATTGATCATCGAAAATCACTTTATTGTTTTTCAAACATGTTTTCCCCATGAAGATCTATACACTTTTGCATGCGTTTGAACCAATTGTCGAAGCACTTTTGCCACTCTGATTGAGGTATCTCCAACACATGCATTCTGAATGCAGCAACCGCTTCTTCAGGTGTCGAAAAACGTTGACCTCTCAGTTTGTTTTTTACGTACGGGAATAAAAAGAAGTCATTCGGTGCCAAGTCAGGACTATACGGCGGATGACCCATCAAATCGGTGTTTTGGGTGCTCAAAAATGCAGTTGTCGCAGCCGATGTGTGAGAGCTCGCATTGTCGTGGTGAAGAGTGATCCGTCTTCGGCGGTTGGTTTTCTGATTTCTTGGAAGACAACTGGCAAACAAATGGTTGTGTACCACTCAGAATTGACCGTTCTGCGTTGTTCTAGTGGTACGGTTGCGACATGTCCAGTTTTTCCGAAAAAACAGGCGACCATTTGCTTGGAAGTGCTTCGTGCGCGAACAACTTTTGTTGGATTTGGCTCATCCTGAAACACCCAGACAGTCGACTGCTGTTTAATTTCGGGCTCATACGCGTAAATCCACGATTCATCACCTGTCACGATGTCATAGACGTGTTTCGAAGCACCGCGACCGTATTTTTTGAGCATTTCTTTCGACCAATTGACACGAACCTTTTTATGGGCGATTGACAAATTGTGTGGGATCCAACGCGAACAAATTTTTTTGACAGTCAAATGTTTATGCAATATTGAATGTATGCTGGTCCCACTAACGCCTAAGGTTGTCTCAATCTCACGATAGGTCACATGACGATCTTCCAATATCAGTTCGCGCACAGCATCAATGGTTTTCGGAACAACAACTGATTTTGGACGACCTTCACGAAATTCATCTTGGAGTGAACTACGACCACGATTGATTTCACCATACCATCGATAAACACTGGTCCTTGATGGAGCTTCATCGCCAAAAATTGAATTAAGTTCATCCATGCACTGTTGCTGAGTTAATCCACGCCGAAAGTTGTAAAAAATAATCGCACGAAAATGTTGACGATTTAATTCCATTTTTGGGCCGAGATGAATCTTTTAAGTTACTGTAAACAACACAAATAGCGCTCGTATGTCAAAACGTTCTGAGTGCGTATAACCTCAAAAATGTCCAACTTTACGACAGAGCTGTCAATTGCCGGATTGCAACGCTAGGATTGCCAAATCCCGAAACATAAGAGGCAACCCTCGTAGTAATAAATCTCTTCAAAAATACACAACATTTCCGGTAAATGATAAATCCTCTATCTCTCTATCTAGGACTGTCTAAATTGCAACTATACAGTGTTATTTACTATTATTATTATTTATTGGACTGTAGGAAACCGGAAGTTCATGACCTCACTGGGCATTGATTTCTACTCGGTTAGATAATCCCCACTGATATATCTTGTTGAGGTCTGAATTCAATGAATCAAGCATAAGTTCCTGGTTGGTAGTGACGTTCGAAGAGTTTGGACGGGAGTGTTCGTATGAGTATGAGAATCTCAACGTGCTATCATCAGCAAACGAGTGAATTAGGTTGTGAGTAATTGACAAGAGATCATTTATAAAGATGAGGAAGGGATTGGATGAGAGTACCGAACCCTGGCGAACACCTGCATTAATTTGATGGATTTGAGACAGATTTGACACCATCAAGAACCACTTGGATTGAACGGCCAGAAAGATAGTCTCGTATCCATTGGATCAGGGAATTTTCCACTCCCTAGGAATACAATTTTGACAAATGGGCTGGATGCCAAACTCTGTCGAAGGCTTTTGCAATATCCAATGCGACTACCTTGCTTTCACCGAGGTAGTGGATGGAATGGCTCCACCTTTCGGTAAGGTAAGCCATCAGATCTTCTGAGGACCTGCTGCTATGAAGGCATTATTGGCGGTCATTGAAGAGGTCTTTTGATTCCAGATATTTCGAAAGTTGACGGTTGATAAGTGATTCTATAGCGTTTGAAATAATAGTGAAGAAGAACGTGTGATTCAAACTGACCCTATTACAGTTTGAATCACAAAAAATTGAACCTAAGCGTTACCCATCAGGCTACTGGCCGATTTTAGAATTTGATTTTTAAACTCGACTATACTCCACTGATGTGAATTGTTATGTTATCGCAATGGTATACGGCTCTGATGTACTTTCTTATTCGATTTTCGTTCGGTGTTCTTCACTATTTTGCTTGTGAATTGTGTGTGTATCTGTTAGAGACGCCACAATTCCATTACCTTGGAGAGAATAGAAGTTAGTGCTATGGGTCGATGAGAAGAAAGGGATGATTTGTCACTCTTTTTGGGAATTGCCTGAATGTTCGCTGACTTCTATCTATTTGGGAAACGACCAGTAGAATAGGACAAATGGAAGAGTTTCCGCAGTGGTTTAGCGAGTGAAGAGGAACATCTCTTCAAGAAGATTGGGGGAATGCCATCAGTACCAGCGGATTTGTGTGCGTTTAGCTCTTTAAGTGCGCGGGCAACAGTATGCGTTCGGAAGCGAATCTGACTCATGGTGTGCTGCTTACCCTCAAGTTGAGGTGGAACTGATGTGGTATCAGGCAGCGTTGAGTTAGCTGCAAAATGTGCAGCAAGTAGATTTTCCTTCTCTATTGCAGATTTTCCTTCTATATCAGAGTAGTGGAGCATGAATTTGAAGTAGTGCAATCCTTAAACTACCTTGGGTCAATAGTATTAGCCGATAACAATATGGAAGAAGAAATAGGCGAACGGCTGATCAAATCCAACAAAGCCTACTATGGTCTATCAAGGCTCTTTAAATCCCGAAATTTGTCCAGAACATCCAAGCTACTACTGTCCAAGACCATGGTTTTACCAGTACACATATGGGTGCTCAATAAAAGACAGTCTGAACTCTTAGCCGCGTTCGAGAGGGAGGTCTTAAGGAGAATTGTTGGCCCCGTATGTGGGGGAGGACGATTCCGGAGACACTACTACCATGAGTTGTACGCGATCTACCTTGGAGCTAGCGTTGTAAGCAAAATCAAGGTCGGTGAAGTCCGTGGGAGGGGGGGGGGGGGGGGGGGGGGGCACCTAGCTCGAATGAGCGAAGAGAAGCCTGCCCGGAAAGACCTTTGTGGTAGGATATATGGAAGGAGACGGCGAGGCAGAACTCGTCTGCGATGGATGGAGGATGGCGTAGACCAGGACGTCCAGAGCCTGGAAGTGCCAAACTGGATGACATCAACTCGAAGTCGAGACCGGTGGAGAGATTTGTTCAATAAGGCCAAGACCAGATCCCGGTTGTAGTGCCGATAATGATGATGATGATGATTGCAGTGGTGACTGGTTTGGTATCGACTATAAGCGATGGAATGGATGAAGAGACTGAGTTTTAAATGTTTTTCACGAATGCTCAGAAGTTTCTACTACCTGTTTCCACTCTCTGGTCATGCAAGAACTTTGCGCGTTGAATATGCGCATTGTCGTCATTTCTATCTCTCCTAAATCTTTTCCGGTTTTCCTCAATATTGTTTGCTTTATACAACCGGAAGCCTAACTCTTTAGCCTTAATGGCTTCTCTGCACCCGGAATCGAACCACATATTTCTCTTGGGTTTGATACTCTTTACTCTGTGTGGAATAAAGGATCGCATGCCAAACAGAATCGTGTCCGTCAATGTGTCGTAATTGGGGAAAAAATAACGACCAATTTAACCTCCCAAAAAAGTCGTTCAGACCTTCCCAGTTGGCTTTCTCATAGAACTATACTGTTCTTTTGAGAGCTTTCTCATTAACGTTACTGTTGGTTAGGGGAAATTTAGCTGACACGACACAGTGGTCTGAAGTGCCCAAGAGCGAAAAATCTTCAATTGTGTATTTGTTCGGGTGGGAGGTGAGAAAGAGGTCCAGTGTGTTGTCGAAATGAACATATATGTCTGGTACCTGTGTTGGCCCATTGACAAGTTGAGTTAAACTATTTGAATCACCAAAGAGCTGGACATATTCACCTTCACGTGTTGTGTGTCCGGAGTGACGAAGCCACTGAGAGTTATGCACATTAAAATCACCCGTAATAACGATTTCAGTGTGCGGATATAGGGATAGGATGGGATAGAATCAGACAGAGCATCAAATTCGTCAAAGGATGCATTTCTATCCAAGTTTGGGCTTCTGTAAAGAAAGCAGTAATATATGATATGCTTAGGAACGTGACGTTTTAGTCAAGAGAAATTGGAACAAAGCCTATATTGTGGCAGAAGCTGATAAGCATTATCATTTCGTATGTATGTGGCTATACCACGATGTGTAAAGAACAGAAGCACTAAGTTATATCCATCATCATCATCATCATCATTCGGCACTACAACCGGGATCCGGTCTTGGCCTTTTTTAGCAAGTCCCGAGGCTTGTTACATTTTCCATAATAATTTGTTTTTCCGGGCAAGGTTATTAAACTTGCGCCAACTAAGTTATATCCAGGAAGATTAAAATCAGAGATATCTGTATTAGTTACCTGGGTTTCGCTAAGTGTAAGGATAGTTGGTTTCTGGTTAGAAGCATGGGCAGACACAGAAGAGAAATTGCATCTCAAGCCGCGAATGTTACACAAATCAACGCGAAATTCCCGCTCCATTGAAATGGCCCTACACAGAAAATCAAATACCGCCTCGGGAAAGGATGCAAGTCGGGACCAGCAATAGATGAGCGAAAGCAACCACTATAGGTGTTATGCCGTTGTAGTAGGTGCCCCACTAGATCCATGCCGAAATCCAGGTCACATCCCTTCCATGATGATGAACATTATGCGACTTCGACACAAAAAACTCTCCAAAGATTATAAATGAATCGAGAGTATCGATGTGCCTGAGGGACGCAAACAGAGGTGCGAAAAAAAGGAAAATATACACACGGGATGGAAAGGGTAGAGGGCTTTCCCGCACTGCACATCATCATCATCATCATTATCGGCAATACAATCGGGATCCGGTCTTGGCCTTATTTAACAAGTCTGAGGCTTGTTAAATTTTCCATAATACTTTGTTTTTCCGGGCAAGGTTATTAGCCTTGCGCCAAACACTGCACACCACTTGCGTGTATATTCTCGCACCTTTCACAGCACTAAGACGCGTGTGCGGAGATCTGTTTGTTTGCATAGGATCGCACAGAAAACTTTGCACTGCACTCGGACGTGTGTGTGAAGATCCGTTTGTTTGTTTAGGTTCCCACAGTAAGACTTCGCGCCCGAACCGATAGTGCAATTGGGTATCTTATGTGTATTTAAGATTCCCAAAACGGATTGCACAATTGATCCGATGGTACGGATCACGAGGTAGAAGCGCACGGCCTGTCTCGTTGGCGGTTATAAATCGACATATCCAGGGGTCTCACGTAGAGACTGCATGCCAACTTGGATTGAACAGGGACAAGGATCCTGGACTTCTCTGGGTTGACAGCAGAGACTTTTCCCTGTATGTTCGCTCCCAATCCCCCAAACTATAATATCAGGTGTAATAAGAAGAAATTGGGCTCCTCGATAGTATAGTGGTTAGTACACCCGCCTGTCACCCGGGAGACCGGGGTTCGATTCCCCGTCGGGGAGCCCCTGGCGCAAGACTAATGACCTTGCCCAGAAAAAATAAATCATTATGGAAAATTTAACAAGCCTCAGGACTTGCTAAATAAGGCCAAGACCAGTTCCCGGTTGTAGTGCCGATGATGATGATGAATAAGAAGAAATTAATTATTTTTGCATGAAATTGAAGCATAGTTAGTTAGAATGATCCGATTTAGGTGAAATAGGCACTGTTTTATTCGATAACTTGTTGGCATTTCAAATGTAATTTCATTGTGCCTCTCTTATAGAAACCCTCGTTCCTATTGGCAAAAAACTGAGACAGTTGTTTTTCACAAGCTCCTCTTGAGGCGAATGTTTTACCCGCAAAATCATTCGCCATAGACAGAAAGAGGTGGTAATCACTTGGCGCCAGGTCCGGAGTATAACCTAACTATAACTGGACTATATAACTATTTCAACCTCCGCCATCTCCAATGGACGCTGTCAGACGTTCAATCCTTTTACACATCAAACCCCACCATTATCAAGGAATGTGTCTTTATAGACGGTCTCACCGACTAAAGCTTCCGTCAAATAAGTAATGTGCCATATGCCATATGAAGAGGGAGTTTGACCTTGTGTTTACAACCGACACCTATAATTCCTCAGTTGCCCTTAGTCCTCATGCACTCTTCACCATCGACAATTACGACGTTTAATCGAGGGTCAGAATTCAACAGAACACGCACACCGTTCAAATTGTCGTCGATTGAGGTCGTTGGAGGGCTTCGAGAACGGAGTTCATCGTTTTCCCGACCGTCCGTAAATGCCTTCAACCATCGCGAAACTTGCGGATAGAATAGAGTACACTTCCCGTAAGCGTCCATGATCATTTCATTAGTCTCGGTGAGAAATGTTTCTAGGTTTGGGCAAAACTTTTCCACGTAGCGGTGCTTGATCGATGAATTCATCGCAATTCGTGACATAGGCATTGAACAGAGCTTCACAGTAACATCGATGCACACAGGGTTGAACTGCTCCGAACGGCTGTGATCTGATGTGTTAGTGTCTTCGTAGTGTGGGTTTGAGTCACGTTCTTTGCAATCATTGCCAAAAACAGCATAATGTCTTTTTTCGAGAAAAGTTCTGTTGCAGGGGTCGGTACTTAAACGTTTCAGTTTTTAGTAAAATCTTTGAAAATCCTTGAAAAATTTGAATAGTGTGCCTTTTAGGAAAACTGGATTTGTAAACCCTCTTCGATTTGAATTCATAAAAGGTACATCCAACGAGGATGTTCCCCCTTAGGTTTGGTCCCAAATAATGTCACACGTTGATAGGAAAAATTGTACATCTGGCTTGTTTATTGACATCTTTAAAGTTTTCGACATTGTCAACCATACTTATGCACGAAGTTGAAAATATTAGGTTTTCGTCGTTTCATGTTTAGCTGGTTCAGGTCTTGTTTCAGAAATAGGTCATAGAGAGTGAAGATTTTGTTTTAGACTAATGCGCATACAAAAGCGGAAGTACTCTTAAATGTCAGAGCAAAGCGCGGGCGGAAGAAGAGGTTGTGGATAAGGGAGGGAGGAGTCGATATACATTGGTCTTAAATTCCTGGAGATTACAACGACAAGGAAATACCTGATCAGGTAGAGCATTCCATATCGTGTGGTTCGGCTAAAGAATGACGCTCTACGTTTATTTGCGTCAATTAAATAATAACACTTTCCTAGTATATTAAAAATTATTTTCATACACCACTATAACTTAGTCTTGTATGATTCTTTATTTTAATTTTAAAACTAGTTAATAAGGTTAATTTCTACTTCATTGTGACACTGGAGGAGTTCTCACACACAATACGTCTCTGGAACAGTTCTTGTACACAACACACCAGCGATACAGATTGTATTCCATATTTTTTACTCCGTATGATGGTCATGCATCCTATGTGTGTTGCATTGGTATCTTGGCGTCCTTTTCATTGGTATGGCGTCATAGCCATTCATGGAGGAATTTTAATGAGAAGGGATTTTTTATTTATGGGTATGCTAAGAGGTTCTTTACTTATGGGTATGTTAAGAGGTTCTATATTTATGGATATGCTAAGGGGTTCTTTCCCCCGCTTGGTAGAAACCTTGACGTGGTGCAAGGGCTTAAACTACAATGAATCACTCAGGCTATGCTGACAGAAGCATACGCTTCCAGTAGGAACACCCATGTCAGACAGGCTAACGAGGAGTAACACACAAAGATCTACCACCCCTAATCCAGGGTGTTACGTGTCAACGTGCCCATTGGATTATAACGGCGCCTCTCTGACACCGGGTCGAATTAGAGCAGTAAGCAGACCTTACCATATCAAAGAGGGGCTATCTGAAACCCCAAGACTCGTGGGATCAAAAATGAATAATCAATATACAAAAAACAATCCTACGAAAAACCCGATAGGCGTAGGTGTGATGAGCCGACACTACCACAAGGGAACAAATCATCAAGAAAACACCGACTCGGCAAAAAGAAGACGTAGGAAAAAAACGGAAATAGCGGGATATACGCGTCGGCTCGTGGAATGTTCGAAGGTTATATAAACCAGGCGCGTAGAAAAAGCGAAACAATATAAAATGGATATCGTCGCGCTTCAGGAAGTCGGACTCCCACATCAAGTAATCGAAACCAATGGGTTTACACTGGCGTGTGGAGGTACCGATACGCATAACATCGGAACTGGTTTCATCATAAGCATGAAGATTACGCGCCATGTAAAAGATGTGCAATTTATTAATGACCGAATGTACAGGGCCCATGGTACAATTATGTATTTATAAACATACACGCCCCAACAGAATCTACCGACGAAGAAACGAAAGACACATTCTACGAGACCCTAGAGGAAGTATTTGATGGGATCTCATTATTCGATGCATAAATTCAATTAAAAATGGTTACCGAGAGAGAGCCAAAATAATCCGAGACACAAACGGCTGTGTGGTGACAGAAACAAAAAATATCGGGACAAGGTGGAAGCAGTACTTTGAAAACCTGCTCAATGGTCATAACACAAATAAACGCACCAGACGGACATACAGCAGAGCCTAAGATCCCAGAGCCCTCTTTCGACGAAGTTTTAGACGCAATAAATCGACTAAAAACAATAAGGCTCCCGGAGTCGATTGCATACCGACAGACCTTATGAAACATGGAGGAGAGGCAACCGCACGAAAGATCCACCAACTGATCAAAACAATATAGGATTAGGAAGTCACTCCGGAAGAATGGAAATCATCAATAGTCGTTCCCATTTTCAAAAAAGGCGACAGATCTGATTGCAAAAACTACAAAAGGAATATCATTGCTACCAACCAAATACAAAATACTAACAAATATCATACTGGCGAGAATCACACCGTACTCAGAAGAAATACTGGGAGGCTACCAGTGCGGATTCCGTAAGAACCGGCCAACAAGCGACCAAATGTTCACAATAAGACAACTGCTGGAAAAGAAGTGGGAATACGGAGAGACGGTTCACCAACTGTTCGTTGACTTCAAAAAAGCCTACGACTCAGTCGCAAGGCAAAGACTCTACCATATTGTAGTTGAGCTGGGGATCCCGATCAAATACGCCGCCCTCATTCAAATTTGCATGGACGAAAACAAAGGGCGAGTTAGATAAGAAAACCACCTCTCAGAACCATTTGAAATCCGGGACGGACTAAAGCAGGGGGATGGTCTACCACCGTGTCTTTTTAACCTTGTCCTCGAGTATGTCATCAGAAAGGTACAAGACGACAACATGGCCGGATCATCCCTGAACGGGGTGACACAAGCGCTCGCATATGCGGATGACATCGCCGTTTTGGGTGATAATCTAGAAACTGTAAGTAAAAACAGTGAAATCATCATACAAGCGGCAGAAGAGGTGGGCCTAGAAATAAATGAAGACAAAACGAAATACAAGATTATGGGGAGGGCAGGTGGACCTCAGAGAACACACATAAACATCAGGGATAAGATATTTGAAAATGTTAAAGAATTTAAATATCTGGGAACAATACTGACGGCCAGTAACGAAATGCCGAAGGAAATTAACAAAAGGCTGCGTTCGGGCAACGCTAGGTGGGACTGCTGAAATCCAAACTGCTATCACGTAACATAAAGCTCCGTGTCTATAGAACCATAATCATGCCGATTGTTCTATACGGATGCGAAACATGGGCTCTCACAAAAGGGGAAGAAAACAATTCCGCGTATTCGAGAATAAAGTCTTAAGGGGTATATTTGGCGATAAATATGACGAAGAGGCAGGACAATGGAGGAAACTCCACAACCACGAATTGGAAGAGCTATACTGCAAACCTACAATAGTGAGAGTAATCAAGTCGCGAAGATTAAGATGGCCGGACACGTGGCGCGAATGGGCGACGATAGGATCGTGCATAGAATTCTTGACGGTAAACCAACGGGAAAGAGGCCGACAGGACGGCCGCGACGGAGATGGGAGGACAATGTTAGGTTGGACCTCGAGGAAATCGGACCAGATGGTCGAACGTGGAAGGAGAGCGCACGGGACAGGGAACAATTGCGGAGCCGAGTCAGTGAGGTCATGAACTTCCGGCTTCCTATAGGCCAATAAATAGTAATAAGGGATTCTTTGTTTGGTCAATTCGATGATAGTGCATATCGTTAACTCGCGCCTGATATTGACTTTCAAGGTGAACTTATGCGCACTCTCAGATTGACGGGTGTCGCGGGAAAATATTAGGCGAGGCAGAACACAATGAGCAAGTTCATTTGAGCACCGATCGTGATAATACCTATAGAAAAGAGATAGGCATGTTTTGTTGCACCCTTGCTCTAAGGACGGAATTGAGCAACTTACGGCTGGGTCCCCAATAAGTTTAACTACTCAATTTTACATCTTATCGCGCACGTGTAGCCTAGTTTTGGAAGAACCTGACCTTCATTTTGGACACATGTACACCTTGTAAATAGGGGCCAAGTGGGATGTAGTGAAGCATCTTTTGCATCTCTTAAGGAACCGTAAACATTTGCCTGCACTTTTCATTTCAGTTATTTTAAATGCCAATTTCTTCTTTTTTTTTTTGATCTACTCACGTAACGCCCTTGTTTGGACGGGGTTTTAAGTTCCCATCGAAATTTTTAGTATGTACATCGACTTTGGATTCCGAATTGTAATTTTGAGTATGGTACTTTGGAATTCCAACAAAGTAAATATCGTGTCACCCGATTAAGATGCACATGCAGATATTGGTGAAAAATAAGGTTTCGGAAACAGTACATCACCTATAATCGAGGTATTACTTAATAATTCACGTAATACTTCTTTACATTAATTTTATGGGAGGTTTAGTACTAGATTTTTAACTATTCCAAATGTTTAATTTCCAGTAATGAAAAGGGGTTTATATCGGAGGCAGTTGGTGTTTTTAGCTATTTGCAAATGTGGCCCACATATTGTGTTTCTATAATCAATTTTTAATGATATTTACTTCAGTCAAACCTGTGTTCAAATCCTCATTTCAAATATAACTCGTGTACTTGCATTTGGTAAAGATCACGAAAAGTACGAAGACCTGGTCATAGCTTCGGTTGCTTATCTCATCACCATGCCAAGAAAACGATGCTCTTCACATTAGAACTTATATAATTAATTGAACAAATACAATAACGTGATCAACAGGGGGCATATGTGCACTGTTTAAGATTTGATCAACGGCGATTGCCAGAAAGACGGTCGTTGCTTTGGTTGCCTCGTTGATTGACGATCCACTGACCCACTGCGAGATGTTGTGTACATTCCTCTACCCTTTCTCTTTATCTATTGTGTGCCACTTTTTCAACTTAATAGATAATGCTTCTTTCGTTTAAGTAGTGCAAAGCAGCTCAATAAGTCCCTTATATATTGTTGTTACGACGGCTTCGTGCTGGGAAATACATGGGAGAAAATAGTCCACGAGTGGTCACGAATGGTTCACTTGTAAAGAGTTGTCCAACGAATTAGATAATTAAACAGTTGGGATTGGCAGGGGACGCTCACAGTGGCCAAGGGGAAGAGGTTATCATAAAATGAATGATTTAGAGTACGTCCGGCATTTCTACCATTTCTTCCGGATGACGAATGGGCGAAACAGCACGTTCAAATAATTATGGTGCTCATTTCTTGTTCCGTAATTTATGTAGAGACCCGCACCCACTTACGGAAATGAAATATTTAGTTATTCGATCTTAGAGCGATCTTATGTATATGCTTTCTTATTACCTTCTGTATTTTTTTTTATTAGGATTAGAGATATACTTTTGACGGAGAGGATCAAACGAGGAACTGGGGCGATGTTTTGTTTGTCACTTGATTAGCAATGTTATGTCCTCTGTAAATGTTTATTTTCAGGTGTGTATCCTATTTGAAGGTATATATAATACTGATTTCTGGCACAAGACTAGTGACCTTGCCCGGCAAAAACAAATCATTTTGGAAAATTTAACAAGCCTCAGGACTTGCAAAATAAGGCCAAGACCGGCCCCCGGTTGTAGTGCCGATGATGATGATGAAAATACTGATTGTTTTTTTTTTTAACCTTTTACTAATGTTATTATACATCTCTCAGGAGAACCTCTAGCGCCAACACAGCGCTCCGCGATGCCACCGTGCAGTTCTTCTTCAACAGCTGCCGGTTGTAACGCTCCGAAAACATCCACGCGGGGAGAGATTTTCACAGCTTTCCCGCTCTGTAACGGAACGAGTTCTGATTGTTGCATAATAGCCCCTGCTTATATCTTCATTTTGACGCTTAATAACTACCTTATTATGGTTTTGCAATTGGTTAGTATAGTATTTATATGCAACCAATTATTATGGTATACATATTATCATCATCATCATCGGCACTACAACCGGGGGCCGGTCTTGGCCTTATTTAGCAAGTCCTGAGGGTTGTTAAATTTTCCATAATGATTTGGTTTTTTCCGGGCAAGGTCATTAGTCTTGCGCCAGAGGCTCCCCGACGGGGAATCGAACCCCGGTCCCCCGCGTGACAGGCGGGTATACTAACCAGTATACTATTTATAAATTATACATTAGTTTAATTCATATTGCTCAGGCAGGAGGCCAGGGGAACAATGAGAATAGGCGCGGTAAGCGCCGCAGACAGCGACGACGAAACCGTAGGCCCGGTGGAGGCCACACAAGGTGCTCGGACTCGAGACCTGATCCTGGTGTTTCGGATCCTCAAGAAATCGACGACTGGGGCGTGACGGGTGCGTTGGCGGGCGCGATCAGCGGAGGCGAGCGAGAGTCACCCGGGCCACACCATCGTCGGCCCGTGGCAGGCGATAGATGCCCCAGCTCTACAGAATCGGAGCCTGCGAAGGGCGAGGCCGCATTGGGGAACTCCGGGGGCCAGAGGCCCAAAGTAGGCCATAGCCGCTCCAGTTCTGCTAGTTTGGAGTCTACTGAGACTCCCAAGTGGAACGATCTTGAACGGAGGAGCGCGGTACGATGCGAATTTTGCGGTTGACGCACACAAACGACGGCAGTGTGTCGACATAAGGCACACTGGGAGAGGTCGTGTCGGGGAAACCCAGCCCGACCGCAGTAGAATCGCAATCCAGCTCAAGCAGTTCTCACGTTTCGCCGACCCAAGTCCCGATTGTCAGACTTTCACTAGACATTGGCCGTAAGAACACTACGCGCCTTATCGTTGACACAGGCGCTGAGGTCAGCTTGTTGAAGCTGAAGGCACTCCATCCTAGGTATGGCATGGATGTGCATAACACTACAACGCTCCAAGCGCTGTTTGGCAAGGGCAAGTCGAGGGGATGCTTTCATGTTGCACCACGAGATTCCCCGCTTCTTCCAAATAGTGGACATAAGGCAGACTGGGAGAGGTCGTGTCGGGGAAACCCAGCTCGACCGCAGTAGAATCGCAATCCAGCTCAAGCTGTTCTCACGTTTCGCCGACCCAAGTCCCGATTGTCAGACTTTCACTAGACATTGGCCGTAGTAACACTACGCGCCTTATCGTTGACACAGGCGCTGAGGTCAGCTTGTTGAAGCTGAAGGCACTCCATCCTAGGTATGGCATGGATGTGCATAACACTACAACGCTCCAAGCGCTGTTTGGCAAGGGCAAGTCGAGGGGATGCTTTCATGTTGCACCACGAGATTCCCTGCTTCTTCCAAATAGTGGACATAAGGCAGACTGGGAGAGGTCGTGTCGGGGAAACCCAGCCCGATCGCAGTAGAATCGCAATCCAGCTCAAGCAGTTCTCACGTTTCGCCGACCCAAGTCCCGATTGTCAGACTTTCACTAGACATTGGCCGTAGGAACACTACGCGCCTTATCGTTGACACAGGCGCTGAGGTCAGCTTGTTGAAGCTGAAGGCACTCCATCCTAGGTATGGCATGGATGGGCATAACATTACAACGCTCCAAGCGCTGTTTGGCAAGGGCAAGTCGAGGGGATGCTTTCATGTTGCACCACGAGATTCCCTGCTTTTTCCAAATAGTGGACTCCTTGCCGGGCTTAACAGAAGACGGGTTGTTGAGGTACGACTTCCTGTCGAAAAATTGCAAGGTCGATGGACCGGCTGGTTTGGTTTTTCCCCGAACGACCGTAAATCCCGAACATTTCTCCGTTGACTTTGCAAACAATAAGACGGAAAGGGTTGAGCGTATGGTAGCCGTACGGGCAGCAGTGCCAAAGGGGCCTGGCAAGGTCGATACTGCGGCCGGTACTCACCCGGAGACCCTACCCACACAGGGGAAGGCTATGAAAGAATGTTCAACCACGTGCTACTACCCACAAAACCGCGCCCATAAAAACCAAATAGTGCACAGGAAGGAAAAGCTTCAGGTGGGAGCTAATACATAAATCCTAAAATTTAAAATCCCCGATTCAGCTGGTGAAACTTTAGTTTTCCTCCGAAATGTTCGCCCTTGTAAGGGACTGTCGTCGAGGGAAACCAACGTATGAGTTTAACTGTAAAGTTTTTAAGGCCAGGCCCAATACTGTAGGCGCATTCCCAGGGAAAACTGCAGGGGCGAACCTCAGTGCTGGAGGTAGGATCAGGCCATGGAGTTGCGAACACGCATCGGAGGCTTAGGGACATGTTGGTTCTGCCGTCAGAACGGGACAGCCCCGATACACCGGCCCGTACACTCGGCCACGATAAAATATAGTCCAGTATCTAGAAACGCATTAGAGCGAGGCAAATTTGCCTGCCGAGCGGCATTGTGATGGTTCGTTGAGGGAGGATTACCTCGCCCTGGCGAGGGGGTCCTAACCGGATCGCGTGGCCGGTCAAACGCTCGGCTGCAATTCTTTTGGAGGGTAGTTGACGCGCGGCACCCCTCGTCCGCGGAATGGTCTCCGTTGGGAGAATAGTTTGGCATCGGGGCTTGATGGAGGAACAGCTGTTGCTGTTAATATAGTCGGTTACATTGCAATTTCCATTTAGTGTCAGTATTTATTGTTAACACCGCCACAGATGGAATCTCCATTATAAATTTGTTTTTTTGTTGTTGTTTGTGTTACTATCCTTGTAGTTAGTGACTTGTATGTTGTCTTCCTTTTACTCATGCTTGCCCACTCGCCCTGTTTGTGTTCCATAGCCCCAGTAGGATTGGTGCTCCAACGTGGGGGTGGCGACAGCGGCTGTGGTGTTGGGTGGTCTGCCTCTCGTTCGCTTAGGGGCGCGTCATTTCTCTTCCAAGAATGGCGCGACCTCCTGCGAGGGGGTGTATGTTGCATAATAGCATTGGCTTATATCTTCATTTTGATGCTTAATAACTACCTTATTGTGGTTTTGCAATTGGTTAGTATAGTATTTATTTCCTAACAATTATTATGGTATACATATTATAGTATTTATTTATAAATTATACATTAGTTTAATTCATATTGCTCAGTAATTGTATCTTGGAACCCCATTACCGACAGCATGTTGATTGCAAAGGATCGGTTGGGTGGGATTTCCTTTCGGAGTTGTTGATGGAGAGAGAGAGTCGTTTTTTTTTTTGGAGTCTATTTCTTTTATTTTCTTTTTGGCAGTTATTTGTCTGTTCTTTGTTCGTGAACAAGAGATTAAAAAAGATGAACTGGAGAACCCGTCCATGGAGGACACAATAATTTCTTTTTGCAAAAGTATTGTTTGTGAAACTAGTTAAGTGTAAATTACCAGTGTAAAATAAAGTGGAAAGTTGTCCATGAAGGACTGTTGTACAAAAAGTTAATTTGTTTGGTGTTCTGCTGTCGAATTTCGTTTTGGTGTCTGGCCGCTGATGTCGAGAGGTTCCGTTGCCCTGGCGGACGTTGATATTGGTCGTAATATGGAACTGGAGGGAATCCAGTACGCATAGAAGGGGAGAGTGCCGGTAAGCCCGTTTAAAATTCACTAAATAGTTTCTAGCTGCAGCTGGGGCGAGATGACTGGTTCGGGCGGTACAGTTTGCCCGCGTATCATCTACCGCTGCTGTGGTACATAACAACACCAATAAGTAAGAGCATCAGCTAGCGGAGACGAGACTTATAATTTGCAACAACGGGCAACGACTGGCGCTCCAAAACAGGAGGACAGTGCCCTTTTTTTCCTGACTGTGATCCATCAGTGGAGGAGATGGCGGTTTGGTTCTGAGTCCATGCGGATAAGAGCATCGGACAACTGCGAAGTTCCTGAGAGGACGTGCAATATATTGATATAGGTATTTGCCACGTAAGGCATTACTAAAGCTGGCGCAGCGGACAACATTTATATCCACGACAAACTGCTGTGAGTACTTTTTTGGGTTACAAATCTCAGAATGAGAATATAACATTCCCCTCTATGAATGTAATTACCACGATATAATTGGAATAGTATATGTAAAATTCAATGTTTAGTAACACACAGCAACTTAACATTGTTGAATTGGCACTTCACCTATCTGATGAACAATAGCAAATATATATATAGGTATTAATGAAATACAATATAACAGAAGACACCACAATAGTAACATCCCAAATATCAAACCCAGATACACAGAATCATGGTACAAAACATAAAACCTTTGGTAGATGTATATATATGCACAAATATCAGGAGATACTAAGGCAACCTGTTGCAGCTATAACCAACTGTATAAAACTATAACAAAACTGACCCTGCGGACAGATATATATAGTTATATATTAAAAAAATATGTAACATGATGAAGCTATGTTCGCGCCGTCGGGAGATGAACCGCAAATTGGTACGATCCGTCGGATTGTCTTGTGTAGCACATATTTATAAACCGAATTGTGTGGAGCAATTCCACGAATCTCCGAAGAACAGTCCCCGTAATAATATCTGTAAAACAGACAGAGGTCAGCTACACGTCTTCGATGTGATAGCGACTGTAGTCCGACGTCAGCCCCGTGTTCCCGATCAGGCGGACCGCTCGTCTCTGTATGCTCTCAAGTAGGTTGAGCGAATGTTTAGGAGCATAGCTCCAAACATGAGAGCAATATTAACGCGGCTCTAATTTGTGATTTATACAGGAGAAGAAGTTGAACAGGAGTAAAATATTTTTTGGCTCTAAAAAGATAACTTAGTTTTCCAGAAGCGGACCTGGCGATGCCCGATACGTGTTTACACCACGATACATTTCCACAGACCGTGACGCCGAGCAATTGCGTGCTTTTCTTAGATTCAAGGGCCTGGCCATTCAGTATCAGCTGTGGAACCGATGATCCACTTTTCTTTGTGAATGTTGTATATTGTGTCTTCGTTGCATTGAAGTCGACGAGATTGGCCTCTCCCCAGTGTAGGACATTATCCAGATCCCGATTCAGAGAGTCGATCTGGCTACATCTCAGCTGATGCGGTGTTGATGCACTAATCGGCCGATCACTCGAAAAAGAGGAAACAAGCGTACTATCATCCGCAAAACTGAACACTTTGTTATCCGTTGACTCCAACAAATCATATATGTGAACCAAAAACAAGGTTGGAGGCAAAATAGGTTCTTGAGGGACTCCGAAATTAACAGGATAGAGATCCGAACATTGGCCGCCTACAACAATCCGGGTCGATAGATTTTCGAGGAACCTCTTCGCCCAGTCGCAAAGCTGCTGGGAAAGTCCGTATGAACGAAGCTTGCTCAGCAATGGTCCGTGGCAGACGCGGTCAAAACCTTGGGGATATCCAATCCGACCGCCCTTACCGTCAAGAATTCTATGCACGGTCCTATCATTGCCCATTCGCGCCACATGTCCGGCCCATCCTAAACTTCGCGACTTGATTACTCTCACTATTGTAGGCTTGCGATATAGCTCTTCCAATTCGTGGTTATGGAGTTTCCTCCATTGTCCTGCCTCCTCGTCATATTTACCACCAAAGATACCCATCAAAATTTTATTCTCGAATACGCGAAATTTGTTTTCTTGCCGTTTAGTGAGAGCCCATGTTTCGCATCCATATAGAACAATCGGCATGATTATAGTTCTATAGACACGGAGCTTTATGTTACGTGATAGCAGTTTGGATTTCAGCAGTTTACTGACTGCGTGCCAACTAGCGTTGCCGGAATGCAGTCTTTTGTTAATTTCCTTCGACATTTCGTTACTGGCCGTTAGTATCGTTCCCAGTTATTTAAATTCTTTAACTTTTTGAAATATCTTACCTCTGACGTTTATATGTGTTCTCTGAGGTCCACCTGCTCACGCCGTAATCATGTATTTTGTTTTGTCTTCATTAATTTCTAGGCCCATCTCTTCTGCCGCTTGCATGATGATTTCACAGTTTTTACTAACCGTTTCTAGATTATCGCCCAGAACGGCGATGTCACCTGCATATGCAAGCACTTGTGTGACCCCGTTCAGGGATGATCCGGCCATGTTGTCGTCTTGTACCTTTCTGATGACATACTCGAGGACAAGGTTAAAAAGACACGGTGATAGACCATCCCCCTGCTTTAGTCCGTCCCGGATTTCAAATGGTTCTGAGAGGTGGTTTTCTATTCTAACTCGCCCTTTGTTTTCGTCCATGCAAATTTGAATGAGTGCGGCATATTTTTTCGGGACTCCCAGCTTAACTACACTATGGTAGAGTCTTTGGCTTGCGACTGAGTCGTAGTCTTTTTTGAAGTCAACGAACAGTTGGTGAACCGTCTCTCCGTATTCCCACTTCTTTTCCAGCAGTTGTCTTATTGTGAACATTTGGTCGCTTGTAGACCGGTTCCTACGGAATCCACATTGGTAGTCTCCCAATATCTCTTCTGCGTACGGTGTGATTCTCGCCAGAATGACATTTGTTAATATTTTGTATGTGGTTGGGAGCAATGATATTCCTCTGTAGTTTTCGCAGTCAGATCTGTCGCCTTTTTTGAAAATGGGAACGACTATTGAGGTTTTCCATTCTTCCGGAGTGACTTCCTTATCCCACATTGTTTGGATGAGCTGGTGGATCTTTCGAGCGGTTGCCTCTCCTCCATGCTTCACAAGCTCTGCCGGATATCACAGAGAAAACATTGTTGCATTGGATATCTCGAAAGCCTTCGACAGAGTTTGGCATCTAACCCTTTTATCAAAATTACATTCATATGGAGTGGACAATTCCCTGATCCAATGGATAAGAGACTATTTTTCTGGCCGCTCAATCCGAGTGGTTCTTGATGGTGTCAAATCTGCCTCCCATCAAATTAATGCAGGTATTCCGCAGGGTTCAGTACTCTCACCCACTCTTTTCCTCATCTTTATAAATGATCTCCTGCCCATTAACCACAACCCAATCCACTCGTTTGCCGATGATAGCATATTGAGTTTCTCACACTCATATGAACATTTCCGGCCAAACTCTTCGAACGTCAATACCAGTCAGCAGGTTATGCTTAATACACTGAATTTCGACCTCAACAAGATATATCAATGAGGATTATCTAACCAAGTAGAGTTCAATGCCTTAAAAGCCCAGTGCTGTCTCTTGTCATCAAAGGCGAACCCCAAAGTTAATATACTGTCGATGAATGGCAATTTCATCGACGAAGCCAAAGAACTATCAATCCTCGGCACTAGCAATAATTCGACTTGGAGCGGCCACATTTTTGAAGCTGAGAACAGTGCGGCCAAATGCATGGGGTTCCTTAAGAGATGCAAAAACTACGTCACTCCATCCAACCTGGCCACTATATACAAGGCGTATAGTCGCCCCTCCCACCTGTCACGCGGGAGACCGGGGTTCGATTCCCCGTCGGGGAGCCTCTGGCGCAAGGCTAATGACCTTGCCCAGAAAAAACAAATCATTATGAAAAATTTAACAAGCCTCAGGACTTGCTAAATAAGGCCAATACCGGCTCCCGGTTGTAGTGTCGATGATGGTGATGATAGTCGCCCCATATTTAGTCAGGCGCATCCAAAACTGCACTATACATGCTCGATAGGATCCAAAAACGGACAGAGAAACTTATTGGCGACCCAGCTGTAAGTCGATCAATTCCGTCGCTAGAACGTAGGCGCAACGCATAGTGCTATCTCTTTTCTATAGGTATTACTATAGTCGTTGTTCAACTGAACTTGCTGGATGTGTTTCGCCTCCTCAGACATTTTCCGCGATACCCGTCAATCTGAGAATGCACATCAGTTCACCTTGAACGTCAACTTCAGGCGCACAAATTAATATAGAGGGTCATTCTTTAGCCGAACCACACGAATGTAGAATACTCTACCTGTTGATATGTTTTCTCGTCGTTGTAATTTCCAGGCATTTAAGACCAATGTACATCGATACCTCCTTTCCTTATCTACTTCCTCTCCTTCCGCTCGCACATTTAAGGGTACTCCAAAATCCCCCTTTGTGCGCGCGCTTGTGTAAAAAAAATACAAAATAAATATCGGTTATAAAGGTCAAAGGATCTCTCGTGGACCGCCTGTCACGGAATCTGTATTAACGATTTTTCAGAAGTCCGTTGCACTCCAAATACTTAATTAACTCGGCGTTGAGGACCTTTTCCATCACCTTAGACAACATAGACAGTAGTGCTATCGGGCGATAATTTTGTGGGAGACACTTTTTCCCCCTCTTTGGGATTGGCTAAACTCGAGCCGCCAACCAGCAGGTAGGAAATGTCCTCCGTGCATAAGATAAGCGGAAGAGGCTGGCAAGGAGCGGTGACAGTTCTGGGGCACAGTTCTTAAGGAACACTGCTGGTATTCTGTCCGGGACGGTTGCCTTCTTACAGTCCACTCCACGTAGAATGCGTTGAATAGTACGCGGGTGGAACCTCACATCCCCATCGAAGATTGTACCGGCGCGATCACTGGTGGTTCCAAGAGACCGGCATCTTGGTTTGAATTCGCGAACACTTGAGCTTTATCTTTTGAATTCGTGACTAGTGCCCCGCTGCCCGTCACTGGCGGGGGAAAACAGGAGGAAGCGGAGTTATTGCTGACAGCTCTTGCCATTGACCAGAAGTGAACCAGTTGGACACTCAAGGAGTTTATTGGTCACTCTGCCGTTGTAAGCCTTTTTCCCGGTATCAAACACCAGGTTGCACGCGTTTCTGATTCTAACAAAATTCGTTCTGTTAACCTCGGTGGGATTAGAGCGCCATTGTTTAAAAGCTCTATTTGTTGCCGCTGTAATCTGCTCGCAAACTAAAGTTTATCAGATGAATTTCGTTCAATGAAATGCGGAATATAAATCTCCATCCCGAGAGGAATAATCTCTGTGACAGACTCTGCGCATGCGTTAACATCGCAGTCTCCAAAGCATACCTCAGACCTCCGAAAGCATGCGAAAAAATCTCGCAAATCGCCCCAGTTTGCAGCCCCATACCTCCATACATGGCGAAGCTGCTTTGGCAGGTCGTTTGCTTGAAATGCAAGTGGTTGGGCGACCGATACCAAAGAATGATCTGAGTTTCCCAGTGGCGCAGCAACCTCCACGGTATAAATGCTCGGTTCGGATGTCAAAAACAGATCCAGGGTGTTCGCATAATTACCCTGGGTATCCGGCACTCGCGTAGGTTCCTCCACAAGTTGAGTCAAATTGTAGCTAACAGCGAACATCTCCGCCAGCCTCCCAGCCTCGTCGCTTTTGTTCGAATGTACCAACCAGCCGGAGTTGTGTACATTAAAAATGTCAAGGACGACAATATCAGAACCCGTGTGGTTAATCTGTATCTAGTCCAGTGAAAGATAATCAAAAAATGTCGCTGGTCGATCGTCATTCGTGGGAGTGGTAAAGAAAACAAAGAAATTTAACAGAATTCGTCAGCACGACCCTCAACCACATGATGTCCAAGTTATTGGGCTTAAACGCCTCCATCCTTTGGCAAGCCAGATCGGACCGCGTGAAGACGGAGACTCCACCCTTAAAACGGAATCTCGAATGTAAGTCGTATCCTGAGCAACGAAAATATGTCGAATCACTTGATGAATCGACCTGAGTTTCAGTTAGGGCAAGGGTATCAAATTTCGCTGTTTGCAAATATTGGTGGATGGCGTTTACATTCGTATTGGTGAAACCGATGCTCCTGATGTTACAAAATGTTATTATCACTCGAACGTCGACAGAGTTTCGAGAACGAACCCGATTATGCGACGAGGAGTTTCTTATAATTCGGTTATTTATCAGAATATTTGCATGATATTCTAACATAGTCCCCGCCGAAGATCCCAATGGGACAGTAGTTTACCTCCCGAGTTGCTTTTGTTCCTGCCCTTTTTGGGGACTACTGCAGTTTTCGAACGGATTGGATAACATGCATTATTTAGAGCGTTGTTGAATAAAACAGTATACACCTCCATTGCTTCGAGAGGCAAGTGCTTTAGAACAATGTTTGGAATACTATCTATTCCAGAAGATTTCTTGTTCTTAATATTGGGTTGTGTGGGGCAAGGCTAGTAACCTTGCCCGGAAAAACAAATTATTATCGACAATTTAACAAGTCTCGGATAAGGACCGGATACCGGTGGAGAGAGTTGCTAAATAAGGCCAAGACCGGATCCCGGTTCTAGTGCCGATGATGATGATGAATATTGGGTTGTACCACATGAAATGTCCGATTTTCGCTCGGTCGGAAATAAGAAGTTCTGGAGGTAACATCTGTGCCAAAACGTTAAATTTTCTTTTTTTATAAATTAAAGTGGTACGTGTGTTTGACGTTTGAGAATTTTAAGGTACGTGACAAGTAGTTATTTTTTTTCTAGGAATTGTTTACCATACCGTCGGCAGTTCAAATTCGAATCTCCTTCCTTTATGAATTTAAAATGGGACATAATGCGTCATTGGCAATGGAAAACCTTAATGACGCATTTGAGGATGTAGCGGTAAACGAATGCACTATACGACGTTGGTTTGGAAAGTTCCGGTCGGAAGATTTCAGTCTCGATAATGAACCATGTGGGTAGCTGGAAACATTAGTTGACAACGATGTTTTAAGAGCAATCGTGGATGCGGACCCACGAACTCTGTGCGAGAGATTGCACAAAGCATGGCAGTATTCCCAATGACAATAAGTCGACACCTTTCTCTCACAGGAAAGGTAAAAAAACTCTATAAGTGGGTACCCCATGAACTGAACGAGCCCCAAAAACTACGGCGCCTGGAAATCTGGGCATCGCTTAGATTAAGAAACCAAACTGAACCGTTTTTGCACCGGATATCTACCTGTGATTAAAAGTGGATTCTGTATGATAACCGTAAAAGACTTGGGGAGTGGTTGCATGCAGGTGATAAACCAAAACACACCCCCAAGCCCAATCTTCATCCCAAAATATGTTATGGTGACAATTTGGTGGACATCGAAAGATCAATCCACTTTTCATTTCTTCGACCAGGAGAAACGATAAACGCTATCAAATATTGTGAGGAAATCGACATATTGCATGGCAAATTGGTTGAAAAGCAACCTGCGTTGGTCAATAGGCGCGCCCCGATCCTTTTGCATGCCAATGCTAGACCCCATACCTCACAAGTAACGGTGAAAAAACTGTTGCCGTTGGGATATGAAATTCTTCCGCATCCACCGTACTCTCCTAACATTTCCCCAACAGACTATCATATTTTCCGCAATCTGTATTCTTTTGGCCAGCAGAAGGTCTCCCGGAACCGAGCAGAGGTCATAAAAGCCTTTGTAGATTTCATTGCCTCAAAAAGTCAGCACTTCTACGAAAAAGGAATATTTGACCTTGTATCACATTGGAAGAATGTCATAGATGCCAACGGATCCTATTTTGATTGAATAAAAATTTGCGGAAAAATAATATTGGCTTTTAAATGTTTACTATAAAATCGGCCATTTCATGAGGTACAACCCAATAAATTACATATTGGAATTCGATGGCACATGGCCGAACATTGACAGCGCATACGTTGCAATACGCATTCGGACTTCTTTATTTTCTCCCAACTTATCGTGTGGTGGTTTAGATATTTAATATACCTAAGCCCATCAACTTTACTGTTGAGACTTCATCATCATCGGCACTACAACCGGGATTCGGTCTTGACGTTATTTAGCAAGTCTCGAGGCTTGTTAAATTTTCCATAATAATTTATTTTTACGGGCAAGGTTATTAACTGTTGAGACTTAGTGACACAATAAAGAAAGGCAACTTGCGATTGATATTTTTAGAGCTTGCGATGAAGAACGGTTTAACGCCTATAAACGTTATGTTGTCGGCTCCGACAATTTTTAATTCCTCAAGTAATTCTTCTAGGGAAAAAGAAGGATCAACCCTTTTTCGGAGCATGGAGACAGTTTTCTCCGCTTTTGGAGTGTACGTGTAGTACTCGCTAGTCGCCCTACCCAAAGCAGATTTAATTTTATGGTAGTCCTCTAAATCTCTACACATAATACTAATTTTTGTATTATTGATTCGTTTGGCTTTAAAGTTCTTGCATGTTAACTTACCGAGTTTTGTTACGTCCTTAGTCTTCATATGGTTCACACTGATGGGAGGTACTTTATCCTTCTTATTGATTTGTTGTTTCTGTTGCTTGTTACGCACCGACCTTGAGTCCAGGTCCCCCCAACATCCACTAATCCCCTTTCGTTAGTTTCCCCTCTTTACCTGTAAACGGAGAACAACTCGCCAAGTAGTTAATTTGCATAAACTACTTTATGCAAATTCTACTTGGCAGAGAAAATAATAAAAATCGGCGTTGGCGTCGAATAATAAAATAAAACGCCAACGGCGAAAATAATAAATAATTAATTCGCCGTTAAACTTCGAACGGTGAGGCACGTTGTAAAAGTCTTCATAACTCGGGGTTTCCTTTAACCATCACCCCAGCAACTAGCAAGCAGGTTTGAACGCAGCGAACAACCAACAACAACAACAACCCGATTGATAGACCGTCAACGGTGAGATCCACGGTGAGTCCCCTTTGCTTACTTTAATTAACATTAAAATAAACATCCTTAAAATTAATATTTTAATATTAATAAATTGTTAACCACGCATAACATGCTGCTTTTTCTGGTGCTGCAGCTGTTGTTGTTATCGGTGTTGTTGTTGTCGTTGTTGTTGTTGTTGTTGTTGTTGTTGTTGTTGTTGTTGTTGTTGTTTTTTTGTTCACATAATTGCAAACGCCGCATATTCCTTTATTCCAGAGCTGCCTTTACTTTGCAGTTCATGAACTCACCGACTCGGCTGTGCCATCGTTCCTTTCCCTGTGCACTCTCCTTCCACGCTTGACCATCTGATCCGTTCTTCTCAAGGTCAAACCTAACATTGTCCTCCCATCTTCGTCGCGGCCGTCCTACCGGTCTCTTTTCCGTTGGTCTACCGTCAAGAATTCTACGCACGGTCCTATCGTTGCCCATTCGCGCCACATGTCCGGCCCATCTTAATCTTCGCGACTTGATTACTCTCGCTATTGTAGGTTTGTGGTATAGCTCTTCCAATCCGATAACCAGACAGATTGAAATCGGAAATCTGTGTATCACTTATTACCTGGGTTTCGCTAAGCTCAAGGATTGCTGGTTTTTGGTTAGAAATATGGGCAAACGCAGAAGAAAAATTGTATCTTAGGGCGTGAATGTTACAAAGGTCGACGCGGTGGGGGAAGTTGCCACGTAACATCGTTCCCTGTCCTGTTTAGTCTCCTTCCACACTTAACCATGTGATCAGTTCTCCTCAAGGTCAAACTTTACATTGTTCTCCCATCTCCGTCGTGGCCGTCCTACCGATCCCTTTCCCGTTGGTCTTCCGTCAAGAATTCTACGCATGGTCCTATCGTTTGCCATGCTCGCCCGGTGTCCGGCCCATCTTAATCTTCACGACCTGATTACTCTCACTATTGTAGGTTTGCGGTATAGCTCTTCCAATTCGTGGTTATGGAGTTTCCTCCATTGTCCTGCCTCCTCGTCATATTTACCTCCAAAGATACCCCTCAAAACTTTATTCTCGGATACGCGGAATTTGTTTTCTTCCCGTTTTGTGAGAGCCGATGTTTCGCATCCGTATAGAACAATCGGCATGATTATGATTCTATAGACACGGAGCTTTATGTTACGTGATAGCAGTTTGGATTTCAGCAGTTCACTGACTGCATGCCAACTAGCGTTGCCGAAGTGTAGTCTTTTGTTAATTTCCTTCAACATTTCGTTACTGGCCGTCAGTATCGTTCCCAGATATTTAAATTCTTAACTTTTTCAAATATCTTGCCTCTGACGTTTATATGTGTTCCCTGAGGTCCACCTGCATTCGCCGTAATCATGTATTTTGTTTTGTCTTCATTTATTTCTAGGCTCACCTCTTCAGTCGCATGGATGATGATTTCACAGTTTTTACTTACAGTTTCTAGATTATCGCCCAGAACGGCGATGTCATCCGCATATGCGAGCACTTGTGGGACCCTTTGGCGGATTTTAGCTTTTCATGGTTCGCGGTTGTTCCACTTGCGGAAGTGTTCCGCCAAACACTTCAGACGCTTCTCTAAAACACGCAACACAAGTCCCCACAAGAATAACACAACCTTTTCTTTTTTTAATGTATGTTCTTTTTTTCTCTTTCCTTTTCTTTTACAACAATCGTCAGATTACACAAATTGACCCGGAATTCCACTCTGCACGCACAAGTTATAGAGTTAATTTTTTTGAAACAAGTTGTAAAGTTAATTTCGAACACAAGTCACAGAGTTAATTTTGGACATACGTTATAGCGTTACTTTTGGACACAAGTTACGATGTTACTTTTGAACACACACTGCAAGACCTTCCGTGGTCGCCACTTCCTGTAAAACTTAATTAAACTCTCCCTTAGGGGACGATTCTACTCACCCGATAGTTCTCTTCTCATTTTTCCACTCTCCCTTAATCGAGAATCTCTCCACTAGGGAAGATCGTACTCTTTTCTCGGTCCTGCGGTTCCCTGTCTCGTCGCAGGCCAGATGTGCGGTTGCACCCACACACACACAGACGCGGATGTTGCTGCCTGTGTGGCCGGAGATCTTCCTAGGATCGCCAGAATTTCACACCTTCTGTTGAATCGATCTGTATGTATTCGGGTGTGTAGTTTATTATTCTTGGCGATCCTGGGATCGTGGAAATTATGGTCGGCTACGATAATTGTATTTAATTTTGCCCTATGGGAACAGTGTTTGCTTGTTTATTGCTGTTCCTCCGTAATGGCATTTGTTTAGGCGAAGTGCATTGCGGTAGGGTTAAGGGTTTAGCCAATGGATTGTTTAACGGCAATTTGCTTATCGCCGGGGATTTGATGTTTGTCGACGCCTGGCGCAGCTGTGCCAACCACTTGTGTTTATACAGCTAATGGATCGTTACACTATTTCTATACTCGGTCGTGTCCCTCGATCGTCGTGCAGGCGTCGGGAAATTGTTCGGGACTTGGGGCCCACGTATCTGTGGATACGTAAGGTTGTTGACACCGGTATGGATGTCTGTGGGCACGTGAGATTTAGTCATAGGTGAGTATGTTCCTTGGTGGAACGAAGGTATCTCAGCCTATGGTGATTTGTGCGGTTCGTGGAACTGCCACAACCCCGTTCAGGGATGATCCGGGCATGTTATCGTCTTGTACCTTTCTGATGACATACTCGAGGACAAGGTTAAAAAGACACGGTGAGAGGCCACTCCCCCGTTTTAGTCCGTTGCGGATTTCAAATGGTTCTGAGAGGTGGTTTTCTATTCTAAATCGCCCTTTGTTTTCGTTCATGCAAATTTGAATGAGTGCGGCATATTTTTTTGGGATTCCCAGCTCAACTACAATATGGTAGAATCTTTGCCTTGCGACTGAGTCGTAGGCTTTTTTGAAGTCAACAAACAGTTGGTGAACCGTGTCTCCGTATTCCCACTTCTTTTCCAGCAGTTGCCTTATTGTGAACATTTGGTCGCTTGTTGACCAGTTCCTACGGAATCCGTACTGGTAGTCTCCCAGTATTTCTTCTCCGTACGGTGTGATTCTCGCCAGTATGATATTTGTTAGTATTTTGTATTTTGTTGGTAGCAATGATATTCCTTTTGTAGTTTTTGCAACCAGATCTGTCGCCTTTTTTGAAAATGGGAACGACTATTGATGTTTTCCATTCTTCCGGAGTGACTTCCTAATCCTATATTGTTTTGATGAGTTGGTGGATCTTTCGACCGGTTGCCTCTCCTCCATGCTTCACAAGCTCTGCCGGTAGACAGCCGACTCCGTGAGCCTTGTTGTTTTTCAATAGATTTATTGCGTCTACAACTTTGTTGAAAGAGGACTCTGTGATATGAGGCTCGGCTGTATGTACGTCTAGTGCGTTTATTTGTGGTTGATGGGTGCACACATTGAGCAGGTTTTCAAAGTACTGCTTCCATATTGTCACGATATTTTTTGTTTCTGTGACCAGACAGCCGCTTGCGTCTCGAATTATTTTGGCTGTCCTACAGTAGCCATTTCTAATGGAATTTATGCCGGCACGCATACCTCTGATATTCTTTGCTCTGGCATTTTCTAGGATTTTTTCGATCCGAGTCTTCTCCCATTCGTGTTTTTTGCGTTTGAAGAGTCTCATTGTCTCTTTCCGAATTGTCGTGTACCTTTCTGCATTGTCTTCATCATATCTTAGTAAGTGGATAACTCTGAGGCGTTTACGTTCTTCGATCTTCGTCCTGAACTCATCGTCAAAACAAGGTTTGGACTTAATTGTTTTCTTAAATCCTAATACTTTTTGGGCTGTTTGTTTGATTGTGTCTCTGGCCGATGTCTATTTAGTGTACACACTATTGGCTTCCTCTTCCTCGCTGCTCTCATTCTCTAGGATACTAAATCTATTTGTTAGTTCGTCTTGATATTCATCCCTTTTGCGCGGGTCTTTTAGTTTATCAATGTCGACCTTTTTGATTGTTTTCAGTGACTGCCCATGTGGGTTTGCTGCGAGCGACTCCTGATTATACCCATCACTAGACGATGATCGGAGTCGCAATCTGCTCCTCTATATGATCTTACATCAAGGATGATCGAGTGGTGTCTTTTGTCTATGAGGAAGTGATCTATTTGGTTACGCGTTACGCCGTCGGGTGATATCCATGTGGCTTTATGAATTTGCTTGTGCTTGAACATCGTGCTTTTCACTACCAGATCTTTTGACGCTGCCAACGTGATAATTCGAATTCCATTATCATTTGAAACCTCGTGTAGGTTTTCTTTACCTATAGTTGGTTGAAAGATATCTTCCTTTCAAATTTTTGCGTTGAGGTCCCCGAGGGGGATTTTAACATCGAATGATGAGATCCCATCAAATACTTCCTCTAGGGTCCCGTAGAACGTGTCCTTCGTTTCTTCGTCCGTGGATTCTGTTCGGGCGTGTACGTTTATAACTATATAATTGCACCATCGTCCCTGTATTTTTAGCACCGACATTTGGTCATTAATAAATCTCACATCTTTTACGTGAGGCGTAATCTTCGTGCTTATGATGAAGCCGGTGCCGAGGTTATGTGTATCGGTATTTCCACACGCCAGTGTAAACCCGTTGGTTTCGATTACTTGATGTGGGAGTCGGACCTTCTGAAGCGCGACGATGTCCATTTTATATTGTTTGGCGTTTTCTACGACCGCCTGTATCGCGCCTGGTTTGTCTAACGTTCGAACATTCCACGTGGCGATGGGTATATCCCGCTTTTTCCGTACGTCTTCTTTTTGCCGGGTCGGTGTTTTCTTGATGATTTGTTCCCTTATGGTAGGCTTGTGGCGTTTCTAACAGATACACACACAATTCACAAGCAAAATATTGAAGACCACCGAACGAAAATCGAATAAGAATATACATCAGAGCCGTATACCATAGCGATAAAATGACAATTCACATCAGCGGAGTATAGTCGAGTTTAAAAATCGAATTCTAAAATCGGCCAGTAGCCTGATGGGTAACGCTTAGCTTCAATTTTTCGTGATTCTAACTGTCATAGCGTCAGTTCGAATCACACGTTCTTCTTCAGTATTATTTCAAACGCTATAATTTGTGACTACGACGTGATCTCTACACGCAGCACACTCTTCCCGTAGTAAACAGAACTTCACACACGATCATGACTTCCGCATAGAGCACCAAGGCACACTCGCTTGCTCCGACATACTCTCGTTCGCACCGAAGCTGATCGTAACGAAGTTACTGGGAAGGGAGTGGTGTGGCGTCTCTAACAGATACACACACAATTCACAAGCAAAATATTGCAGAACACCGAACGAAAATCGAATAAGAATATCCATCAGAGCCGTATACCATAGCGATAACATAACAATTCACATCAGTGGAGTATAGTCGAGTTTAATAATCAAATTCTAAAATCGGCCAGTAGCTTGATGGGTAACGCTTAGGTTCAATTTTTGGTGATTCTAACTGTCATAGCGTCAGTTCGAATCACACGTTCTTCTTCACTATTATTTCAAACGCTATAGGCTCATCACACCTTCGCCTACCGGGTTTTTCGTAAGATTGTTTTTTGTATATTGATTATTCATTTTTGTTCCCACGAGTCTTGGGGTTTCAAATAGTCCGCCATATCAGAGCCCCTCTTTGATATGGTAAGGTGTGCTTACTGCTCTGATTCGGGCCCGGTGTCAGAGAGGCGCCGTTATAATCCAATGGGCAGCCGGTACACCTCTGGCTACAAACCATCCAATGGGCATGGTGACGCGTAACACCTTAGATTAGGGGTGGTAGATGTTTGTGTGTTACTCCTCGCTAGCCTGTCTGACATGGGTGGCCCCACTGGAAGCGTATGCTTCCATCAGCATAGTCTGAGTGACTTATTGTAGTTTAAGCCACCGCACCACGTCAAGGTTTCTACCAAGCGGGGGTTTTCGGATACTAGGAGCTCGATAAGCTTTTCCCAGCGATGCTCAACAGCTTCGATAGCACGTCTTCTGACGTGCAACGATGATAGTTGCCTTTGACTGAAACAATTGCTAATTTTAATGGTGTTAAAAGAGAAAAGAATACCTCAATTTGATGGACGGCAGAAATCCCAGAAATAATCCCCAGAATTGAATAACAACACGGTGTGCTTCTTTTCCAATAATTCACTAATATTTATTTCTAGGATGAACTCTATTTATTTGGATTACCAAATCGTCGCTAATTGTTGATTTGATGTCTGTTTGTCACGAGAAATTAACGAAGAAGAAACAAAAACATAAAAATGGTTGTCAAGTGACAACCAACAGAATTCATAAATGTCAGCTGATTGCTGACATTGTTAAAGGTGATGCCACATCTAGTTATTGCGAATTCGCTGGTTGTTTCGAATGCGAATCCGCAACATTCCGCCCAGGGACGGGAGGTTCCTCTTCCAGTGGGAGGATACCGATGGGTTTCGTGAGTGCGCTGGTAACGGTCCGCTGCAGTCCACCCTCACGTCGATGATGATCGATAAAGAGAGAGCCGCCCGCCCTGAAGAGTGTTGAAGCCGGAAGGGTCTTGGGCGGCTCGGAGGGTTCGGGATGACGAGATCGTCCCCTTCGGTGTTGGATGCAGTTATCGTTACTGGGCATGTGATCTGGGGCTGCGTCCATTACCGCCCGTCCGAAGTTAGCGGCTGGAACGATGCGGTCGTTTGCGGGTGAGGCCGCAGCGTTCATTCGGATGCACCGGTTGGGACTCGTTCGGTCCCTGGATACTGGGGAACGGCGCCCGCCAAACGGGGCATTGCGCGTTCCGTGATTGATGGTGGTAGCGGGACGTATGTACTGCATTCGGGTTCTTCGGTGTCGACGTCGACGACGTCTCCTCGTTGTTCCCTGCGGGGACCTGTCAGCAGTCGTATGGTCGACCAGTTCCTCTGGGTTAGAGTTGTAAATTCGCAACCCACGAGGACCGGCCATGTGACTGGTCAAGAATTGGTTTCTATTAGAGATGTCTGGGCCGAGCGACGCTGCACCCGTCAATATCCACCCCAAATGGGTGTCCTGGGCGATGATGTCCGAGTGGTCAGACTTCCTTAATCCTGCCTTAATGATGGCCGGGTACAGGTCGGCGCCGATGATCACATTCACCTTTTCCCTGGAGGGGATGTCTGGGTCCGCAAGATCTAGGCCTGTTGCGACGGCGAAGTCGTCAGACAAGAGTCGAGGGGGTGGCACGTACTCCGACAGATGAGGCAAGATAAGAGCGTTGGTCGTCCAGCCCCTAGCGCCGTCGGCACGAGACATTATCGTGATTGGCGACTGGGGCTTTGCGGTATGGCATCGGGCGCTCCCGACTCCGTGAACGGGGATGAACGATGTCCGACGGCGGAGACGCAGACGCTGAGCGAGAGGTTCGGAGATGAACGTTACCTCGGAACAAGGGTCCACCAGGGTACGGGTCTGTACCCGGCGTTGGTCCCCTGATTTTATGATGACACGTGCAGTAGCAAGGAGGGTCTCCCGCGGTTGATGGGCGGTTTGCGAAGACACTCCAGGAGTCTGGTAGTTGTGTTGAGTCGGGGCACCGTCCACGTTTGGTCTTTGCGGTGATGCTGTCGTACTGGCGTGGAGCAGGGTATGGTGTCGTCCTTGGCAATGTCGACATCGGCTGATGGAGGAACAATCGCGGAACAAATGTGATCCCATGCAGTTGAAACATAGCCGTCGTTGGTTGACAAGGGACTTACGCTGGTCCAGATTGAGTTCTTTAAATCCTGCACAGGAGCCTAAAGAATGTGATGAGCTGCAATATGGACAGATGAGCCGAGGGCTCTGGACTAAGGTTGAGTCGGTGTAGGCCGAGAGACGCGTCCTTTGGATGTTTGGCTGGTGATCGCTGTTAGATCGATGAGGGTGCTCAATGGTGCTTCGGGGCAGTTCCACGAACTCCAACGCCTCAATCCTTGTTTTTAAGAACGCGTCCAGCTGTTTGTAGGTCGGTGGTTCCATTGTACTGCCCTGTGAGGTCTGCCAATCACGACTAGTTCGGGAGTCCACGCGCTGGATGGTCAAGTGGACCAAGATGTCATCCCAGGTCTTTACGGGGCGACCAAGAGCATCCAGGCTGTCAATCGCATCGTTGTTGGTTTCGCGGAGTGTGCGCTGGCCTGCGGCTGACTCCTTAGCCAGGGCAGGTACGTTGAGGAGCGTACTCAGGGCAGAGTGAATCAAGGCGCGTGTGTTGTCATAGTGGTCCACCAGCTTATCCCAAGCTCGGTGATAGTTGTCCTCCGTCACGGGAATATTTTGAATGGCCCTGGCGGCCTCGCCCCGGAGACTGGACTTCAAGTAATACAGTCTTTCCACATCCACAAGTTCGGGGTGGTCTGCCAGTACCGCCAGGAACAGATCCTTAAATGGTCGCCATTCCGAATATTTGCCGGAAAATGTTGGCAACTGCACCGGGGGAAGTTTTCGCACTTGTGGCCGGCTGAAAGTGTCTGTCGCAGCCCTGGATGTGGATGGGAGCTCAGAGGTAAGGGCGTGACGTGCCTCTGCAAATTTGGTGGCCTCTTCCAGGTAGGTTTCCCCGGCTGCCCCATAGAAGTCTTCCACGAAATAGTGGTGGCGCTTAATCGTCTCTTGATTGGCCAGGCGGATTATTTCCTTGTTTCGGTTTCGGATATCCTCCCATTCGAGTTGGAGGTTATTCTGGCGCATTTCCACCACAACCAGCGTTGGCGGACCCCTCGTTTCTAAATTGAAGAATGCACCTGAGATTCGTTCCTTGGCGGCGAACTGGGCGCTGATTAATCGTTCCGCCATGAGGTGGTCTTTATTCCAGCGATCCTGGCCATTGTTCTGTGCTTCACCTGGGGAGGGAGCGTTATCTTGGCAGTCAGGGTGTAGTTCCGCTCTAGTGATACTTTGGCGTTCACGTTCAGCCTTTGCCGTTTTCGATTTGGCGTTACTCGATGACGCCGGCATTTTGATTAATTTCACCGAACTTTTTTGATCAAACACAATACTCGGGGTCTTGGCGTCTGGACTTGAATGTCTCGCGACCGTCTTCTATGCTGCGAGCTGGCAGCAGTGAATCTGGATCCACAGACTGGATCCGGCTCGAAGGACCAAATTGTATGTTCAACAAGCGTTGAACACACCTTCCACGAACACCGGGTTCTTATTGTGTTGTGGGCTGGCGTCAGGAACAATGCGGCCTCCTGACGTGCAACGATGATAGTTGCCTTTGACTGAAACAATTGCTAATTTTAATGGTGTTAAAAGAGAAAAGAATACCTCAATTTGATGGACGGCAGAAATCCCAGAAATAATCCCCAGAATTGAATAACAACACGGTGTGCTTCTTTTCCAATAATTCACTAATATTTATTTCTAGGATGAACTCTATTTATTTGGATTACAAAATCGTCGCTGATTGTTGATTTGATGTCTGTTTGTCACGAGAAATTAACGAAGAAGAAACAAAAACATAAAAATGGTTGTCAATTGACAACCAACAGAATTCATAAATGTCAGCTGATTGCTGACATTGTTAAAGGTGATGCCACATCTAGTTATTGCGAATTCGCTGGTTGTTTCGAATGCGAATCCGCAACAAATTGTCTATAATAATTTGTTTTTCCGAGCAAGGTCATTAGCCTTGCGCCAAACTATCTACCATAGTCATTCTATTTTAATAAATACCACCATCCAGGTGTCAGACCGATTAATTCTGCGACGCCCTTCGTATATTGGTCGACGGTGTTTATACTCGTATTAGTGATGCCGATGTTTCTAATGCGAGAAAATGTCGCTACGGGTTGAACGTTGACAGTGATTTGTGCACGGATCCGATTCCCCGACGAGGTGTTTACAATTTGGTTTCCTAATAAATTAATTACAAGCTGTTCTTCTTAGGTTACTCCCGCCCGGAGTCCGAATAATTAATTTCTTTGAATAAAATATTTAAAAAAAACATTAGCCGTTAGAATGACTCAGTCCCAGTTATAATTTGACAAAATCATGAAATCAATTTGGTCAATTTACGAGTGAATACCATCACCACAACAACGTCTAGATGATTTTTGATATTAACAGTCAGTAGTTTCGATGAATGGCGCAAGGCTAATAACCTTGCCCGTAAAAATAAATTATTATGGAAAATTCAACAAGCTGCTAGACTTGTTAAATAAGGCCAAGACCGGATCCCGGTTGTAGTGCCGATGATGATGAGTTTCGATGAAAATTCTTTTTCTTCCTGTTTACTGAAATACAATTCTTAGAGTATTAGCATAATAACTATATCCAATCCCGGAAATATTCCGTGTTCCTTAAGAATGTCTACCTTGTTTTGATATTAGCCTCCAGTTCAAAACTAGCCGCGTGGAGGACCAACGTTTGATATGTGGCCAACAAATTTGTGTAACAGTGAGTTATGGTTATAGTTATTGTTTAACCATGCGTGGAACTATAAGCCTCAGCTTATACACAAAATCCAGCATAGCGTCATTTTTCACACTGTTGGAATATCACCTGACAAGCTAAGAATACAATTTAAGGAAATAGGTGTTGGCTATCACCCACGACTCCAATTTTTCTTCTTTAACACGAACAAACAGTCCCAGACAGTTTGTTTCTCAACCCGCATGATTAGCCCTTTCTTTTCAACAAACATCGGTTGCTGCACAATAACATCGTGTACCGTAAACCCCTTTCTTTGATATACGAGTATTCCACATTGCGTAGGTGAAGGTGTAAGTTACAAACCCATTTTCCATTGAAGATGCACCTGCACATGCCATCGTTCTTCTTCAAAACAAGGTTCTTCACCTTTTCCCCGGCAATTTATTAATGTTTACTTCAGGAATTTAGTGTTCTTGTTAGCACTAGCACCTCTCCATTTCATCAATAGCCAATCATTTGACGCACTTGCTTGACACGACACATGAGTAATCTATCATCTTAGACATTCTTGGAATTAATCTACCAAACACTGGGCAGTGGAATCCGGGTTCTAATTTTCCAAAGACTTATCTGTTCTCACGAACTCCATTGGTTGGGTAAGAAAGAAGCAAGCAATCGAAATCGAAAACGCCCATAAATCATACAGAAATCGGAGTACTTCCTCCCCACCAGCCCGAATGAATGGATTGTTTTGAAGAAGCGTCTAGTGTTCGGTGACGACGGGCCATTCGAACACTCATCTGTCTTCGCTTATCATTACAGTTTTGGATTTCAACAGACGGCACGGCGTGTACAGAACTAACACCAGAAAGAATCCTGTTTGCTCGAAATGACTCCTTCGGCAAGTGTGTAACACAATGCCCAAGGTATTCCTTGTTGAGACAAGAAACAGGTCTTTGAAAATCGATAAGTGAAGGCGACTGCTAATAGAAAAAGAAATATTCCATTTCGGTATTTTTGGCGCCGGAAATTTAATAAACTTCGGATTACTGCTTTTTATTTTGACTTAACATGGAACCTACTTTCTTCTCTGCCTTAAAGAGTTTAATCGGATAGAATTGAAACGGCTCCTTTATTGGTGGCAATTACATCTTTGCCTGTATTACTGAAGGCATAAGACTAATTTATAGTCCCTTTTGTGATGCCGGTAGATCTTTTCAGTTTGTGTTAAGTGGTATGAATACAAATCAGCTTCATCGGGGAGCGGAACCGCAGTTGCAGTATAGAAATATTATCTGGGGACCTTGAACCTCACCAGCTTTTCTGACGATTCCTTATGCATAATGCAGAAAGGTGATCCATCTCCACTGCATCTTTAGAATAACGTATGAAATATGCGAAGCCATAGTGAACCATTGAATATATCACGGAACATTGGCTAGTGGCCAAATCACATTCTGAGCTTGAATATGAATTTTTAATCCCGTCAAATAACCAAGTTTCGGCGTTCGGTAAGAAGCTAATGGGAAGCAATCCAATTACAGAGTATGAACGGAAAAACTGAGGGAATTCTATTAATATTTAAGTCGAATAAATGTTTACATCAAAAAGTTCGTGAATATTTGAACTATTCGTTTTTTAACTTGAAAATTCGAAAATCGATTGATCTTCCGCTCATTATTTTCCGAAGCAAAAACTTCCGAAACTACGGTACTTAACCTCTAGATATACAAGTATAATAATCAATAAATGAGGCATTTAGTATCATAATCAGCTCAATCCATTTTCATACATATTGTAAAAGAGACACAGAACACTGAAATGGTCGTGCCAAATCGTTTGGAAATGTTTTTTTTTTTTTTATTAGATTTCTCTCGGGAGAGGCGAAACTATAGCGCCGAGTGGGCGCCCCGATATGCCATCAAATAACTGTTGCAGTTCCTTTTGAACAGTTGCAAGTTGTAACGCTCCGGAAACACTCGCGCGGGAAGCGAGTTCCACAGCTTCCCCGCTCTGTAACGGAACGAGTTCTGATGCAGGCATGTACGCGCCGTCGGGAGATGAACCACAAACGGGTGCGATCCGTCGGCTTGTCTTGTGGAGCGCATATAAACCGAATTGCGCGGAACAATACCAAGAATCTCCGAAGAACAGCACCCGTGATAATGTCTGTAAAACAGACAGAGGTCGGCTACGCGCCTTCGATGTGATAGCGACAGTAGTCCCGACGTCAGCGCCGATTCCCCGATCAGGCGGATCACTCATCTCTGTATGCTCTTAAGTAGGTCGAGGGTAGGTTTAGGAGTCGACCTCCAAACATGAGAGCAATATTCGAGCACGGGTCTAATTTGGGATTTATATGGAGAAGAAGTTGGGCCGGAGTAAAATATTTCTTGGCTCTAAAAAGATAGCTCAGTTTTCCTGAAGCTGACCTGACGATACTCGACACGTGTTTATGCCATGATACATTCCCACAAACCGTGACGCCGAGCAATTTCAAACTTTCCCCAGCCTCGAGGGCCCGGCCATTCATCATAAGCTGTGGAACCTATGATCCACTTTTCCTTGTGAATGCTGTATATTGTGTCTTCGTTGCATTGAAGTAGTCGAGATTGGCCCTTCCCCACTGCAGGACCTTATCAAGATCCTGATTTAGAGAGTCAATCTGTCTACATGTCAGTTGATGCGACGCGGATGCACCAATCGGCCGAACACTCGAAAAAGAGGAAACACGCGTACTATCATCCGCAAAACTGAACACTTTGTTATCCGTTATCTCCAACAAATCATTTATGTGAAGCAAGAACAAGGTTGGAGCTAAAATAGAATCTCGGGGCACCCCCGAATTAACAGGATACAGATCCGAACACTCGCCGCCCACAACAACCCGGATCTATCGATTCTTTAGGAAGCTCCTCGTCCAGTCGCAAAGCTGTTGGGAAAGTCCATATGAACGAAGTTTGCTCAGCAATGCCCCGTGACAGACGCGGTCAAAAGCCTTGGAGATATCCAATGCGACCGCCCTTGACTCACCATCCCGTTCAATCGCAGATGTCCATATATCGGTTATAAGTGTCAAAAGGTCCCCAGTGGACCGCCTGCCACGGAATCCGTATTGACGATCATTCAGAAGTCCGTTGCACTCCAAATACTTAACCAACTCAGTATTGATGACTTTTTCCATTACCTTAGATAAAATAGACAGTAATACTATCGGACGGTAATTTTGTGGGAGACACTTTTTTCCCGTCCTTGGGATTGGCTGAACTCGAGCGATTTTCCAGCAGGCAGGAAAGGTCCTCCGTGTATAAGATAAGCGAACGAGTCTGCCAAGAACCGGCGATAGTTCTGGAGCACAGTTCTTAAGGAGTATTGCTGGTATTCCGTGGGGGCCGGTTGCCTTCCTACAATCCAGTTCACGTAGAATGCGTCGAATAGCGCGCGGCGAAATCTCACATCCCGCATGGAAGACCGCACCGGCGAGATCACAGGTGACTCCAAAAGGCCGGGATTGAGGTTTGAATTCGCGGAAAATAAATTCGCGAACACATTAGCTTTATTCTTTGAATTCGTGACTAACGTCCCGCTGTCTGTCACCAACGGAGGGAAAGGGGAGGGTAAGAAGTTATCGCTGACAGCTTTTGCCATTGACCAGAAGGAGCGCGAACCAGTTGGGCACCGAAGGAGCTTATTGATCACCCTGTCGTTGTGAGCCTTCTTCGTGGGATCAATCGCCTGGTTGCACGCGTTTCTGATTCTAACAAAATTCGTTCTGTTAACATCGGTGGGATTGGAGCGCCATTGTTTAAAAGCTCTATTTTTTGCCGCTGTAATCAGCTCGCATTTTTTATCAAACCAAGGTTTATCAGACGAACTTCGTTTGATGGAATGTGGAATATACATCTCCATCCCCAGAAGAACAATCTCTGATACAGACTTCGCGCAAGCGTTAACATCGGAGTTTCCGAAACACACCTCGGACCATGGAAAGGATGCGAAGAAATCTCGCAAATCGTCCCAGTTAGCAGCCCCATAACGCCATACATGGCGAAGCTGTCTAGGCCGGTTATTCGCATGATATGCAAGTGCTTGCGCGACAGATACCAAACAGGGATCTGAGTTTCCCATTGGCGCAGAAACCTCTACGATATAAATACTCGGTTCTGATGTCAAAAACAGATCCAGGGTGTTCGCATAATCACCTCGGGCATCTGGCACTCGCGTTGGCTCCCCCACGAGTTGAGTCAAGTTGTGGCTAACAGCAAACATCTTCGCCAGCCTCCCAGCCTCGTCGGTTCTGTTAGAATGTAACAACCAGTCGGAATTATGCACATTAAAATCGCCAAGGACAACAATTTCAGAAGCTGGGTGGTTGATCTGTATCCAGTCGACGGCATGCGAAAGATGTTCGAAAAATGTCGCCGGTCGATCGTCATTCGGGGAGCGGTAAAGACAACAAGGAAATTTAGCGGAATTCCTCAGTAAGTCGTATCCTGAGCAACGAAGATATGTCGAATCAGTTGACGAATCGACCTGGGTCTCAGTTAGGGCAAGGATATCAGGTTTCGTTGTTTGCAAATGTTGGTGGACGGCGTTTACATTCGTATTGGTGAAACCAATGCTCCTGATGTTACAAAATGCCGCCACCAGTCGAGCGTGGGCAGAGCCCCGAGAGCGAGCCCGGTTATGTGATGACGAACCTCTTAAAGTTTCGTTATTTATCATGATATGTGCATGGTGTTCCCCCCGACATAGTCCCCCTCGGAGATCCGAATGGGGGACTAGTTTACCTCCGGAATTCTTTATATCAGAAGATACCATCACGACTTATCCCCGTGTCAGTCCGGGCCATCAGCCACACATCCGAAGATTTCTTTCGGCGATATCGCGGAATGTATAGCGTGACGGGGTGGTATCTCATCTTGGGACCCACTACCACCTAACAAACCTTTTCTCGGACCGGTCCATCAGCCAAGCTCCGAAAGATGGCCAGGGATTTCTCTCGACCATTTCACGGAGCCTAAAGCTTGATGGGGTGGTATTTCACCGGTCGCACAGGGCGTTGGGACCCCGGCTACCACTCGGCCTTTAGTCGCCTCTTACGACAAGCCGGCCTAGCTGTGAGTATATTCTAACGCCCTGCTCACAGGGCTATCTTGATGTATCTAAATAAAATTATCTAAAATAAAAGTGATGCTAATATAATTCATTTCAAACCGACCAAGCAAAAATATGTATTAGTACAATATGTTAAATGGGTTGAAACGACACTAACTATGATCTTTTTTACACTAACGCGCGCACAAACGGGGAGTTTAAAGTACCCTTAAATATCAGAGTACAGTGCGAGCGGATGGAGAGGAAGTGGTTAAGGCAAAGAGGTATCCATGTATATTGGTCTTAAATGCGTGGATATTACACTTTTTCAAAAGTAATCGTGTGCGTGCCGCTTGTGTTTGACCCGCGCAGATATAAAAATAAAGAATTAATAAGTTCATACGAAAATGTTTAATAGTTTACGTGAAAACAAATCAATAACACAAAAAACAAAAGGACAAACAATAAACAATAAATTTAAATTTAATTAACAGTTTGATTAGCTATGCAATAGTCTCGTTGATAAAAATAATAATATATCGCATACCTCCGAGATCTCCATTTTTTTCTTTCACTTGATTAAGCATATCAAGCAAAAACGATAAATTGGTTTCAGTGACATTATAAAGTGCGCTGCTTCACAGCAATAATAACAGTCAAAACAAAGTAACAGAACGAAAAGTGAATCAAAAGTAATCGAAAATAATCGAAAATAAACAAAAATAAAAACAAACAAACAAATTAAAGAATAAAAAAAAAAGTGCATAACAAAATCCTTTCAGTGAGGTGCGACAAAGAAACTATCAATTAAAATATATCACCTCGCAAGCGTGAAAATTGATACAGACAATATATTGCTCATTAAGCAAGTGGTTTTTAAGGCAGCATTTGGCGCGAGGGCAGAGTCACTGATTCCTACTCGACGATAGCCAAGTTCGAGTCGGCGTACGGAAGAAATCGAGTTCGTGCTTCGTATTGCGGGTCGCCTTTGTTTTTTTTAAATGAAAACAAATTGGAAAGAACCAGTATGAACACGGAGGACGACAAAAACGCAACAACACACAAAAGAAAAGGTACACAGAAAATCTCCATTGTGACGCGAAGTAAAACCGCGAAATTAACAATGGAGAAAAAAGGCCAGCAAATGGAGGAGGACAGAGGGCGCCCCTCCCCCTACAATTTTAATATGTATGGGGCAAACAATTCGTTCGCTTCTCTTGCATCCTCAGAGTCTGAGGATGAAGAAGAGGAAATAACTGAATTGGAGGCGAAACTTGCGATGGCAAGAGCCCGTCTAGAAGAGAGACGCCGAAAGAAAAAAATAGCGGCACTCGAAAAAGAAAAAGACACGGAACAACAACAAAAGCCGAAGCCAAAAGTCGGCCAACAGCAACAGCAACAGCAACAGCAACATCAACAGCAACAATCAACACAAAATCGACCACAGCAAGCAACACAACAGCGGCAAAGCAACAATCAGAACCAAAAAATAAAGATGCCACCGATCAACACTATAGATATTGAGTGTAAGGAATTGGTAAGTCTTTGTAAGCTAGCGATAGGTAACAATTTTGTAGTTAAAAGACTGGCTGGTAATAGGCATGCCATTCAAACCTATGCGGTGGCAGACCACGAAAAAATTAAAGAGGTCTTAAAAAGGGCCACCGCGGAATTCTACTCGTTCACGCCGAAGCAAACAAAGAGGGTAACGGTTCTATTAAAGGGTGTCGACCCTGAGGTGGAACCGGAGGCTCTGCTCGAGATGCTTCAAAAGTTGAGGCACGACGATCTCGAGTTTATCTCCGTAAAACCGTTCACTACAACCAAGGCAAGAAGGGAAAACCGCAAGCTACCCTTCTTTTTGGTTCAACTAACGCCCAGCAGCAGAATTGGTGGTCTAAGAAAGATTACAGTCTTGGATCATCAAAGTGTCACATGGGACAAGTTAAAAAAAGGCAGAGACATCCTGCAATGTGTCCGCTGCCAAAGGTTTGGTCACGCGGCGGCGAACTGTGAAATGCAGCACCGTTGCGTGAAATGCGGAAAAGACCATAAGGCAGAAGAGTGCCCTCTGGGAAAAGAAAGGGTAGAAGACAAAGCCCTTCTAAAGTGCGCAGTGTGCCGGAATGAGGGACACCCCGCTAATTATCGAGGATGTCCTAAATTCCGAGAAATAATGGCAAGAAGTGTGATCCGGCAAAAAACCACAGAGCCAGCTCGTACTACAACAATGCCCGTAACATCGCAGCGGTCGTACGCACAAGTTGCGTCGGGTGGGAGACCATCAAACCAGGCTACAACATTGGTAGCCACAAATACTCCCACACAGACTGAAACAACATCGCAAGCGGACATGGTCACGGTTCTGCTTAATCTGCAGAGACAGATGACACAGCTGCAAAACCAAATAAACGAGATCTACTCGTACTTGCCCAATCTAAACAAAAAGTCAATATAAACCCTCTAACCACAACATCAATAAAAGCTCTTGTCGTGAATGTAAATTCACTAATAAGAACTGAGAGAAGAGCCAATCTTTTCAACCTGTTGCAAGTTGAACGGCCTGATGTACTTCTGGCGGGGGAAACAAAGTTAAACCAGAGACACAAGATATGGCATAAAAACTACGATATTATACGAAGAGACCGACCTAACTCCTCTCAAGGGGGGGGTGTCGCAATCTTTATTAGAAAAGGGATCCCTCATAAAGTTATATATAGTGCAGAAGTGCGCAGGTTCCGGGTGCTGGAAGCCTGTATCGTACGCATACCCCTTCAGCAAGGAAGGGGTTTGTATGCGATTGCGGTCTACGCACCTGAGGAGCACCAACATAATCTATTTATAGCAGAGCTCGAGACTCTCTTCCGATGCTTACAATTGCACCTGGGCAAAAATTACTTTATTCTAGGGGGAGATATGAACGCCAAGCATAGAAATTGGGGAAATTATATATCTAATGCCAGAGGAAATCAGTTGGCTGGCTGGTTAGACCAGTTTCATATTGAATATAGAACTGACCTGCTAGCTACCGAATATCCATCGTTCCCTAGAGGTAGATCGTTCTTAGATATCTTGCTAATCGACTCACGACTGAGAATACTTAACACCAATAGACGAAACACAAACTGTTTACGGACAATTGAATACGATAGTGACCACTGTGCATTCACGGCAGTAATGGAGCTTCCGAACGAGCTCGCAGATCTGGAGGAATTCGTGATCCCGCAACCCTATAACTACGGGGCAATGCGATGGCCGCGGTTCAGCAGATCATTAACAAGAGAACTTCGTTCGAATGACTTTAATCTGCCAGTAAACAGAAACCTGACTAATGTCGAAATCGACAAATACATTCAACAAATGGACGAAACCGTAAAACGAACAATGGACAAAACAATTCCCAAAACAACAGTTACAGATCACACTAACATGTACAGAAACGCAACAATAAACGCACTCCACAGGCAAAAGAGCAGACTGCTATCGAAATTAAAACAATTACACAGACAGTTTACAGACAGACAAGACCAGGAGATAATATCACTGAAATCCCGATTAAAAAACCTCCAACAATTACTTAAAGCTAATTATAGATTAGCAACAAATTTGTATTGGAACAACAGAATTCGAGCTATAAAAACTAATAACCCGAATATGTTCCCACAAATAAATAAAATATTCTGGAGAAATAATCAAAATGAGATTCAGTGTCTCCAAATCCCACGTACTCAGGTAAACAAGCAGCTGCTAACCAACATTGGCATAGATGCAGAGAACGCTACCCTCAATAGTGAGCTCTTCGTGATCGAAGATCCTTTGGAAAAGGTGAACGCTTTGGGAGCTGTCTTTCAGGAAATGTACAAGGTGAATGAAAGCATTCATCGAAATCACGACCTGGAGGACAGAGTTCTACTCAATCACCTGCACCTCCGGAATGAAATTTCACTTTGGCAATCGGAGAATCCGGGTTTTACCGAATTCAGTGAAGATAATCTGTCAATTGACATTAATGCCAATGGTGTAGTGGCTAATAGCCTTCTAATAACAAGGGAAGGAATCCAGAGTATCTTCGACTCATTAAGAAGCAAAAAGTCAGTGGGAATAGATGGAGTACCTAACATCGTACTCAAGAACCTGCCCCCAATGGCAATAGATATATACACGGTCCTGTTTAACAACGCGTTGAATAATGCATATTATCCCGCGCGTTGGAAAACGGCTATCATTCAGCCCATCCCAAAAAAGGGCAAAGACTGTACAAACCCAAGGAACATGCGTTCGATAAGTTTACTCCCAAGCATCAGTAAAGTATTTGAAAAAATCATTAACAACGCTCTGCTAAAATGGGTAGACGACAATAGCATTATTCCAAATAACCAGTTTGGCTTTAGGGCGGGTCATGAAACCACACATGCCGCAGCTAAACTGGTCTCTGACATACAATGGAATAAATGTAGGAACCAATGCACAGGTGCCTGTCTGATCGACTTGGAGAAAGCCTTTGATACCGTCTGGATCGAAGGGTTGTATTACAAACTGGTCAGACATGGCATACATAAGCCTTTACTATATGTACTTTACGATATGTTAAAGGACAGGAGGTTCGTGGTCAAAAGTGATAATGTGACCTCTAATAAAACGTATAATATCAAGAATGGCTTGCAACAGGGCGCGGTACTCTCTCCGATTCTTTTTAACATTTATATTAGCGACTTATTAGAAGCACTTCCGCAGGCTATTGCGTACGCAGACGATCTCATAATTTACAGAACAGCGCCGAAAGTTGCGATTATAAATAGGTTAATACAGCGAGACTTCAACAAAGTGCAGCGCTATTGCAATGACTGGAAACTTAAGATCAACTTCCAGAAATGTGAAGCCATCCTATTCAGAACTCCATTATATAAAGCCACGTACGACACAAGGAAAAACTGGCGAAAGCTAGTTATCGTGGGACCGCATGGAGATAAACTGGAAACCAAGAGTTTAGTTAAATACCTGGGCATCTGGCTAGATCAATATCTGTATTTCAACAGACATGTAGAGGCTGCTTTGCTCAAAGCGAGGAAAACTTTTGCTATGACAAGGAGGCTATTTCACAGTAGCCAACTTGACAGCAAGGTAAAAGTCATATGCTACATGACGCTAATCAGGCCAATGCTCATATATGGTTGCCCAGTATGGTTCAACATAGGTCCAAATTTGATGGAAAAGATTCGGGTGTTCGAAAGAAAGTGTCTCAGAAGTTGTCTCAGATTATATCGGACACCGGAATCGGACTATAAAAAGTATTACTCAAATGAGACTTTATATAATGAAGCGTACATAAATAGGGTGGATAATTTTATGATTAAATTAATCAGAGGACATATTGCGAGAGCAATAAGCTCGTCCAATGACCTAATTTTCGGGGCCTATTATCCAAACACCTTGTACTATGAGAGCGTGCGTCGCAACGGCTTTGTTCCACCAGAGGCGTTCCTTGACTTGGATATGAAAGGGCTTATACAGGATAGATCCGGAATTCCGCTGATCTATCATGTAAGTAGATCATCTGTAGACGGGCGATTGTGCTACGACCGGGAAGTAGCGCGCACCGAAGAAGAGCTCCTGCGCTTCAGTAGGGCTATCTCCCACAGAGACCGGGACGATAGTATTAGACAGCGTCAACAGTTCTGGTGGTTGAATGGCATATAAAGACCTGGATACCAAAGTCAGTATAGAATCATACTATCATCAGCTAGCTTACATAGACTTAGCTTTTCTAGAATTAGGGTAGTATAAGATTTAAGTTAAGTTAGGTTAAGTGCTTTTACATAAAAATAATAAAAAAAAAAAAAAAATAAAAAAAAAAAAATATATATATATATTAGGTAAGTTAAGTAAGTTAAATTTTAAGAAAAAAAAACAAAAAAATTGACAAAGTTTTTCAAATTTTTCTTTGTATTTCAACTAATTATCAGTACTGCCACAAAGTTCTGTCGCCGAAAGGCAAATTATACAAATGTTAAGTAATGTTTAGCTTAGAGCGTCTGCGAAGGACCAGTAAGTTATTATATAAGATAATTAAGCTAGAATTTAAGCATTTTTTGTCTAGCATTTAATTTAGAAATTAAGAATATAAAAAGAAAATTAAAAAATGTTTTAAAAATGAAAATGAAAAATGCGTGGATATTACATGGCCGGGGAAACACATGATCAGGTGGTTCGGCTAAAGAATGACTCCCTATGTTTATTTGTGCGCCTGAAGTCGACTATCTACTTGAACGGATGTGCATTCTCAGATTGACGGGTATCGCGGAAAAATGTCTGAGGAGACGAAACACATTCAGCAAGTTCAATTGAGCAACGACCGTGATAATACTTATACAAAAGAGATAGGCATGATATGTTGATTCTATATTCTAACGATGGAATTGAACGACTTACGGCCCCAATAAGTTTCACTGCTCGTTTTTGGATCCTATCGAGAACGTATAGCACAGCTTTGGATGCGCCTGACCAAATATGGGAGTTGAACTCTATTTTGGGATCAATGTACATCTCATAAACAGTGATCAGGTTGGATGGAGTGCAGTATCTTTTGGATCTCTTAAGGTACCCATTTCATTTGGGAGCACTTTTCGCAGCTTCAAATATGTGGCCGCTCCAATTAACAGTCGAATTAATTCGAGTGCCGAGGGTTGATAATAGATGCAAGTGCTGTTAGTCGACAGTATATTTACTTTGGGGTTCTTTTTTGGTGACAAGTGGTAGCACTTAGCTTTTATATTGGGTTGTAACACATGAAATGTCCGATTTTCGCTCAGTCGGAAATAAGAAGTTCTCGAATGAGCACCTGGGCCAGAATGTTAAATTTCCGTTTTTTTATAAAGTAAAGTGGCACGTGTGCTTGACGTGTTGGATTTTTAGGGTTCGTTACAAGTACATCATCATCATCGGCACTACAGCCTGTGTAGCGATCCTAAATCGCTACTCCTATCCAAATCCCCAATATTACCAAATAACCCCATCCAAATCCCCAATACCACCAATAACGCAAACCCCAATTTCATATTGAATCATATGAGCAATAAATTAACCCAAAAGTTAATTTATCGCACATTGATTCAATTCCACATTAAATTCCATAATTGAGTCACATGAACAACGAATTTAACCAAAAGTTAATTCGTCGTACATTGACTCAATTCCCAAAACCTTGACATCATGAAATGCTTAATTCAAAACGCATTTCATGATTCCCCTTCCCAGAACCTATCCAACCAAACTTCTAACAAATTCCCAGAACACAACTCAAATTGAAACGCGCAAAGTCTTATGTGTGCTTCTGGGAATTTTGACAAAAATAGTTGACAATTCTCAACTAAGAAAATTATAAAAGGGCAGTAGATTTCAATTTCGCCATTAGTTGGACTCCAGAGGCCGAACCCCTGACCGCGCTTAGTATGACTACAAAACCAAATTACAAAAAATAAAAGATAAACATTTCGTAGCAAAACAAAAGTTGCCTTTTTCGTCTTTGGTGTCTCCGGCATTCGTTCACCGGTCCTCGGGTTAACTTGGTCTCGGGGTTTTCATGATTTCTACAGTGATGTATCGGGTAATCCCCCAACCAAGTGCGAGTGATGCCAAACGATATAAATTCATCCGACGCACCCAGTACATCGGAACACTCCGCAGCCCCACAAAAAGGGGACGAAGCATACAGTAAACGAGCATTCGCACGATACGAATCCCCCTTCTCTTCCGAACATGGGTACAAGATTCCAGCTACCAAAAATCACCTGAAGCGCTCGCAGAATCTGCTTAGGGGAATTAACCACCTAAAAGGAACTGACTGGACGGATGAGCTGCTGGAATAACGCATTGGTCAGCAATAAGGATTGGTTAAATTAACTTCCGTCAGGAGCCAGAAGCATCGGGGGATTTCCTATAAGGAGGCAAGGCACAATTACTACGCCGCCTCCTCCGCCTCAGGACCCAACACCTGGATCTGGTCTTGGCCTTATTTACCAAGCCTCTCCGCCGGTATCCGGTCTTTATCCGAGACTTGTTGTCCATAATAATTTGTTTTTCCGGGCAAGGCTATTAGTCTTGCGCCAACCTTTCTCAGGAGGTCGCTGCATGCATTTGTCAGGCGGGTTCAAAGAAGAGACTTTGTCACCCCCTGCACCAAGGATAGCGGTCAACGCCAACCAAACAGTGGTCGGGCATTTCTCAAGTAATTCCCTTTCTAATTTATTTGTCAACAATAAATACAACAAGCCCATGTAGTATTCATAGTATATATTCTTATGATGATAGATCATTTCACACGATGGGTGAAGTAGTATTATTACGAACCGTTACAGGACAGGGTTTTTCTTTTATTCTCTCGCGAGAGGCGAACCTATAGCGCCGAATCGGCGCCGCGAGTTTCAGTTCTTTTTGAACAGTTGCCGGTTGTAACGCTCCGCCAACACTCGCGTGCGTAGGGAAATCCACAGTTTTCCGGATCTGGACCAGAACGAGCTCTGATGGGGAGATGTTCCCGCCGCCGGGAGATGAACCACAAATTGCTGGGACCCGCCGGATTGTCTTGTGGAGCACAAATAAACCAATTTGCGCGGAGGAATACCACGAATCTCCGAAGAACAGTACCTGTGATAATGTCTGTAAAACAGACAGAGGTCGGCTACGCGCCTTCGATGTGATAGCGACTGTAGTCCAGATATCAGCGCCGTGTCCTCGATCAGGCGGATCGCTCGTCTCCGTATGCTCTCAAGTATGTATGTATGGGAGTGGAGCTCCAAACATGAGAGCAATATTCGAGCGCGGGTCTAATTTGGGATTTATACAGAAGAAGAAGTTGGGCCGGAGTAAAATATTTCTTGACGCTTAAAAGATACGTGAGCTTTCCAGATGCGGACCTGGCGATGTTCGGCACGCGTTTACGCCACGATACATTGCCACAGACCGTCGCGCTGAGCAATTTCATGCTTTCTCCAGATTTGAGGGCCTGGCCATTTATTATCAGCCGTGGAACCGATGATTCACTTTTCTTTGTGAATATTGTATATTGTGTCTTCGTTGCATTGAAGTCGACGAGATTGGTCGCTCCCCACTGCAGGACATTATCCAGATCCCAGCGTTAGGTCTTCTCTTCGCAGAAGTTGCCGCCATGTACTTAGTTTTCCCCTCATTAATGTGCAGTCCCAGTTTTTGATGTCGATGTCATCTGCGTAGGCAAGTATCTGGCTGGACTTGGTGACAATAGCCTAATTAAAGTGCAGTCCCAGTTTTTTTGCCGCCTGCTCGATCTGGGTGAAGGAATCCTGCACAGCCGAATCAGATCTACCGATGATGTCGATGTCATCTGCGTAGGCAAGTATCTGGCTGGACTCGGTGATAATAGTCCCTCTAGTTGTAACGCCAGAGTCGCGGATTGTTTTCTCCAACGCTAGGTTGAAGAGGGGGCAGGCCAGACTGTCCCCTTGTCGGAGTCCATTAAAGATGTTTATTGGTTTATTGGCGCAACGCTAATAACTTTGCCCAGAAAAACAAATTTTTATGGAAAATTTATCAAATTTTACTTTTTAAATAAGGCCAAGGCCAGATCCCGGTTATAGTGCCAATGATGATGATTGATTTGGACAGCAATCCCCCTATTTTTACTTGACTAGTTACGTTGGTCATGGTCAACCTACAAAGTTGTATCATTTTGTTTGGAATGCCGTACTCTCTCATGGCATTATATAGATCTACCCTGGGTATGCTGTCGTAGGCGGCCTTAAAGTCTATAAATAGATGATATAATGGAATCTTAAATTCCAGACATTTTGCCGTCGCCTGCCTAAGGGTGTATACCTGATCAATCGCTGATTTGCCTGGGATGAAGCCACACTGATATTGACCAGTGATGACTTTAGCATATGGGGCTATCCGATCTTGTAGGATAGAGGAGAGTATCTTATAGGCGGCACTCAGCAATGTTATACGCCCATAGTCCCTTCTTATGTATGGGGCAAATTATTCCACGACGCCAATCTTCCGGCATCTCCTCTTGCTTCTATACGTGCACCACGATCTCATGAATTGCATGCTGTAACGCTGTCCCTCCTTGTTTGATCAGTTCAGCTGGTATGCCATTAGCTCCGGGGCTTTATTTGATTTGAGATGTCTTATGGCTTCTAATGTTTCCTCAAAGCTTGGTGACGGCAGCATTTGGTCTTGATTTTGCATTGGTGGAGCCTCCAATTCTTCTGTGAGCTGACCATTTAGCAATTCATTGCAGTGCACTTCCCGTCGCTCCAGAATGCCTTCAGGATCGGTGATCAGATTACCCTCTTTATCCTTGCAGTAAGTCCAGTGTGGTGTGTACCGCATCATACTGCGCATTATTTGGTAGAACTTCCACGCCTGGTGCGGAGCTCGCGCTCTACTTTTCTCTATTTCTCAGACAAGGCATTGCCCGCTATGCAGCATTCTTACTTTCAGTCGCTATTTTGCACTCATCATCAAACCAGTCGCTCCGATCTCTACGACTGCTGCCTAAGATTGAGTTGGCAGTACTAATGACACTATTCTTAAGGCCTGTCCATTTCTCTTCTAAGCCCGGCATTCTGTCCCTAGGACTTACTCTCCCTCCATCGAGCTCTTCGAGGGCGTCCTAGCGGATGACCAAAAGTGTTACTGGTATCTCATTGGGTAAGGCAGCCGTGTTGATTCAAACCTGACCCACGAATGCAATACGTCTCCGTAAGGCAATCCGCGCTTGGAGAACCATCTTTATCCTTGCAGTAAGTGCAGCGTGGTGTGTACCGCGTCATACTGTGGATTACTTGGTAGATCTTCCGCGCCTGGTGTGGACCTCGCTATCTACTTTTCTCTATTTCACAGACAAGGTTTTTTTCCCAGGCACTTTTCTTTTGTCTGTGAAGTCTTTTTCCAGATCTTCTGAGATCTTTGTATGTCGCCTCGCGTACTTGCGTCTTATGAGACTGCTGCATTGCCCGGTATGCAGCATTCTTACGTTCAGTCGCTAGTTTGCATTCATCATCAAACCAGTCGTTCCGATCTCTACAACTACTGCCTAAAATGGAGTTGGCAGTACTAATGACAGTATTCTTAAGGCGTGTCCATTTCTCTTCAACGCCCGGCATTCTGGCTCCAGGACTTACTCTCTCTTCATCGAGCTCTTCGAGGGCAAGTCTTAATGCATGACCAAAGGTATTACTGGTGTTCTTATTGTGTAAGGCAGCCGTGTTGATTCGAACCAGATCTCCGTAAGGCAATCCGCGCTCGGAAAACTATACCAACAAGATAGTGAGTCGAGTCGACGTTGGCACCTCGGTACCTTCATACTGTCATCAGGCTCGAGGAGTGGCGACGATCTATCAACACCTGGTCAATTTGGTTGCGAGTGGCTTCATCAGGTGATACCCAGGTGGCTTTGTAGATATCTTTACGCGGAAACCTGGTACTCGCAACGACCAAGTTCTTTGATGCTGCCAGTTCGATGATTCGTAGTCCATTGTTATTAGTGTTTTCATGCAGACTATGGGAACCTGCGTAGTGCCTGAAAACCGGCTCCTGACTTATTTTAGCATTCAAATCACCAAGAACGATTTTTACATCGTATCTTGGGCAGGCATTGAGGGCCCGTTCGATGTTCTCGTAGTATTCTTCTTTTTCGTCGTCAGGGGGCTCCACTGTAGGTCCGTGAACGTTTATGAGGCTTATGTTCTTAAACTTGCCTCGCAAGCGAAGAGTGGATATCCTTTCGTTTATTGCATTAAAGCCGATGATGGCAGGCTTCAGTTTTTGGCTAACTAGAAAGCCTACCCCGAGCACATGGTGTTTTGCATGACAGCTGTAATAAATATCATACTCGTTTCTTTGAATAACACCACTCCCCATCCATCTTATTTCTTGTAATGCTGTTATGTCAGCCTTATATTCGGACAGGGCATTGGGTAGCTGCTGTGCAGCTCGAGCTCTGTATAATGAGCGGACGATCCATGAGAAAATTCTCAAATCGTTTAGCCATTTTCCATAACAATTTGTTTTTACGGGCAAGGTTATTAGCCTTGCGCCAACTTTTCTATGGATGTCGCTGCATGCATTGGTTGAATACTTGGCGGGTGCCAAAGTAGTTATCCAGGTGTGTCACGTGGAGACTGGATGTCAACTTGAATTGAACAGGGATCAAGATCGTTCTGGCCTTCGTCGGGTTGAAAGCAATCAGAGACTTTACCCTGTGTGTTCGCTCCCATCCCCCCTGAGTAACAGATTAAACTCAACACGCATTGGCAATTTTTTTTTTTAAATGAAAAAAATTAAAACACATTCAGCAAATATCTGTCATGATCGCTTTCGCGGCTGCAGGTTGGCTACAGCTGGTTAATGGCAGTAAGCCACCAACAACAATTCAGCAAATGAAGGACGAGATGTTGAATTTTGACGAAATTGAGAAGCCACATAAGTGATATTATCAAAAATTGGAGCATTGTTTAGCTGTGTACCTCTAGAACCGTGATAAACAATTGGCCGATATTAAAAAACCTATTGCCATGGGTCAAGCTATCACCAATTTATGATATACCTTTTATTTTATTTACTTTAAACATCGCTCTTCATATTCGAACATCCTTTTCCTACCCTTTACCCCTTATTTCAGTTGCTTGATATATAAGAGTATCGGAAAATCTCTTCGGTGTACGTTTGGTATAAAAAAATAGCACATAATAAGGAAAAGTCTTTGGAAACAGCGGTGAAGGTATTACGTAAATATCATCTTAATGAAAATGATAATTTCAAAACTGTTTGGCGTTGGGTGATGCTGTGCCTTGTTGCTTTTTTTTAATGGTAATTGATTTATATAGTTACATTATTTAGGTACTTTGTTCACTCAAAAGCAGACCAGATTTACTTTGCATCACCTCTCTCCAGCCAAGACCATACAAAATACAAGTGTATCTTCTGAAGTTATGCCTTTCTCCGGCCGTCAATAAAACAAGCTTCAAATGATTGGCTTTGAGAGAGTATCCCTAATTGATTGTAACTTATTAAACGCGCTACTCCTCTACTTGTTGGGGTCACGAATTATGACGAGGTTATTGATGGGCTTGGCTTGAAGTTTCCATGTAGCCACATCTGTTTGGCTAGATGCCAGAGCGCCCTGATCAGATTATAGGAATCGTAAATGTATTCATGAAACAAATTAATGCCAGGTTTCGGATATTCAAAGTGCTTCTGGAATTAAGCGGCCATCCACTCTCTTTTGTTTTTTGAACGGAGTCTTGGGTAATGCATTTTTAAGGAGGGAAACATAAAGTGAATACATCCATAAATTATCAGGAGATCAGGGGAAGAATTTGAAGTGAGTGAATACGTGTGTTGTGACCTTAATTTGATGGTGATTGGTATTTGGTCTAAGAAGATTAGTCGCGAAATAACTAGGAGTGTGAAAACAATATTTAGTGCAGTAGGTCGGAAGTAAATTAAGCAGATAGAAAGCCCGTTACCATTGAGGATTAGAACTGTCAATGGTCCAATCTATTATTAATTAAAATGAATTTTATAGCTTTAAACCCGGGAATTGATTTCGATCCCGCTTGCGGCCTAATTTGATGGTAATAAATAGTCGGTCTTTGGCTCAGTCTCGTAAAGACTAACGATGAAAACAGGAATAGAACAAATGAATGCGGTCGGATGAGTTCGATTCTGCCACTTTTGATATATGTGGTGTGATGATGTGTGTTGGTTTTTTTAATATTTGAACTTTCTAAAAGAATTGAATAACAGCGAAAAATAAATGTAATTGCATTTTTAATTAACCTTTTACATAGGTCAAGTTTTTGATAATGATGACATCGTATTCATGGGCAATGTGTCGTGTTAGTTGACGAATCAACGGTTAGGGCTAGGATACTAGATCTCGCTGTTTGCAAATAATGCTTGACAGCGGTTACATTCGTTTGGGTGAAGTCAATTTCTCTAATGTTACAGAATTCCGTTACTAGTTGAACGTGGACAATGTTTCGTGGTCGGATCCGATCACACGGAGATAAGTTGCTTACAATTCAGTTTCTAATCTAAACATTTGCATGCTCGGAGGTCCGAATGGGGAACTGGTTTACTTTCGGAATTCCTTATCTCTGAAGTTAGCATCATGTCTTATCCGGCCATCGGAACGCAAAGGATGACGGGATGATATCTTAACTTACCACCGACAGCATTTTGTTTTGGACCGGTGTATCAGTAAAGCTTCGAAAGATACTACTACTTCGAAAAGACTACTGCTTATTTTTTTTTTTTTTTTTTTTTTTTTTTTTTTTTTGTGGTAGGTAGGTGGAAATCTTCAAAAGATACCTCTGGATCGGTCCAGAGGCATATCAGATTTTTACCGACTAAACCGCCTCCAACCAAGCACATTCCCGTTGATCTACACGGAACTTTCTTTTAGATATTCCATCGCGGGGCGGGATGGAGTTTATCTGTTACTCCGCCCTTCGGACCGCAACTGCTCCATCATGTCACATAGAATATCACTTGCTACGGACCATGCTTGTTTGGAACTTAGCGTGTATTCTATTCCTCCTGCCGGAGTAACTGTCCGTCTCATATGTCTCTCTAAAATCCGCCGTACGATCTCGAATCTCACGCACTCTGTCAGTACGTGTTCCCCATTTTCTATTTTGCCTTCGTAATACAAGCAGTATAGGTGATTCACATGCTTATACTTGTGCAAGTATTGCCGAAAACATCTGTGAGGTTCAGGGCGCCGAAGAACCACGCATAGCTTTAACCCCACCTAACCCGCAATTACCATAGCCAACTTACTTGCAATCGAGCAGCGTTAAGCTACCCTTTCAATATCCTACACCTGAAAATTAAACCCTCAGCAACAGCATGTATTTCATCCAAACCATTGTGGTTCATTTTACATGGATCAATTGGGAATCTAAGCGGCTCCTCTGGGCGGCAACATGTTCATCAACATACTCCTATCATCCTGCGTCTCCTTGTTCCAACAACCCATTGGTCCAAAAAGACAAGTCGGCTACTTGCTTGCTTGCACATGTGCAAGCCAGATTTCTAATAAACATACTCACGATCTATTTTCCAATAAAAGAATAAACAAACCTTTATCCCAGCCCTGGCTATGGCGAGCAATCTTCTGTTGATCTAACTTCACAGAAGAACCCATTTCCGCCGCCTGTAATATTCCCTAGTACTGTCTACAACATGGCTTTAGCCTTCAAGTACGCATGTTTATTTGCATATTAGCATGAGCGATTATACGATCCGTTTCCGTATCGAGGAATGATCGCCGCATCAGGTCATGCCTAGGATACGTTGTCCAAACAACGAGCAGCCACGATTACCACGCTGGCTATCGAAACAGAATGCTCCTGTTTACTCAATGTAAACAGAAAAAATTATTTTTGCCTGACGGCAATATCTCTGGTATTATTGTATCCTAAAATAAATATGCACCCATGCATCGCAACCTCGATCATCTCATCGAAGTCCGTGATATAATACCAATTGTTTTGGATTCATGATTATATGCTCGGGGAGAATCTAGTACATCGTCTAGTACTCTCCCCGATACATATTCACCACACATGCCAGCAGCACGATGACAGTGGAGAAACTGTCAAGTCTATGCATTGTTTACTGTTGTTGGTGCTCGATTGAATTTACGGAAAGTCATACTTTTTTGGTGTCGATGATCGGTGAACAAAGAAAAGAAATCTGGCAGTTCGTTTTTTACAGACATATTCTGGTTTTGAGCTCAGTTGTTTAAGTTATTATTTATTCATCTTGTGTGTGATTGAATGAGAGTTCCGGGCAATAAAGGAAATTGTTTGGATTGGACATTGGCGGTATTATTTTGAGTTTCACGATCAACCAACCCAGAAACTAACAGGAGACCAAGTAGACCATTGGATTTGTGCTTATTCGCGACCAATAACGGCTTGGTTTTACACAAGCTTTCCTACTTAAACGCAAATCCTAACTGTTGCGGAGGGACAACAATTTCAGCAGGAGTTATCAAAAGGTATTGCTGTTCCTTTTTTTTTAATGCAAACTTTGGTTTCAGGCAACGTGCTCACCGTCGCAATTCCCCGAAAGACATTCCTCGTTCGGCGGAATAAATAGGATCTCGCATGACGACATTCCTCGTCAGGATCGAGATATACAACATTTTTCTGGTCCTTCGAGCCGGATCCAGTGCTCTGGATCGTCTCATCGCCGCTCAGTTCGCGGCATAACAAGCGAATACTGCAGAAGCTTAGTTTTCCAAGAAACTATTTCAACCAATCGACTGGTCTACAAAGTGCAGTGTGCAGTGAATTACAACCGATAAAGGTTCAGCAACGCAGACAAAGAGCAGATTCATCAACAAATCGAAAACGTTTCTCGTAGTCGTGCTCTCTGCGCCGTAATTGCAGCAAAAGAAAGTGTATTTTCAATTGCTTGTGTACTAATCATTTTAGTACACGTATTTATATATATTGTCCAAGATCATTAAGTTCACCTTTTCGATTTGCAGTGTTGAAAATTCCACAAAATTCAAATGATTGTCATGGGGACTACTCAACAGCAAGACATGCGCTTCAGTGATAAGGAGAAAACACTCATGAGGCAAATGAGCTTTGGTGACTGTCTTAGCAAGCGTGTTGATATGTCCAAGGTGAAATTGGATGTTCTTCGACCATGGATTAGTAAGAAAATCACTGATGTACTGCATATCGAAGGCGATGGCGTTGTTGAACTTGTTTACAACCAACTGGAGGAGGAAAAATTCCCATGCCCAAAGAAATTACAAATCAACCTGACTGGCTATTTTAATGGACGCAATGCCAGAAAATTTATGGAGGAACTTTGGACTTTGTTATTATCAGCCCAAGAAAGCGAGAGCGGCATACCAGCAGAATTCAGCAAAAAAGAAGGAAAAAGGCCTACAAGCAAGGCAATTGAGCACGCAAGGAAGCGGCTAAGGAAGCAGCAGCACTCTGACAGTGTAACATATGCACAAAGTGTCCAGAGTGGTTAAACTCCGTCACCCACTCGAACAAATACTGAAACCGGGGTCCCATCTGCCGTACCATCGAACCGATCACCAGCCCAATCGCAACATACACAAAGTTCACCTCTAAAGCTGGCAAATACAGCGAAAAACCAAAACAACGGTTCCCCGACGACATTCCTCGGTCGGCGGAACACCAAAGATCTCGACCGACGACATTCCTCGCTCGGAAGAGATCATACGCTTTTTAACACTATGCGTAACGGAGCCGACAATGGTAACGACAGTGGTGATGGCGGCGACGGCGACAACGTTGACGTCATCACTAGCCCGAAGGTTGCACCTCCGACGTCAAGCATCACGCGTCCCCACCTACGGTGTTGGGCGCTCTCGTGGCCTTGCCACCAGGACTCGAACCGCCATCAGCATCACTCCTCGCCTCCACGGCTCGAAACAATGGACCCTGAGGCCCTTCATCCTGTCGGGGCTATCGGTGTATGCACCACCACCACAATCAAAGACGAAGGATCTCTCGTTCGTGGCGGATCTGGAACTTGCAGATCCGAACATCGCCTCCGCCGATAAGTTGGACATGATCATTGGGGCAGACATGTACCCTACTATCATTCTGGGGGGTCTAAGGAAGGACCCACGTACCGGCCTCGTCGCGCAGGCCACTGAACTGGGATGGGTGCTAACAGGCGCAGCACCCACCATATCATCCAGCCTAAAGATGACAAGGACTGTCACCAGCAATCACATGGCCATTCCTCGTGGGTTGCGAATTTACAACTCCGACCCAGAGGAACTGGTCGAACTTACGACTCACGATCGGAGCTCCCACCAGCGACCGAAAAGGAAGTCTCGTCGGCATTGGCCCCGGGGGCAAGCTACGAGGCCCATGAAACTACCACCCACCGACCATTTGCGTAGCCCAGCTACTAGACATGCCCCTCGCCCACTGAACCACCGCAAGGCCGACAGGCAACCGAGGAACCAGGAGCTTACCCACCCGAAGGTCTCAAGGCAGACCACCAAATCCCAAGGAAGTTCCAAGCCAACCACTCAGGAACTTCACCAACGCACCTGCCCACCCCCAAAACGCAACATCGGTGACCAGTCGGGTCGCCACTCGGACACTTCAAGGCATCCCACCACACCCAGAACACCATGTGGTCAAGCTTCTGCCCAGGTCCAAAACTACCCAGGCCAACTGCTACCACGTGTAGCCACCACAACAGGACCAGGAGCGCGCAATGCCTCGCTTGGCGGGCGGCACTCCCCAGCAACCAGCGGTCTATCGAACTCCAACAGGAAAGCACGCCATCAACAGAGGCTGCACTCCAACGACTCCGGAAGGCACTTGGCCCGTGACTGCCATTCCGCCAAGCCACGTGGACAGTGCCAGGGACGACATAGCACCACACTCCACGCGACAGGCTCAAACGCCAGCGGCCGCATCCCGCCGGCTACTAACTTCGGACGGGCGCCAACGGGCGCATCATCTTTCACCACCACTGGCCTCGATATAGCGAGACCCATCACCAGTCATCACATGGTCATTGATCGTGGGTTGCGACCTTACAAATCCGACCCAGATCAATTGGCCGGTTCCGTGACCACAAAAGTTACCGGACGGCTCCAGTGGAAAAGATCATCCTGTCGCCATCTACCCTACGGGCCATCCCAGACCCCCAAGCCGTCAGCGCTCCTCAGGGCGGACGGCCCCGTCCCAACCTACCATTCACATCCGACCACCAGGGACTCAACGACCAAGACCAACCGACCAGCAGCGGACCGCACACCCCCGCCTCTGGGCCACCATCCCATGGAGCCTGATGGTTCGCCAGTGTTTGGCGAAGGCGGGCGGAATGTTTCGGATTCATGATTATATGCTCGGGGAGAATCTAGTATATCGTCTAGTACTCTCCCCGACACATATTCACCACACATGTCAGCAACACGATGACAGTGGAGAAACTGTCAAGTCTATGCATTGTTTACTGTTGTTGGTGCCCGATTGAATTTACGGAAAGTCGTTTTGGTGTCGATGATCGATGTACTTATTTGGATCAAGCTGTAGAAAAAGAAATTGAATTTTGCTTTCGCGCGCCACCATGTGGCTTTTGCATTTTTACAACATTTAATTGATGTGTCGCACGCCACCATGTGGCTGTTAAATTTGTAAGAACTTTTAGTGATAAATAAACAAAGTGCTCTCCATCGAGAACCACAGTCGAACTTTTCTATATTCGAGCGTTGTCTGGTGTACACTGAATTCTTTTCGTTCGTGAACTTATAAACCTATCAAATTAAACAAACATCGATTCAGGGCGGGAACATCATTCTGAAAGATCCTCAACAGGTATTGCTGTGCCTTTCTTAATACACATTTGGTTTCAGGCAACGTTGGTTTCATCAGGCAACGTGCTCATCATCGCTATTCCCCGAACGACCGTCCTCGTTCGGTGGAACATCAATAGGATCTCGGCTGACGACATTCCTCATCAGGATTGAGATATACAACACCAACAGAATAGGAAACCAATTCCTATGATTTATGACGGCATATTCCTCCAGCCTCATTACCCGACCTTTTATTTAATCAGCTGAGCATCCGAATTTTCTTTGTGCACCCTACGCAACCGCGTTGTCGTTGCTTCCAACGAATGGGTGTGCCATCCTGACTTGTACGGTCCCAGAGGGGATTCCACGATTGGAATTTCAAATTCGATCGCCATTGGTCATCACCAAGGAGAGGATCGGATTGGGTCCTCCCAGATGGATAGAAATCCATCTTCATCACGATGCATGGATGTTGACGACGAATTCGTCGTAGAGTCAGATTTAAACTTCTTAAGCGTACACACGCTATTCTTCGTGCGAGTCAGAGCAATCGTGATTGAGGATACGCCCTTAAAATTATTTCGAAGAGTGTTATTATTAATATTATCTATTGTCACCTTGTGAATTAAGAAATTGAACACGGTCGGTGCGCGGTATTAAACTAATTTCACCAGTAACATTATAGCACATATTTTAAAAGAGTGTCAAGAGTTTATATTCAAAATAAAAACCATGTTAAACGTTGAAAATAAAATAAAATAGAGAATAAACAATACCAGAGTGTTTGTCTTTGCTGTTCCGTATCCGCTCAACCATAGGAATCAACGGCTGTTCTGTTTTTCTCAGGTATGTCATCTAGAGAACTCATTAGCTGGGGAGAGAGTAAATCAGTGCCCATGCCTGGTACCCAACACCTCCAACCCCACACATCCATGTCCTGGTATTAGTTGAGTCAAGTGGTTATTCAGCGCGCCATGTTTTCTCTTCACCCAGCTTTCTTCATCAGGTATCATGGCGTAGGTCCATCTTCGTTTGATAGAAGAATCCCACCTTCGTTGTCATTCTCTTAGCCTTGAGAGCTCTAATTGTGACCGCATTCTCGGCGATTCTCTTGGGAGACGTCATGAAACGCAGCGTTTTCTTTAGCTGCAATGTCAAGTGTTGTCGTCCGGGCCAAAACATTTATGGCATCTCTGGATACCGTTCGGAATGTACAGCATACTCTTAATGATGCTAGCCTATGTACTGAGTTCACCCCCGTCATGTACGACTTATACTCTTTCGGGTGCGGCCCAAATGTGAGCTGTATACATAATAATGGAGGTTTTGACAATGGTTATCAGTTTCCTTATGTGGGGCTGGGGTCCACCAACATTGGGTACCAATCTCGCCAAAATTTGCCATTCTCTTGCCGTTTTTTCACTCGTTTTCCTCAGATGTTCCATGAAGGTCAACCTGTTGTCGAGTATAACACCACGATATTTAATATATGTACTGGATCTGATTATTTGTCCTTCTATTTTCAAATCAAGGTGTTCAACTTTCTTGAGGCTGCTTATTAAAACTGCCTCCATCTTATGTCCAGCTAGTTTCAGTGCGCCCATATCTAGCCAGCATTTAATGCTCTGGATTGCTTGGGAGCATATATTCTCCAGGTCATCTAGATGTTTAATTATGGCCACTATCGCCAAATCATCTGCGTACCCAACGATCCTAACTCCTTCTGGTACATTGACCCTGAGCACACCATCATACATGATATCCCATAACAGGACCTAATACAGACCCCTGAGGTAAACCCGCTGTTATTTTATATTCCTGTGGCCTCTCACCTGTGTCATAGAGCAGCCTTCTATGCGAGAGATAGTTTGCTAGTATACGCACCAAGTAGGGTGAGACTTGTAGATCGCCCAACGGTTCTAGAATCTGATTCCAGTTCACCGAGTTAAACGCATTTTTAACATCTAGTGTTACCAATATTTTTTCGTACCTCCTACCCATCGTGCCCCCGCTATCGTATTGCGAGCGATGTCGCACACAACAAGTAGTGCCTTACCGGTTGATCTACCTTTCCGGAACCCATACTGCCATTCAGAGAGCCCCGATGTCCCCTCAGTGAATTGTTTCAGGCGGGTGGCATTTACTCGGTTAAGCAGTTTCCCTGTTGTGTCCAGTATGCACAACGGGCGTTAGGCCGACGGCGCTTCTAAAATTACTATTGGTTTGTAGGAAGCCGAAAGTTCATGACCTCACCGACTCGCCACCGTTCCATGTCTTGTGCACCTATTCTCCATAGTTCGCCGCTTGATTGAATTTCTTCGAGATCACGCTTTACATTATCCTCCCATTTCCGTCTCGGCCTTCTCATCAGTTTCTTTCCCGTTGGTCTGGGGTCAAGAATTCTATGGACTGTTGTTTCGTTGACTATTCTCGCTACATGCCTTGCCTATATTAGTCTTCGCGCCCTGACTCTTCTCACTATTGTCGATTTTCGGAATTTGCCTCAAATCATCAAATCGAGCTCGAAAGATGATCAAGGATTTCTCTCAACCACTTTTTTGTAGCCGATGGTTTAATGGGATGGTACTCGTATATAGCCGAGCGGCAGGGCGTTGGGACCCCACCAACCACTTGGACTTCAGTCACCTTTTCCGAGAAGCTGGCCTAGATGTGAGTGCATGCTAACGAAACAAATTTCATGAAATTTATATATGTTCACATCTGTTACACCAATCTTAAAAATAAATATTTACATCGATATTCATGGCGCGCGTATTTCGTATGCAGTTTCATTACTTTGTGTCTCCGGCAGTATACAGTATGTGACTGAATATTAACATTAGAAAAACAAGTTGAAAGTGACCTCACTTTGTTCGAATTGCTTCCTTCACCAGATTTCGCGTCCTCCGATTTTCTTCTCCCTACAAACTTAAAAAAACAATGAGATGGGGATTACGTGTATTCCGAGGGTTGGTATTTAGGAGAGTTAAGTTCAAGAGGTAGCCGCAGTCGACCGAACCAGAGAGGAGTCGATGAATGAATAGAATGTCGCCATGGATTCTACGCTCCTCAAGGGTTTTGAGGCTGAGTAATTTGAGGTGGTTGATGTGTGGGAGTAGAATTAAAGGCTTTTCCCAACTTAGTCCTTGGAGAGCAAACCGTAGGAAGCGGCGTTGGATGCATTCGATTCTACGAATATGAATCTGTTGATAGGGGGACCACACCTGGCAGGCATATTCTAGTAAGGGATGGATGCGGGAACGGTAAACGTTTCGGATTAGGTAGGGGCTGGAGAATTTCTTTGACCAGCGTTTTACGAACGCGTGGACCGAGTTGGGCTTTACGATTATCTCGTCATGAAGAGAGAGGAAATTAAGTTCCCTATTGCATAGGACTTCTAGGTCTCGAATAGTGTAGACAATTGTTAGCGGTTGGTTATTAAGGAAATAGAGGCGCTGGAAAGAGTTGATACGTTTTCGAGAAAAGGTTATAGATTGGCACTTGGCAATATTAAGTACAAAGCAGTTATAATCACACCAAGCAGCGAAGTTGTCCAGTCTGATTGCAGCAGTGCACGATCATGTGTAGACTCGATGATTTCAGATATATTAGTGTAATCAGCATATAGGGGCAAACGGGTTTGTTTAATGGCCTTATCAATATCATTGGTGTCTAGTATACATAGAAGAGAGCGCAGGTGGCTACCTTGAGGGATGTTAAGGGTCCCGCCGCGACTGAACCGCGTGTGCCATGCCTTACCTTATAATCAAGGAGTGAAGAAGAAATAAAGAGTGGGCTCAAGAACCCAACAACCCCCTGCAACCAGAATAGCAGAGCAACGTCAACCGAGAAGTGGTTCGACGATTAAGGTGTCCCCGAATACCACAAATCAGGAACCAACATAACCCCCTACTTCAAAACAAAGAACAGTATCGAATCATAGGGTCTACAGCATTAGTTGTTATTGTGAGTTTTGTGGCCGAACGGGTCACACATGAGAGGGATGTAGTTACAGGGGCAATTGGGAAAAACCCAGAAGCCATCAACCTGTACACCCAACAAAACGGTTAAGGCTGTACGTCACCATCATACCCCACCGACCTGCTCGTTCAATTTAGAATGGAAGAAAGTTCAGACAAAGAAAAATTCACTCTAGCTCTACTAGTATGGCTTCTTCAGAGACTCCATAGCAGAGCGATCGATCAAAGAAGAGTGATCAACAGTGTAAATTTTGCGGACGACACACCCACACGGTGGCAGTGTGTCGACAAAAGGCAAAGTGGGAGAGGTCGGGTCGGATTGCCCCAACCCGCCCGAACTAAACTCGCACAATGTTATAAAATGCTCTCAGTTTCCGCCAACGAGAGTTCCAGTTGTCCGACTCCCTTTAGACATGACTGAAAGTACTCCAACACGAATATATAGTGGATGTCAAGAACGCAACTACCCTCCAAACGCTTTTTAGCAAGGGCAAGTCTAGAGGCTACTGCCAGGGGATATTCAAATTACGTCAGGAAATCCCCTGTAGCTTCTAGATTTCTTGTCGGGGTTGTCTATAGGCGGCTTGTTGTTGTTGGGTAACGACTCGCTGTCTAGTAATTGTAAGGTTAATGTACCGAGGGATTTTTTGGAAGTTCCCCAAACAATCAGTAATCCTTTAAGTTTTTCCATTAAATTTAAAAATCATAGGAAAGGGATGTCAGGGGATAAAGCCGAACGGGAACCCGCACCAAGGGGATCTGAGAAGATCTAGACCGCGGTCGGTAATCACCCGGAAACCCTACCCGTACAGGGGAAGGGCTGCGGAAACTTGCCCTGTCCCAGTTACTCCAACATCACAGCAACATCCCAAAATCCGAAAGGCAACAAGAAGGGGGAAGTGTTGGTAGTACACCTATAGCGTTTGCGATGATAGTGAAGAGCGTGTGATTCGAACCGATCACGGTTAGAATCACTAAAAGATAGAACCAACGCTCGACGCAGCAGACCACTGCCGGTGTTCTTAACTATTTGCTTGTGTATTTTGTGTGTATCTATTAGAAACGCCACACTACTCCCTCCTCAGTAACTTTGTTATGATCAACTTCGTGTGCGAACGATGGAGCGAGCAAGAGGACGTCAGAGCAGGCGAGTGCGCCGGTGCTCTACGTAGAAGCCGTGGTCAAGTAGTAAAGTTCTGTTTACCTATGGGAGATCGTGTGTTGTGTGTATACAGATTGTTACGTAATAGCCTCCCCCATCACCATTGCCCCACTGAGAGGGAGAAAAGAGTATGAATTCTATTCTTGTTTAATGCTGCTCATTTATTTGATTGATGGGGTAAAGAATATAAATTCTGTTTCATTCAATACTCCACATAAATTTAATACTCTATATTGATCATTGATTATATTCTTGAATCCTTTTATATGGTCTACAATTAAATACGAGCTGAGGCACGAACCGGCTTCGTGTTGATTGCGAAAGGTCGGTCAGGTAGGGTTTCCTTTCGGAGTATTGGCGAGATGGCGAGCGATGGAGAGAGAGAGAGTAATCTTTTTTGAGTGTTATTCTGTTCTTTGACCTGTTCTGAAGTGGACGTAAGTGAAGAACCCGTCCATGGAGGACACATTTTGAATTAATGAATTTTGTTTGTTAAAAATATGTGTTATACAATAGTAAATAAAAGTAAAAGTCATCCATGAAGGACTCTTATTAAGTTCAGTTTATTTTGTTTTGTGTGTTAATTTGAAATACCAAAAGACAGTGGTGAACCACTGAAGTTGCTGGTGGCGAGAAAGCTTGATACCCTGGCGGACGTTGCTGGACTTTGTTTTGTTATTTAGAACTGGAGGGCTCATAGTGGAGATTATCGGTAAACCCACTTATAGGTTATTAAGTAGTTTCTTGCTGCAGGGCTGGCGAGGTAACGGGTTCGTCGCGGCACAGTTGTTCCTCGTATCGCTTACCGCTGCTGCGGTACAATACGACAGGGCATCAGGAACAAGGGAATCAACTACCCGAGAAGAAATCTATAACAACGATAATAACTGACGCTCCAAACAGCAAGGCATAGATTCTATGTAACAACTTGGCGAATACAAATATATAATTGATAACAACTTGCCGAAGGCAAATAATAATAATCTTTAACAACTTGAAGTTCAGCAACTAATTGACTCAAGTTAATTATATAACAGAATTGTTGTTTCTGCTCTAGCTATTGAGTGTTGCTTTCCGACAGTGCTTCTTTAATTTGTCGCTCCAAATCGTTCTTCTTTTTGGAGAGCTCCTCTTTCTTTTTATATAGCTCCGCAATAAATTGAGCACGTTCGACATCTATGTCACTCATTTCTGTATTGCTGTTTTTGTGGTCTACTGCCGCCAGTTCTTTGAATTTATTCCCTTGTCCGGAACAATGTGGCTTATCAGGAGTGGTCATTCCTTCTCTGTGAGTTTTTTCTTTATGGTTGGCTTTATGCCGTTTGGCAAGGAGGTTTGGCTGGGCTTTGGGCCTCCTCTTTGACATCACTTTTAACATTGCTTTTATTTTTTCCATTATTAATTGCAGGGACATCTTCTTTCACACGCATACATATTAACACACACACACAGTTTTTTATTGATCGTTCGGTATATACACGGGGGTAGACACGTCAGGACACACTTTTGTTTCCTCTTCGAGAAAGATACACACACGCACGTGTACGCGACAATGCTGTAAATTTGTTGTGGACGAGCGGCGAACGATGTGTTTTCAACAAGAGTTCTAAACAGGCACTTGGCACATTGTGGTTTCATTCACAGTCACACCCTCTTTTTGAGTTTGATTAATCTTAATTATCTATTTTACGCGCACACTGCACAACACATTTGTCATTGGCTACAAGTTCAATCGCGATTCAAGCTCTTCAATATTTTCTTTAATATTTTAACGGGGTGCCTTCTTTAAAGTACGTCCGACGATGACGAAGGTTACAATGTGACTGTCCTTTGGAGTCATTTGGAGTCAAAAGTGTGTGTGGGTAAGCTTAAAGCAATGCAAGAGCTAAGTGTGGCCATTACTGCATTAATACAGGGAATGAGCAATTATGCTGCCAAGCCATCAAAAATATAGGCAAGCGGAATGTAGTCTGCTAACCGCGCTGAACGTTTGCTCAATATATTCCCACACCTAATTTTCATCGATTAATTAACCGAATAAAAAAATAATTATTGAAATTAGGTCGAACCCTATTTTATTTAATTTTCGCCGGATAGGTGTTTAGAGAGTACTCAAACACCTAAACAAAAACTTCATTTTTTTTTTAGATTCATTTCTTACTGCGTGAACTGATATTATAATACCAGTCTTTTGCAAACGTGTTGCTTCATTGGAAATTAGTTCAGAATGGGAAGAGAAAACCGTCAGCATGTCCCATTACAATCTTATTACATTTCTTGTTTGCAATTCTGGTCTCCCTAACCAATAGTTTAAGATAATCTACCTAACCTATTCTGTATTCTGTTTAAAAAAAAAAAAGAAATGGTCCACAAAAACTGTCGAGGAAGGAGAACAACAAAAGCTTCCACATCTTCCTGGCCTAATCGTGTAATTACTCATCTCAAAAGGACTTCTTGAAATAAGTTGTGGCTTCTATATAAGACCGAACCCATTTTCAAAGATTACTTCTGCGAAATCCTTTGCACTTGTCGACGTTTCTTTTATTTACTGATTACTACCGAAGTCGCCATCTCGTATTCCCATTCCATTGTTTAAGTACAGCAACAGTTGGAACTTATCCAAGTTATCAGTCAACAAGGTATTCGCTGTCATGCGAACAAAGCCAGATATCGGCTACATCTTTTAATGATTATGTATCCGCTTTGCGCGTCATCTCGCGTGCTTGCGAATGCCGATCATGTTTTCCGACTGGTCATACTAATGGATGTGTTGTTACCTATTTAATGGATTGTTACAATAAGATGTTAAAACGTCAACTTGAACTTTCTCCTCGGTAGATGACGCTGGTCGCGTTGTGGGCTTCAATTTATTTTTCTCTCAATGGACGTTGCGAGTTTACCGTCAGCACGTTTCATGAATCTCTTAAACTGAAATCCGCTCGACGGCTTTGCCTTCTGCGTAGCGAGATTGGCAAACCCCTGGAATTCAATTGTATCTCTGTGACAATTTTAGCAAATTCTTGACTTTTTCTTTTTGAGGCGTTTATGTGAGCGGTCCGTGTCAAGTACTAATCGTTTAACAGCGAAAGTATAAGAAGTAAAAGTGATTGTTTGTATCACATTTTGTTATGTTTTCTATGGGGCCGAGTGTCACTTCAGTGTGAGAAACATAAACATCTATGAACTGCTTGTGGACGAAGTAAACACAATTACCGCTCAAGAGGGCATGAAATGTTAACAAGAGCACTTGGTGTAGTACACTAAATTGTCTTTTTTATACTACTTAAAGGAGAGACTTGAGCAATATAAACTAAGTCGGTTTATTTATATACGACGATTTCAAGGAATGCGAAATTGTTATTCACACAATAGAAATCCGCGTTACTGGTATTAAAAGTCACAGTGAAAACTTTAGAAATGTGCTTGAATGGCGAAATGTATGTAGGGGCATGCACCGATTAAATGTTTCCCGTTCGGTATAATGTCGCTTATTATTGTATACAACGTCCAAGAAGGTCGAGGTAGATTTAAGAAGGCATGACTCTGGTCAAAGTACGAGGCAGTTCATTAAAAATAAAAAAAATATTTTTTTTTTAATGAAAAAATAATCATTTTTGAACATGAAACGCACGACGCAATAGCCTTAAATGTTAAAAAAACAGGTGCCGGTACAAGAAGGAGGAAAGGATGGGGAAAGAAGATGTTGATCAACATGTATCTGGAACGACTGGAGAATAAAATGGACAGAAAATACATTATCAGGTAGAACGTTTACACTCGTGCTTGCCGGCTGAGAAATGTTAATCTCCATCCTCACGTGGCCCGTTGAATACTGTCTGATTGCTGGGTATTGCGGTTAAATATTCGGAGATGTGAGATTGATTAACTGGCGAGACTAATGACCTTGCCCAGAAAAAACAAATCATTATAGAAAATTTAACAAGCAGGACTTGCTAAATAAGGCCAAGACCGGTGATGATGAGATGGATTAACTAAGTTCAATTGAGCAAGAATCATGATAATACCTTTGGTAAATTGATAGCACGGAAAACGATGCGCCTATATTCTAATGATGGAATTAAAAGACATGCGTGCCGGTCGCATTGTGTTTCACTGCTCATACATGTAATAATGTTTCTCGGCTCGATAGATTATAAAAACAAGCAGTCAAATTCGTTATGAACTCAGGCGCGCTTTTCTATACCTTCATTAGTATATAGGCCACTGGGAAACTAAGATCACTGCTGGATATCAGTTGCGCAACCATTTACATTTCAAACAAAAAACCGACCTAAGTAGCTTCGCCATGTATGGAGGATGGGCCTGCCAACTGGGCAGATTTGCAATATTTCTTCGCGTCTTTATTCACTGTTTGACCTTGTGGAAGAAATTCATAGTGCACCACGCGGCGATAATCGAAGAAAACAGTGATCATGGCATCAATTTTTGAAGAACTTTGTCTTTATTTTTCGGTTTAGGCTGGTTTTGGAACCGCCATTCGAATGATTGTTGACTTGTTTGCATGTGGGAATAGATGGAGTACCTAACATCGTACTCAAGAACCTGCCCCCAAAGGCAATAGATATATACACGGTCCTGTTTAACAACGCGTTGAATAATGCATATTATCCCGCGCGTTGGAAAACGGCTATCATTCAGCCCATCCCAAAAAAGGGCAAATACTGTACAAACCCAATGAACATGCGTTCGATAAGTTTACTCCCAAGCATCAGTAAAGTATTTGAAAAAATCATTAACAAAGCTCTGCTAAAATGGGTAGACGACAATAGCATTATTCCAAATAACCAGTTTGGCTTTAGGGCGGGTCATGAAACCACACATGCCGCAGCTAAACTGGTCTCCGACATACAATGGAGTAAATGTAGGAACCAATGCACAGGTGCCTGTCTGATCGACTTGGAAAAAGCCTTTGATACCGTCTGGATCGAAGGGTTGTATTACAAACTGGTCAGACATGGCATACATAAGCCTTTACTATATGTACTTTACGATATGTCAATGGACAGGAGGTTCGTGGTCAAAAGTGGTAATGTGACCTCTGTTACATACCAAAATGGAATGGAATTTTGACCGGAACTGGTCTGTTACATGGGTGATAGTGATAAAAGTGTCGGTGGTTCTAAGTCGGTGGTAAAGCAAATATTTGTGATAATAAAATGTAAAGCGTAATTAGAAAAACTTGACGATAATTAAACACGTCAGTATTTGTATTAATAAAATGTAAAGCGTGATTATAAAAACTTGACGATAATTAAACACTTCAGTATTTGTATTAATAAAATGTAAAACGTGATTATAAAGTAAAATACAATAAGGTGAAGTTTACTGTTTCTCCTCGGTGCATTAAAGATAAAACCTGACCTCCATTTTACAAAGGACTAATAAGTGGGTGGTAAATAAAGTAAAATCAAAGTTCAAGAACATTTCCGTGGTGAAAAGGAAGAAAAACCTAACACCTAATAAAACGTATAATATCAAGAATGGCTTGCAACAGGGTGCGGTACTCTCTCCGATTCTTTTTAACATTTACATTAGCGACTTATTAGATGCACTCCCGCAGGCTATTGCGTACACAGACGATCTCATAATTTACAGAACAGCTCCGAAAGTTGAGATCATTAATAGTTTAATACAGCGAGACTGCAACAACGTGCAGCGCTATTGCGATGACTGGAAACTTAAGATCAACTTCCAGAAATGTGAGGCCATCCTATTTAGAACTCCATTATATAAAGCCACGAACGACACAAGAAAAAACTGGCGAAAGCTAGTTATCGTGGGACCGCATGGAGATAAACTGGAAACCAAGAGTTTAGTTAAATACCTGGGCATCTGGCTAGACCAATATCTGTATTTCAACAGACATGTAGAGGCTGCTCTGGTCAAGGCTAGAAAAACGTTTGCTATGACAAGGAGGCTATTTCACAGTAGCCAACTTGACAGCAAGGTAAAAGTCATATGCTACATGATGCTAATCAGGCCAATGCTCATATATGGTTGTCCAGTATGGTTTAACATAGGTCCAAATTTGATGGAAAAGATTCGGGTGTTCGAAAGGAAGTGTCTGAGAGCCTGTCTCAGATTATATCGAACACCGGAATCGGAATACAAAAAGTACTACTCAAATGAGACTTTATATAATGAAGCGTGCATAAATAGGGTGGATAATTTTATGATTAAATTAATCAGAGGACATATTGCGAGAGCAATAAGCTCGTCCAATGACCTAATTTTCGGGGCTTATTATCCAAATACCCTGTACTATGAGAACGTGCGTCGCAACGGTTTTGTTCCACCAGAGGCGTTCCTTGATTTGGACATGAAAGGGCTTATACAGGATAGATCCGGAATTCCGCTGATCTATCATGTAAGTAGATCATCCGTAGAGGGGCGATTGTGCTACGACCGGGAAGTAACGCGCACCGAAGAAGAGCTCCTGCGCTTCAGTAGGGCTATCTCCCACAGAGACCGGGACGATAGTATTAGACAGCGTCAACAGTTCTGGTGGTTGAATGGCATATAAAGACCTGGATACCAAAGTCGGTATAGAATCATAGTATCATCAGCTAGCTTACATAGACTTAGCTTTTCTAGAAATAGGGTAGTATAAGATTTAAGTTAAGTTAAGTTAAGTGATTTTACATAAAATTAAAAATTCAAAAAAAAAAAAAAAATAGGTAAGTTAAGTAGTTAAATTTTAAGAAAAAAAAAACAAAAAAAATTGACAAAGTTTTTCAAATTTTTCTTTGTCTTTCAAATAATTATAAGTATTGCCACAAAGTTCTGTCGCCGAAAGGCAAATTATACAAATATTAAGTAATGTTTAGCTTAGAGCGTCTGCGAAGGACCAGTAAGTTATTATATAAGATAATTAAGCTACAATTTAAGCATTTTTTGTCTAGCCTTTAATTTAGAAACTAAGAATATAAAAAGAAAAAAAAAATGTTTAAAAAATGAAAATGAAAATGACTTGTTTGCATGTCACACTCGTAGACCTCTGGCGGTTCCGCCAAACCCCACTGTTCGCTTACCTAAAAAACACCCATAACTTCCATTCAATCATATAATTTCGCTGAGGCAGTCGGATTAGCACCTTAAATGCTTTACGCATCTAGGATTATCTAAGGTATAATCTAAAAAGTACCTGTAAAAGAAAACTTACCTTCATGCATCTCTTCGCATATAATTTCCTGTAAGATTTCTTTTCTACCTTTTCAGGAATCCCAAACCCTATTCGGTGCCTTCGGTTCCCACGCAAATTTCAGTTTCCCACACCTGCACCGCAATCTCCACCCAGCATAATTGAAACATTTCCTTTTACATGGACATTTAATGCATACAACGCCCGACTCAACCCAGCCAAAACTCAACTCATAGTGTTTAAAGGCAGAAATGCGAATTGTACTAACAACACCATACGCTGCCATAACAAAATCAGAATCAAGTTAAATAACAATATAATTAAACCCTCCAAAACCTTAAAGTACCTGGGAATAATCTTCACCAACAATCTGTCCTTCTCCGCCCACACCAAAAACTCGATTCGCAAAGCCGCAATTCAACTTAATCTCTGCAGAAAAGTGATGTACAAGCCGAATGGTCCCTCTCCCAAAGTTAAATCACTTATCTACAAACAGATAATCAGCCCCACTCTCACATATGCATGCCCGAAATGGTACCATATCACACCCGTCCAAATGGAGAAGCTACGCATTTTCGAAAGGAAATGCTTCAGACTTATCACTGGCCTCAACCGACATCCCAACTCCCACAAATATTACAACAGTAGTTTGCTCTACTATGCCGCTAATATTGAACGTATAGATCGACGCTTCCTCGAGCTGTCCATCAAATTTATCGAAAATCTTCCCAATAATCCCAACCCGATAATAAACGCGCTCACATCGACTCATAACCGAACTGCCTTCCCAAACTGTCTCCACATCAGAACGTTCTTCACCTCTGGCAGGTTGGTTAATAACTCTAATGAGATTGTATACCACAATACAGAGCTTTCACCTCACCAATTTAAATATAGTAATATTCAACCCTTCTCAAATATTTTGCGTTTCAGCGAACAAACGGAAAGTAGTTCCCCAACCCACATCCCTGACTGACAATATCCTCACTAACCCATAACCTACCTATTGATCACTATGCTTCCCCCTTCCACACGACACTAACTTATTTCAATAATAATTAGGTAACTAGACTAAGTTTAGTTAAGTTAAGCAAATTAGCATAGGTTAAGTAAATAACTATATCCTGGTTTTCTGACCTTTTCCAGGAAGCTCTACCCACTACAATCTTAATCCATAATCAATATATAACTTTTATCATATTGTTTGAAAAATGTACTAGTAAGTATATGTAAACAATTATAGCTAAAGTATCATAAGCCATCTGTATTGCTTATTGTAAAAATTATTGATGGTCATTAAATACAGAAATGTAAAAAAAAAGCATACAACGCGTTAGATAAAATTCCTAGAAATAATTCTTTAAAGTACATATGGCATCATGAATCCCAAGCCAGTCGGCACCCTTTGTCTGTGTTAAAATCCTATGTCGGACAGCTTGTTTTTACAGATGCCATAAACCATTTTTCTACGCATGTAAACATGCATAAGAACCAACTGCTCGTTTGTTTTTCCACTAACAAACAATCTTCAATTTCTTTCCCTGCCGCAGCTAATTACCCGGCATATACAAAGGCATGCTGGGGATTCGTTCGGCACTTTTTTTCCCAACGTCGATAATAGCGACGACGCATCGCGTTAATAATGAACCGCATTACCAACGGCGCATTTGATCATATCTCCCTTTTGTCTTTGCCGCCTGTCTGCTTCGTTTACCCACTGCCGTCGAGCACGTGTAAACAACTCAGATCTGAACGATCGCACACATACCACCATGATCTTCATTTCGAGATCTGGTTTTCTATTCCACCAAGAGAGACTTTACGTTTCTCTGGTGGTAGGTAAAAACGATATCCTTAGTGGAGAGGATACCTACTACGACACCACAAACTCACCCCATAAGCGAATCATCTCTGCACGAGATGATTATCGCTGAGTCCCTACCATTCGCTGACCACTATGGTCATGCCGCTACCGCTGTCTGTAACGCCACAGACACGCGTAAATACATATCCGGAGTCGTGTGGGTAATAGTTTTTAAAATAATCAAAAGCATGTCCGTACCGTGTATGTTCGAATTTAATTGAATAGTAAAAAACATTAATTTTATCCAACCTGTGGTCAGTGTTTTATCATTAATGGAACTAACCTTCACCATATTTAATAAAATAAAATTGGTGTCGGCGAGTACGTAAAAACATAACTCGCGTGGGCCAAAACATTTTATAACATCAGATTAAATAAAACAATTTATACGCCAAGAAATAAAACAAAAATTAAATCAAAACATTTCGTTGTGTTTCATTGGTGACTGCATTCGCTCCGTGTGTCGTTTTCCTTTTGTGAACGGTGTTCGGCGGAACACCTCAGCCGTAAACATTCGACCATTGACAAAATCCGCCAAAGACCGATACCTCTTTTCCTTATCTCTTTCCCTTACCCATTTCCTCTCCATCCGCTCGCACTATGCTCGGACATTTAAGGGTACTCAAAATTCCTGTTTTATGCGCGCGTTAGTGTAAAAAAAAATACAGACTAAAGCCCACTTAAATTCTTCAGCATGACGTCGAAGCCCAACGGGAGGACCGAACACAGCCCAAAACAGAGCCTTAACTTACGACGAGTCCAACTCCTTGCCAGAAGAAATCTGTTTTCAATTGTAACCAAATTATGAATGACATTTCGTAAGAGGAAAGACTTTTTTTTTTTTTTTTTTTTGTTATTAGACTTCTCTCCGGAGAGGCGAACCTATAGCGCCGAGATGCCATCACATAATTGTCGCAGTTCTTTTTGAACAGTTGCAGGTTGTAACGCTCCGGGAACACTCGCGTGGAAAGGGAGTTCCAGAGCTTCCCCACTCTGAACGAGTTCTAATGCAGGGATGTTCGCGCCGTCGGGAGATGAACCACAAACGGGTGCGATCCGTCGGATTGTCTTGTGGAGCGCATATAAACCGAATTGCGTGGAATAATACCAAGAATCTCCGAAGAACAGCACCCGTGATAATATGTAAAACAGACAGAGGTTGGCTACGCACCTTCGATGTGATAGCGACTGTAGTACCGATGTCAGCGCCGAGACTCCGATCTCTGTATACTCTCAAGTAGGTCGAGGGTATGTTTAGGAGCCGAGCTCTAAACATGAGAGCAATATTTTAGCGCGGGTCTTATTTGTGATTTATATGGAGGAGAAGTTGGGTCGGAGTAAAATATTTCTTGGCTCTAAAAAAATAGCTCAGTTTTCCTGAAGCTGACCTGCCGATACTCGACACGTGTTTATGCCATGATACATTCCCACAGACCGTGACGCCGAGCAATTTTAAGCTTTCACCAGATTCGAGGGCCTGGCCTTTCATCATCAGCTGTGGAACCGATGATCCACTTTTCTTTGTAAATGTTGTATATTGTGTCTTCGCTGCATTGAAGTCGACGAGATTGGCCCTTCCACACTGCAGGACCCTATCCAGATCCTGATTCAGAGAGTCAATCTGTCTACATCTCAGCTGATGCGACGCAGATGCACCAATCGGCCGAACACTCGAAAAGGAGGTAACACGCGTACCACATCCGCAAAATTGAACACTTTGTTATCCGTTGTCTCCAACAAATCATTTATGTGAAGCAAGAACAAGGTTGGAGCCATACAGATTCGAACACTCGCCGTCCACAACAACCCGGATCGACCGATTCTCGAGGAAGCTCCTCGTCCAGTCGCAAAGCTGTTGGGAAAGCCCATATGAACGAAGTTTGCTCAGCAATGCCCCGTACCAGACGCGGTCAAAAGCCTTGGAGATATCCAATGCGACCGCCCTTTGACTCACCATGCCGTTCAATCGCAGATGTCCATATATCGTTTATAATGGCCAAATGTCTCCCGAGGACCGCCTGCCACGGAATCCGTATTGACGATCATTCAGAAGTCTCTTGCAGTCCAAATACTAAATTAACTCAGTATTGATGACTTTTTCCATTACCTTAGATAAAATAGACAGTAATGCTATCGGGCGGTAATTTTGTGGGAGACGCTTTTTTCCCGTCTTTGGGATTGGCTGAACTCGAGCGATTTTCCAGCAGGCAGGAAAGGTCCTCCGTGCATAAGATAAGCGGAAGGGTCTGCCAAGAACCGGCGATAGTTCTGGAGCACAGTTCTTAAGGAGTTTTGCTGGTATTCCGTCGGGGCCGGTTGCCTTCCTACAATCCAGTTCACGTAGAATGCGTTGAATAGTGCGCGGACGTAATCTCACATCCCGCATCGAAGACCGTACCGGTGAGATCACAGGTGGCTCCAAAAGGCCGGGCTCGAGGTTTGAATTCGCGGAAAATAAATTCGCGAACACATTAGCTTTATCCTTTGAATTCGTGACTAACGTCCCGCTGTCGATCGTCAACAGAGGGAAAGAGGAGGTTGTGAAGTTACCACTGACAGCTTTTGCCATTGACCAGAAGGAGCGCGAACCAGTTGGGCACCGAAGGAGCTTATTGATCACCCTGTCGTGAGCTTTCTTCGCGGTATCAAACGCCTGGTTGCACGCGTTTCTGATTCTAATGAAATTCGTTCTGTTAACATCGGTAGGATTGAAGCGCCACTCCCTAAAAGCTCTATTTTTTGCCGCTGTAATCAGCTCGCATTTTTTATCAAACCAAGGTTTATCAGACGAACTTCGTTTGATGGAATGTGTAATATACAGAAGAATAATCTCTGATACGGACTCCGCCCAAGCGTTAACACCGGAGTCTCCGAAGTACACCTCAGACCATGGAGAGGATGCGAAGAAATCTCGCAAATCGTCCCAGTTAGCAGCCCCATACTTCCATACATGGCGAAGCTGCCTACGCCGGTTATTCGCTTGATATGCAAGTGCTTGCGCGACAGATACCAAACAGGGATCTGAGTTTCCCAGTGGCGCAGAAACCTCTACGGTATAAATACTCGGTTCTGATGTCAAAAACAGATCCAGGGTGTTCGCATAATCACCTCGGGCATCTGGCACTCGCGTTGGCTCCCCCACGAGTTGAGTCAAGTTGTGGCTAACAGCAAACATCTTCGCCAGCCTCCCAGCCTCGTCGGTTCTGTTAGAATGTAACAACCAGCCGGAATTGTGTACATTAAAGTCGCCAAGGACAACAATTTCAGAAGCTGGGTGGTTGATCTGTATCCAGTCGATGGTATGTGAAAGATGTTCGAAAAATGTCGCCGGTCGATCGTCATTCGGGGAGCGGTAAAGACAACAAAGAAATTTAACAGAATTCCTCAGCACGAACCTCAACCATATGATGTCCATATTATTGGGTTCCAACGCCTCCATCCTCTGGCAAGCTAGATCGGACCGCGCGAAGACGCAGACTCCGCCCTTAAAACGGAATCTCGAATGTAAGTCGTATTCTGAGCAACGAAGATATGTCGAATCAGTTGACGAATATACCTGGGTCTCAGTTAGGGCAAGGATATCAGGTTTCGTTGTTTGCAAATATTGGTGGACGGCGTTTACATTCGTATTGGTGAAACCAATGCCCCTGAAATTACACAATGCCGTCACCAGTCGAGCGTGGGCAGGGCCTCGAATGCGAGACCGGTTATGTCATGACGAAACTCTTAAAGTTCCATTATTTATCATAATATCTGCATAATGTTCCCCCTGACATAGTCCCCCTCGAGAGCCGAATGACCAGAGTCCACACATACAAAAGCAGACTATATAAAATATGTTAGCGTTCTTTGATTACCTCATAGTTTACTCAACACGCAATCAATTTAACAAACAACAGTCAGTCAATCAACACAAGCTGTCTTAGCGCCACGGTTAGACAACTGTCGTCGTTTCGATTTCTCGCATTACATTTATTTAACTTTCATACGAATATTCGAATCAAATATAAATATTTTATTAAAAATTGGATCAGTAATAGTTCATATACATGAACAACAAACAGATTATACAAAATATACATACATCCCCTATATTTAGAATAAACTGAAAATCAAAACATGAAATAAAACTAATGACATAAATAAATAATCACATCTTGACATTATTCAGGTGAGACCGCAAGCAGGAAAATACAATTTCCTGACTAACGTGCGATCACCACCCTGTACATTACACTTTTTTTCCCCTCCCTAAACCCATCTCACTTAAATACGGAATTAGATAAATGAAATGCATTTGTTTACACCAGTTATCAAAAGCGGCCCTAAGACTGTTAATATTTACTCGATATATTACACAGTAATTGAAATTGTATAATAGCACCAACCGTCAAGAAACGTATTGACTGAAAGCAATATATTGTCAGTTAATTTTTGTTACATCACTTATGGGCAATTGCACAATGATGGTTCAGTTGTGTTTGAATTAACAAATTATATAACAATATTTCATCGTGTCGATTGGCCATTATATCAGAAAACGTTTGACTGACTAGCGGCCTATACAACGCATTACTTTTAAAGAGAAACGTGCTTGGCCTAATTTCAGAGCGTCTGTCTGCGGACTTAATATGATGTTTGTAGTCAAATCCAGGAAAAGATGATCAATTTAAAAAACTTTCTAATAAAATACGGGTACACTAAAAAACTGGGCTCAACCGGGATTTGAACCCGGGACCTCTCGCACCCAAAGCGAGAATCATACCCCTAGACCATTGAGCCACATCTTTCAGATACTGTTAATCAGGCTTTAATCACTTCTCTTTCCGAGTTTAAAACTCAGGTATTTACCGGTTATATCTTTACCTGTACGTTTCTCAGATTTAATTCCTGATCTGCGCAACGTTGATTTTGATTTTGGCGATGGAATAATTCGCACCTGACTTTCTGTCTATCTGTAATTTCATCGCTATGAATTGCGAATCGAAAGCTTCCGGCCTTATATTTCTCAGATCTGCACGTTTTGCTGTAATGTTAGTTCAATTTCTACCATTTTGCAGGTAATTTGAGTCGTAAGTGAGGAAATATTTCACTGGGTGTGAGTTTGGGCGATAAGCTGATTGATTTGATATTTTGTGGAAATTGTTCCGATTAAAATCAGTTAGTTGTTTATACGGCAACATCCTCCATAATTGCTCGAACTGTATAAAATCACGGACTTCAACTAATTTAGACATTTGAAAATGATACATTTTGAATGCGAATATGTTGAACTGAATTCCAAGGTGCTTTAAGTCAACAACGGTCCCTGCTGTCACATGTCGCCTAGGCACTAAGTTTTCAAGCATCGGATTACTAACCAGGTTATTAGTGACTCACATGTAATTACTGATGGAGTTTTCGTTAGTAAACCCTAATCAATTCATGATAAAGGTCGATTAAATACGGTAGTAGGTTCTAGTTGGATGGTTCACAAAATTTGAGACTTTCTAACCAGCAAAGTTTCTAATTAGTTGAGAATCGGTTACTTTTGCCCTTCTAATTGGGACGTTTGCTTTACGACTTCACTTCTACGAGTATGCTGATGAATCGATTAGGCAATGAACTACTCATCCTTACAACTGTGGTGATGCTTGGAGTCTAGAATTAATTGCATGCGGCTTTTGGTTTTTTACTTAATTTAAATTCAGTTACTAAAATATGATTTTCAGACTTTTTAGATTAAGTTACGTTTCACTTTTTGTGAATATCAGCGTCCCTTTTTAAATTTGTTTTATTCATAAGAATAATTCATCTTGATATCTTGAGGGACAAAACGAAATCTATTCTTGGTGTGACGTTTTCAATCTCTAATATATAAATCTTTTTTCTTTCTCGGTTTTAATCATTTGTTTCAATTTCTTATTCGTTCTATAAAATTTTTTTTTTTTTTTGTTAAATCGTGCTGAGTGACGTTTAGTAAAGTACTTTTATTCTGTATGATTATAGAATTAAGAGTTTCACTCGAAGCTTACAGCAATAGCACACGAACTGATAAAAAAATCTCCTCAGTCAAACAATAAGATACCTTCTAGAGAATTAAGAGATAGAACCAAAATAGGTTTCTAGACAAAACGATACATCATGGCTGAGGTTAACGATCGATTACCCGAAAACATTGTTTTAAAGATAAGATTATTGTAACAGAAAAAAAAAACCTGGATTTGAATTTAATTTAATTTAATTTGATTTTGGTGAGGGCAAAGTCCTCATTTCTTAGTCTAAGTTGAAAATCTAAAATCATCTAAATACTTAAGACGAAGTGACTTGTATCAGGTCTGTTAGCAAGGATATGATTTTTTTTTAACATACTGCGTTTATTTGACCAAAAATCAATGTTAACATTAAGTACTACAGCTAACTTATAATTCTAGTGATACAATTGTTTACATGCATACATTACACATTTTTCAAATATAACTAAATGTGAGAATAACTATTCGAGTATTATAGGTTTTAATATTAACAGTTTTCCTGGAAAAGGTCAGAAAACCAGGATTTTTATTTTTTAATTTAATCTAATCAAATACTTAACTTAACTCTCACTTATTCTAGCTTAAACTAATTTATATTATAATAAGTTAAATATGTAATGTGAATTGGGGAATATAGGGATTGATGGTTAAGGAAGTAGGTTGGCGTGGGAAATGGTCAGTTAGTGGTCTCGGGTGCGGTAACACTTTCTGTTCGTTAAAACGCAGAATGTTGGAAAATGGTTTTTTTTTTTTTTTTATAATATACTGCATTTATTTGACCAAAAATTAATAGTTACAATAAGTAATACAGCTAACTTATAATAGATTTTTTTTTTTTTTTGGTAGATACATTTATGGTATATTTTACAACTAGTTCTTAAGAGATTTAGGATAGCAATTCCTTTACAACTATAATCTTAATTCTATATAACGACAATAGCACAATTTTAATGAATAACAAATAATAAATTAAGGGAAAACTACAATAAAAAACCCTTATTTGAATCTTAAGACTAATATTGCACGAGCTTCCGGTTATTTTATATAGTAATGACCTCGATATAATTTTCATAGACAGAGTACATATGTAGTGATTTAGGATAACGCAAGACGGGAAACGAGAACATTGTCAGAAAAAAACAATTGACGAAGAAGTTTCGATTGATTTTGTCAATAAGGAACTCTACCGGTTTAACGTTAGCGTTTTCATGTAGTTCATGTGTCGAATAATGCCATGGCAAATTCAGCAACATTTTCAATATTTTATTTTGACACCTTTGCAATTTTATTTTGTGTGTGCGAGCACAGTTACACCATACAGGAGTATCGCTTGAAAAATGGTTTTAAATATTATAATTTTATTTTCGATGCTAAGCTTTGACTTTCGACACACTACTGGATACATAACTCTTACGACTTTGTTTATTTTGTCAATTGTGGTAGTGACGTGTTTTTGAAAGATAAGTTTTTTATCTAGAATAATACCTAGATATCTACAGTCTTCGGACCAATCAATATCAACTGCACACATACTGAGTTTAGTGCCATTTGGTAGGTAGCAGTGTTTCCTACATCTCGAAAACCAGACAGCTTGTGTTTTATTACTATTTATTTTTATTTTCCATTTGCTGTAATATACTGCTAGCTTGTCAAGAGCTGCTTGCAAAGAGTTGTAGACATTAGTGAATAAGGCACCCGAAGAGAAAATGGCTGTATCATCGGCAAACATAGCTACCTGAATGTTTTCACCTAGACATGGTAAATCTGCGACAAACAAAGTAAATAATATGGGACCAAGGACCGAGCCTTGGGGAACACCATGGTGGATTTGGTGAGTAGAGGATATGTCGGTTTCTAAACTCACAACATATTTTCTCGAACCAAGAAAGCTCTGGATAATTTTGATAAGCGGTATTGGCAGCTATATAAATCAAGGCATCGTGCCATACCGTATCAAAGGCTTTTTCGATATCTAGAAGAACCAGTCCCGTTGACTCCTTGTCGATGAATTTACCAGCTATGTGGTTTTTAATGCGAAAGACTTGGTGGATTGTGCTGTGACCACTACGGAAACCGAACTGAAAGTTTGGCAAAATGTTATTGTCTTCCACAAAACGATCAATCCTTTCCTTAATGATTTTTTCTAAGAGCTTACTTAGACAGCTAAGTAGACTAATAGGTCTGTAGCTTTCGGGGCTGTTCTTCGGTTTGCCGGGTTTCGGGATAGGTATTACTTTTGCTGTTTTCCAACAGTCCGGAAAATAACAATTTTTAAGAAAAGCGTTGAAAATGAACGTTAAATAGTTACTTGCAGCAGGTGGAAGTGCTTTGATTAATTTGTTGTTAATATTATCGAGACCCGCAGCCTTTTTTGATTTCGATTTTTTTATCAATTCTTTAACTTTGCTGATATTAGTTGCGTAAGTACTTTCAGCTGGTGTTTGAGAAAGTACATGGATAGTGTTAGCAACTTCAGCTTCAGTATACGCGTCGCTTAGATGCATAGATATGGAGTGGTTCTTACTAAACGTGTTAGCAAGTAGGTTCGATTTCTCCACTGAAGAAATAAACAACTTGTCGTGAACTTTAAACGGAGGAATACTTGACCCTCTCTTTTTCATAATTTTTGATATTTTCCAGAACGGTTTGCTTGCTTTGTCAAGAGAGGAAAGGTGTTTATTCCAACACTTGTTCCTATATGTTGAGATTTCGTTTTTAATGATATTATTTAAGACTTTAACATTAACCAGAAAACAATCGATTCTATAACGCAGCCATTTTCTTCTTTCAGAGTTTCGTAGCCTAATCAGATGTAAGATATTTTAAGGAAGCGGTGCCTTATCAACTGGAGGAGTGGAACATTTAGGTATCGCAAGATCGACCGCTCTATTGATAACAGAAACAAAATTGTTACATAGGATATCAATGTGCTCGCTGCAGGTTATAGAATTTAGGCTGGTATCACCTAGAACCAAGTTCGTGTTTATATATGATTTATAACAATTCCGGTTGGCGGCGGAATAGTTGTGGTATAAACTGGTACGATTTACAACTTCTGTATGATTCACTGTGAGGCTGATCGGAAGGTGGTCTGAACTTAACGCAGTTAGAGTTAATGGCACTATGCAGTAATTTGGAATATTAGTGATATATAGATCAAGAGTTGAGGGGTTCTTGTTAGCACTCGCTGGGATATAGGTGGGGAGAAGTGGATAAAGTATGGAAAAACTTGGGCTGGATTCAGTAACATCTAGTAAAATGTTACCCCAGCAGTTTGCCCTAAGACAATTCCACGACTGATGTCTGCAGTTTAGATCACCACCAATAATTACCTTGTTTCGAGTGTTGACTCTATACAATTTTTGCAGATCCCGCTTAAAGTAAGTAGATTTCTCTAGGTTTCTATTTCCTCCAGGGAAATAGACCGAAAAAAGACTCACCTTGGAGTTGTCACTTAATGTTACATCTATACTAATTTCCTCAATTAACTTGAGGCGCAATGAAGGACGCAAGGAATGTTCTATACATTTTTTCACAACAATGGCGACACCTCCACCACTAGCATGTACCCTGTCTAGGCGATAACATATGTAATTTTGATGTGAGAAAGAAATGTCTTGTTTGAGCCAGGTTTCTGAAACAAGTGCAATGTCAATATTAAAATTTATCAAGAAACTAAAAAATTCATGCTTTTTGTTTTTGATGCTTCTCGTATTCCAAGTTATGATGTTAAGAGAGTTTCTTAACATGTTTTTTCCGAGTATATGTACTTAATAGCTAATGAAGTAATGACGTTAAATTGGTCAGCTTTGGTTTGACAAGCACTAAGCTTGGTTACAACTTCATTAAGAAGAGAGTTTATCTCGCTAAATGAGAACGGGTTATCATTAGTTAATGTTTCTGACGGATTTTTCTTCGTGTGTGTCTTATCACTGTTGGAAGGTTGCTGAGTTTGATGGAGGCCAGAAGCCCAGGTGGATGAAGGAAGTGAAGGTTGTAGGGTTATATTTGTATTTATTTGTTTTTCTTACCTCCCTTTGGTGAGTCCACGATTGAAAATAAGTTTTAATTTTGTTTTTTTTTTTTTGTAATTAATTTTTATTTATTATTTTATTTAATGGTTGTAGCCGTTCTGGCCTCCGGATCCCAACTCATCTCGAATCCAAAATGCACTCCCCTTTTATACTCTGAGGCAACAGAGATTTGTTAAAAATATTACTTAAAAATTCCAAGAAGCCCAAAGAAAATTGTGTGTGCTTCAATTGGAATAGGATTCCCGGAAGTGTACACGAACTCTATTTGAACTAATTCCCGGAAGGAGAAATCATGAAATGCATTTAGTATTACGCATTTCATAATTTCAATAGTTATAGGGAATTGAATCAATGCACGACAAATGGACTTTCGTTTAATTTTGTCGTGCATATGATTCAATTGGATTGGGATATAAGTTACTTGGAAATTGAATCAATGCGCAACAAATGAACTTGTGGTTTAAATCTATCGTGCATATGATTCAATTGGATTGGAATTATAGGTAAGTGGGTGAGAGTAGTGATTTAGGATCACTACATTCCTCCCCCCTTTAGAAAAGAAAATTAGTCTGGAAGAAGTTAATTTTCTAGAATGAGTGAAAAGGAAGGGGCGGTGGCATTTTGAATTCGCGATAGTTTACATTTTTTGTTTTAGTTTAACATTTAATGCATTAATTCGTTATGTTTAATATGTGTGCTACATGTTGTATTTTCTCTTTTGTGGTACTGCTTCTTAAGTTTGTTTGTATAAAGAATGGGATGGTATTTATCTAATAATTGTGGCTGGTGTCATGTTTACATTTATCATTTAAGTATATTAATGAAAGTGAATTTTAAAAATAGACATATGTATTATAAGACTAAGTAAATAAATTTTGAATTAATAAATGTTCTTATTTTACTTCGTGTTTTATAACGTTATTTTTCTAATCTATACTTAAGCCATTAATATTTATTTTTTGTTGTTGTTCATTTAATGCTAGATTAATAGAGATAGATGTGTATTTATTTTTAAAGAGCGCCTTACACTAGTAGTAAATACGAATTATATTTTATAATATTATATAGAATTCTTTATATCTTCTATCTTTCTTTGTATTTTGATTTAATCAATTGATTACATGGCAATTTTAGCTTAGGTCTGTTTTCGTATATCTGTATTGGTTTTATTTACGTATATATTTTTTCAAATAGTTATTTACAATTTAGTATTTATAAATTGTCTTCCTCATTGGGGTCAATGTTTTTTTTGTTTTATTTGTATGTGATTTCTTTTTTGTATTTCATTCCATTTATTTTAATATTACCACTTTTTTTGTTGTTGCCCTTTTTGTCTATATTGTATATCTATTAGTATTTTTAAGTGATAAAGTATTGAACTACAATACACCCTGGGGATAGTATATGTCTGTGGTTGATAGTGGAAAGGAATGTGAAACTAGGGTGAAGATCAGAACTAATCAACCTAGGAATATTGTTTCAATCTTTTATTGCTTATTTTTATTGACTTTTTACCAATTTTGATGGTTGTATGATTCGGCTCAGTTATTCCCGTTATGAGGAAAGGGCCCTTCCAAATGGGTGTTTGTTTGTGCTTGAGGTTTTTGTATCTTACCAACACCATGTTTCCCTCCTGAAACGTTTCTGACTGTGTTTCCTTGCCGGAGCAGGTGGTTACCTTTAACGAATGGCATTCATTACACTGCTTTCTATACTTCCTAATGTCGGAGAGCATGGACGGCCACCAGTATCTTTGTCGTATTTTATTATACGATTTGGTGACGCTCTCATGTCCACCGGAAGGGGAATTATGATAAACCCTGAGTATCGTCGCGATCTCATTGAGGTTTGTTATTTTTTCGGATGTTGTGGGGTTTGGCAATAATTTTTTATTTTGAGAAGAGCTAGGGCACGAGCTTGTTGAGTTAGCTGACGAAATGTCAGTTATTTGATTAATACCTTTGGTGTTACCACTTAGCTCCTTGGGGTTCCTTTTTAACCTGAGGATTTTGCGCTTACCTTGGGCTTGCTCCTGTTTTCCTTTGGCGTATTTATTTTCAGGTGCCTTTTTCTCGACGTGTGAGAACTTTATTGGCACACTAAATACTTTGGGGTTTATTTCCGTGCGAGGAAAAGTGACGCGTTGTTTGGGGCCTTCCACATTGCAATATTTTGACAAAAAATCATTTCCAAGCAGACCGTCTTCTGGTAGACCGGGCATACTGCTCACTACTTGGAACTTGCATGGGAGTTTAGACCTACCTTTTAACTGGAAGTTGACCTTGCAGCTTCCCAAGGTCCTAATGCTTCCGAACGGTGTCTCTAAAGTGCAAGCCTCTTGCTGATTTATTTTGGCGTCTGATTTTCTAAGGCAATTTTTGTTAATCAGGCTTACTTCCGCACCGGTGTCTACTACTAGTGTTGTGTTTTTGTTAACACCTACATCTATCGGTAGTTGGACGGTGGGAATGCTGGTTAATGGCGAGAGTGGGGTCCTTACATGGTAGGTCCTTTTTGCCACCGAGGGTTTTGACCTTTTTCGTTTTGGGCTCGAAGTGGGGGAATTCTTTGCAGGTTGGCATTGAACTCGCGACTCCCATTTCAGCTTTTGCTGACAGGATCCTAGATTGTGGCCGTTTTGGCCACAGAAGACGCAAGTCTGCCTTATGTGCAGAACTCTTTTTACCTCCCTTAATCGCCGGCAATCACGGATATCGTGATTTAATTGCTGGCAGTGTGTGCAAAAGGGAGTATTTTTTCTTTTGACACAATCCTCATAGACATGCCCCCTTTTGTTGCAGTAACTGCAGGTTATCCTGCTGAGAGGGGCATCATGTGTCAATGACATATTGCGAGGGTCTGATTTCATTACCCCTTCGGTTCCCCTGTATGTTTGGTCAGCTGGCGATATTTGCGCCTGAAGTTGCGGAATCCCCTGTGTAATGGGTTGCCAGTATGAAAACTTTTCTATAGTTGGAGTATTGGGCATTAAAGTTTGTCTCAATTCGGTACCTAAAGTTGGGTTATAAGCTTCTGGAGGTGCTACCGGTGTATAAGGCGAAGGAGAGCTAAATGAAACCTGCGAAGATTTCAATGGCCGCTGAGGTTGTTGGAGAACGGATTTATCAACCCCATTTTGTAGATGCTTTTTGCAAAGTCATCTAATTGTATCTTTACGGCCTCAGACGATATGGGTCCGTATTTTAGTTCCGCGGCTTTCTTACATTCCCTTAACGACTTCTTTAGTCGTAATTGGAATAGGATAATTGCTTCTGCTGGATTTTGCCGAGTAGCTAATAGCTTATTTACCAGGTCCTGATAGTTTTCTACTGGTAAATAAACCTTTCTTAGCAAATCCTCGGCTTCCTGAAAGGATGCGAACGGAGTGGACGCGAATAAAGCAGAAGCTTCACCCCGTAGCCTAGTAGGGAATATTTGTAAGAAAGCCCCGTGTTCTTCAGTACTGAGGCAGTTTAAAACCCTCTTGCAGCAATCCAAAAAGGTTTCCAATTCTGCACCTATATGCGGATTTGGTTCCCCGGAGAAGATGGGGATTAGCTGTGCTGACAGCTTCGCAACCTTTGTGTAATCAATGGCCATTGTTTCAAAGGTTGCGAGATCCGTTTGGTGCTGAAGAACTGGAATTTCCGATAAGGATGGGCTGGGGTCGAGAGTTTTGATCGGAGGGTTTGCTTCGATTATGGTTCCGCTGCGAAGTTTTTTCGGTGAAGGGGGTACTTGGTCGCGGGAAATATTAGGGTTTGAGGTGGTTCCCTGTTCCATAGATCAAAAGAGAAAAATAGTAGTAGCAATATAAACGGGAGAGAGGGGTACAGGTATATGGTTTTCAGATGATTGCTATCCCAAGGGCGAGTGTTAAAATTATTATTTTTGTTTAGAAATTCTTCCCTAGGATAGGTAGGTGCACAATATAGACAGACAGACAACTAGGGATATAAGTTTTACAAGGTTGATTGGTAATTTTGGGATTATTTTAGAATAGCTTAATGATCAGATAAATATATGTTATCATTAAGTGATTAATTATAAGGTACATGGTAAACTATACTTAATCAAAGCAAATTATTCCTATGACTAGTAGATAAAAAGAAAAATAAATGGTCACTTAGCTGTTCTCTGTTGTTGTAGTTGTTGAGCAAGCTGCTGTCCATTGGTCCTGCTGCTGTAGGAGCTGCTGTTTCTGACTGCTTTCGCTCGCCGATATCTCTCAAAATTGGATTGTTTGTTTTGAGGTGGTTGGTACTCTGCCTTCGTTGTTGTTTCTGTTATTGTTGGGGCCGTTGCTACCCGTGAGCCTCGATGTTGTTTTAGTTTTTTTGTTTAATTTGTTTTTTGACACTGGTGTTTAAGCCCCAGGTACGCTTTGTATTATTTTTGTTTTTTTTTTTTATTATTTTTTTATAGTACTTCCTGGTGTTTAAGCCCCAGGCACGCTTTTGTTACTGGTTTGATTATTTTTTTTTTTTTTTTGGTTTTTGATTTTAATTACCAAGTCGTACCTCCGAAGCCAGACTCAGCTCCGGACGCAGGGCTGAAGGTGTTTTGTGCCCAGTACGCTTGGAATTGTGTTATTGTAATGATCAAGGGTTTTCAAGCACTTACAAGTGTTTAACTTTGGCTTCCTTGATCCTACCGGCTGCGCCAATTATGAAGGGTTATAATTTTATACATTTGTTTTTCTTACCTCCCTTTGGTGAGTCCACGATTGAAAATAAGTTTTAATTTGGTTTTTTTTTTTTGTAATTAATTTTTATTTATTATTTTATTTAATGGTTGTAGCCGTTCTGGCCTCCGGATCCCAACTCATCTCGAATCAAAAAAAAAAAAAAAAAAAAATTTGGCGAGAAGGCCGAATTTGGCGAGACAGGACATATGTGTCCTTCATCTTGTCTCTGACTTCTGGTCATCTTGCGATAACCAGAATCACCCACATCCGTGAGGATATTGGGCTCGGTCTCGCGGCATCTGAAAAGAGAAGAAAAAAGGGGGGGTATCCAAGGATAGTGTGGACAGTGTTAGTCCAAGTGTTCTCTAACTACTTTTATAGCGGGATGGTGGGAAAGAAATCTTACAAGACCGGTGGGTCTTGGGTGCGGTAGTAAACGCAGATCACGTCTTTGGCGTCTGATAATCTGCGCTTTGGTCGGTGTGTATGTTTGTATTTGTGCCGTCTTGTACTGTGCGTTCGTGTGTTGGTTTGTTAATTGTAGACCCTATGGGATGGGTCCAGAAATCCTCTATTATAGAGGGGAATGTTGTTGGGAAGGGTGCTTTCTTCAGTTTTATACTGAAGAAGAAATTGTGGGGGTTTGATCCGAAGAGATCGAGAGAGAGAGGGGTCAAGAGCGCAAGAGTCCCGTACAAGTAGGTTCTCGCTGTTCTGAATGTTTTCGAGGTACTTATATGCTAATTGAAGCAAGTATTCGTCGATAGGGGTAATGGAGGCGCCTTCGTATAGGTGAGAGTTGGGGTAATGACGACCACTCATCTCGAATCCAAAATGCACTCCCCTTTTATACTCTGTGGCAACAGAGATTTGTTAAAAATATTACTTAAAAATTCCAAGAAGCCCAAAGAAAATTGTGTGTGCTTCAATTGGAATAGGATTCCCGGAAGTGTACACGAACTCTATTTGAACTAATTCCCGGAAGGAGAAATCATGAAATGCATTTAGTATTACGCATTTCATAATTTCAATAGTTATAGGGAATTGAATCAATGCACGACAAATGGACTTTCGTTTAATTTTGTCGTGCATATGATTCAATTGGATTGGGATATAAGTTACTTGGAAATTGAATCAATGCGCAACAAATGAACTTGTGGTTTAAATCTATCGTGCATATGATTCAATTGGATTGGAATTATAGGTAAGTGGGTGAGAGTAGTGATTTAGGATCACTACAAGGTTGACGCACAGATCGGGGTAGTGGAGGAAAATTATCAATGGATAATCGGTCGGGCACTGGCTGCTGTTTGTCACTCAGAGGCTGTAGGAACATTGTATTTCCAGTACCACGTCCGCATTCTGGATCGGTGGATTTATGTGGCCCACTACAATTTGCACACTTGATGACCTCATTCGTTTTGCAGTCTGATGTTTTATGGTTTCCCGAACATATTGCACAGAAGCTATTTATATGACAATGCATCGAGCCGTGACCATAAAGCTGGCAATTGTGACATTGTGTCACCTTACCTGGATTATGTTTTTTAAAGTCCCAGCGAACGATGGTTTTGAACAGGGTGGAGTAGTTCCGTTTTAGTTCGTTTAATTTAACAGTACCGCGTTGAATGTAGACGATGTACAAGTAGTGTTTGTACAGGGCTTTTGTTGACGGATTTAATGTGATGGTTTTAACATCTAGGCACTTAATCCCGAATGCAATTAGCTCATTTTTCACTATATCGTTGCTAAGTAAGTCTAGCCCGGATAACACTACCTTTAATGGACGATTTTCCTTACGTGAGTGGGTGAAAAACTCACATTTTAACCGTAAGAGTTCGGTTCTGATTTTATTATATATGTCCATTGTTGGGGCACATATTTTTTGCCCAAGCGAAATGTTTTTGATTAAGTATTTGTCTATCTTAATGTTGCTCAAAATATCACGCACTTGAGCACTAGTTGTTTTTAATACCACAATTGGCGGAACGGTTTCTTTAGGAAGTTCTGCGCACTGTTCGTCATTGGTCGGATCCATTTCAGGAGAGTCTTCCATTAGACTCTGAAGTGGTTGAAAAAAGTTAGTGTTTGAACACATTTTAGATTTTTCTAGAACTTTATTGTTCAAGGGAGGAGTTTGGCCTCCAATAACGGGGTCGTAACGCAACCGTTTGCGCTTAATTTTATTTAACACACGTGGCCCAGGGGCCATAACTTAACGGTTTTAACACTTGTTCAAATTTTTGTATGCGAAAAACGAGGCAAAGAAAACAAGATAATGATAATTAAATTGTGAAAATTATTGTGAAAATAACGGTTGATTAATTTGAGATGTGGTACCATAATGGGCAGGCGTATGTAAGAGAGGGTCTGATTATCTGTTTGTAGATGAGCTGTTTGGCCTTGAGAGAGAGGCCTTTAGATTTCCACAGCACTCGTCTGCACAGGTTAAGCTGTATTGAGGCATTATGAAGGGAATTTTTGATGTGGGTTGAAAATGACCAGTTGTTGGAAAGGGTTACTCCCAAATATTTTAGGGTTTTGGAAGGTTTAATGAGGGTGTTATTAACATTTAGTTTAATTTTGTTGTGGCAACGTTTACTGTTGTTTGTGCAGTGAGCGTTTTTGCCCTTATACACAGTTAGCTGGGTTTTGGTTGGGTTGAGGCGAATTTTCCATTTGTTAAAGTATGCTGAGATGAGCGGGAGGAAGTTGTTAACGCGGTTTCTTGCCGTTTTGACAAATCTACTGCTAGAGTAGATTAAAGTATCGTCAGCATAATTTAGCATTACAACACTAGGTGGAGGTTGGGGAATATCGGAAGTATATAGAATATATAAAAGTGGTCCGAGAATGGATCCTTGGGGAACTCCCGCGGTTATGTTGTGAATTTGCCAGAGGGAAGAGTTTATTCTGGCCATGAATTTCCTCCCAGAAAGATAAGATGCTAGGAGCTTTGTGATGTTGGAATTCAGATCAAATAAGCAGTGCAGCTTATAAAGAAGTCCTGAGATCCAGACACAATCAAATGCTTTAGAAATATCGAGAGATATGCATACGGTAGGGCATTGGTTTTCTAGACCAGTTGTGACATCGTGTGTAAGTTTTAGTAGCGCATGGCAAGTGGAGTGTCGCTCACGAAAGCCAAACTGAGAATTAGGGATGAGAGCGTTATCACTGGCAAACGAGAGAAGGTTTTGGTAGATCTTACATTCCAATATTTTGCTTAGGGTGTTTAATAATGTTGGCGATGCGAACAGCATCGGCGCACAAACACTCAACATCGGCGCACAAGCACTCAGCATCGGCATACAAGCACTGGGCACCAGCGCACAAGCACTAGACATCGGCGCACAAGCACTCAAGAGGGAGGAGCATGACAGACAGCTGTATACCAGTCGCGATAAATCACTCAACAGGAAACGAGTGATTTATCGAAAACAAGCGAACGAGGAGACAGCTGCTGGCAATAAAAGGCGAGCGCGGCCCTGACGCAGGGGAGCCAGTCATTATCAGCAGTGAGTGAGTGACATCAGTCGAGTTGAGTCGCAATCAGTCGATTGTTTGAAAAATTGTTGCGTACATAAGCAAAATTATTAACTTCGGCATACGAAAGTGAACAAATAAGAAAATAATAAACCAAACCGTGTGCTCATCAGTGTTCTTACGTGATTTTTAACGAAAACACCGGTGCGTTGTGCGAAAAGGAAGTCATCAGCAGTCATCACAAGCAAGCTCAAAAAAAAAAAAAAAAGCTCCCTCATACACAGGAAGTATCTTATTTTATTTATTATTTAGTTATTATAATTCAAATTTAAAGTATTTTAATTATTATAATTATAATTTAAATTGTATTCAATTTATCTTTTCCTTTTATTTAAACTTCATCCTATTCGCAATTTCAATCTCGAAGAATTTTCTCCCAAAGTTAAGCTTCTCTGCTATAAGCAGCTAATCCGATCTGGAATATCGTACGCCTTTCCCATATGGTCTTGCATATCTTCGGCCCAAATGGAAAGACTGCGAGTTTTCGAAAGAAAGATACCTCGAGACCGAGCCCAACATCCTCACAGATGTGGGTGATTCTGGTTATCGCAAGATGACCAGAAGCCAGAGACAAGATGAAGGACACATCTGTCCTTGTCTCGCCAAAGTCGGCACCATTTTTTTTTTTTTTTTTTTTTTTTTTTTTTTTTTTTTTTTTTTTTTTTTTTGAAGCAGGGGGAGTCATCGAAAGAGCTCCCAAGGAAACGGTCTTGTTACAGACCAGAACGATAAAGAGAAATAAAACAGAAAAATAATCCAAATAAATTCGAATAATAACAATTAATACAGCATTAAGCAACGATCAATAAAGAATTAGGAAAAGTCTCGTTCTAACCGTATTGGTGCGATTTTTATATTGTCATCGTGTTGTTTTCTGGCTTGTCTTCTTTCATTGGTCGTTTCCACTTTTGGTAGATTAAGGATTTGTACTGGGCAAGACTCAAACGCCCACTAATCCAGAGAAGAGTCCGGCTCTGGAGGTACAATCCCTCGAAATAAGGAAATCATCGTTGGCCGGCTAGTGCCGGAAGATACAGTCCACTTAGAAGAGAGACTGAGGCAGCGCTAGAGAAGCGCCGTTTGTTGGTTTCGGTTTCTTTTCGTTTCAGCAACAAATAAAGATATTGGAGGATAGTTGGAGGTGTTATTGGAACTGCCGGGCTTTTTAACGGGGATTATTACCGCAATTTTCCAGTTCTCTGGGAAATGTGAAGCATTTATAATATGATTAAGAAGGACGAGAATGGGAAGTAGATTTGGCGGGCGAAGTCTTTTAAATAGAAGGTGTGGTATTCCATCTAGACCGGTAGATTTTTTGTTGGGTCGTGATTTTATGAACTTGATTAATTCATCTGTGGTTAGAAATGTGCTGGTGTCTGAAGGATGTGACGCCTTGTTTGTGTCGTTAAATTCCCCAATGAAATGAGTATAAGATCCGGGTAATCTGTGTGAGATATATTCGTTTACAGTGTTTCGAATATTAGGGACGGAGAGGGAATTATTTTGTTGATGGATCTTTGAGAAGTGGTCAGCGAGGCAATTGGCTATGTCCGTGTCGGATTGGATAAGATTGTTGCTGAGTGGGTTGATAAGGTGATCGATTCGCGGTTTAAACTTCCGACCAGTTAGTCGGTTGATGTTTTTGAAGAGATCACGATTGGGTTTAATATTGTTAAGTGTAAAGGTATAGGTCGGATCCGCGAACTTTTTTAAATGTTCATTTATTAGGGTGGTCAGGAGTTGGATCTGACTTTTAATAAAGGGGCAGAATCTTATATGAAGTTTTCGGCGGAGTTGTTTTTTGAGACGCAGCAATTTAGTTAGGATGCTGGGTAATGGTTTTCCTAAATGATTATGAGGGATGGTGGTGGGTGTATTGTTGGTGAGGGCATCCTTGAGTGTCTGCTCAATTTTTAGGGCTGCTCGATCGATATCAGCAGGGATTAGGTTAGAAGATTCGGGGATTTGCAAGTTAGAAAAACTTTCGGCGACGTCTCTATTGACCTTTTTCCAGTTAGTCTTGGAGAAGTTCGAGACAGGACTGTGTAAGTAGAGCAGTTCGAAGGAGGGAACTTTATCGAGGTGTGAACGGAACCATGGTCAGAGTTGAAGTATGTTGATAGATTTGGGAGGAAGTTATTGTAGCGAGCTTAGGGTTCGCTGGATTAATTATTTTGAATAAATAAGAGCCGTTAAATCGATTCTGAATTAATGTGACACTTTATTAGTCCGTTAATAACAACCGTTACTTTTTACCGTACACATAACGATTTCTTCGCTTATCGCTTCCGTAATTATCGCGTATTTTACTGCTTACTCCTTACTCATTACTTATTACTTCCGCACTTATGGCTTGCTTCACTTTCTACTTCTTACTCGAGACTTTCGCTTCCGCACGTATCGCTTGCTTCACTGCCTTACTTATGACTCTCTACTTATCGAAAAAAAAAAAAAAAAAAATGGTGGCGAGAAGGCCGAATTTAGCGAGACAGGACATATGTGTCCTTCATCTTGTCTCTGACTTCTGGTCATCTTGCGATAACCAGAATCACCCACATCCGTGAGGATGTTGGGCTCGGTCTCGCGGCATCTGAAAAGAGAAGAAAAAAAGGGGGGGTATCCAAGGATAGTGTGGACAGTGTTAGTCCAAGTGTTCTCTAACTACTTTTATAGAGGGATGGTGGGAAAGAAATCATACAAGACCGGTGGGTCTTGGGTGTGGTAGTAAACGCAGATCACGTCTTTGGCGTCTGATAATCTGCTCTTTGGTCGGTGTGTATGTTTGTGTTTGTGCCGTCTTGTACTGTGCGTTCGTGTGTTTGGTTTGTTAATAGTAGACCCTATGGGATGGGTCCAGGAATCCTCTATTATAGAGGGGAATGTTGTTGGGAAGGGTGCTTTCTTCAGTTTTGTACTGAAGAAGAAATTGTGGGGGTTTGATCCGAAGAGATCGAGAGAGAGAAGGGTCAAGAACGCAAGAGTCCCGTACAAGTAGCTTCTCGCTGTTCTGAATGTTTTCGAGGTACTTATATGCTAATTGAAGCAAGTACTCGTCGATAGGGGTAATGGAGGCGCCTTCGTATAGGTGAGAGTTGGGGTAATGACGACCGTCAGGCCTTCTAGAATGATTGGTGCATCTTCTGAGGAGTTTCCTTTCGAAAACCCGAAGTCTTTCCATTTGAGCCGAAGATATGCAGGACCATATGGGAAAGGCGTACGATATTCCAGATCGGATTAGCTGCTTATAGCAGAGAAGCTTAACTTTGGTGTCAACTTTGTTCCTCCACTTCAAGATGTTGTGCTCTCTACTTATCGCCTGCTTCACTTCCTTTTTATAACTTATTCTTCCGCTCTGCGTGCGACGTATTTATACCGTTTTTCCTCATTCTGATTTGGTGTATCGTTTCCGTCCGTTCTATAGTCTTGAATGTTCTATTCCAGTTTTCCAGTACTTCCTAAAATAATCTAGTACTTTGTTTCGGACTTTCTCGAAGATTCCGGTACTGATTGTCATATGCGTCACATTATTAATGCGGTTTTTTGCCTCTTTTACAAACTTGCTGTTGGAGTAGACTATGGTGTCATCAGCGTAATTCAACATTACGGTATTGGGTAATTGAGGCTGCGGTATGTCTGAAGTATTTCCATCTCTTCTTATAAGTTTTAGTTTAGCTTATATGTTGTTGTTTTGTTTTTATTTGTTTAAAAAACAATTTTGTTAAACGTAAACTTAAAAAAATTTAAGTTTTATTTTAGTATTCAGTAATGGTTTTTGTTGTTTTGTCTTGTATTTTGTTTACATCTGCATCTAAGTTTATCCCCTTTGTTTTTGAAATTTGTTTACAATTTTATCTGCCTACAATTTGTTTTTTTTTGTTCTCTTTCAAAAAATCACTTTTTCTTTTGTCATATATGTAGAGTTACTTTTGGGGCAGTTGTATTAAAACAATAATAATTATAGGATGCGAAGTAAGCGAAGGGAACTTTTGTTTTTTTTTTTTTTTAAAACAAGTGTAGTAAATAAGAGGTTAAAAGAAAATACCTAACGAAAGAAAAAAGGAAATTAATAATAATGATAAAACATTGTATAGCTTAATAAACGAGGTAATGACTAATTGTAGTAACAGTGAAGAGGTGAGGGACTGTGTTGCTCTATGTACCACTTCTTTTTCTTCCGTGGGTACAATATACTTTCTGCGATTGCGATAAATAATTTCATAACGAGTTTTATATATTTTTTCTGCAGTCTTGGCGGCCGCATCAGCATTGGCTTTTGATTCATTAACGTGGTTTTCCTCTTGAGGTGGTATCTCTTTGTATATTCGCGCATACTGGAACCGTTGCTGACATCGATCTAGATAGGTTTTTGTATGGTCTTCGCTAAGCCCTAAATGGCCATCACGTAGAGTTACATATACTTTTGTCGCTTCCTCAAGTGTTAATTTGTTTACATCAAACGAGGTAATTAATTCAATGGCTTCATCCTTTTTACTATTATCCAGGAGGTACATAATCTTGGCCGCCTCGATTAAATGCAAAATCGAATTACGATTATTGGCGATGAATTCAGCGTTGATTTGTTGTGAGGTTTTACCACTTCCTAGAAGTTCTTCACGACCTTTCACTACTACCGTTTTTACACTCGGATTTAGTTCTGATGTCATGAGTTGGAGATGCTTCATTAATTTAATTGAGCACGCGTGGACTAAAGGATGGTTGGCATCTAGCGCCCTAGCACGGTTTAAGAATCTCTCATAGATCGCGAGAAGCTGAAGAGGTGAAAGAAATTCAATCGCCTTTTCGAGAGGGTCATCCGGACGTTCCAGTTTTTCAGGAATTAGTTCATCTAATTGTGGAGCCTCTGGGTCAGCATCTGGAGCATTTTGTTGCTTTGATTTTTGATATTGTTCTCTTTTCACCGCGGCCTGCGCTGCTTCAGCATTTTCTAGTTCGGCTTTCTTTTTGGCTTGACGTTGCTTGTTACGTAGTTTTTTAAGTTCAGATGGTGGGAGGTTTTCGGTGTTGATCTCCTCAACAGTTTCCTCTAGCTTCAACGGGCGGTCATACAGTCGAATATATACCTCAATGGCACATCTAGCAGCCTTATAGTAGAACGGATGCTTTTTGAGAACATTCTTTAGTCGTAGGAGACCAACGTAGGCCCGCAAAGTCATCTTTCGCATACAATACGTGTGAAAATCAAACTGATCCTCCAGGATTTCGGCAAAATGCCTATCAACTTCATGACACTTTTTGAGCGCATCTCCCCATTTGCCTAATCGTTGATAAGCAAGAGCGCACTCTGTCTGGAACCACATACATTGCATTTCGTTTAAATTTTCCATAGCTGATACCATAGTATAGAGGAGGTATAAAAGTGGTCCAAGAATTGAACCCTGCGGAACCCTTGCGGTTATATTATACGATTGGGAGATAGAAGAATTTATTTTGACCATGAATTTTCTACCAGAGAGGTAGGAAGTGTGAAGTTTGGTAGTATGGGTGTTTAATCCAAATATGCAGTGCAGCTTGTAAAGCATTCCTGAGATCCAAACACAGTCGAATGCTTTAGATATGTCGAGAGAGATACAGACCGTCGGGCTTTGGTTTTGAAGATTAGTTGTGACATCGTGCGTTAGTTTTAACAGAGCATGACAGGTGGAGTTTTGTGACCGAAAGCCAAACTGGGAATTTGGGATAATAGCGTTGTCATTAGCAAATGAAAGGAGATTTCGTTATATCTTGCATTCCAATATCTGGCTTAATGTGTTTAATAACGATATCGGACGATAATTGCTGGGGTTGTTGGAAGAACTGGACTTACTGATAGGGACTATAACCGTGGTTTTCCAGTTATCTGGGAAATGTGATCCGTTAATTATGTGGTTGAGAAGAACGAGAATAGGGACTAGATTTGACGGGAGAAGTCTTTTGTAAAGAAGGTTTGGAATTCCATCTAAGCCTGTCGACTTCTTGTTATTGCGTGATGTTATAAATTCAGATAATTCGCCTGCTGTTAGGAAGGTCGCATTATCCAGAGGATGAGACGCTTTGTTTGTTTTGTTGAATTTCGCGAAGAAAGGGGTGAAGGATGGGATCAGTTTGCGTGAGATGTAGTCGTTTACAGTATCTTGAAAATTGGAGACTGAGAGGGAGTCGTTTTGTTGATGGATTTTATAAAAGTGTTTAGCTAGACAGTTTGCTATGTCAATATCTGATTGGACTGGGTGATTGTTAGTAGGGTTGATCATATAATCGATTCGGGGTTTGAATTTTCGACCCGTTAGTCTGTTGATATTTTTGAATAAATCACGATTGGGTTTAATATTTTTAAGTATAGGCGTGTAAGCCTGGTCGGCAAATTGTTTTAGTTGTCCATTTATCAGGGTAGTCAAGAGTTGGATTTGATTTTTAATAAAGGGGGAGTAACTGCTATGCAGTTTTCGTCTAAGCTGTTTTTTACGCGTAACCGTTTTGTAAAGATGTTGGATAAAGGTTTTCCTATGTGATTATGAGGGATGGATGTAGGTCTGTGGCTGAACAGGGCATATTTTAGTATTTGCTCTATTCTTAAGGCTGCTTGATCAATTTCAGCAGGGAGTAGATTTGAAGTCTCTGGCAAAGTATAGTCTGTAAAACTGGCAGCAATGTCCCTATTGACTCTTTTTCAGTTTGTCCTGGAGAAATTCGGGATCGGATTGAATGAGTAACATGGTTCGAGGGCTGGGATTTGGACAGTGGTGTGGACGGACCCATGATCGGAAGGAAATTCGAAGGATACTGTAGGGAGGTTAGGTGAGTAGACGTCTACGGATTTTAGGAAAAAATCTATTGTTGATTTAGTAGTATTGGAGATACGTGTTGGCTGTAATGGACAGTCCGCATAGGTATGGATGGAGTTGAAGGAGGGCTAGAAGTTGGCAACCGTATTTATTGCACTTAGTGTCGTTAAATGAAGTATGCCGAGCATTCCAGTCTCGTCCTATTATGAAAGGTGCAGGTAGAGACTGTTGGATTATCTCAGTGATGTCGGAACTAGGGAAGTTTGGTTCCCGAGAAGGGTGAATGTATACGGACGACACTACAAGCACTTTGTTGCTTTTGCAAAAGATTTTAATTGCCGTGTACTCAATATTATTTATATTGGTGAACCTAATTTCGGAAAATTGGAATTTCTTGTGTATTAGAATTCCAGTACCTCCACGAGGTCCAGTGGTTCGTGGATTAGAAACAAGTGTATAATTCGGGATAGATACTCGGGAGTTTGGGTTAAGCCACGTTTCTGAGAGGAGGAGGATATCTGGAGAAAACTTGTAACGAACAATCGGAGGTGTTGTCTGCGAATATTGGAATATATGGACTCTGCGTTGAGGGAAATTATGGTTAAATTAGCCATTAAGGGAGAGGATATGTGAAGTTATAAGAGATAAAATCTGACCTCTTTTTCTATTTCTGAGCTGTGCTTCAACGTGGGCAGCATCTTCTTCAAGCTACTTATGTATCCTGTGATGTCCAGATTAAGATCGTTACTGTTGGATTGGTGAATTCTTGTCATGTTATGGGAATCCTTGACAACCTTAGCGTATGACATTCCTGGACTTGTAGGATTTATTGATTGAGGTGATGTTGTTTTGGTTGGTGATGGTTTGCTCGTTGCCATGGGTGTAGCAGCCATCAATGCATGGATTTTGTATAAAGACGTCACTGGAGAAAATATATCTAGAAAAAAATTTATTTTTCAATTGGCTGAAGAACTAGCAAATGACCACAAAGATATACCTGCTACTAGCTCAAGTTCATCGTCCGTAAATTCCAATATACGGAAGTCTTGCAAAATAGGATTTTGTAAAAAGATAGGTCTAATAATATTTGTGCTAAGTGTAATAAGTATGTGTGTGGAAAATGTACACTCAAAATGAATATTATATGTAAGAAATGTAAGAAATGAATAAGAATACATTTTTTTTGTAAAGAATGAATAAAAATACATTGTTTTAATAAAAAATTAACTAGTTTGATTACAACAAAGATCATTTTAATATATACGTCAAAATGACGGGTTTCAGTAAAAAAAGGTATACATTTAATGTCAGTAAATCTAGTGTTAACTTTACATAGTTACATAGTACTAGAACACGCCGCCATACTTCCGCTTTCGAAAGACATTAGATCAACGCTCGACTTCGGGCCTACGCATGCATATTAAGAGGGAATGTTACTTCCATTTGCCGCCAGGTGCGCTGCTTAAGGTGATTTTATTCGCGTTATCCAACACGTGTGCATTACTTTTCAGCCTACCCTCGTAGCATTGTTATGTTATATGCCTTACGCAACTCTTCATTATTGTTGGCGGATGTTAATCCACGCAAAACATAATATTTGATCGCATACTGTTACTTGCGTAACGTAGAGATCACTAAATTTTAGAGACGACATTTTAGAAGTATACTGTGTTGGTATCGGGCAAGCCCCCGCTTGGTAGAAACCTTGGCGTGGTGCGGGGGCTTAAATTACAATGAATCACTCAGGCTATGCTGACGGAAGCATATGCTTCCAGTAGGGTCACCCATGTCAGACAGGCTAGCGAGGAATAACACACAAAGATCTACCACCCCTAATCCAGGGTGTTACGCGTCACCGTGCCTATTGGATGGTTTGCAGCCAGGCGTATACCAGTTGTATTATAACGGCGCCTCTTTGACACCGGGTCGAATCAGAGCAGTAAGCAGACCTTACCACATCAAAACGGGGCTCTGATGTGGCGGACTATTTGAAACCCCAAGTCTTGTGGGATCAAAAATGAATAACCATTATACAAAAACAATCCCACGAAAAACCCGGTAAGCGTAGGTGTGATGAGCCGACACTACCATAAGGGAACAAATCATCAAGAAAACACCGACTCGGCAAAAAGAAGACGTAGGGAAAAACTGAAAAAGCGGGATATACGCGTCGGCACGTGGAATGTTCGAACGTTATATAAACCAGGCGCGATACAGACGGTCGTAGAAAACGTGAAACAATATAAAATGGACATCGTCGCGCTTCAGGAAGTCCGACTCCCAATTCAAGTAATCAAAACCAACGGATTTACACTGGTGTGTGGAGGTACCGATACACATAACCTCGGAACCGGCTTCATCATAAGCAAGAAGATTACGTCCCATGTAAAAGATGTGCAATTCATTAATGACCGAATGTCGGTGGTAAAAATGCGGGCCCATGGTACAATTATGTATTTATATATATATATATATAACGTACACGCCCCAACAGAATCTACCGACGAAGAAACGAAGGACACATCCTACGAGACCCTAGAGGAATTATTTGATGGGATCTCATCAATCGATGTTAAAATCCTCCTCGGGGACCTCAATGCGAAAATTGGAAAGGAAGATATCTTCCAACCAACAATAGTTAAAGAAAGCCTACATGACGTTTCAAATGATAATGGTATTCGAATTATCACGTTCGCAGCGTCAAAAGATCTGGTAGTGAAAAGCACGATGTTCAAGCACAAGCAAATCCACAAAGCCACATGGATATCACCCGACGGCGTAACACGTAACCAAATAGACCACTTCCTCATAGACAAAAGATACCACTCGAATATCCTTGACGTAATATCATATAGAGGAGCAGATTGCGACTCCGATCACCTTCTAGTGATGGGCAAAATTAGAAGTCGGCTTGGAGCAAACCCACATGGACAGTCACGGGAGATGAGCAAAAAGTTCGACATTGATAAACTAAAAGACCTACGGCAAAGGGCTGAATATCAAGACGAACTAACGAATAGATTTAGCATCCTAGAGAATGACAGTAGTGAGGAAGATGAAGCCAATAGTGTGGACACTAAATGGGCATCGATCAGAGACACAATCAAACAAACAGCCCAAACATTATTAGAATTTAAGAAAACATCTAAGTCCAAACCTTGGTGTGACGATGAGTGCGGGGCAAAGATCGAAGAACGTAACATAAACGCCTTAGAATGATCCACTTAGAAGCATATGATGAAGTCAACGCAATAACATACGCGACAATTCGGAAAGAAACAACTAGACTTTTCAAACGCAAAAAACGCGAATGAGAGAAGACTCGGATCGAAAAAATCATAGAAAATGCCAGAGCAAAGAACAGCAGAGGTATGTATGCCGGCATAAATTCAATTAGAAATGGCTGCCGAGGGAGAGCCAAAATAATCCGAGACACAAACGGCTGTCTGGTGACAGAAACAAAAAATATCGTGACAAGATGGAAGCAGTACTTTGAAAACCTGCTCAATGCGCGCACCCATCAACCACAAATAAACGCACCAGACGTACATGCAGCCGAGCCCCAGACCTCAGAGCCCTCTTTCGACGAAGTTGTAGACGCGATAAATCGACTGAAAAACAACAAGGCCCCCGGAATCGATTGCATACCGGCAGGGCTTGTGAAGCATGGAGGAGAGGCAACCGATCGAAAGATTCACCAACTGGTTAAAATAATATGGGACAAGGAAGTCATTCCGGAAGAATGGAAAACCTCAATAGTCATCCCCATTTTCAAAAAAGGCGACAGATCTGACTGCGAAAATTACAGAGGAATATCATTGCTCCCAATTACATACAAAATATTAACAAATGTCATACTGGCAAGAATCACACCGTACGCAGAAGAAATATTGGGAGACTACCCGTGCGGATTCCGTCGGAACTGGTCATCAAGCGACCAGATGTTTACAATAAGACAACTGCTGGAAAATAAGTGGGAATACGGAGAGACGGTTCACCAACTGTTCGTGGACTTCAAAAAAGCCTACGACTCAGTCGCAAGGCACAGACTCTACCATATTGTGGTTGAGCTGGGGATCCCGAAAAAATATGCTGCCCTCATTCAAATCTCCATGAACGAAAACAAAGGGCGAGTTAAAATAGAAAACCACCTCTCAGAATCATTTGAAATCCGGGATGGACTAAAACAAGGGGATGGCCTCTCACCGTGCCTTTTTAACCTTGCTCTCGAGTATGTTATCAGAAAGGTACAAGACGACAATACGACCGGATCATCCCTGAACGGGGTTACACAAGTGCTCGCGTATGCGGATGACATCGCCGTTCTGGGCGATAATCTCGAAACTATAAGTAAAAACTGTGAAATCATCATGCAAGCGGCAGAAGACGTGGGCCTAGAAATAAACGAAGACAAAACGAAATACATGATTACGGCGAGAGCAGGTGGACATCAGAGAACACATATAAACGTCAGGGGCAAGATATTTGAAAATGTCAAAGAATTTAAGTATCTGGGAACGATACTAACGACCAGAAACGAAACGTCAAAGGAAATTAACAAAAGACTACATTCCGGCAACGCTAGTTGGTATGCAGCCTGTAAACTATTAAAATCCAAACTGCTATCACGTAATATAAAGCTCCGTGTCTATAGAACCATAATCATGCCGATTGCTCTATACGGATCCGAAACATGGGCTCTCTCAAAACGGGAAGAGAACACATTCCGCGTATTCGAGAATAGTGTTTTAAGGGGTATATTTGGCGGCAAATATGACGAGGAGGCAGGATAATGGAGGAAACTCCACAACCACGAATTGGAAGAGCTATACCGCAAACCTACAATAGTGAGAGTGATCAAGTCCCGAAGATTAAGATGGGCCGGACACGTGGCGCGAATGGGCGATGATAGGACCGTGCATCGAATTCTTGACGGTAAACTAACGGGGAAGAGACCGACAGGACGGCCGCGACGGAGATGGGAGGGCAATGTTAGATTGAACCTCGAGGAGATCGGATCGGATGATCGAACGTGGAAAGAGAGCGCACAGGACAGGGAACAATGGCGGAGCCGAGTCGGTGAACTTCCGGGTTCCTACAGGCCAGTAAAAAAAGAAGAAAAAAAAGATATCGGGCAAGAGTGTTTGTGCTATCATCTCCAAAGTTAGTATCATCATCATCATCATCATCGGCACTACAACCGGGAACCGGTCTTGGCCTTATTTAGCAAGTCCTGAGGCTTGTTAAATTTTCCATAATGATTTATTTTGTCTGGACAAGGTCATTAGTCTTGCGCCAGGGCCAAAGTTAGAATGTTCACGGCAAATACTTCCTTCTTTCATGTTCATATCACAGAATATTACTATTCGCCTACATGGATATTAGTGTCAGTATTTATTGGACAGCTCTCGTATTTTCTGATTGATTTTTTTATTTGTTTTATGTAAAAAAAAAGTTCTGTTATTTTTTCAGTAAGTGGTTGTTGCTAAGCCATGTCGATAATGACTACAACTTGACTTTCCGACATTGTATTGTTAATCAATTTTGCGAGTGCCAATTATTTAAGGAAAACAACAAAAAAAGTTTAACAAAAATTATTGGAGTTGTTGGTAAGTCGTTAATTATTACTAGAAATATCAACAATTACTAGAATTGTCAGAAGCCAACTCGGCAATGAAATACAATAACTTATGACGTTGCTTCAGATATGTGGTTAAACATAAATTTCAATCAATGGATTTTAATTTGCCAGCTTATGATTTTTGTTGTTATGTCTCCAAAGTTAACATCATTTATTACATTTACAAGGTTTGATTCAAATTGCATTTACATATATATAAATAATTTTTTCCCATCACAATCATAACCCACAAACTTAAGATGTTATACCAAAATCTTGTCCAATGTCTCCGTTACTACCACCGAAACCAAAGTGACCTAATCAGCACTAAATACGATTTATGCTAATTTGAGTTCGCTCCAAAGAAGAGTTCATCATACACTCAGGCACTTCTCACAAAGAGGCGACGAAGGTTTTACTATATCAAGGCAACAGTGTCAAATTAGGCAACGGCTTTGTTATTCAACTTCTAAAGGAACCTGCCGTTGTAAGTTGTCATCTCAGGTTCACTTTTGAATTTATAATTAAGAAGGCAGACGGTACAGCAATTCCTTGCGGCTAATATAAGTCTTCTTTTGGGTGCATACTAATTGGTGAATTGTAGTTAAAGATTTTCTGATTGGCTCCTGTTACCTATTAGAATGACCAGACGCCTGTGCACAGCATGTGATGTTTGCTTCTCTCGGCGTACTTTTATATACTTTTGAAAATGTTAATAACATAAATAATATCTTGTGATGATTATCTGGACATTTTTATTGTATCTCAATTAAATAGATTTCGTTTCAAAATGTTTGTTATTTCTTTACCACGTCTGTAGACATTATCAAGGTAAGCCCCGGTACCTGGAGGCTTGTAGGAACACTTTACGTGCTTCTGTTGTGGTATGGATTGTTATAAGCGAATCTACAACAAGTTACAGGAAAATGCAACAACTATATGAGTTTGTTAAAAGGGCTGTGAGGAGTATTGATAATCTGGTCACGTTTCTATTGATAAAGAACCGAAAGAACTAGGCAGATCTTTCTGTCGGATTACTTATTATTGGTGATGTAGTTGAGACATATGATACCATTTTACGACAAGGAGACTTTTTTCTCTACAGTATTTAACACCGCGTGGCTCCTCGATAGTATAGTGGTTAGTATATCCGCCTATCACGCGGGAGACCGGGGTTCGATTCCCCGTCGGGGAGCCTCTGGCACAAGACTAATGACCTTGCCCGGAAAAAACAAATCAGTATGGAAAATTTAACAAGCCCCAGGACTTGCTAAATAAGGCCAAGACCGGTTCCCGGTTGTAGTGCCGATGATGTTGTTGTTGATTTAACACCGCGTGAGCCACTGAATTGAACTATTTATTGAAGTAATTATTTGATGATAAAACGAATTACAAGATAAGAACAAATTTTAGCCCCACTAGTCGAAGATGCAGCTTCGCGCGGTGTATACATTTTTGGTAAAACGAAATGAGTTTTCTAAAGTATATCTTTTAATTAATATCATTGGTGAGTATTAAACTAACCGCCGACGAGTCAGCACGTGCGCCTCTGCCTCGTAATATTAGAGTGTCAGTTTCGTCCTCCTGTCTCTTCGATGAAACCTCGGTTCATTTCTTATCTACGTCATATTTCATGGATGCTGATTACGGTTAGGCTGTTGCTTTTCTGGTTATCGTCACATGATTCATCATTTTGTATTGCGTTTGGAGATTAGGATTGTTGAGATGTTATCATTAGGTGATTCATCCTCTGGTTGGTGTATGGTGATGGAACTTGGTGCCTTAACTCGTGTCAAGTATCAAACGGATCACCACAAACGCGTCCGAATGTAGTGCAGTAATATTTATGGGATTCGCGCCGTAGTATAAAAATTGTGTGGAAGTGTACAGTGCGGGAAAACGCATATCCATTCCCTTCCTTGTGTCAGTTTTTCTCCTTTTTCGGACCTCTATTGTGTCTGGCGCAAGACTAATGACCTTGCCCGGAAAAAAACAGATCATTATGGAAAATTTAACAAGCCTCAGGACTTGCTAAATAAGGCCAAGACCGATTCCAGGTTGTAGTGCCGATGATGATGATAATGATGATGATTGTGTCCCTTAGGCATCGATACTCTCGATTGATTTATAATCTTTGGAGGGTTTTTGGTGTTTTGAGTGGCGTAATATTCGTCACGAAAGGGATGTGACCTGGATTTCGGCACGGATCTAGTGGGGTACCTACTACAAAGGCATAACACCCGTAGTGGTTGCTTTCGCTTATCTATCACCGGGTCTAACTTACATCCTTTTCTGAGGTGGTATTGGTTTTCTGTGTCAGGCCATTTCAATGGAGCGGGAATTTCACGTCCATATGTGTAACATTCGCGGCGTAAAATGAAATTTCTCCTCTGTGTCTGCCCACGTCGGTAACCAGAAACCAGCAATCCTTGTGTGGCGTTTCTAGCAGATACACACACGACTAGTAAAGAACAACACCACCAAAAGCACATCCATTAAAGCCGTATACCATAGCAATAATATACCATTACCACATTTGTCGAATGTATTTGAGTTTAGAAATCAAATTCACATAAGCGGCAGTGGCCTGATGGGTAAGAGCTGTGGTTCTATCTTTTAGTGATTCTAACCGTGATAGCGTCGGTTCGAATCACTCGCTCTTCACTATCGTCGCAAACGCTATACTTGCACTTAGCAACACTCAGGTAATAACCAATACAGATATTTCAGATTTTACTATACTCGGTTATAACCAAGTGCCTTTGTTGTTTCCAGATCGTGGTCTAGCTACATACCTACGAAGTGATATTGCTTATCAGCTTCTGCCACGATATGGGCTCTGCTCCAATCTAGAATTTAATTTCTCGTGGCTAAAACTTCACGTTCGTAGGCATATCATACATTACTGCTTTCTTTACAGAAGCCCAAATTTGGATAGAAACGCATCCTTTAACGACTTTGATGCTCTATCTGATTCCATCGATAAGATCTTGACCCTATATCCCCACACTGAAATCGTTATTGCGGGTGATTTTAATGGGCATAACTCTCAGTGGCTTCGTCACTCCGGACACACAACACCTGAAGGTCAATATGTCCAGCTATTTGCTGATTCAAACGAAGTTCGTCTGATAAACCTTGGTTTGACAAAAAGTGCGAACTGATTACAGCGGCAAAAAATAGAGCTTTTAAGCAATGGCGCTCCAATCCCACCGATGTTAACAGAACGAATTTTGTCAGAATCAGAAACGCGTGCAACCAGGCGATTGATACCGCGAAGAAGGCTCACAACGACAGGGTGATCAATAGGCTCCTTCGGTGCCCAACTGGCTCGCGCTCCTTCTGGTCAATGGCAAAGGCTGTCACCGGTAAATTCGCATCCTCCTCTTTCCCTCCGTTGGTGACAGACAGCGGGACATTAGTCACGAATCAAAAGGATAAAGCTAATGTGTTCGCGAATTTATTTTCCGCGAATTCCAACCTCGATCCCGGCATTTTGGAGCCACCTGTGACCTCGCCGGTACAGTCTTCCATGCGGGATGCGAGATTTCGTCCGCGCACTATTCAACGCATTCTACGTGAACTGGATTGTAGGAAGGCAACCGACCCGGATGGAATACCAGCAATAGTCCTTAATAACTGTGCTCCAGAACTATCGCCGGTTTTTGGCAGACTCTTTTGCTTATCTTATGCACTGAGGACCTTTCCTGCCTGCTGGAAAATCGCTCGAGTTCAGCCAATCCCAAAAACGGGAAAAAGGTGTCACCCACAAAATTACCGTCCGATAGTATTACTGTCTATTTTATCTAAGGTAATGGAAAAAGTCATCAATACAGAGTTGGTTAAGTATTTGGAGTGCAACGGACTTCTGAATGATCGTGAATACGGATTCCGTGGCGGGCGGTCCACAGGAGACATTTTGACACTTATAACCGATATATGGACATCTGCGATTGAGGAGCATGGTAAGTCAAGGGCGCTCGCATTGGATATCTCCAAGGCTTTTGACCGCGTCTGGCACGGGGCATTGCTGACCAAACTTCGTTCATATGGACTTTCCCAACAGCTTTGCGACTGGACGAGGAGCTTCCTCGAGAATCGATCGATCCGGGTTGTGGACGGTGAGTGTTCGGATCTGTATCCTGTTAATTCGGGGGTGCCCCAAGGTTCTATTTTAGCTCCAACCTTGTTCTTGTTTCACATAAATGATTTGTTGGAGACAACGGATAACAAAGTGTTCAGTTTTGCGGATGATAGTACGCTTGTTTCCTCCTTTTCGAGTGATCGGCCGATTGGTGCATCTGCGTCACACCAGCTGAGATGTAAACAGATTGATTCTCAGGCCAATCTTGTCGACTTCAATGCAACGAAGACTCAGTATACAACATTCACAAAAATGAAAACTGGATCATCGGTTCCACAGCTGATGATGAATGTCCGGGCCCTCAAGGCTGGGGAAAGTTTGAAATTGCTCGGCGTCACGGTCTGTGGGAATGTATCATGGCATAAACACGTGTCGGGTATCGCCAGATCAGCCTCAGGAAAACTGAGTTATCTTTTTAGAGCCAAGAAATATTTTACTCCGGCTCAACTTCTTCTCCTATATAAATCGCAAATTAGACCCGCGCTCGAATATTGCTCTCATGTTTAGAGCTCGGCTCCTAAACATACCCTCGACCTACTTGAGAGCATACAGAGACGAGCGATCGGCCTGATCGGGTACTCGGCGCTGACGTCGGGACTACAGTCGCTATCACATCGAAGGCGCGTAGCCGACCTCTGTCTGTTTTACAGATATTATCACAGGTGCTGTTCTTCGGAGATTCGTGGTATTGTTCCGCGCAATTCGGTTTATATGCGCTCCACAAAACAATCCGACGGATCGCACCCGTTTGTGGTTCAACTCCCGACGGCGCGAACATCCCTGCATCAGAACTCGTTCCGCTACAGAGCGGGGAGGCTGCGGAACTCCCTTCCCACGCGAGTGTTCCCGGAGCGTTACAACCTGCAACTGTTCAAAAGCAAATGCAACAGTTATTTGATGGCATCACGGGGCGCCCACTCGGCGCTATAGGTTCGCCTCTCCCGAGAGAAGTCTAATAAAAAAAAAAAAAAAAGTGAGGCAACATGGGTACCAGATATAGATGGTCATTCCGCCAACACATTGAATAACTCTCAGCGGTTTCGTCACTCCGGAAACACCACACCTGAAGGTAAATATGTCCAGCTTTTTGCTGATTCAAATAGTTTAACTCAACTTGTCAGTTAGCCAACACGGGTACCAGATATAGATGGTCATTCCGCCAACACACTGGACCTGTTTCTCACCTCCCACCCAAACAAATACACAATTGAAGTTTCTTCGCCCTTGGGCGTGTCAGCTAAATTTCCTCTAACCAACAGTAACGTTAATGAGAAAGCTCCCAAAAGAACAGTATGGTTCTACGAGAAAGCCAACTGGGAAGGCCTGAACGACTTTTTTGGGAGGTTGAATTGGTCGTTATTTTTCCTCCATAACGATGTTGACTCTATAGCGGACACATTGACAGCCACGATTCTACTTGGCACGCGGATCTTTATTCCACACAGAGTAAAGAGTATCAAACCCAAGGGAAATATGTGGTTCGATTCTGGGTGCAGAGGAGCCATTAAGGCCAAAGAGTTGAGCTTCCGGTTGTAGAAATCAAACAATACTGAGGAAAATCGGAAAAGATTTAAGAGAGCTAGAAATGGCTCCAATGCGTATATTCAACGCGCAAAGTTCTTGCATGACCAGAAAGTGAGACAAAAAATACTACACTCTCCACAGGTAGTAGAAACTTCTGGGCATTCGTGAAAAACATTCAAAACTCAGTCTCTTCATCCATTCTATCGCTTATAGTCGATGACAAACCAGTCACCAGTGCAATAGAGAAGGCGAATCTACTTGCTGCACATTTTGCTGCCAACTCAACGCTGCCTGATACCACATCAGTTCCACCTCAACTTGAGCATAATCAGCACATCATGAGCCAGATTCGCTTTCGAACGGGTATTGTTGCCCGTGCACTCAAAGAGATAAACGCACACAAAACCGCTGGTCCGGACGGCATTCCCCCAATCCTCTTGAAGAGATGTTCCTCTTCACTCCCCAAACCAGTGCGGAAACTCTTCCATTTGTCTTATTCTACTGGTCGTTGCCCAAATAGATGGAAGTCAGCGAACATTCAGCCAATTCCCAAAAAGGGTGACAAATCATCCATCTCCTCTTATCGACCTATAGCACTAACTTCTATTCTCTCCAACGTAATGGAATCTCTTATCAACCATCAACTTTCGCAATATCTAGAATCAAATGACCTCCTCAATGACCGCCAATATTGCTTTCGTAGCAACAGGTCCACAGGAGATCTGATGGCATATCTTACCGAAAAGTGGAGCCATTCCATCCGCTACCTCGGTGAAAGCAAGGTAGTCGCATTGGATATTTCAAAAGCCCTCGGCAGAGTTTGGCATCCAGCCCTTTTGTCAAAATTGCATTCATATGGATTGGACAGTTCCCTGATCCAATGGATAAGAGGCTATCTTTCTGGCCGTTCAATCCAAGTGGTTCTTGATGGTGTCAAATCTGTCTCGCATCAAATTAATGCAGCTGTTCCCCAGGGTTCGGTACTCTCATCCACTCTCTTCCTCATCTTTATAAATGATCTCTTGTCAATTACTCACAACCCAATTTACTCGTTTGCTGATGATAGCACGTTGAGTTTCTCATACTCATACGAACACTCCCGTCCAAACTCTTCGAACGTCACTACCAACCAACAACTTATGCTTGATAGATTAAATTCAGACCTCAACAAGATATATCAGTGGGGACAATCTAACTGAGTAGAATTCAATGCCCTAAAAACTCAGCTCTGCTTGTTGTCGTCAAATGTGAGCCCCAAAGTAAATATACTGTCTATGAACGGCACTTGCATCGACGAAGCCAAGGAATTATCAATCCTCGGCACTCGAATTAATTCGACTCTCAACTGGAATGACCACATATTTGAAGCTGCGAAAAGTGCAGCCAAATGTATGGGATTCCTTAAGAGATGCAAAAGATACTTCACTACATCCAACCTGGCCACTATTTACAAGGCGTATATTCATCCAAAAATGGAGTTCAACTCCCATATTTGGTCAGGCGCATCCAAAACTGCACTACTCGTGCTCGATAGGATGCAAAAATGAGCAGTAAAACTTATTGGGGACCCAGCCGTAAGACGATCAATTCCGCCCTTAGAACACAGGCGCAATGTATCATGCCTATCTCTTTTCTATAGGTATTACCACGGTCGTTGCTCAACTGAACTTGCTGAATGTGTTCCGCCCCTTCAGCCATTTTCCCGCGTTAACCGTCAATCCGTGAATGCGCATCAGTATAATAAGCATAGAGAGTCATTCTTTAGTCGAACCACACGAATGTGGAATGTTCTGCCTGATCATGTGTTTCCTGGCCGTTGTGATGTCCAGACATTAAAGACTATACATACAATATACATCGACACCTCCTTTCCTTATCCACTTCCTGTCCATCCGCCCGCACTGTGCTCTGACATTTAAGGGTACTTCAAAATCCCCCTTTGTGCGCTCGTTAGTGTAAAAAAAAAAAAAACAAAACGACTTTGGCACCTGCCAAACGTTGAACCAATGCATGCGACGAGATCCTGAGAAAGGTTGGCGCAAGACTAATAACCTTGCCCGGAAAAACAAATTATTATGGACAATTTAACAAGTCTCGGATATGGACCGGATACCGGAGGAGATACTTGTTAAATAGTGCCAAGACCGGATCCCGGTTGTAGTGCCGATGATGATGATGATGATGATGATGACGATGATATTATAGTTTATATTAAAAAAAAAAGAAGACTGGTCTCCTATTGTTTCTTGTGACTTTATAGCGTTTAACAACGATAGTGAATGCTGGTGACTTGAACACCCTATGAAACTGGTGAGAAGCGAGGCTTTGAAGAATCAGACTAACTGCCGTGTGTAGAAATTCGATTTCATTATTAGGTGTAGGAAGTTGCTTTGTCCATAATAATACGCTATACTCCACTTGTGGAGGGTATTCATTGTGAGCTGCTGCATTAATAAATATTGACTTTGTATTTTAGTCCTGTATTTACTTAATAACACGTTAATCACTTATTAAGATTTTATTTCGTGCTTGTTTTTACTCATCAGTTAATCAATCAATTTCTTCTTCTTTTTTGCAGGTAAAATTTAAAATAGCGAATATGAAAGCGATCTAATAATTAAAGAAATCCCATATGAATAGAAATTGACATTTTGTAAGTACAACTACGTCTTCGATTGAGTATATTTTTATAGTTTTCCTTTAATTTTCTACACTGCAAAACCCTTTTCATTATTATTGTATTGTTTACTATCACTGGATTGAGCTTCACTCATGCATCTCTGGTCGAACAATTTCTCTTCGTCTTTGTTGGCAAACGATGGCCACGAATTCTTTAGAAATTGCTTAAGACGCTCGGGGTTTAGTTAACCATTTTTGGTGTTTAGTCTTCTTAGCTACCGGCCGAGATACAAACAAAGGTAAAAGCTCAGCAATAGCGCACTTTGTTTCTCTACACTAAATATCTATACGCCTCTTACCCAGGGCATCCGTGTGAATTTTTACTTGAAAACCTGTTTTAACTGCACGTCTAGTTCTCGGCAGGTATTTGGAGAGGATCTCGAGGGATTGTTACAAACTCCAATGTCTGTGTTCAAATACCATCCTCGAAGTTAATAATGATAAAAGGCCTCATCGGCCATATACCTGGCATGGCTGTACCTGTATATCTGTGTGGTATAGTTAGAAAATAAAAAGGTTTCCTAACCACGGATGGCAGGCGGAAGGAAAAGAACACAAAACAAAGATGGGAAGAAAAAACTCCGTGTGCCTCTATGGTTTCGTGATTTTTGGATCTTCATTGATAAGAGCTGGTTTAGGTTTTTTTCCTCCACTTCTTTCAGGTTGTGTTTTTAGTTGTTATTTTTTTGTGTTGCTTTTTACTTTCAAATTAGAGAAGTAGTGCCTTTGGGTTCTTCGAAGTAATGTTTCTGACAATCAGAATGTTGACGAAAATGTATTTAACGTGTGAAGGGGATATAAAATAATATTTTTGATTTATCAGCTATATGAAGGTAGGAGCAAGATATTGGCTAAGAATTAATTAATTATTGGCAAAGAATTGATTATCTTTGATGACTCCCCGTTGGAGTCTTTGATACACCGCCAATTAACCTCCAAGGCCAACTGGAGTGTTGTTATAATTGATTTGAAAACATTTACAATTACAACTGGCGATTATGTTAACTCCTTCATTAGTGTGTAAACAAGGGAAACTATGAATTGGTGCACTTGTGACCTTTTGAGATTCATTGGCATCCTCTTCTAATCAAAGTTACTTTGTTACGAGGGTTGCCTCTTATGTTTCGGGATTTGGCAACCCTAGTGTTGCAATCCGGCAATTGACAGCTTTGTCGTAAAGTTGGACATTTTTGAGGTTATACGCACTCAGAACGTTTTGACATACGAGCGCTATTTGTGTTGTTTACAGTAACTTAAAAGATTCATCTCGGCCCAAAAATGGAATTAAATCGTCAACATTTTCGTGCGATTATTTTTTACAACTTTCGGCGTGGATTAACTCAGCAACAGTGCATGGATGAACTTAATTCAATTTTTGGCGATGAAGCTCCATCAAGGACCAGTGTTTATCGATGGTATGGTGAATTCAATCGTCGTCGTAGTTCACTCCAAGATGAATTTCGTGAAGGTCGTCCAAAATCAGTTGTTGTTCCGAAAACCATTGATGCTGTGCGCGAACTGATATTGGAAGATCGTCATGTGACCTATCGTGAGATTGAGACAACCTTAGGCGTTGGTGGGACCAGCATACATTCAATATTGCATAAACATTTGACTGTCAAAAACATTTGTTCGCGTGGATCCCACACAATTTGTCAATCGCCCAAAAAAAGGCTCGTGTCAATTGGTCGAAAGAAATGCTCAAAAGGTACGGCCGCGGTGCTTCGAAACACGTCTATGACATCGTGACAGGTGATGAATCGTGGATTTACGCGTATGAGCCCGAAAGTAAACAGCGGTCGACTGTCTGGGTGTTTCAAGATGAGCCAAATCCAACAAAAGTTGTTCGCGCACGAAGCACTTCCAAGCAAATGGTCGCCTGTTTTTTCGGAAAAACTGGACATGTCGCAACCGTACCACTAGAACAACGCAGAACAGTCAATTCTGAATGGTACACAACCATTTGTTTGCCAGTTGTCTTCCAAGAAATCAGGAAAACCAACCGCCGAAGACGGATCACTCTTCACCACGACAATGCGAGCTCTCACACATCGGCTGCGACAACTGCATTTTTGAGCACCCAAAACATCGATTTGATGGGTCATCCACCGTATAGTTCTGACTTGGCACCGAATGACTTCTTTTTATTCCCGTACGTAAAAAACAAACTGAGAGGTCAACGTTTTTCGACACCTGAAGAAGCGGTTGCTGCATTCAGAATGCATGTGTCGGAGATACCTCAATCAGAGTGGCAAAAGTGCTTCGACAATTGGTTCAAACGCATGCAAAAGTGTATAGATCTTCATGGGGAATATTTTGAAAAACAATAAAGTGATTTTCGATGATCAATATTTGTTTTTGTTCTCTAATCCCGAAATATAAAAGGCAACCCTCGTATAAATAGATTTGTTTTTAAGGCCTTGTATATGTGCAACGATCCCTATTACCTTTCATGACCTGTGGTTTGCTTTGTGTTATTTCACTTGTACGAGTTTTGGTAATGGATTAAATCAGCCGTCATAGTTTGTTTTTCACTTTAATCTTCCGCTTGCGTTACTTATGAGTAAGTTCCATTTTATACATTCAAACAATTGTCTGCCTAATTGTATAACTAGACTAATCCGGTTTTGTTTTAAACAATACAGAAAGCGTATCCGAAATCTAAGGTAAATAAATTTTATCTATTTTGATGAGTACAGCAGGGTGCCTAATTCAAACTATATGATGAATTGTTACAGACTGAGCAAAACACATACAAATTAAATTCGTCATTGACCAAAGTATAAAGTTCAATGGGATAATCTGACCGCCACGAAGATAAGAACAGCTAGAGATGACTTCTATACCTTGCAACCCTTAAGGCTTACTCACACTTACTAATAGACTCACGTTGCCACCTCGTAATGGGCACGGGTGATCTAATGATTCACAAATCTGATCAGAAAATCGAATCCATTGTCAACCGCTGTGATTACGTTCTGTGACACATCTGCGATTAAAAGCTTCACATCGAAAGTTGAAAATTACGTTGTTCCGGATTCTCTTGTCAACCGTGGGCAGCTATGGTTGCAGTAAAAATACATGTGGTCCGATAAAAAAACGGGAAAGATTTTGTTAATTTTTGAAGAGTCTTAATTTATCAATCAAACTTTATAGATTAATCAATTTTGTCCGCTCCAGAGTAATGCCATTGAGGTAAAACACACTTCTGCCAACTTCTTTTTTTTAAATTCTAAGTAGTGATTCATGAACTCTCCTTTCGATACTCTTCAGCGATGAGCTAAAACACTAATGGTGACAACGCAACATTTTGTCATGGTTCTATCAGCTTCGGGAATATAATGTCGTCACCAAGATCCGTTGAATACTGTGGTGAGGCAAAATAATGATTTTATTTTCTACCAAAAAACAGATATGAGCCATAGCCAAAGAGTAGATAAAAACACGTATAAATGAATGTCATATACGGATGTAAAAAATGTTACAGTAATTAGTGAACAACTCTCGGAGATGTAAGATTTTGAACAAACGACCATTTACATTTTTATTTATATATTAGATGCGCAACTAAGTTCCCGCTGTTTGTCAATAGATGGCTCCAGTAATAAGTGTTGGTCGATTTTGACATATCCAAAACGTCATAAACAAGCTTAACATATGGTAAACAAACCGCTTTGATACAGTAGTGATATTGTTTTGGCGTCGTATACTTTTGGTTGTGTGAAAAAGTCTCAATTTTGTGCTAAATAATCGTCATTTACAGGAAGTGTTGATTTTCTTCTTTCATTCAAACCAAACGGTGGCTGGAGCGCATCGAAAGCTCCACAAAGTTTACGCAGATGTTGTGCTAAGTGAAACAACGTGCCGTGATTGGTTCCATCGCTTCAAAGACGGTGATTACGATGTTGACATTCGTACGCTTGAAGAAAGGCCAAAAACCTTCGAAGACGCTGAATTGGAGGCATTGCTCAATGAGGATCCACGCCAAACGCAACAAGACTTTCATCAGCATTAGGAGTTACCCGCCAAGCCGTTTCCCAGCGATGGCATGCGTTGAGAATGATTCCAATGCAAGGAACTTGGGTTCCTTATGATTACGTTGAGTGTCGTTTTTTCGCCAGTGAAGAACAGCTCCAGCGGCAAAAAAGGAAGGGATTTCTTCATCGCATCGTGACGAGTGATGAAAAAATACTTCATTACAGCAACCCAAAGAAAAGAAAGTCATGGGGACTATCCGGTCGTTTTTCTTCGTCGTCGACTCGTCCAAATATTCACACTGCGAAGGTTATGCTGGTTATTTGGTGGGACCAGGTCGGTGTTATTTATTATGAGCTGTTGAAATCGAACGACCGCTATCGACTTCAAGATATGCAATCAAGCCGAGTTCTGCACGAAAAACGTCCACAATACCAGTAAAGGCACAAAAAAGTGACTACAGCATGCCAACGCTCGTTCTCACGTTGCCAAACCCGTTAAAACCTATCTGAAACCACTCAAATGGGATATCCTACCCCACCCGCCATATTCTACAGATATTGCGCCGCCCGATTATTACTTGTTCCGTTCGATAGCGCATGGTCTGGCTGATAGACAGTTCCGCTCACATGAAAAGAACAAAAAATAGCTTGATACATGGATAGCATCAAAAGATGAACACTTTTACCGTAGCGGTATTCGGCTCTGCCAGAAAGATGGGAAAAAGTTGTATTTAGCGATGGGCGGTACTTCGAATGATTTATTTGTAACCATTTTTTCACAATAAAGTTGCATTTTCATAAAAAAAAACAGCGAGCACTTAGGTGCGCACCTAATTGATATGTAGCATGTGTAGCTTTTAAGTCCATTAGGCGGGGCCGTATTTTGTCTTGTATTGTCGTCGTCATCGGCACTACAACCGGGAACCGGTCTTGGCCCTATTTAGCAAGACCTGAGGGTTGTTAAATTCTCCATAATGATTTATTTTTTTCTGGACAAGTTCATTAGTCTTGTGCCAGAGGCTCCCCGAAGGGGAAACGAACCCCGTTCTCCCGCGTGACAGGCGGGTATACTAACCACTATACTATCGGGGAGCCTTGTGTTGTATATATATATCATCATCATCATCGGTGGCACTAAAACCGGGATACGGTCTTGGCCTTATTTAGCAAGTATCTCCACCGGTCCCGATTTCGAGCCGATGTCATCCAGTTTGGCACTACCAGGCTCTGGGCGTCCTGGTCTACGCCATCCCTCCATCGCAGACAAGGTCTGCCGCCTTGTCTCCTTCCATACATCCTGCCATAAAGGACTTTCCGGGCAGGCTCCCCTTCGCCCATTCGAGCTAAATGTCCCGCCCACCGGAGTCTACCGAGCTTGATTTTTCTTACAGCATTAGCTTCAAGGTAGATTGCGTACAACTCATGGTTGTAGCGTTTCTGGAATCGTCCTCCCTCACATACGGGGCCAACAATTCTCCTTAAGACCCCCCTCTCGAACGCGGCTAAGAGTTCAGAGTGCCTTTTATTGACTCCCCAGGTCTTGGGTTCATACATGAGTACTGGTAAGGCCATGGTCTTGTACAGTAGTAGCTTGGATGTTCTGGATGAAATTCTGGATTTAAAGAGTATCTTTGATAGACCATAGTAGGTTTTGTTGGATTTGATTAGCCGTTCGCGTATTTCTTTTTCCATATTGTTATCGGCTCATACTATTGACCCAAGGTAGCTAAAGGCTTGCACTACTTCAAATTCGTGCTCCACTACCCCCATAGTTTGACCAACGTTAGGTCTTGTCTTCACAGAAGTTGTCACCAGGTACTTGGTTTTCCCCTCATTCGTGTGCAGTCCCAGTTTTTGTGCCGCCTGCTCGATCTGATTGAAGTAGTCCTGTACAGTCAAATCGGATCTACCGATTATGTCGATGTCATCTGCGTACGCACGTATATGGCAAGACTTCGTGACAACAGTTCCTCTAGTTGTAACACCAGAGTCACGGATTGGTTTCTCCAACGCCAGGTTGAAGAGGACGCCGGCCAGACCGTTCCCTTGTCGGAGTGCATTAAAGATGTTTATTGGTTTCGGCAGCAATCCCGATGCTTTTATTTGACTAGTTACGTTGGTCATGGTCAACCTACAAAGTCGTATCAATTTATTTGGAATGCCGAACTCTCTCATGGCATTATATAGTTCTACCCTGGATATGCTGTCGCAGGCGGCCTTGAAGTTTATAAATATATGATATAATGGAATCTTAAATTCCTGACATTTTTCCATCGCCTGCCTAAGGGTGAATATCTGATCAATCGCTGATTTGCCTGGGATGAAGTCAAACTGATATTGACCAATGATGACTTTAGCGTATGTGGCTATCCGATCTGGATAGAGGAGAGTATCTTATACGCGGTACTCAGCTATGTAATACCCCTATAGTTGCTGCACAGTGTGATATCTCCTTTCTTATATATGCGGCAAATTATTCAACGACGCCAATCTTCCGGCATCTCCTCTTGCTCCAATATGTGCGCCACGATCTCATGAATTGCGTGATGTAACGCTGTCCCTCCTTGTTTGATCAGCTCAGCTGGTATGCCATCAGCCCCGAGGGCTTTATTTGATTTTAGCTGTCTTATGGCTTTTAATGTTTCCTCAATACTTGGTAACGGCAGCATTTGGTATTGATCTTGCATTGGTGGAGCCTCCAATTCTTATGTGAGCTGGTTATTTGGTGGGCCCACCATTTGCACTCCCCACCGCTCCAGAATACCTTCACGATCGGTGATCAGAGTACCCTCTTTATCCTTGCAGTAAGTGCAGTGTGGTATGTACCGCATCATGCTGCGGATTATTTGATAGAACTTCCGCGCCTGGTGTGGACCTCGCTCTCTACTTCTCTCTATTTCACAGACAAGGTTTTTTTCCCAGACACTTTTCTTTTGTCTGTGGAGTATTTTTTCAGATCTTCTGAGCCCTTTGTATCTCTCCTCGCGTACCGCGTCCTATGAGACTGCAGCACTGCCCGCTATGCAGCATTCTTACGTTCAGTTACTAGTTTACACTCATCATCAAACCAGTTGTTCCGATCTCTACGACTACTGCCCCAAGGTGGAGTTGGCAGTACTTATGACAGTATTCTTAAGGCGTGTCCATTTCTCTTCTACGACCTGCATTCTGGCCCCAGGACTTACTCTCGCTCCGTCGAGCTCTTCGAGGGCGAGTCTTAACGCATACCCAAAGGTGTTACTGGTATTCTCATTGTGTAAGGCAGCCGTGTTGATTCGAACCTGATCCGCAGATGCAATACGTCTCCGTAAGGCAATCCACGCTCGGAAAACTATACCAACAAGATAGTGATTCGAGTCGACGTTGCCACCTTGGTACCGTCATCAGGCTCGAGGAGTGGCGGCAATCTATCAACACGTGGTCAATTTGGTTGCGAGTGGCTCCATCAGCTGATACCCAGGTGGCTTTGTGGATATCTTTACGCGAAAACCTGGTACTGGTAACGACCAAGTTCTTTGATGCTGCCAGCTCGATGACTCGTAGTCCATTGTCATTAGTGTTCTCATGCAAAATATGGGGACCTGTGTAGTGCCTGAAAACCTGCTCTCGACATATTTGTGCATTTCTTCATTTTTGCAGTATGATTTTCACATTGTATCCTGGGCAGGCATCGAGGGCCCGTTCGACGTTCTCGTGGTATTCTTCTTTTTCGTCGCCAGGGGACTCCTCTATAGGTCCGTGAACGTTTATGAGGCGTATGTTCTTAAACTTGCCTCGCACGCGAAGAGTACATAGCTTCTCGTTTATTGCGTTAAAGCCGATAATGGCAGACTTCAGTTTTTGGCTGACTAGAAAGCGTACCCCGGGCACATGGTGTTTGTAATAAATGTCATACTCGTTTCTTTGAATAACACCACTCCCCGTCCATCTTATTTCTTGTAATGCTGTTATGTCAGCCTTATATTAGGTCAGGGCATCGGCTAGGTGCTATGCAGCTCAAGTTCTGTATAGTAAGCAGACGTTCCATGAGAAAATTCTGATCTTCGCGTATCCGGTTCATATACGAGGCTTGTTAAATTTTCCATAATAATTTGTTTTTCCGTGTAAGGTTATTAGTCCTGCGCCAACCTTTCTCAGGATGTCGCTGCATGCATTGGTTCAACACTTGGCGGGTACCAAAGTAGCTATCCAGGGGTGTCACGTGGAGACTGCATGTCAACTTGGATTGAACAGGAACAAGGATCATCCTGGCCTTCGCCGGGTTGAAAGCAGAGACTTTGCCCTGTATGTTCGCCCCAGCCGGGAATTATGATTTAGTTTTGTTGAATTTATGACAGTTAATGTCATATATGCATACAACATTATTGTCCTGAAGCCGGTTGGGTTCGACCAATCGTGTCATGATACGGTTAATTTATAAATTTATTCCTTCTGTATGTTTATTGTATTCTTCAATATTAATTTAACAGTAATCCATCAAATATGTTATAACGTGCCATTAAAAAAAATGTATCCAAGAGTATGCGGTCAAACACGAAAAACGCCTGCCAAAGTAGAAGCTATTCAACTCTTGGATATTACCCACGAAGTGAGAAGGCAAAAACGGACGAAACCTTACGAATTAGCGTCGACACAAATCACCTTAAGATGCCCAGAGGCCTTCAAAAATTCGGCATAAATCCAAATCGTTTCCTGACCTTTGAATTGCTTTTTTGGTTCTTCTTATTCTCTCCCGTCTTCGGTGTCATCTCCTTTATGGCTATTGTCCTGGTGGATGATGCGTTACGAAGGAGAGTTTTCTCCCAATATTTGCTATGCGTCGCAAGGCTTGATTGCAATTGTTGGGCAGAATTCGCTTCGATTTCTCCAAGCGGATATCTCCATTTCGACTTTTCTAAGTTTGCAATGGTTGACGAACTTCACTGCATCACCGTTTCTGACATCGCACCCATTCAAGACCCATTCTAAATTTATGAACGAGGCGAATGGTCCGGAACCTTTACTTTTCGTTAATCTTCTTGGCACTATAAATCCCAATTAGTTTTACGCTATGCGTGGTTTCTGCTATACATTGGCAAAGATCAGCTGAGTTGCTGACCTGTACGGGGAACTTAAATACGTTGGGCCTTTTATGACTCGTGACAAATCTTTGATCTCTGCTAATTCCGCCAAAGCCAAAGCTCTCGACCTTCCAAAAAATGTTTCCAGCTTCTTCATTCCCTCTCGGTCTAAAGGAACGTGGTGATTCACCAGTGGCAGCATAGAGTTATTAGAACTTCCTGGCATAAGAAACTATTTTTTCGCCATAATTTTATTTATTATTAACTAACTCCACAAATAGACATAAGAAGAAACAATATCCATAATGATCTGTTGCTTCGGAATGACTTCCTAGAACTCATTAATGTCTATGATTCCGGAATAAAATGTAGCCGCGACATGTTCTCCTTTCTCGAGCTATGTTTGGAAAGTAATTGTCAGTTCCAGTTTACTACTTTTTCATCGTAGCCGTTAAACAAAGAAACCTCAAGTCACTTTACCGTAACCCGTCTTAATCCTGAATAGCGCTACTTGTAGGCAGTTGTAATATAGTGCAAATATGTAGCCTTTACCAAGTATCAGAAATTAGTCGGCTTTGATATCTATTTGAACCGCAACAATAAACAATAAAAGAGAAAGACCTATTACAGAGATGATCGCCGGCAACACGATCGAATAAAGATCACATAGCTGCTGCCAACCGGTTTCTAGCGCAGCGTGCTGCCTATGAGTGGTCTTCACCAGCAGCCAGCTATCGTGCAAGGTGTGCACTCATAGTACATTCATTTGATTTAGTCGATTACCTCATGCGGCTAATGAGTATTTCCACGTAAACAGGGTTTCAATACCCGGACTAGACCCGTTTCATAGAGGCCTATCGATATTGATATTTGGACATTATTGCTACTGTTACTTTGATTTATGATATAAGAAGTCGACTGTTGGAAAGGAAGTTGCGTTGTTCTTGCATCTGAGCAAAACAATGTACTAAATGTGAACAAGGTGGATGGCTTTCTGGTTTTGTAATTTTGTAGAAAAGTTAGGCTTGCAATTGTACATCTGTTTTACCGAACATGGGATAGCGACATATTCTGTCATATAAATTTATTAACCCTTATTCTCTAACCAACGACTCAGCAATGTAAATACAGTTTTAAGTTAAATTGTTCACTCGCACGTTTTATTTATGTTATCAAGATACAGGTCACACCCTCTAAGTGTCCAAGGAGTATGCGGGTGAATGAAGAAAGAGACAGATCACAAAAGGATATTTTGAGGTGCTTTAAGGAGTTATTCCCGGCTTAATTTTTTTTATTGGCTGCCAAAACATCCCTAGGATCAAAATCTGCAACGCACAAGTATCGATATAAATTCAAAATTTCTTAAAATCAATTTTTCCGAATAAGCTTCGATGCTCCAATATCACAATATTTGCGTATTCTAGCGCATACTGTTACTATTTATTGGTCTATAGTAACCCGGAAGTTTATGACCTCACCAACTCGGCTCCGCCATCGTTCTCTGGCCTGTCCACTCTCCGTCCACGCTTGTCCATCCGATCCGATTTCCTCAAGGTCGAACCCCAGATTTTCCTCCCATCTCCGTCGCGGCCGTTCTGCCGGTCTCTTTCCCGTTGGTCTACCATCAGGAATTCTATGCACGATCCTATCGTCGACCATTCTTGCCACATATCTTAATCTTCGCGGGAGACCGTTGTTCGATTCCCCATCGGGGAGCCTCTGGCGCAAGACTAATGACCTTGCTCGGAAAAACAAATCATTATGGAAAATTTAACAAGCCTCAGGGCTTGCTAAATAAGGCCAAGACCAGTTCCAGCTTGTAGTGCGGGTGATGATGATGATGACTTCAGTGGTGAAACTCATCTAGATAATAAAAAAAGTGTTCCTTTTCTAGGTTGAGCTGGACGAGACTTCTCCTGCCGGCCGCGGAAGGGCTTTTTGAAGTGGCGGTCTACGCTAACAACAGTACAGCCGCCATTTTGTAAAATAATCCCAATAAAATATTTCGTTTTCTAAACTTAAGAGTTGCTTTATCCAATGATATATTATTTGTATACCATTCATCTTAAATACCTTTGGAAAAAAATCATTAAAAAAGCCCTTTATCTGGCATACCCCGGGAATAACCCCTTATATGTCAGAGCACAGTCCGAGTGTAAAGAGGGGAAGTAGATAAAGAAAAGGTCTTAAATGTTTGGACATTACATGATCGGGTAGAGCATTCCCAATTCGTGTGATTCGGCTAAAGAATCATCATCATCATCGGCACTACAACCGGGAACCGGTCTTGGCCTTATTTAGCAAGTCCTGAGGCTTGTTAAATTTTCCATAATGATTTATTTTGTCTGGGCAAGGTCATTAGTCTTACGCCAGAGGCTCCCCGACGGGGAATCGAACCCCGGTCTCCCGGGTGACAGCCGGGTATACTAACCACTATACTATCGGCTAAAGAATAACTCGATGTTAATTTGTGCGCCTGAAATTGCCTTCCAACTTGAACTGATGCTTACTCTCAGATTGACAGGTATCGTGGGAGAATGTCTGGAGAGGCGGAACACACTCAGCAAGTTCAGTGGGACTTTTAGTTTTGTTATTAGCCTAATCTTTTTCCTGTGAAGTGCGTTTAGTGTTGCGTTCCTATACATGTTCATATTGTCTGTTTCTGTTGTTTTGGGGATTGTTTTCTCCATTGTTCGTTTCATAGTTTCGTCCATTTGTTGAATGTGTTTGTATTTGTTAAAAAGTCTCCTGTGGACCGCCTAGCACGGAATCCGTATTGGCGATCATTCAGAAGTCCGTTGTTCACAAAATACTTAATTAACTCGGCGTTGATGGCCTTTTCCATTACCGTAGATAACATAGACAGTAATGCTGTCGGACGGTAATTTTGTGGGAGACACTTTTTCTCCTCTTTGAGATGGGCTGAACTCGAGCGACTTTCCAGCAGGCAGGAACGGTTTTTCGTGCATAAGATAAGCAGAAGAGTCGGCCAAGAACCGGCGACAGTTCTGGAACACAGTTCTTAAGGACTATTGCTGGTATTCCGTCCGGGCTGGTTGCCTTCCTACAGTTCAGTCCAAGTAGAATGCGTTGAATAGTACGCGGGCGGAACCTCACATCCCTCATCGAAGACCGTGCCGGTGCGGTCACAGGTGGGTTCAAAACACCGGCATCGAGGTTTGAATTCGAGGCAAATAAATTCGCGAACACATTAGTGAGATCCTCTTTCCTCGTTTTCACCACGAGAGGAACACTTTCTCTCTCGGGGAAACTCACCCCATTAGCGAGTCGGCTCTCTACGACCCGTTGCTCGCTGGTTCCTTTACCATCATCCGACCAAGCCGGTCGGCCTGTCTCCCGCTCTCTGTCGCGCGGCGGAGAAGCGTAAATATCACGAAGTTAAGTGTAAGCAAGAACTTTTAACTTAAATCCTGTTATTGAAATTACACTGGTCGCGGGTAAAGTAACAAACAAGTGGATGTACAGAGTTGTCCAGAGTCGCTGAGTTTAAATATAAAAACAGTGCGCATTAATTGTAAACATGTGAATTCACAAATAAACCTTTATTTGAATTATTCTCGCGGCATCATGTGTACTTGGATGCCAACACAATATGCGTTTCATTTAACTTGTTGCCTGCGGACGTTGAGTGGAGATGCCTGGTTGCTTTTATTTTCTTTCGGGTGAACAGTGCGTTTTCTTTCGTTTGTGTTGCTTGCTCTTGGAGAACGATCAGCAGCGGAACTGTGTTAAGGAGTTGTGAGGACGCGGTAGAACCCTCGCCCATGCTGGCGTCACGACTTCGCCCCCACAAATCTCAAAGAAATCTCGCAAATCGTTTCAGTTGGCAGCTTCATACTTCCGTAGATGGCGAAACTGCTTAAGTCGGGTATTCGCTAGAAGTGCAACTGGTTGCGCGGCACATACCAACCAGTGATTTGAGTTTCCCAGTAGCCCAGCAATGTCCACGGTATAAACGCTCGGATCGAACGTCAAAAACAGATCAAGGGTGTTCGCATGTTCACCTCGTATCTGGAAGTTGCGTAAGTTTCTCCACGAGTTGAGTCAAGTTGTGGCTAACAGTGAACATCTCCGCCAGCCTCCTAGCCTCGTCGGTTCTGTAGGAATATACCAACCAGCTGGAATTATGTACATCAAAATCGCCAAGGACGATAATTTCAAAAGCCGGGTGGTTAATCTGTGTCTAGTCGACGGTACGTGAAAGATGTTCGAAAAATGTCGCTGGTTGATCGTCATTCGGGTAGCAGTAAAGACTTCCTCAACACGACCCTCAACCACATGATATCCATGTTAGTGGGTTCAAACGCCTCCATCCTCTGACAAGTGAGATCTGACCGCATGAAGACGCAGATACCACCCTTAAAACGGAATCTCCAATGTAAGTCGTATCCTGAGCAACGAAGACATGTCGAATCAGTTGACGAATCGACCTGGATCTCGGTTACGGCAATGATATCAGGTTTCGCCGTTTGCAAATATTGGTGGATGGCGTTTGCATTCGTATTCGTGAAACCGATGCCTTTGATGTTACAAAATGTCGTTATCAGTCGAACGTCGACAGAGCCTCGAGAATGAGCCCGATTATAGGATGACGAATTTCTTAAAGTGCGGTATTTTATCATAATATCTGCATGATGTTTCCCCTGACGTAGACACCCCAGGAGATCCAAATGGGACACTAGTTTACCTCCGGAATTTTTTATCTCAGAAGGTACCACCATCACTGGTCTCCGTGTCAGTGCGGGCCATTGACCATACATCCGAAACATACATAGTCGAAGATTTCTCCCGACGATATCGCAAAATGTACAGCGTGGTGGGGTGCTATCTCACCTTGGGACTGACTACCACCTAACCCAACCTTTTCTCGAGCCGGTCCATCAGCCAAGCTCCGAAAGATGGTCAGGGATTTCTTCCGACCATTTCACGGAGTCTATAGCTTGCTGAGGTGGTATTTTACCGGGCGACAAGGTGTTGGGACCCCACCTACCACTTGGCCTTTAGTCGACTCTTACGACAAGCGGGCCTAGCTGTGAGTATATTCTAAAGCCGTACTCACAGGGCATGGAAGTTATGGTTGCTTATTTACTTATGTGCTTAACTGCATAGTTCGCATTGTAATTAGATTCAACAGTAAGGGCAATTCCAAACTCATGCTTATGAGTTCTATTTCAAAAATAGGCGATAGTGGGTGATAGGTATCCAATATTATTTTGAAAATACGTTGTGAGGAAAGTATTCACCATTCAATGAGTTGAGCCCACTGAAATGTTAACTGACAAGTCAACTATCGAATATAAATCAAGCAGTCTCGACATTGATGATTGATTAGAAAGCCAATCAAAAACCCTGGAAGGTACCTCACCAGCACAAAAAAGGGCCAATAGGAGCCCACAATGATGAAAAGATGTAAGAAAATTGAATTTGGACTCACCGATTGGTGGAGACGAATCGCATGTACAAAAATAACTGAATGATGTTATCTTTGTGTTTCTAAAGGACTTCCGTCGATGAAGAACTTCCATCAATAAGGGGTCGTCAGAAGTTGGCTGTTACAAGTTGGTCGTCAGTTGGCCGTAGTTGTGTCGCTGTTTTGAATTTTGCAGTTGTAGCAGCAGTCTTCCGGTGTTAAAGATACGGTAGAGAGGCTTAGTTAGATAGTATTAACCTTAGAAAGATTAAGTTTCAAGTTTGAAGACGCTACATTGTTTATTACTTGTTTGACAGCTATCATAAGCTTAAAGTAACTTAAACTTAAAACTTAAACTATCTCGGCTGTCTCTGAATTTACTGTAATATAATATATGATGAGTGTTGTGCTAGTTCCGCTTATGTTACCCACCAGTTACTGCACATTCATTCACTATAAGATTACTAGTTTATCTATTTAGTTAGCATGAAAGACAATTACTTTGGATCTTCGTCGACTTATTCTTCTCTAGGCTCTTCTGTCGTCCTTAGCCGAATGATTCGCTATGCACCGGGACACAATTCATTCAACTGAACGCTCTCAGTGAATTGGTAAACGTGGAAAAAATTCAAACATTCGCTATTGCAGTTTACCACCTAGCCATTTCTACAAGTTTGGAAAGAGAACGTAGTCCGAGGGTGCTAAAGAAGCACTTCGTATTTCAAATCATTGATTTTGGCCACTGCAATAACGGTTGTGTGAACTTTCCCATGTTTACAAATTCACCGAGACCGTTCAATATTGATAGCTGTCAAACAAGTAATACACAATGTAGTGTCTTCAAACTTAAAACTTATTCTTTCTAAGGTTGGTACTATCTACCACAGTCATTGTATTTTAATAACTACCGCCATCTATGTGTCAAGCCGAATAATTCTGGGTCTACCCTGGTATACATCAGTTACAAGCCGGATGGATGGCTTCCATTTGTAGACGGTGATTCCAGTTTATTTTGGGGCAAATGGTGTTCTTCACTGACTCGGCGCTATGAGAAACTATTTTTGTCTTGATCGGGTTCTTCAGCCAATCTTCGAAATGTGTTCAAGGATTTTTCCCAACTATTTCGGGGGGCTATAGCTTAAATATTAATTCACTGCTCAGTAACTGTGCTAAACTGCCACAGTATCAAGAGTTATTAGTTGAACCTACGTATGTACAATCAAATATGTAATACAACCATCCCTTGGGGTGGTAGGGATTTCAGTAACGAATTAAATCTTTTTACTCTGTGACAAGGCGAAGTATTTAGGTCTTGCTTTAGGTCAACTATCACTTTTCTTCTCAGCCAGTCGCCGATTCACCGAATTTTCTACGTGTGTTAATTGAGGTCAATTAAATTGCCTATCTAATGGATACACATGAAAACACGTTTAATTGGAGCATGAAATTAGTTTCATCGATAATGAACTACGATTGGCTACGGCTCACCGTTCTGATTCGGAGGCGATCGAATCCCAAACAACATAACTGGGCGTTAATAACATTCTGGATATTGTATTGCTCTGCATCAACTACCGAGTATCTTTAAAATGAAAATACATAAACTTCATGCAAAGTCATTTCGCTTCATTGATTAGAGAGGAAGTTTGAGTTCTTTTTGTTTGGACAGTGAACCAGAAATCGGGGAAAATAAAAGAGACTGTCTTGTGGTAAGGTAAGCCGCTTTATGAGCACTGTAAGCTGTAATTAACAGTCGTGTTTAAATTGGGGCCTCCCTGTCTTATGTACCAAGACATAGTGGGAAAGTCAGATGCCGATCCACTTTGTGAGTTCACGTACTATAAATGAAATATAGCTGGCAAAAACTATTCTAATAAGATGTAATTTACTCATAGATGTAACAAATTTGTGAAATGCATAGTTCGTTTAACAAGTCCAATTGAAGGATACCCCATCGAATTGTTCGTTGCGAATTGTTTCTTATATTCATTTGTGATATATTGTATGTACATTGTACCGCTATCGGCCAATCTGTTTGATTGTAGTTCATGATCTTGGTTGGTTTCTGTCTTTTAATGATTGATCGATAAATGAAATGGAGTGATTATTTATTGGTATAAATTTAGTCCAGTCGATAAAAGCAGACTAATTGCAAGGTGATAAATGACCTTACACATTATATCACTATTGCTTTTACTCACAATCACTGATGTATGCATAATCGAACATTCCCATATACCACAACTATGTTTAATAGGTCAATTGAAAAGTCCCCGGCCTTCCATAGTAAAACACATTTTTTTGGCAAAATTCGTTTTTTTTATTCAACATAATTCCCTTCGAGAGTGATACACTGATTATAGCGACCCTCCAACTTTTCGATACCTTTTTTGTAGTAAGATTTGTCCTTTGCTTCAAAATAGGCCTCAGTTTCGGCGATCACCTCTTCATTCGACGAAAATTTCCTCCCAGCGAGCATTCTTTTGAGATCTGAGAACAGGAAATAGTCGCTGGGGGCCAGACCTGGGGAATACGGTGGATGCGGAAGCGATTCGAAGCCCAATTTATGGATTTTTGCCATCGTTTTCACTGACTTGTGACACGGTGCATTGTCTTGGTGAAGCAGCACTTTCTTTTTCTTCAAACGCGGTCGTTTTTCGGCGATTTCGTCCTTCAAACGGCCCAATAACGCTGTGTAATAGTCGCTGTTGATGGTCCTTCCTTTTTCAAGATAGTCAATGAAAATTATTCCGCGCGCATCCCAAAATACAGACGCCATAATCTTGCCAGCCGACTGTTGCGTTTTTCCACGCTTTGGGGCGGGTTCATCGTGTGCAGTCCACTCGGATGACTGTCGATTGGACTTCGGAGTGAAATGATGGAGCCATGTTTCATCCATTGTCACATATCGACCCAAAAACTCGGATTTATTACGCTTGATCATTTCCAAACACTGCTCCGAATCATCAACTCGTCGTTGTTTTTGGTCAAAAGTGACCTCGCGCGGCACCCACTTTGCACAGAGCTTTCTCATACCCAAATGTTCGTGAATGATATGATGTACACGTTCAGTTGATATCTTTAGAGTGCCTGCTATTTCATTCAATTTCAATTTACGGTCATTCAAAATCATTTTGTGGATTTTTCTAATGTTTTCGTCGGTAACAACCTCGTTTGGGGGTCCACTGCGTTCACCGTCTTCGGTGCTCATTACACCACGTCTAAACTTAGCATACCAATCCTTGATGGTTGATTTTCCTGGGGCGGCGTCTGGAAACTCATCATCAAGCCAAGTTTTTGCTTCAACTGTATTTTTTCCCTTCAAAAAGCAATATTTTATCAACACGCGAAATTCCTTTTTATCCATTTTTTTCACAATAACAGAAGTTGCTTCACTCAAAATACTATAATTCACAAACTAATGATCCGACATCTGTCAAATTTATACACGCGTCTTTTAAAGATTAGGGCTAACTAAAAATCATATGGATTTAATTCTAGTGCCGCCATCTATGTGCCAGGCCGGGGACTTTTCAATTGCCCTGTTATTTGTGAAATAATGAGTAACATACCGTTTGAGGTAATACAATACAGCAGTTGAGGTATGTCCAAAAGGATGTAGGATTAATATACATAACTGACATTATTGGACAATAAGCTTGCTTATTATGGCTTTAAGTGACCAATTCCTCAGCAGACGCTGTTGTGAATTCAACAAATCGTGTGTATTGCAAATCTTTATACTATTTAATTGTAATATTATACTAGTTTTATGGTAATGTTGCTGTATCGCTGGAGAATAAATGCCACTTTCGAGTAGAAACTAGTCAGACTTACTTGGGATTACCTTAATTAGATTATCAGCTGATCATTCGTCATGATACTTTCTCCACTTAACGTTCCACAACACAATATAAGATTATATAAATAAGATTTGCGTTTAAATAACAATTAAATGCAAATCATAAAGAGACATTTATTTGGCCATATATTTACAAGACGAATAATATTAGGTTGATGCATAATTCTTTGCTGCTTGGTTAATTTTAAAGTGTCATAACTTCGAAATGTTTAGCTGCATCTGGCAACTCCTTTTTTCGTGTGACAGGCAACAGATTAGCTGATTATTTGTGACGATTTTATTGAGATTATGCATCATGTCAAAAGTTATTTTAATGAAAAAATGTTGGAAAAATACGGCATATTTTACAATGTTATTACTGTAACAGCAATGTACATGAAAAGATTTATACTGCCATGGGAAAATGATGAAATGGGAGACTTGGTAAATAAGGCCAAGACCGCAACCCGGTTGTAGTGCCAATGAGGATGATGGTACATGTACTCTAATGCAATTAATCATCAGGAAATGCTTAACGAGTTTTCATTTTGAAAATTTAAATGAGAAAGTTGCTCCTTGGCATGGTTGGTTTACTACCGAAAACATCGATGAAACTATAAATAATGAACATCGACATGTGAACGACCACAACATTATTCGTCAAAAGACAAATTGTACAATAGCCATGTAAAGTTTAGCTGAGAGCGCTTGCGTAGGACCAGTAAGCTATAGTATAATATAATTAACCCCTTGAGTGCGAACCGTCGATAAATCGGCTCTCTATCGTCGGTATCTTTTGTTTAGCCTATAATTTAGAATGTAAGAAAAATATAAGTATTAAAAACACATGTTGCAAAAAATGATATCACATTATTATTATTATTATTATTATTATTATTATTATTATTATTATTATTATTATTATTATTATTATTATTATTATTATTATTATTATTATTATTATTATTATTATTATTATTATTATTATTATTATTATTATTATTATTATTATTATTATTATTATTATTATTATTATTATTATTATTATTATTATTATTATTATTTTGGCGCAATGCTAATAACCTTGCCTGGAAAAACAAATTATTATGGATATGCGAGATTTCTTCGCATCCTTTCCATGGTCCGAGATGTGCTTCGGAAACTCCGATGTTAACGCTTGCGCGGAGTCGGTGTCAGAGATTATTCTTCTGGGGATGGAGATGTATATTCCACATTCCATCAAACGAAGTTCGTCTGATAAACCTTGGTTTGACAAAAAATGCGAGCAGATTACAGCGGCAAAAAATAGAGCTTTCAAGCAATGGCGCTCCAATCCCACCGATGTTAACAGAACGAATTTTATTAGAATCAGAAACGTGTGCAACCAGGCGATTGATACCGCGAAGAAGGCTCACAACGACAGGGTGATCAATAAGCTCCTTCGGTGCCCAACTGGTTCGCGCTCCTTCTGGTCAATGGCAAAGGCTGTCAGCAGTAACTTTGCTTCCTCCTCTTTCCCTCCGTTGGTGACAGACAGCGGGACGTTAGTCACGAATCCAAAGGATAAAGCTAATGTGTTCGCGAATTCATTTTCCGCGAATTCAAACCTCGATCCCGGCCTTTTGCAACCACCCGTGATCTCGCCGGTACAGTCTTCCATGCGGGATGTGAGATTTCGTCCGCGCACTATTCAACGCATTCTACGTGAACTGGATTGTAGGAAGGCAACTGGCCCGGACGGAATACCAGCAATAGTCCTTAAGAACTGTGCTCCTGAACTATCGCCGGTTCTTGGCCGACTCTTCCGCTTATCTTATGCACGGAGGACCTTTCCTGCCTGCTGGAAAATCGCTCGAGTTCAGCCAATCCCAAAGATGGGAAAAAAGTGTCTCCCACAAAATTACCGTCCGATAGCATTGCTGTCTATTTTATCTAAGGTAATGGAAAAAGTCATCAATACAGAGTTGGTTAAGTATCTGGAGTGCAACGGTCTTCTGAATGACCGTCAATACGGATTCCGTGGCAGGCGGTCCACAGGAGGCCTTTTGACACTTATAACCGATATATGGACATCTGCGATTGAACGGCATGGTGAGTCAAGGGCGGTCGCATTGGATATCTCCAAGGCTTTTGACCGCGTCTGGCACGGGGCATTGCTGAGCAAACTTCGTTCATATGGACTTTCCCAACAGCTTTGCGACTGGACGAGGAGCTTCCTCGAGAATCGATCGATCCGGGTTGTTGTGGACGGCGAGTGTTCGGATCTGTATCCTGTCAATTCGGGGGTGCCCCAGGGTTCTATTTTGGCTCCAACCTTGTTCTTGCTTCACATAAATGATTTGTTGGAGATAACGGATAACAAAGTGTTCAGTTTTGCGGATGATAGTACGCTTGTTTCCTCCTTTTCGAGTGATCGGCCGATTGGTGCATCAACGTCGCACCAGCTGAGATGTAGACAGATTGACTCTCTGAATCAGGATCTAGATAAAGCCCTGCAGTGGGGAAAGGCCAATCTTGTCGACTTCAACGCAACGAAGACCCAGTATACAACATTCACAAAGAAAACCGGATCATCGGTTCCACAGCTGATGATGAATGGCCGGGCCCTCGAGGCTGGGGAAAGTTTGAGATTGCTCGGCGTCACGGTCTGTGGGAATGTATCATGGCATAAACACGTATCGGGTATCGCCAGATTAGCCTCAGGAAAACTGAGTTATCTTTTTAGAGCCAAGAAATATTTTACTCCGGCCCAACTTCTTCTCCTATATAAATCTCAAATTAGACCCGCGCTCGAATATTGCTCTCATGTTTGGAGCTCGGCTCCTAAACATACTCTCGACCTACTTGAGAGCGTACAAAGACGAGCGATCCGCCTGATCGGGGACTCGGCGCTGACGTCGGGACTACAGTCGCTATCACATCGAAGGCGTGTAGCCGGCCTCTGTCTGTTCTACAGATATTATCACGGGTGCTGTTCTTCGGAGATTCTTGGTATTGTTCCACGCAATTCGGTCTATATGCGCTCCACAAGACAATCCGACGGATCGCACCCGTTTGTGGTTCATCTCCCGACAGCGCGAACATCCCTGTATCAGAACTCGTTCCGTTACAGAGCGGGGAAGCTGTGGAACTCTCTTCCCACGCGAGTGTTCCCGGAGCGTTACAACCTGCAACTGTTCAAAAAGAACTGCAACAGTTATTTGATGGCATCTCGGGGCGCCCACTCGACGCTATAGGTTCGCCTCTCCCGAGAGAAGTCTAATAAAAAAAAAAAAAAAAAAAAAAAAAAAAAAAAAAAAAAAAAAAAAAAATTGACCGAACGAACCTCAGTCTTGTTAAATAAGGCCAAGACTGGATTCCGGTTGTAGTGCCGATGAGGATGATTATTATTATTATTATTGTTATTATTATAAATTCTTTTTTTTTTAATTTATTTTATTTCATTTTTTTAAATTTTTTTTTAAAACTAATTATTGGCCTGCAGGAACCCGGAACATCATGACCTCACCGAATTGACTCCGACACCGTTCCCTGTCCCGTGCACTCTCCTTCTACGCTTGACCAGCCAATACGATCTCCTCAAGGTCAAACCTAACATTGTCCTCCCATCTCCGTCGCGGCCGTCTATCGGTCTCTTTCCCGTTGGTCTACCGTCAAGAATTCTACGCACGGTCCTATCGTTGCACATTCGCGCCACATGCCCGCCCCATCTTAATCTTGGCGACCTGATTACTCTCACTATTGTAGGTTTGCGGTATAGCTCTTCCAATTCGTGGTTGTGGAGTTTCCTCCATTGTCCTGCTTCCTCGTCATATTTACCTCCAGAGATACCCCTTCTTTTAAGCTTACCCAAAGAACCCCCCATAATTGCAACCCAATTCCCATTGCTTTTCGCCAATGCAATTGCATTGGCACCTGAAAACATTTCCTTTACCAAGGCCATTCAATGCATACAACGCATTATCTAAAATTCCTAAAAAGAATTCTTTAATATGCATCGTAAATCTCAAACCATTCGGCACCCTTTGCCATCATTAAAATGCTATGTCGGACAGCTTGTTTTTACAGCTGCAATAAACCTGCCAGCGATTCGTTTGTTCAATCGACAAACAATTACCGCACCTCCAGCATTTCCTAAATACAAACAATCACCAATTTCGTGCTTTGCCACAAACGATTTACCCTGTATATACAAATGCAGACAAGGAATTCGTTTCTTCCACCGACCCAAGATACGATATACAATTTTCATCGTATAAAGTATCCCAATCCATTAGTACCTTTTTCTAATGGCTATGCGTCTATTTACGTAGGGGCATCACTCATCCAAGACTTTTAGGATGCCCTTGTCCCATCTTTCCTTTTAGCACCATTTTTCTCGATGCATCGCCGTCTATTTATTTAGCCACAATGCACATCATAAGCAATGATCTTCACGATCCCTTTGTCCTTACTGTCTTTTTGGTTTGTTTTTCCATGGCCTTGTTTCATGAGAAAACCAATGTGATCTTCACGATCACACATACACCCATACACCATGATCTTCATTGCGAGATCTGGTTTTCTATTCCACAAGAGAGACTTTACGTTTCTCTTGTGGTAAGTAAACATATCCTTAGCCGAGAGGATATTCACCACACCATGAATTGAGGATTGAATTCAAGTCAGAGTTCTATCCTCGAAGAGTCTTATCCCAACCACTGAACGAGTCGGTCGAGTGTTTTATCCATCCACAGTAGCGTGTCCACGGGAGTGCACACGCCCCCCGTGAATAAGTCGAGTCACGTTTTTTTATCATCCACGGTGTGTATCAACGAGTCGGGTCCTTATTCTAAATAAAATCAAATTTGTAATCGTCGGTTAATTTAAAAATACAGTACAATATACATGTAAACATAAAACTCTTTAAACAGTGCAACTCTTGACTAAAAGATGTTTAAATAAGATCAGTTGAACAATAAAATCATTCATAAATAACTATATGCAGTGTGATTTATTTTCATTGTGCGACCTGTGTTGCCACCTTCCCTCGGTGATGTTTAGTGATCAGCGCACTAAACCTTCTTCTCCGATCACTCCGAAATAAGGAAACAAGTGTACTATCATCCGCAAAACTAAACAATCTGTTCTCCGTTGACTCCAAGGAATCATTTATGTGAAGCCAAAACAAAGTAGGAGCCAAAATAGAACCTCGAGGCACTCAACAATTAACAGAATACAGATCCGAACGCTCGCCGTCCGCAACAACTCGGATCGATCGATTTTCGAGGAAACTCTTCACCCAGTCGCAAAGCTGCTGGGAAATACCTTATAAACGAAGCTTGCTCAGCGATGCTCCGTGTCATACGCGGTCAAAAGCCTTGGAGATATCCAATGCGATCGCCCTTGGCTTACCATTCCCTTCAATCGAAGATGTTCATATATCGGTTATAAAGGTCAAAAGTTCTCCCCTGGACCGCCTCGCACGGAATCCGTATTGACGATCATTCAGACGTCCATTGCATTCCAAATACTTAATTAACTTGTCGTTGATGACCTTTGCCATCACCTTAAATAGCACAGATAGTAATGCTATTGGTCGGTAATTTTGTGGGAGACACTTCTTCCCCTTTTTGGGGTTGGCTGAACTCGACCGATTTTCCAGCAGGTAGGAATTGTCCTCCGTGCGTAATATAAACGGAAAAATCTGCCAAGAACCGGTGATAGCGTTCGATCACAGTTCTTGAGGACTACTGCGGGTATTCAGTCCGGGTCGATTGCCTTCCTGCAGTCCAGTCCACGTAGAATGCGTTGAATAGTACGCGAGCGCAACCTCACATCCGACATCGAAGATCGTACCGGTGCGATCACAGGCGGCTCCATCGAGATTTGAATTCGCGGAAAATAAATTCGCGAACACATTAGCTTTATTCTTTGAATTTGTGACTAACATCCCGCTGCCCGTCACTAGCGGGGGACAAGGGGGGGAAGTGAAGTTACTGCTGACAGCCCTTGCCATTGACCAGAAGGAACGCGTACCAGTTGAGCACTCAAGGAGTTTATTGGTCACTCTATCGTTGATAGCCTTCTTCGCGGTATCAATCGTCTGATTGCACGCGTTTCTGATTCTAACAAAATTCGTTCTGTTAAGCTCGGTGGGATTAGAGCGCCATTGTTTAAAAGCTCTATTTTTTGTCACTGTAATCTGCTCGCATTTTTTATCAAACCAAGGTTTATCGGATAAACTTCATTTTATGGAAAGCGGAATGTAGATCTCCATCACGAGAAGAATAATCTCTGTGACCGACTCCGCACATGCGTTAACATCGGAGTCTCCAAAGCATAGCTCCGACCACGGAAATGATTCAAAGAAATCTCGCAAATCGTCCCAGTTGGTAGCCCCAAACCTCCATAGATGGCGAAACTGCTTAAGTCGGTTATTCGCTTGAAGTGCAGCTGGTTGCGCGGCACATACCAACCAGTGATCTGAGTTTCCCAGTGGCGCAGCAACCTCCACGGTATAAATCTTCGACTCGGATGTCAAAAACAGATCCAGAGTTTTGCATAATCACCTAGGGCATCCGGCACTCGCGTAGGTTCCTCCACGAGTTGAGTCAAATTGTGAGTAACAGCGCCACCCTCCCAGCTTCGTCGGTTCTGTGGGAATGTACCAACCAGTCGGAATTGTGCACATTAAAATTTCCAAGGACGACAAATTCAGAAGCTGCCTGGTTGATCTGTATTCAGTCGACGGTACGTGAACGATGTTCGAAAAATATCCCTGTTCGATCCTTATTCGGGGAGCGGTAAAGACAATTTAACAGAATTCCTCAGCACGACCCTCAACCACATGATATCCATGTTATTGGGCATGTCAAATCTGGATCTCGGTTAGGGCAAGGATATCAGCTTTCGCCGTTTGCAAAGATTGGTGGACGGCGTTTATATCTGTATTAGTGAAACCGTTCCCCCCGATGTTACAAAATGGCCTAATCAGTCGAACGTCGACAGAGCCTCGAGAAGGAGCCCGATTTGGGATGACGAATATCTTAAAGTTCGGTTATTTATCAAAATATTTGCATGATGTTCCCGCCGACATATCTTGGAACGATACTTCAACTGTCGTCTCTCCTAGAAACCTTGGGTAGAATCACCCGTCATTGTCGTAGCCGCTGGTAATCACGCACTCGACAACAAAGCGTTCGAAATGCCACTGCCCAATCTCAGCGATCTTCGCATCCTCGATCTTCAGAGATGTTCAGGAAATTTGGCAAAACTCCGGCAATAAAACATTTAAAAAGCGAAAATCGGATCTACCAATGATGTCCACGTCATCTGCGTAGGCAAGTATCTGGCTGGTATTGCTGATAATAGTCCCTCTAGTTGTGACGCCAGAGTCATGGATTGCTTTCTCCAACGCCAGGTTAAAGAGGAGACAGCCCAGACCGCCCCTTGTCGAAGTCCATTAAAGATGTTTACTGGTTTGGACATGGCGCAAGCCTAATAACCTTGCCCGGAAAAAGAAATTATTATGGAAAATTTAGCAAGCTTCGGGACTTGCTAAATAAGGCGAAGACCGGTTGTAGTGTCGATGATGAGGATGATGATTGGTTTGGACAGCAATCCCGTCATTTTTACTTGACTAGTTACGCTGGTCATGGTCAACCTACAATTGTTGTATCAATTTGTTTGGAATGCCGAACTCTCTGGCTATCCTGTCGTAGGCGGTCTTAAAGTCTATAAATAGATGATATAATGGAATCTTAAATTCCTGACATTTTTCCATCGCCTGCCTAAGGGTAAATATCTCATCAATCGCTGATTTGCCTGGGATGAAGCCACACTGATATTGACCAATGATGGCTTTAGCGTATGGGGCTATCCGATCTTGTAGAATAGTAAAGAGTATCTTATAGGCGGTAACCAGCAATGTTATACTCCTATAGTTGCTGCACAGTGTGATATCTCCCTTCTTATGTATCGGGCAAATTATACCACGACGCCAATCTTCCGGCATCTCCTCTTGCTCCCATACGTGTACCACGATCTCATGAATTGCGTGCTGTAACGCTGTCTCTCCTTGTTTGATCAGCTCACCTGGTATGCCATCAGCTCCAGGGGCTTTATTTGATTTGAGCTGTCTTATGACTTTTAATGTTTCCTCAATGCTTGGTGGCGGCAGCATGTGGTCTTGATTTTGCATTGGTGGAGCCTCCAATTCTTCTGTGAGCTCAGCACTTAGAAATTGATTGAAGTGCACTTCCCATCGCTCCAGAATGGCTTCAGGATCGGTGATCAGATTACCCTGTTTATTCTTGCGGTAACTGCAGTGTGTTGTGTACCGCGTCATACTTCGGATTATTTGGTAGAATTTCGGCGCCTGGTGTGGACCCCCCTCTCTACTCTTCCCTATTTCACAGACAAGGGTTTTTACCCAGGCACTTTTATTTTGACTGTGAAGTCTTTTTTCAGATCTTCTGAGCTCTTTGTATTTCTCCTCGCGTACTCGCGTCCTATGAGATTGCTGCATTGCCTGGTATGTAGCATTCTTACGTTCAGTCGCTAGTTTGTACTCATCATCAAACCAGATGTTCCGATCTCTAGGACTACTGCCTAAGATGGAGTTGGCAGTACTAATGACAGTATATTTAAGGCGTGTCCATTTCTCTTCTACGCCGTCGGGCTCTTCGAGGGCGAGTCCTAACGCATGACCAAAGGAGTTACTGTTATTCTTATTGCCTAAGGCAGCCGTGATGAATTGAACCTGATCCGCGATGCAATACGTCTCCGTAAAGCAATCCGCGCTCGGAAAACTGTACCAACAAGACAGCGATCCGAGTCGACGTTGGCACCTCGGTACGTTCGTACCGTCATCAGGCTCGAAGAGTGGCGGCGATCTATCAACACGTGGTCAATTTTGTTGCGAGTGGCTCCATCAGGTGATACCCAGGTGGCTTTGTGAATATCTTAACGGGGAAACCTGGTACTCGCAACCATAAAGTTTTTTGATGCTGCCAGTTCGATGACTCGTAGTCCATTGTTATTAGTGTTCTCATGCAGACTACGGGAACCTGCGTAGCGCCTGAAAACCGGCTCCCGACTTATTTTTGCATTCAAATCACCAAGAAGGATTATCACATCGTATCTTGGGCTGGCATTCAGGGTCCGTTCGATGTTCTCGTAGTATTCTTCTTTTTCGTCCTCAGGGGACTCCTCTGTAGGTCCGTGAACGTTTATGAGGTTTATGTTCTTAAACTTGCCTGGCACACAAAGAGTGCAAGCCGATGATGGAAGGCTTCAGTTTTTGCCTGACTAGAAAGCCTACCCCGAGCACATGGTGTTTTGCATGACAGCTGTGATAAATATCATACTCGTTTCTTTGAATAACACCACTCCCCGTCCATTTTATTTCTTGTAATGCTGTTATGTCAGCCTTATATTCCGACAGAGCATCGGCTAGCTGCTGTGCAGCTCGAGCTCTGTATACTGAGCGGACGTTCCATGAGAAAATTCTTAAATCATTTAGCCATTTTCGTTTCCGTGGTCGCCGTCGTGTATACGGTCCATATCCGAGGCATGTTAAATTTGCCATAATAATTCGTATTTATGGGCGTAGTTATTAGCCTTGCGCCTAGCTTTCTCAGGATGTCGCTGCATACGTTGATTCACTACTTGGCGGGTGCCAAGGTAGCTATCCAGGGATTTCACGTGGAGGCTGCATGTCAACTTGGATTGAACAGGGACACGGATCGTCCTGGCCTACGCCGGGTTGAAAGCAATTAGAGACTTTGCCCTGTATGTTCGCTCCCATCCGCCCGCATGACTTCATACTTTCTGTGAATAGTGGACTGTGGGGGTTGAAGTATATGCCAAACACGGGCACTTGGTTCACTTTATCCCTCCACTTTATATTTATTAATTAACGCACTGGTGTTGATTTGATGTTGAAATAATAGAACGCACTGGGGTGATTTGATGTTAATGTTTTTTATTTTTTTATTTTTATAAGTATCCACATTTATTTACATAAAAAAACGTATAAAAGTGATTTACAAAAGTTCCCTTCACCTGCGACTTCTTTAGTACTTGAATTTTTCTTGCATCTATTTTCTTATTAATCACAGAGACAAACTTTGCACAATGACAGCAGATTGGAATGTGAATTCTAATGCACACTCTTCATATCACCACGAAACTTTTAACCAGCAATATGGAACGTGTTTTACAAAACCACGAGTATTTTAATTACACTGGAATATCCTTTGAATATGATAGATATATAAGTATTTCTAATTAGTTGATCGTTCTCTCTTTATTTTTTTTTTTTTGTTCCGGTCAGAGACTCCAAATTGAAACTCGACAGATTCGAAATAAAAATCGGGTGTGTACGCACCCAAACTCGACGGTGGTTGAGATTCGACTAATTCCAATTATGGATGAAATTAGGATTTTGCACACCGATCAGACAATGGTAATCGCGCTTTCCTGTGCATTACTCAATTCTCTCCGCTCATTGAGGTGAATAAATACTTGTGTATTCGTCTGGCGGTCGATGGGCGTAGAAAGGATGAAGAAATCGAAAGGAAAAGCACAATAACCCAGGGTTGATCTGGCTTTGGTATGCTTGTATCAATGCAGCCTCTGAGGATGATCCACTGACCTAGTGCGGTGACCGTGGTTATCTCAGAGTGCATTGAACTATGGGAAGATAAAAACGGAAAGGAGAGGAAAATAGTTTTTGCTATTCACCTGTAAAAAGGATCAATGATCAATGATCGAATAGAGTGTCTGGGGAAAGTCAATAGGACGCCGCTGATGCTTGGGAAATAATCAGCGTGCGAACCAGACTCAAAGACGCTGAAATAACCCCAGCGGTTGGGTGCTCAAAAATGCAGTTGTCGCAGCCGATGTGTGAGAGCTCGCATTGTCGTGGTGAAAAGTGATCCGTCTTCGGCGGTTGGTTTTCCTGATTTCTTGGAAGACAACTGGCAAACAAATGGTTGTGTACCACTCAGAATTGACTGTTCTGCGTTGTTCTAGTGGTACGGTTGCGACATGTCCAGTTTTGCCGAAAAAACAGGCGACCATTTGCTTTGAAGTGCTTCGTGCGTGAACAACTTTTGTTGGATTTGGCTCATCTTGAAACACCCAGACAGTCGACTGCTGTTTACTTTCGGGCCCATACGCGTAAATCCACGATTCGTCACCTGTCACGATGTCATAGACGTGTTTCGAAGCACCGCGACCGTATTTTTTGAGCATTTCTTTCGATCAATTGACACGAGCCTTTTTTTGGGCGATTGACAAATTGTGTGGGATCCAACGCGAACAAATGTTTTTGACAGTCAAATGTTTATGCAATATTGAATGTATGCTGGTCCCACTAACGCCTAAGGTTGTCTCAATCTCACGATAGGTCACATGACGATCTTCCAATATCAGTTCGTGCACAGCATCAATGGTTTTCGGAACAACAACTGATTTTGGACGACCTTCACGTCCATTTTTGGGCCGAGATGAATCTTTTAAGTTACCGTAAACAACACAAATAGCGCTCATATGTCAAAACGTTCTGAGTGCGTATAACCTCAAAAATGTCCAACTTTACGACAGAGCTGTCAATTGCCGGATTGCAACGCTAGGGTTGCCAAATCCCGAAACATAAGAGGCAACCCTCGTAGAGAACCCCCACAGGACTAAAAGAGACTGTCACGGTAGTGACATATTTTACAGCACTCGCCTCGTTATTTTATAACCAGTTTTTCTATTAATTTCGGAGTTCCTCAGCCTTTTATGCTGGCGCCAAATCTATTTCAGTTTCTTAGAAATGGTGAGTAACAATGTATACAGTTTCGATCACGATGATTCCTTTATTTTCGAATAATCAGCCAGTTATGGCCACAATGTCGCACAAGGAAAGATGAAGTCAGAACGTCTCCCTAAATCGAGACCTGAATAAAGTGCGTTAATTGAGAAGGGCCAATATCGTAAATTTCAACCCGAAGCAGACGGAATTGCATCGCGTTTACATGGAAAAAGGATGTCAGTGTTATAATCGATGGGGAAAAACGAGGTCGTCAAACCTAAGAAAGGATAAAATATACTCAGCGTCACACCGTGTGAAAGTAGCGTGACGCAAACATGTGCCCAACAACCCCTAACCTGCCCCAAAAAACCAGTTATCTCTTCAGGGCTAAAAGAACAATTGTCAAATTAGACCCACGGTTGAGTTTTGTAATATTTGGAGTTCTACTTAAGTAACTTGTATAACTTAAATTAAATACTCGTATATTTACTAAATGATGACATCGGCTCGAAATCGGGACCGGTGGAGAGATTTGTTAAATAAGGCCAAAACCGGATCCCGGTTGTAGTGCCGATGATGATGATGATGAAATTTACTAAATCTTGGGGCTCGTGAATTAAAAGTTACAATCTGCACTCAGCAATATTACTATCATTATGGACTTTTTCTTCGTAATCATTCTGAGTTTTATAGTTTTGAAATATGTACATACATCGCTTAGTTTCGAACTTGTCGAAGGGAAGTCGTCATAACTCGTTACCCCACAACAATTGGCAGATTTCGAAATCAATTATCAGTGACTCTGGTGAGATCGTAAGATCATTTTTTGCGTTTGTCGCGAGTATCAGGCTGTGCGGTTCGCTTGATCCAATTATTCAATTACTATAAAACGTTTCGAACTTGAACTTATCGTTAGATGCGACACTAAGACGAGACGACGGAGCACGTATCAGAAGTGAAGTCATTCAAAATTGAATTAGCCGTTTGGTGACTGATTTGAAAGACCACTGACGTTCGCTTCATTGAAATGCTTGTACACCCACGACATAGCTAGATTTTCAATACTTGTGAGTATTAGAACGACACTCCGTGGTGCTGCTGCTATTATGTCCCACAGGTTTTGCGTTATATTACTCTACACGGCGTTTTTCTGTCAGTATACTTCTTTCTTTGTCAGTTGCTGTGAAAATTATACAACTTGATTTCCATGTGAATCGAAGGTCTATGATACACCAAACGGTTGGCATTGTAGCTTCCAGAGTTTGTAAATGTTTAGCATACGTCTATGTATAATAGTAATATTAATAAAACAAAGCTGAAGGTGACATGATTTAATGATATCCGATCCTCATCGGACAATTTAAGATGGTGACATAATATAGTGACAAAACGAATGAAGACATAAAAAACGATATTTAGAATAAACGAGTATTTGAATACCTTTTCATTTACTGATAGGTGAAACGAGCTGCTCGAAAGCTTTAAATAACAATGCTAATTAGATCACCCGTCGACCTGTTACGGAAGAAACATTTTGGTGGTCGCCGATGAGTTGAATGTTTCAAAATATATCGTGAGTTTACGATATATTAATAGCTTCATAACCTCGATTAGAATGGCAGTTAGTGCTATGAAAGGAAGAGTGAAGATGAAGAGTCACTTTTTGTAGAAATTGGTTCACGGTCTTGCATCTATCTGGGAGTTGTCCAATTCGAAAGAGTCAGAGGTGATGTAGTACCTGTCCCACAGGTTTTCTTTATTGTTTTGAGGCAGGCATTGTCATTAACTATAAGTGATGGAATGAATATGGAGACAGTTGGTGTTGTTCTTCAGAAGTTTAATTGAATATGAGAGCTTGGAATATGCTTTGTCTTACTATCCAATTTATATTGTGATCACACAGCAGAGACCGAGAGGAAGGTTCGCAATGATAAAGTAACCAACAAACCACCCGAATGCCCAACTTGTTCACGTCTCTTCTAGTCAATGGTAACAGCTATTAATAATAACTTCAATTCCTTTTCCTTCATTTAGTTAGTGACTGGCAGTGCAACACTCGCTACAACGTTTATTCGAATTTATTTCCCAGAGGCAGACTTTTTAGAGCCACGGTAATCAGTCCAGTACCATCTTCAGTGCCGGATGTAAAGTTGCACCCGGTTGCGGTTTAATGTCCATTCGTGAAATTAAATTGGTCATTAGCTCTCCTCATTAATGATATTAGCTGACGCATTACCAACTATGATTCTACGAGTCTTTGTTCCACACAGGGCATTAAATCCAAAACGAATATGTAGTTTTATTTTTTTTTATTAGACTTCTCTCGGGAGAGGTGAACCTATAGCGTCAAATGGGCGCCCCGAGATGCCATCAAATAACTGTTGCAGTTCTTTTTGAACAGTTGCAGGTTGTAACGCTCAGGGAACACTCGCGTGGGAAGGCAGTTCCACAGCTTCCCCGCTCTGTAACGGAACGAGTTCTGATACAGGGATGTTCGCGCCGTCGGGAGATGAACTACAAACGGGTGCGATCCGCCGGATTGTCTTGTGGAGCGCATATAAACCGAATTGCGTGGAACAATACCAAGAATCTCCGAAGAACAGCACCCGTGATAATATCTGTAAAACAGACAGAGGTCGGGTACGCGCCTTCGATGTGATAGCGACTGTAGTCCCGACGTCAGCGCCGAGTCCCCGATCAGGCGGATCGCTCGTCTCTGTACGCTCTCAAGTAGGTCGAGGGTATGTTTAGGAGCCGAGCTCCAAACATGAGAGCAATATTCGAGCGCGGGTCTAATTTGGAATTTATATAGGAGAAGAAGTTGGGCCGGAGTAAAATATTTCTTGGCTCTAAAAAGATAACTCAGTTTTCCGGAGGCTGATCTGGCGATACCCGATACGTGTTTATGGCATGATACATTCCCATTTCAGATGTAGTCTCGTTATTAAGGCTAAAGAGTTAAGTTTTCGTTGGTATAAACCGGACAATATAGAGGAAAACCCGAGAAGATTCACGAGGGCAATGAATGGCTGCAATGTTTTTTTTTTTAATATACTTCTGTGGGAGGTTCTTTATGGCGCCCGAAGAACCACTCATCGCTTTAACCCAACCAACCGAAAAATACCTGCACCTATTTTAAGCAGCTTACCTGAATATGAGCTGTTCCAAGCCGTCCATCGAACGGTCATTCCTGAAACTTAAATTCAATACAAGATTACCATCTTGACATGACATCAAACCAATATCATCAACTGAACCACCTCGGTGCATGGGTCATGAACCGATCGGTTCCTATGGAAGGCCACATGCCCACCAAACACACGCCGACCTTTCTGTGTGTTATCGTTCCATCAATCCGTTGTCCAAAGAAGACATGCCGGGCTACTTGCTGGCTTGCACATCTGCAAGCCAGATTTCCAATGTGCATGCCCTACGATCTATTTTTCGAAAAAGAAAAGAGAACAAATAAACCTTTACCCTAGCCCTGGCCATGGCGAGCAATCCCCTGTTGAACTAACACCACAGAAGAATCCATTTCCGTCGCCTGTAATATTCCCTATTACTCTCGACATCATGGCTTTAGCCTCCATGTCCGCATATTTATTTACATACCAGCATGACCGATTATACGACCCGTTGCCGTATCGAGGAACGATTACCAGCATCGGTCATGTCTAAGGATACGTTGTCCAAACAACGAGCAGCCACGATTCTCATGCTGGCTATCGAATCGAAATGCTTCCGTTTACTCAATGTAAACAGAAGAAACTATCTTCGCCTGCACGGCAACATTCTCTTGTTTTAATGAACGCTAAAATAAATATACACCCAAGCATCGTAGCCTCGATCATTGCAGCGAAGTTCGGTTGACATATTATCAACAGAAAAGGAAACCCTATTCCCTATGTTTTATGATGGCATAGTCAGCCAGCCTCGGTATGCGATCTTTTATTTGATCAGCCGGCGTATCTGAACTTCCTTCTGTGCACCCTTCGCGACTGCGTTGTTATGGCGTTCAAGGAATACATTTTCAACTTGATCTGTACGGTCGCCATAAAACCTGCCACCAAAACTCAAGTCGATCGCCCATTGGCCGACGCCAATGAAAGGATCGAAGTACCTCCTCCTAGATCGACGGAAATTCACCACTACCGCAGCTAGTGGATGTTGACGACGAACACATCACCGAAGAGTTGGGTTTTATCCGCCGCAGAGACCGCATCGTAGAGTAAAATTTCAGCTACCAGTGAGAGTGCAGGGATCGGAGTTTTCCATGTTTAGTCAATTGTATGTATTAAGCAAGTAACTTCAAGGGCAACAGTGCGTGTGTTTTGTTCTCCTCCTATACCAAATTTAAATTTAAGTTTTAAAGACAACTAAAAGTAATTTCCGGTGCGTAATCAACCCTTAAGTTTTAAAGGCAATTAAATGTAATTTCCGGTGTGTAATCAACCCTTAAGTTTAATGACAATTAAAATTAATTCCCGGTGTGTAATCAATAAAAACTAGCATCTCACCAAGAGTGACTTTATCAGTCCCATCTAAGTTGTATCTCGTTTTTAAGTGTAAAGACAGTTAATTTATGTTCACATCGTTCGTATGAAACGAAGCGAAGTCTTGATTATAAATAATAAAGAAACATTGTTTAAAAACAAATCAACATCAGTGTGTTTTTATTTTCTTATTTTATACTGGTCGACGGACTATTCCCTTGGAACAATTTACAGCAATATAGGTGGAATATCAGTGAATCCCTGTCCTTGGCGACACACTATACTGATAACACTACACTTCTCGCGGGAGAAGCGAATATATAGCGCCGACATGGGGCCCCGAGATGCCACTAAATAACAGTTGCAGTTGCTTTTGAACTGTTTCAGGTTGTAACGTTCCGGAAACACTCGTGTGGGGAGAAAATTCCACAGCTTTCCAGCTCTGTAACGGAACGAGTTCTGATGCAGGGATGCCCGCGCCGTCGGGAGATGGGGTGCAAGTTGATGTTCCAAAAGGAGTTGGCCAATGGTATCGCTATCAAATCGTAACCTTCGTGGGATGTTTAATTCTGGAGCCAAAATAGAGCCTTGGGGCTCCCCGGAATCAAGAGGATACAGATCCGAACAATCGCCGTCCACAGCAACCGGGATCAATCGACTTTCGAGGAAGCTCTTCGTCCAGTCACAAAGCTGTTGGGAAAGTCCATATGAACGAAGCTTGCTCAGCAATGCCCCGAATTAGACGCGCCCAAAAGCCTTGGAGATATCCAATCCGACCGCCCATGACTCACCATGCCTCTCAATCGCAGATGTCCATATATCGGTTACCAGGGTAAAAATGTCTCCCGTGGACCGCCTGCCACGGAATATGTATTGACGATCATTCAGAAGTTCGTTGCACTCCATATACTTCATCAACTCTGTGTTGATGGCCTTTTTCATCACCTTAGATAACATAGACAATACTGCTATCGGTCGGTAATTTTGTGAGAGACACTTTTTCCTTCTCTTTGAGATTGGGTGAACTTGTGGGGGTATGGGTATAGTTGCCGACGTACGACACTGGTTCCCTTCAATCCCCAACGATGTTTCGACGAATAGCCGACAAAAATCCAGGAGAAATATAAACGCACTGTGTTGGTTGTTTAGTTGAATATTTTGTTTTTTATTGTTTTGTTTTTTCTTTACTTAACTTAGAACTTATTATTAATATTACTAGATTGATTTTTTCATAAATATTATCCAAGTTGAAGCACATCTTTCTCGACACTGCGACCGCTGTAATTAAAAACCGGTGTTGAATTGTGACTTATCTTGCGGCGGCGTGACCAACCGCGGTAAAGCATAACTAGCGACTTGACTCTATGTTGTGTGTGCGCTGCGGTGATTGAAACGCGACTTGGTGCGGCGAGACCGTCACCGGTGGTGAATGAGATGTGACTGATCCCAATTAGGGAAAATTGGATTTTTCGATTTTGCACATTGGCCACCCAATGGTAATTGCGCTGTCCTGTGCATCCTTCAATCCCCCACGCTCATCGAGGTGGATAAGTACTTGTGTATTCGTTCCACGTTCATGGGATTAGAAAGGATGAAGAAATCAAAACGGAAAGCACAATAACGCAGGGTTGATCTGGCTTAGTGTGCGTGTATTAATGCAGTCTCCGAGGTGTTCCACTGACCTAGTGCGATGTCTGTGGTGATCTCGGAGTGCATTGAACTGTAGGGAGACAGAATTGTAGAGGAGAGGAAAATGTAGCTGGTGCTATTCACCTGCGAAAAGAGATCTTTGATCCCCAGCGAATGGAGTGTCTGGAGAAAGTCAATAGGACGCCGCTGATGCTTGGGAAATAATCAGCGTGAGAACCAGACTCTAAGATGCTGAAATAACCTCAGCGGTTTTGCTATGATGCAACAGCGTCGTTTGGTTAGATTTAGTTGTTGCTAACCAATATGACGTTGAGAGTTCCGGTAGAAATCTCATAGGGTTAATGATATGGAGTTGCCGTATGGCAAAAGGGAGCTGAATTCAATTCTGCATTATCTGCATAGAATAATGAATTCAGCTATGCTTTTTTTTACAGGTAAAATATCTGAGCGGCGGAATAGGGGATAATATGACGCGCTGTAGGCGGTCGAAATTAATTTGAAATTGTGGGTTGGTGGTCCATGTACTATAGAGAACCACTACAAACTCGAGCGATTTGCCAGCAGGTAGGAATTGCCCTTCATGGATAAGATAAGGCGAAGAGTCTGCCAGGAACCAACGATAGTTCTGGAGCACAGTTCTTAAGGAATATTACTGGTATTCTGTCCGGGTCGGTTGCCTATCTACAGTCCAGTCCACGTAGATTGGGTTGAATAGTATGCGGGCGGAACCCTACACCCCTTATCGAAGACCGTACCCATGCGATCACAGGTGGCTTCAAAAGACCGGCATCGAGGTTTGCATTCGCGGAAAATAAATTCGTGAACACATTAGCTTTATCCTTTGTATTTATGACTAATGTTCCGCTGCCCGTCATCAACGGAGGAAAAGAGGAAGAAGCGAAGTTACTACTGACAGCCCTTGCCATTGACCAGAAGGAATGCGAACCATTCGAGCACCCAAGGAGTTTATTAGTCACCCTGTCGTTGTAAGTCATCTTCGCGTTCTCAATCGCCTGGTTGCATGCGTTTCCGATTCTAACAAAATTCGTTCTGGTTACCTTGGTGGCATAAGAGTGCCATTGTTTAAAAGCTCTATTTTTTGCCACTGTAATCTGCTCGCATTTTTTATCAAAACAAGGTATATCACATGAACTTCCTTTGATGGAATGCGAAATGTAGATCTCCATCCCGAGAAGAATAATCTCTGTGACCGACTCCGCGCATGTGTTAACATTGGTGTCTCGAAAGCATACCTCCGACCACGGAAAGGATGCGAAGAAATCTCGCAAATCGTCCAAGCCGATAGCTCCATACCTCCATTCATGCCGAAGCTGCGTAAGTTGGTTATTCGCTTGAAGTCCAGCGGGATGGCGGCAGATACTAAGCAGTGATCTGAGTTTCCCAGTGGCACAGCAACCTCCACGGTATAAATCTTCGGTTCGGATGTCAAAAACAGATCTACTCAAACACACATACACACCGACCAAAGCGCAGCTTTTCAGACGCCAAAGACGTGATCTGCGTTTACTACCGCACTCAAGACCTACCGGTCTTGTACGATTTCTTTCCCACCATCCCCCCATCCAAGTAGTTAGAGAACAATTGAACTAACCCTGTCCACACTATCCTTAGAATCGTCCTTCACTTTTATTTACAGATATCTTGAGACCGAGCCCAACATCTTCACGGATGTGGGTGATTCTGGTTATCGCAAGATGACCAGAAGCCAGAGACAAGATGAAGGACACATTTGTCCTTGTCTCCCTAAAGTCGGCCTCTCGCCACCCCATTTTTTTATTAATTTTTTTTTCAAAAACAGATTCAGGATGTTCGCATAATCATCTTGAGTATCCGACACTCGCGTAGGTTCTTCCACGAGTTGAGTCAAATTGTGGCCAACAGCAAACATCTCCGCCACCCTCTCCACCTCGCACGTTCTGTTAGTATGCAAAAACCAGCCGGAATTCTGTACATTAAAATCCCCAAGGACGACAAATTCAAAGTCCGGGTGTACGATCGTGCTTCCTCAGAACTGAGGGAAGAGTGACGACTGATTGTTGAATACGGGCTAAATATTCCAATAAAAGGACAGTACCAATATATGATACAATTTAAATTTAAATTTATTTATTAATTTTAGTTTAGTTTATTGGCGTCCTTACACCTCAGACGCCAATTGAGACTGATCTTCGAATCTGAAATTCGTCACCCTTATAATTGAAACCAAATCTCGATTTGGTTTCATTTATAAGGGAGATTCTCGAAGAGATCGAATTCAAGGCAAAATCTCAAATTTAGATACTTTGGCTGGAGGGAAGTTTTTTGAGATAAAAATTCGGTTAGACGAATTTTCGGACACATGGGCGTGAGTATGGAAATTGAAGATCTGGTTCAATGATTAACCATATTGTGACGCATATGACAATCAGTACTAGAATATTCTGGAAAGTCCGAAACAAAGTACTAGAATATTCTACAAAGTACTGGGAAACTGAAGACTATGAGCAGTAGAAAATTCGAAGCTATGGAACGGACGGAAACGAAACGCCGAATCCGAATGAGGAAAAACGGTATAAATACGTCGCACATGGATCAAGGAGTAGAGTAAGTAAGCAGTAAAAGACGCGTTAAGTAAGAAAGCGAGGAAGCGATAAGTAAAGAAGCGAAGTACCAAGAAACGGTTGTTATTAACAGACTAATAAAGTGTTTGCAAAGAGAATCGATTTAACGGCTCTTATTTATTAAAATAATTAATCCAGCGACCCCTAAGCTCGCTACAATATGTTTGCTTTTGTTTGAGGATCATAGGAAATTGATGTGTATGGATGATAAACGAATATTTGTTCGTTTACCACGAATTTTGCTGGATTGGGATAATGTATTTCTGGATTAGTTGGATGATTATGGGGAGTTGGGTGCAAGGGCGATAAACGAATATTTGATTCCTTTATCGCGAATTTTCAATTTAGATGATTGTTTTTTGAATTTTAGTTAGGGATTATGAGATTTGGATGTATGTGTGGGAGCAGGAGATGGTAGGGCTTTTCAGAGCACCGTGGGGGGCGAATTCTTGGCACCGGCATGGGTCCGAGTTCTACCTCGTCCCACTAACACTCCGCTGTTCGACAAGGTTCCGCCAAACCGAATTGTCACTTCACTAAAAGGAAGATAAACTGTTTACCACATCCAGCACTTTGAATAAAACACACGGGGTATTGTTATTTTTTGTAACTATTGTCTTTTATTTGGTGTATACTAAAGATGGCCAAGTAAACCGTGGAATAATTTATCGTTTGTAAACACAAGTTATTTTCGATTAGGCACAAGCAATTTCTAATATCTAACGAACACAATTTGATAGAACACATTCTTTAAGTGATGTTGAATAACTGATACCAAGCAATAATGTTAACAAAAACCGCACGGAAATAAAGACAACGCATATAAAAGAAAACTCGGCTCCTAGTTATAAAACGACTCTAATATGAACCCGCCCCCGGCGGTACGGGGGGCGGAAGGCGAACCGTCCGACCGGCTCGGTCAGGTGATGTTAAACGACTCAGCGATATTCGGCTCGTGCAGAGCCGACTCGCTAATGGGGTGAGTTCGGTGGTGTGGTGAAAAGGAAATGAAATTTCCTTTGACCAGTGACCAATGGAAGGCGATCTCTGGGACGCCGTGGTGTCCGTGTGTGTTCGAACACATCACCATGTTTATCGATGCCTTTAGCCAGGGATAAACGGAACCTACTACGAGGGGAAAAGAACAAAGGGGAAATTACCTAAGGCATCGTTCGGTAATGAGGGTCAGCTGTCCAAATAGCAGCCACTCATTAGATGCTAAAAGGGATTGCGATAATTTATACAATAGAGATCGTATATCGTCTCTCTGCCGACTGGGAGAATCGGATTGTTTTGTTTGCATATGTTTATGCTATTGAATCCAATCTGGCGGCTAAGCGCGCCGTTGGTGATTGTTTGAAGATTCAAATGAAGAAGTATTTCCGAGAGAAGTGCTTGCAGCTGAATCAATAGTTGCAAGTCTTCGGAAAGTAATTTAGATGGATACACAATGACGGTTGTGTATACCACCTGTGTCAATTATGCATGGCATTTATGGCGACGCTAGGATCGAACTATAGTGTGAATATCTACACTAATTGGAAATTGGGTTTTTGGTCGCTAATGCTAAGATGCATTGATACATCTATGAATGCCCTTGTAGGACAAATTCTTTGCAGGCATTTCCAGGTAATGCATTGAAAGCATTAATTATTCTTGGGCAGGAAATGTTTTTGCTGCCGGGGATTGCGGTGTAGGTGTGGGAAGGCTGGAATTTGCCTGACAACCGAAGGTACCGAATAGGTTTTGGTTTATGCAACTGTATAATGGAAAGAATTCTCGTAGGGAATTTGTATGCGAAGAGATGCATGAAAGGTAAGAATTCTTTTACAGGGACTTTTAGGTTATACCTTAGATAACCTAGATGCGTGAAGCATTAAAGGTGCTAATGCGATTACATTAGCGAAACTTATAAGTGTTGTATGGTCCGCCGCCGTGCTTCCTCGGTTGAGGGAAGAGCGGGGACCTTTTATTTATTGAGATTTCGAAACACTAAGAACAATTTTTCTTTATAAATTTTATTTAATTATTTTCGTCTACATTTCGACTTTCACAACTAAACTTGAAGTGAACTGATTCTTTTCTATTCATCTATTCTTCTTATCTCTGTATCTTTTTCTATGAACTGTATATTCTTTTCTGAACTTCTTTTTTTGTCTGAACTGAACTGTCCGAACTGAATTTTTTCTATTTCTCTTTTCTCTCTGTGACTTTTCACATGAATCAATTTGGACGAAAATCCAAGTTACTATGTTTTGAATAAATAAAAAGGTGCAGGTTATTAGGTGTGCTGTAACTGGTAATATTGTGAATGTTTATGAATGGTATGTATTAAGTGAGAATGTAATATATGTTAAGTGAAGTTTTTAAGGATGTGTTAGGAGATTCAGTGTTAAATTTAATAAGGGTAGTATTCTGGAATACAACATAAGGTTGGGTCGAAGTTATGGGCGTTCTTCAGGTAAGTAACAGTGGGGTTTGGCGGAACCGCCACAGCACTACAATGGTTTCCCGGCTATATTTCTGATCCTCCGTTCTTTCTTCCCCTCTTTTGACTATTTTCAATCTCTCTCCTTTTCAAGAGGAATTTCCTAATATTTGGAAAACCTCGTTCATCACCCCTGTGCAAAAGGGATCCAAAATCGATGTCTCAAACTACCGTCCCACCGTCAAACTCTTCCACATCCCCAAAGCTTTTGAAAGCATTCTGTACCAAAGGCTATGCTTCCACTGAAAAATCCCTAATTTCACCCAGGCAACACGGCTTTCCTAGTGGTAGATCTACCACCACTAACTTAGATGAATTTACTTCCCAAACACTACTAGCCCTAAAGAACGGCAGCGATGTCGACGTTGTTACTACTGATTTTGGTAAAGTTTCTCACAAACTGATACTTTGTAAAGTATCCTCCTTGGTTTTTAAGTTAGTACATAACTGTATACCTTTTTTTTCAATATCGCTTGTATTAAGCTAAATAAATGAGGATTCCGCCCACACCAAAATTAAAAATTTTATTTATTTATTTATTTATTTATTATTAACAAGTGATTCAAAATTACATTCCAATAAATTAACATAATGAGCCTAGTAGCTGAGACTATAGGCTCAAAAATTAAAAATTAAAATTTGTGTTGCAAACGTATTTCCTAATTAACAAACAGGATGTGAATAAATTACCCATTGCGCTTAATCAATCTACTCATTCTATTTGTTTTCAAAAACCAAATCAATGCCTTTTTTTTTAAAAATATGTCAAATTAATTTTGACCAACTCTTCATTTTCCACGAAATTAAAAATGTCGATATTGGTATCTTTTTCCAATATCTACAGCTTGGTGCTTCCTGAGTTTCAAATAATCACCAACTGGTGATGACCGTATTGAACTTTTAATTTTAAAATGTGAGTTCACATATAGTGTGTTAAGAACTTAGTTAGGGATTGTCAATAGATACTACACACTAACCAATCAGACTCCTTACAACCAAACAATCTAGTCAGTCATATTGCCCCCCCCCCCCCCCCCCCCTATGGGTCACCAACGAACGGTTGCCATTATCTCATGTGCACTTCGAATAGCCCCATTAGACACCAAGCGTTAATTTGCTTTTTAGATAAAAATAATTACGTTCTCCTCAACGAGTGACGGCATAAGAATAGCCGACGCACAAGATACGATTAGAGTAGCCACAGTAGCGTTAAATGAAATGTTTAGTGCACGACTACTTCTCACTTCGTGCATGTAGTCTTTATGCATTGAGCGGCTTGACAGGAACAGTTGTACATATCCTCCGCATGTCCACTTTGATGCTTGCGAATGACCATGTCGATGTCGAAAGTCAAGACTGTCTTCACTGTCTTAAGGCTTTCGCACGCTCTTTCTGGAATAGAGATGTCGATGTCGGCGACACTGGTCACCATGGACTCCTAAATGAGCTGTACGTTGTACAGCATTTTAAATAAATTTTAAGGCCCTCGTACGCTTCCTAGTGGTTTAATGATTTTACATAGCTGTCGAGTCGCCAAGAACCTTTGGCGGTCTTACATGAAACGACTTCATTTGGTTCGATTCATTGTGCGCACAGTCGGCCTTTATTATGGTTGTTCCAGAAGGGGGCGCTGAAGAATAGACCAGCTCTTGACGATGCTGTGGGCCCCAGTGACACTGGCAAAGTAGTTTCTGATATTGTTGCCGACACGTTCTTGTAACACACAATGAAGTTTGTTGAGGTGTTGACAGTGAATCAGAGTGTATATGCGTATTGAGACATTTGGAGAATGGGAGTGGGCTATTAGGCTTTCATTTTTACTTTACCTTGCTAAATCACCTAACCACTATCCGTGTCTAACGAACTATTTACTGAAGCTCACTTTTGGCGTCTTGGATAAGAAGGGCAGTAAACATTCAACAAAAACAAAAAAAAAAAGGAATGAAAAAACAAAAATATTTTTACACCTTTAGATTTTGTATCAAATTTATTTTAACAGAAATATTTTTTATCTAATTTACTGGTCTTTCACGGGCATTTTAAATTATAATTAAAATATTTAAAATTATATATATTGTACTTTTTATTGTACTTTAACCGGTTATGTATTACACAAGAGGTGTTAAAAAGGAACAAATAAATTACAAGAAAAAACACTGGATTAAAACTTGTTTTAGTTAATACTTAAGGTTCTGTGGTTTATTATTAAATTAAAAGAATTTTTTTTTATAATAAAAAAAAAAACTTCTTTTTATTATTCTTTGTATTACTTTTTACTTAACTTATAACAATTAAATTAAAACAAATAGAATGATATATAAGAAAACACGTGGTGTGAAAAAAAAAATAATAAAAACGGGAAAACGTTTAGCTTGTGAGCTTGTGGATCCAGTTTTCATCCCCAAGTTACTACTGTTACGAAGTAATTCTCTATCGTAAGGGGCGTATTTGGTCTGGCAAGAACATACAACACAACAGCTCCCTTAATAAGCTTCTGCACTATTATTGACCGGCCCATGTGTCGGTATTGTTTAGTCGATGCGCCGGTACGGACGCTGAGTTAACCAAACCTCAACGGATTGTCACTAATAAAACGCACAACAATGATCGGATCTGTCGAATCCTTTATTTTTATTTCTCCTTAATACGATTTACATAATCTTAGGTTGATAATGAGGTACATTAGTATATCCTTTATTTAGTTCTATTTTGTCTTTATACATCGATTGGGTGTGGATTTAGGATATGCACTAAGTAACTCTTGATAGACATTAGTATCGAAGTAAACTAGAATATCTTCTATTTTGTCCTTCACACGATTTACTCATTCTTAGGTTGATAATGAGGTACACTAGTATATCCTTTATTTACTTCTATTTTGTCTTTATACATCGATTGGGTGTGGATTCAGGATATGCACTAAGTAACACTTGATAGACATTGGCAATGAGGCGAAGTAGAATATCTGCGTGAACACACTCGAACTCTTGGCCGCCGATTGATTAAAATAAAAAAGGACAAACTCGCCTCGACTCTATGGCGGCCGCGCACACTTCCGCTGATGAAATCTGACTCCTTCGATGCAATATACATCCCGTCAGATTCAACGGTGGTGGATCACATCGATGTAGGAGGAGCGAACCGGATCTCCTCGGCGACGGCCAATGGGCGATCGAAACGGCGTTAAATGGGAGGATTTCTGTATGACCGTACGGTCAAGTGTATTGCCCTTTCGCTCGTAATACCGACCACAAACGATCCTGCACTTGTTCAAACAAAGAACACGCATAAGGGCTGCAGGCATCGTTGCTGTAAACCATCGCAATGGTCGCCTGAGAACGAAATAGGTTTCTGCGTCCTAAGTAAACAGAAACGCTATTTCGAGGGTCGTACATAAGATGCGTTTTGTTTGGTTTAGCCGCATTGTTCTGGTGCATGATGTAGGATAGATATTTTGTTGAACGTTTAGTTTGGGCAAGCATCGTAGAGCATGGCCACTACTATGATTATTTACTTAGGAAACTATACTTGAGACATGACCAGGGTATGATTGTTTAAATAGCAATCATGTTCATATGATTCTACGATCGGTTGGTAGCCGATACTGGGAAATTGATTGCAGCAATTGCGAACGTAAGGATATGGGGGCAATATTTAATTACCGCGAATGGTAGGGAAACTATCGGCTGCAGCTGTGTCAACAAGTACGCTGGTCGGCGTGTCTTCTGGACCAACGGATTGTTGTTTGAACGATCGACCGTTGGTCCAGCAGATAAGGCGAGGATGAATATGTCATGCACGTGTGTGAGAAAGTGCTTCTCAGCAATGCGCATTGACATGTTTGGGAATTAATGTCGGTTACATGAAGAGGTAACCGAATTAGATTTCAGAAACATGATGCGTTGGATGCAAGCATGCCCCGGAGTTTGTTGCCACGGCAAGGTGGTAATCTTGCCGTGGGGTTTTGTTTTCAGGAGGAAGGTGATGCAGGGTAAGTTATGCTGCTCATTTGCAGGTAAGTATAATGACTTGCCTGGTAAGTGGGAGACGGTTAATTAAAAGGAAGTGGGTGGTTCTTTGGGAATGCCTTAAAGAACCCCCATACATGTGATACTGGATAGTACTAATGTGCAAACGATACATGTTAAATTTTCAGGCCAATCTGACGTTTGTTTCTCAAATTATACTGGTTTTAGTGAAACTACTTATCCATTTCCAATACAATGGATAAAAAACGTATTTCGTGTGAGGTCATGCATTATTTTCTGATGGAAAAAATACTGTTAAAGCCAAACAGTGACTTGGTAAGTGTTGTGGAAACGCTGCACCAAGGAAATCAACTATTATTGACTGGTATACTGAATTTATACCTAGTCGCACAAACACAGATGATTTAGAACGCTCTAGATACTTAAAATCGACAGTTATTTCACAAAATAGTTTTGGATCGTATACAGAAGCCGCTTGCATAAGCTGACGCCTTAACACTTTGTGTTGGCGATGCATCACATCGACACGAATTCCCAGGAAAGGACTAGCAAACGCTAGTACACAAGTTCCTGGAAAATAATGATTAGCGGCGCGCTGATTCCCCCACCCTTGTCTCGGCGAGAAAGGAATAAGAAACTAACCGACATGTAACAAGTAAACGTTAAACAATTTTAAAGCAAACTTAAATACAATTATACTAAAATTAAATAAATACAAAACACAACGTACATTGTGATTTACACATATAATAAATAAAAATATTTACAAAGTATATTTAACATTGACTTTTTTTTTTGAAATTAAAAAAATAGATTTAAAATGGTAAAAATTATAACCAATAAACATAGCAGGTGTATAAACCCAGCTCTATTCGCCGACGACGGCTTCGATCAGTTTCGAGGTTGATCGTGGGCGAATTTCTTCGTCGAGACAACGGTAGCAGGGAACAAAGGAGGTAGCGGGAGACGATGACGTGAGTTTTTTGACGACAATATACGCTAGTCGACAGTTTTTCTTGTACAACAGTAGTGCGTTGAAATTAGAAGAGAAAGAGTGACGGTTGCCGGTTTTTGTGGCTATTCGTTTTAATTATAATCCTAATTCTGTTCTTTTTCATTTGGTTAGTGGGGTTTAAAATGAATGTTTAACTTACTATTAAACAGAATGTATTTATTGAAAGATTTGTTTTATTGTCGCATTTGTATATACACTACGTCGTTCTTCGTAATTTTTGTGAAGTAAATGTAACCATAAAATACTGTTTCATGAGATATTGCTTGGGAAGGACGATCGTGCTGGCCCTGTGAAAACGCTTCACTCGTGGTTTAAAAAGCAGTGACCATTTTTCTTATATATACATTCATATATAGATTTATATATCTTGGCGCAAGGCTAATAACCTTGCCCAGAAAAACAAATTATTATGGAAAATTTAACAAGCCTCGGGACTTGCTAAATAAGGCCAAGACCAGATCCCGGTTGTAGTCCCGATGATGATGATGATGATAGATTTATATACATACATGCAACGAAGCCAAAGGATATACAACCCTTGGAAGCTGACCGATTACGGGGCCATCACGAAAATGAATGAAGAATCTTGGCAACCCCAGCGCCACATAATCAGCCAACCGTGAGTACCACCATAGCTGTACATTTAAAAAATTAATGTGTTATTGTGTTATTCGAATTATTATAACAACTATTAACACAACAATTATAAACACAACTATCATCATCATCATTGGAACTACAACCGGGATCCGGTCTTGGCCTTATTTAGCAAGTCTCTCCACCGGTATTCGGTCCTTATTCGATTCTTGTTAAATTGTCCACAATCATTTGTTTTTCCGGGTAAGGTTATTAGCCTTGCGCCAATAAATACAACTACATAATACCACAAATCGAATTAACAATACAACAATTGGCAACCCGCCTTCGCCGCGGGTATCAAACACAATATAAGGAGCTAATCCGATCTAGAATATCGTACGCCTTCCCCATATGGTCCTCCATATCTTCGGCCCAAATGAAGACTTCGAGTTTTCGAAAGGAAACTCCTCAGAAGATGTACCAAGCACTCTAGAGGGCATGACGGTCGCCATTACCCCAACTCTCACCTATACGAAGGTTCCTCCGTTACCCCCTCGACGAGTACTTGCTAGATTCAGCATATCAGTATCTCGAAAGCATTCAGAACAGCGAGAACCTACTTGTATGGGAGTCCTGGGTTCTTCTTCTCTCTTTCGATCTTTTCGGATCCGAGCATCACAATTTCTTGTTCAGTACAATAATGAAGAAAGCACCCTTCCCAACAACATACCCCTTTATAATAGAGGATTGCTGGACCCATCCCATAGGGTATACTGCTGACATACTACAAACACGCACGCACAATACAAAACAGCACAAATACACACACACCGACCAAATCGCAGATTATCAGACGCCGAAGACGCGTTTACCACTGCACTCAAGACCTACCGATCTTGCATGATTTTTTTCATACCATCTCTCCATCCAAGTAGTTAGAGAACATTTGAACTAAATCATGTCCAAACTATCCGTAAATACCTAGCCCCCCTTTTTATTTTTCAGACATCTTGAGACCGAGCCCAACATCCTTACGAGTGTAGGTGATCGCAAGATGACCAGACGCCAGAGATAATATGAAGGACACATCTATCCTTGACTCGCTAAAGTCGGCCTCTCGCCTTTTTTTTTTTTAATGGACTAGTTGAGTTGCCATGGGAACTCCTCGTTGTAAAGAGACCGATAACAGATATCATCATCGGCACTACAACCGGGAGCCGGTCTTGGCCTTATTTAGCAAGTCCTGAGGATTGTTAAATTTTCCATAATGATTTGTTTTTTCCGGGCAAGGTCATTAGTTTTGCGCCAGACGATAACAGATATAGTGCACGTGATTTACTGTAGGGATACACTAACGTTACAATAAAAATCAGTGGATAACAAATAATAGAAGGTGATTAAGCAATTATAGGAGCAGATAAAGATGCGAATCGAATAAATCGTTTGGCCGACTGGCGCCGGAATTACGGTCCACGGAGAGAAAAGGAAGCTGAGACGCTGTCGAAGAGGCTTCGTCCGCAGACCAATAACACTTTGAAAATATCGAAAGATAGTGTGTTTACAATTTTAGATGAAAATTTGGGCATACGTAAGCAAATTGGGTGCCGCATTTGCTCACACCGGACCAAAAACAATAACGCATCGATTCAGAGGGCTGTTTGGAGTTTTTCAAGCCAGATAGAAAGAATTTTTTGTGTCGGTTTTGTGACAATGGATGTACATAGATGTACATCCATTACTATAAGCCTGCATCAAAAATATGGTAAATAGCAGTGAAAGTTGTCCAAAGCGAACAAAAACTCAAAAGTCAGGTAGCAAGGTTATGTCATCCGTCTTTTAGGAGGCTGTATTTTATGTATCGACTAAAAGAATGTTGTTTTACCAAGACACTGCACAGCGTCACAAGACAATGGAAACGGTGGGCAAATTGAATTAACTACACTTCGGCTGGCTTCCCCACCCAGCGTATTCCTCAGATCTGGCCCCCAGCGACTACTGGGTTTTGCGGACCTCAAAAAGATGCTGCAAGAAAAGAAATTGGCATAAATGAAGAAGTGATTGCCGAAGCTGAGGTCTATTTTGAGAGCAAAGACAAACCGTTCTGAGTGGTGGGTAGGGCCCCAAAGCCCAGCCGCCCGCTGAAATACCACCCTATTAAGCTGTAAGCTTCGTGAAACGGTTGGGATAAATCCTTGAGCATCTTTTGCAGCTTGGCAGATGGACCCGGTCGAAAAAAAAATAGCATATCACGGCGCTGATTTAGCGCTATAGTTCCCCTTTCCTGGGAGAACTAAAAAAGAAAGTTCTACAAAAAAAAAAAAATCGAAAAGTTAGAGGAGCGGTGTAATGTATATATCACTCTTCAAGGTGTGGATGTTGATGAATAAAGTCGAATTTCTTAGTCAGACCGGAAACTGAGTGAAGTGTTAAAACATAATTACAAAACAACAAAACAAAGCAAAATAAAAAAAGCAAAAACCCGTTGACATTGTTTTGGTGGTGGCTGTAATTACCACTCACTAAAATCGGTTTTAAAATTTAGCTAGGGAACTACAGTTTACTTAATTAGCTAAAATGGTAATAACCAAATTCAAGGTAGTTTGGCAAACCTGTTACGTAACAAAACGACAGTGGCCGTACACCCTAAAATTACGACAGCCAGTTATGCGTTATTCTAGTCACGGCAGTGGCCGTAACCAACCACACCACTACAAGCAGTCGAGCCTTCAAGTAATCATAGCAGTGTTCGTACGTGTCCACAGCACGGCCTCCAGTTGGGAGTTTCACCGCTCAGGGCAGTGGTTGCTCCCATACACGCTTCCTCACACCCTAAGAGCTTCAATCAGAATCTCTTACACTTAGCATCCAAGACTAATTTCCACTTTTTGCGCCACCGATTGCCCCGTTCACTATGTTATACCATTTATTGTTTATTCCCCTATACAATGCTCTGAAGAATTATAGACTCAAACGTAAATTTTCACTTTTCCTGGAATAAGTAATAAATTTGACTAGTTTTGTGAGGAAACTCGGGGAAAACCCTTTAATGGCTTAATTGTTTTTTTTTACTAGGAATGGTAATTAATTTTCTTAAAAAAACACAAACTTCGCCTGTGAAAAAGTATATACCCAAGACATTTATATTTTAATTTTTTGTATAATAATTTATTTAATATGGAATGCTTTCTCCATTAATTCTTATAATAGTTAACAATCTTCGTGGTAGACTGGAAATAAGATGGTTTACACTGCTATCCAGTATATTAATCCATGGTTCAACAATTCTTTCTTTGAGTTGTTTCACGTTTCACGGCCCTCGCCAGGATCCCCCACAGGTTCTTAATGAGGTTTATGTAGGGACTTAAAGCTGGCCAACGTAAAAGTTGTTACACCTTGGCTTGCAACCCCCTCTTAAACAATTAATACTTCAAGCATCCTCACACCATCTCAAACGATTAATCCTCATATATATGCATACCTCATACAATGCAAAATACTTCTTCCCATAAACAATTCAATTACAATACATGTCGCACACGTTGCGATAAACGCCCATCCACTCCGCAGCAAAGCGTTGCTGCGTTCTTCCACAGCATATCATTCATATATCATATATCATTAATATTCATGATTACTCATAATACCGGCCAACGCAAGACACACATCATGGCAAACGATCCTAAGGTCGGCCGCCACGATCAAGGAAGGTCGGCAAGCGCATGTTTCGACTACACGTCTATACTATGTCACACAAGATATATGGCACGAGCGATGTTGTCAAAGGCCACCAACGACGAAGTAATTGAGCGTCGGTAAAGTGCTGAGTTCGGCGAAATAGTAGACATAGCAGTGAAGCGCAATTAATCGTATGATACGATTTGCACACACGGGTAATGCCCTATAATTGGTTCTTCGTATGAAAGCAATTGCTCAATTCATTACCGCTGCATTTTCAGCAGGGCAAATTAAACGATTATTGAAAAATGCGAATGGCCTGTGACAGGCAAATAACCTCAGAATAGGTTACACATGCTGGATGAGGAAAATGCATCATCTGCACCTCCTCACCAATAATTTGGTATATAAAGAGTGGTTGCAAATGGGATTTTTTGTAGAGTGAATTATCTAAGACAGGAGGTTGCGGCCATCGAAATAGTACAGCGGACCTCTTGTTCTGATTAAAAGTTCAAGACCAAAAATTGTAAAATATACAGGGATGGCAATTCCCACTTCTTAACGTAAACCAATAAAGGAGTAATTAAAAGTACAAGTCTTGTTTGAATCCCAATGCCACGAAGCCAGCCATCTAGAGAACTGCTGCCGTAGGACCCACTCACCAAAGGAAAGTAAAGCTTTCCAAGTCCCTAGCCGAACGAAGCCAGCCATCTGCAGAACTACAGCGAAAGGACCCACTCTCACCAATATACTCTCCACGTAAGTAATAATAATCACGATAACAAAATATTATGTGCTAATATCGGAGGTTATGCTCTGATGTTACAAAGTTTAGTTCCATGTTCTTGAAACTACGCTGTTGTTGTTCGTACTGTATGGATAGGAGCGTTGTCCTGTTAAAATATGACATGTTCGTCCGCTGTTAGGGTTATTAAAGGAAGAAGGTGCTCTTCCAACACTTCTTGGTACTTTTTGGCGTCCATTCTTCCAGAATTAAATTTCAGTTTTCAGATTTCCAATGAAAGCTGCCCACATCATAACTCCACCTCCTCCTAAAGGCCGGTGTGACATCATTTTCATTTCCTTCCTGAGATCATGCCAATAGTATTTGAAGCCGCCCAGATTAAACTTTCATTGAAGATCACATTTTCTCTCACTGAAGATTAATGCAGGCTTCCTTATGTCTCTGTTTGAGTGGTGGTTTGCACAAGCACTTTCGGTACGTGAAGTTGCTTGAGACTATTCCCCATTTTCTAATGAGGCTAGAATAGCAGTCCAAATAAAAACGTGGAACCATTTGGAACAAGAAGCTCTTGTTTTGAACATTTCATGTAGAACGGGTCGTTTTACCGTCGACGATAATTTTATTGGTCTCCCAGATCGCTTATTTCTTCCGTAATTTTCAATACCGACTTGTACAAAATTCTTCACTTCATCTTGACGAATATCGACGCTCCCAACCACATACAAAATACTAAGAAATGTCATATTGGCGAGAATCACACCGTACGCAGAAGAAATACTGGGAGACTACCAGTGTGGATTCCTTAGGAACAGTAAGGCAACTGCTGAAAAAGAAGGTATGTATGCCGGCATAAATTCAATTAGAAATGGCTACCGAGGGAGAGTCAACATAATTCGAGACGCAAACGGTTGTCTGGTCACTGAAACAAACAATATCGTGAGAAGATGGAAGCAGTACTTTGAAAACCTGCTCAACGTACGCACCCATCAACCACAAATAAACGCACCAAGCGTACATACAGCCGAGCCTCACATCGCGGAGCCCTCTCTCAATGAATCTATAGACGCAATAAATCGATTGAAAAACAACAAAGCTCCCGGAGTCGACTGCATGCCGGCAGACCTTATGAAGCCTGGAGGAGAGGCAACCGTTCGAAAGATCCACCAGCTCATCCAAACAATATGGGATAAGGAAGTCACTCCGGAAGAATGGAAAACCTCAATAGTCGTTCCCATTTTCAAAAAAGGCGACAGATCTGACTGCGAAAACTACAGAGGAATATCATTGCTCCCAACCGCATACAAAATATTAACAAATGTCATTCTGACGAGAATCACACTGTACGCAGAAGAGATATTGGGAGACTACCAATGTGGATTCCGCAGGAACCGGTCAACAAGCGACCAAATGTTCACAATAAGACAACTGCTGAAAAAGAAGTGGGAATACGGAGAGACGGTTCACCAACTGTTTGTTGACCTCAAAAAAGCCTACGACTCAGTCGCAAGGCAAAGACTCTACCATATTGTAGTTGAGCTGGGAATGCCGAAAAAATATGCTGTCCTCATTTAAATTGGCATGAACGAAAATGAAACGCGAGTTAGAATAGAAAACCACCTCTCAGAACCATTTGAAATCCGGGACGGACTAAAACAGGGGGGTGGCCCCTCACCATGTGTTTTTAACCTTGTGTTCGAGTATGTCATCAGAAACGTACAAGACGACAACATGGCCGGATCATCCCTGACCGAGGTCACACAAGTGCTCGCATATGCGGGTGACATCGCCGTTCTGGGCGATAATCTAGAAACTGAAAGTAAAAACAGTGAAACCGTCATGCAAGCGGCAGAAGTGGTGGGCCTAAAAATAAATGAAGACAAAACTAAATACATGATTACGGCGAGAGCAGGTGGACCTCAGAGAGCATACATAAACATCAGGGGCAAGATATTTGAAAATGTCAAAGAAATTAAATACCTGGGAACAATACTGACGGCCAGTAACGGAATGTCGAAGGAAATTAACAAAAGACTCCGCAATGCTAGTTGGCATGCAGTCAGTAAACTGCTGAAATCCAAACTGCTATCATGGAATATAAAGCTCCGTGTCTATAGAACCATAATCATACCGATTGTTCTATACGGATGCGAAACATGGGCCCTCAAGAAACGGAAAGAAAACAAATTCCGCGTATTTGAGAATAAAGTTTTACGGGGTATCTTTGGCGGCAAATATGACGAGGAGGCAGGCCAATGGAGGAAACTCCACAACCACGAATTGGAAGAGCTTGTGGTGGTTCTTTAATACATTCCCAAAGAACCGCCCATCCTCTTAAATTAACCACCTTCCAAACCCATAGTACTTACCTGCAATTAGGGGCAGCGTAAGCTCCCCTGCAGCATCACACCTGAAAGTTAAACCTTATAAAGCATGCACATCAAACAAATTATTTCATTCATTCATACATGAACCGTGCCAGAGAATCGACTCGGCTTGTCAGCAATTATAAAAGATAAATACTCGCTGGCCAGCGTAATTGTTGACATAGCTGTAGCCGGTATTCTTGCTACGGTTCATGAGTGAATATTGCCCCAATCACAAGGTTCGCAACACTTGCGACCAATTTCCCTTATCGGTTATCTACCGCCCATGTGATTTGGGCACTAATATGATTGACGTTAGACAATCATACCCCAGATCATGGCTAACGATGCTCCGGTCTGTAAAACAAACAAAAGCTACCATAGCCTAGGCCATAGGCGAGCAAACCATCGGTTTGCTTATCGCCACTAAAAATCTATAGCCTACAATGGCATTAGCATGAACGCCTAAGTAAACACGATGTGCATATCATAGTGACCCTTGAAATAGCGTTTTTGTGTATCTTGAAGCAAAAACCTATTTCGTTCTCAGGCGCAGGTCATCAAAGATTTATGGCCCTCGAAATAGCGTTTCTGTTTATTTAAGACACAGAAACCTATTTCTCCCTTCGGCGACTTCGCTATCGCATATCCCTATAATACCAATTAATTACACCAGGCCATGTTTATTTAGGTGCACTTTCGTCGTTGCCGATATGCAGGCTGAAGGGCAACGTACTTGTCCTATACGGACACATATACAATCCTCCCGTATCGATGAAATTCGCGGCCATCGAACAGTTGGATGTGAATTACTAAGTAGAGTCAGATTGCAACCCCCGTCGCGTACACATACGCTGTCGTGCTATGCGTTTTGTTGTTAATTTTAAACGGAGTCAGATTTTATCATCAGTCGGGTGCGGAACTAGAGTTAAGAGAAAATCGTCGCTTAGTTAACGTCAATTCAAACATCCACATAGTTTAGTTCGCATTGTTTCATGTTGTTTTAAAGACTGTTTCTCATCATCGAACTGTACGTGAAATAGAATATTGTGCATAATATACAAACTACATCCAAGATTAAGTGTTTCATTTTGTTTTCCTTTGCTGCCTCCGAGGATCAACTTGTGTGCGTTTTTCTTTGTTTTCTTCGTGGCACAATTTAGTGCGCCATTTAGTGTTGTGGGGTATTTGACTGAACCCGCGTCCGAGTTTACGCCTAGCAAATACCACCCGCAAGCTATACCGCAAACCTACAATAGTGAGAGTAATCAAGTCCCGAAGATTAAGATGAGCCGGATACGTGATGCGAATGGGCAACGATGGTACCGTGCATAGAATTCTTGACGGTAAGCCAACGGGAAAGAGACCGACAGGGCGGCCGCGACGGAGATGGGAGGACGATGTTAGGTTGGACCTCGAAGAGATCGGATCGGATAGTCGAACGTGGAAGGAGAGTGCACGGCACAGGGAACAATGGCGGAGTCGAGTCGGTGAGGTCATGAACTTTCGGGTTCCTACAGAGCTTCCGAATACTTCCTTTAAACAAAGTTACATTTCATCTCATTATTTTTTTTATATAGCGCCACTTGTCATTCCATTAACTTCCGAAATAACAGATTCCTTTTTTTTACCAATATGGACCTCCAATTGCAGACTAACTCCTTTTCTGTTTTTACTCCTTGTTGTTACCTTGGGGCCAACACCTCCCGATGACGACAACGCAAATTCGTTTTATATCGACCTAATTTCCATTTCGCGATTGCGTTGAAATGCAACATCAGTTCACACACAGTCATCGGTTTACGTCACAATTCATCTTCCGCAATTTGCAAAGTGACCCAATAAATTGTATGTGCAGTTACACATTTTTCATTCTCCAATTAATGATTGTGACCAAATGTGGGACGAATTAATTGCATTATCGTTCCGGGGGTTATATGAGTTCAGAATCTATTGGAGGTTTTCGGTTGAAGCGCAGCAATAACATTATGATCGACATCTTTATTTAGGTCGTCATTGATAGACTAATCACCCGTGATCATTGTACCGAGACATCGAACTTTTTTACGAAGCCAAGCTACTTAAATTGGCCATAAACCCATCCAATCGACACCAGCGTTAGTGTTAAAAAAAAAACCCCTTATAGTAATAGCAAACTCCAGAACTGTTGAATCATTATTTGCTACCACGAATGAATGTCGTAGTTACTTTTTGTTTGTTTTTAGAGCGGTTAAAAGCTGCATGATCAGATCCCTTATGAATTTTATTGCCTTTTGTAAACCAAAGTTTCATAGCCACTCTATGGACTGTTACCATTAAGGTTTTGGCCATAATTGCTTCCTACAATCGGTAAGTGTAACAACTTTCACCCTTCAATGACGACTATAAATTCGCTTTCAAATCGCAAATAATTATCTGTTCATTAGCGAAATCAGTAGCACTAAATTGTCTTATCGAAAAGGAAAAGCAACGTCGCATGCACCTGCCACAAATGCAGTTTCTGAACAATTAATATTCTGACGCAAAGAAAGCCATGGCTCAGACAGGTTTGTATCTGGAATCCGATTCGCGTGGTCTGACTTATCTAAAGCTCGTTCTAGTATTTGCAAATTCATTGCGTTCATCTATCAGAACAGATTACGGCGACAACTCGTACGTCGACAATTTGGATTCATGGTGAGAATTGAGGTTGATTTCAAATTTATTGCTTTTCGTTCCGTTAAAAATAGTATGTGAAGTGACTTAATGATTTCAGTTTGAGTAACTGCTGATAGCAATAGAATGAGAGCAGCAGGTAGTGAATGAGTCTGTCCGTGGTAACGGCTCAACTGCTTAAAATGTGTAATTTATAAGTGGAATCAATTAAATGTCATGTTCTACTTATTGAATGCATTACATGCAGATACTACTCTAGAGTGAACTGCGTTATGCAACCGTGGTACAACTTCAATCGATATCATATAAACTTGATAATTAAATGCAAATTAGATTCCCCAACATGCTAAATTTGAAGTGACTGGCACTGGATGTAGCTTATAAAGACTGCTTAGCTTAGATTAACAAATTAATTTAGAGGTCGTTGAATGAATACCTCATTTTGTTAAGCTATTTGCGCTCGGAGTTTGAGAGAAGTGTCCGTGTTAAACACATGTTTAATTATTTGCTTTGGGTGTGGGACCCGTAACAATACTTCTCCCCACCCAAAAGGGGGTAGCTTCATTCTTAGAAGAGAAATGAAGCTCAAATCTAAGTTTTTTCTTTGTGCAGTTGGCCTTAGCACTGTCTTTGGTGCGTTATCATCCGTTGTTTGCTGTGGTTCACCTATTCTTTGGCTCCTTTATTCGTAGTAGGGTTTCAGCTTGTTGTTGTGTACCACCACGTCCCTTCTCCCTACCTTTATTATGGTATTCACCGGGCTTTTCATTTGCACTACTTTATAGGGACCGCTCCATCGTCATCATCATCGGCACTACAACCGGGATCCGGTTGTGGCCTTATTTAGCAAGTCTCTCCATCGGTATCCGGTCCTTATCCGAGACTTGTTAAATTGTCCATAATAATTTGTTTCTCCGGGCAAGGTTATTAGCCTTGCGCCAACCTTTTTCAGGATGTCGCTGCCTGCATTGGTTTACTACTTGGCGGTTGCCAAAGTAGCTATCCAGGGGTATCACGTGGAGACTGCATGTCAACTTGGATTGAACAGCGACAAGGATCTGTAGCATCTCTAACAGATACCCACACAATACACAAACAAATAGTGAAGAACATCGAACGAAAATCGAATAAGAAAATGCATCAGAGCCGTATGCCATACCGATAACATAACAATTCACATCAGTGGAATATACTTGAGTTTAAAAATCGAATTCTAAACACTGCCAGTAGCCTGATGGGTTGCGCTTTGGTTCAATTTTTGGTGATTCTAACTGTCATTGCGTCAGTTCGAATCACACGTTCTTCACTATCAATTCCAAACGCTATAGATCATCCCGGGTTGAAAGCACAGACTTTACTATGTATGTTCGCTCCCACCCCCCTAGGGACCCTGTGGGGGTTCTCTATATTACATGGAGAACCAACCCACAATTTCAACCACAATTTCCGCCTAATTTCGACCGCTTTCAGCGCGTCACATCAACCCCTATTCCACCGTTCAGGCTATTCACCTGAAATATCATGTTTTCCCCAAGGACGCATAGCTAATCTCATTATCCTATGCAGATAATGCATAATTGAATTTAGCTACCATTTTTGCCATACGGCAACTCCATTCCTTTAACCATGAGATTTCCACCGGAAATTTCAGCAACAACCAAGTCGAATCAAACGACGCGGTTGCATCATCATTCAATGGCTTGGGTAATTACCAACATTCCTTAGCGTTTTTCCCACGGTACCATTTCCCTAGCCGATGTAGCGCCCTATCGATTTTCATCAGATCAACCATTCGCTTGGGATCAATGATCTCTTTTCGCAGGTGAATAGCACCAGTTAAATTTTCCTCTCCTCCATAATTCTGTTTCCATGCCATTCAATGCTCCCTGAGTTCACCACAGCCGTAACATTGGGGCAGTAGGTCATTCTTAGTAGCTGCATTTGATACCACCACACACAACCAAACCACCCCGAGATCACAGTACATCGAGTTTCTGTTCTCTCATTCTATCACGTTCGTCAATTAACCGAAGTTACCACATTTCGACGAGCGTGACGATGAAAGAGCAGAGGCGTGGTCTCTTTTGGTTGGCCTGTGTGCAAAATCGAGAACACAGAATTTCACCCCTAATTAGCCAGTCGCTTGTCGTTCATCATCGAGGGTAGTCACCCCTTGCTTCTGCGCGTTCCGTATTAAAACCTTGTCGCCCACATGGAACGTGAATGGGCATGTCTTACGGTCGTAGTACTCTTTAGACTGCCTTTTGGAAGTTAATAGGCTACGCCTTGCTATCTCGTACGTATGCTGAAGTTTGTACTTTAATAGCTTATGGTAACTGTAATGGTTATACACCGGTTCCAGAGGTTGCTCTATACTAGTCGGTACCTCCGGGGTAAAATCGAAGAGACAATCCATTAGCGTATGTTTAATACCTTCGTGTACGTTGGTGTTGTATACGAATGTTGCCATCCTAAGGTATTGAACCCATGATTGAGAATTTCCGTCCACAATACTGAGCAGGTAGTCTACGAGTGGGCGATTTAATGCGGAGCAGTTTGCACACGCTTTTAAATAAACCGCTTGGGAAGTTGCTTCCCTGATCGGTGACCATTTGCTTCGGAACCCCATACCGAGCAACTATTTGGTCAGAGAAGACCGTGGCCACCGTTTCTGCCTCCGCATCGAGAGCATAGCAATCTATACACTTAGACAAATGGTCTTGAAACGTGAGTATATATTGGTTGCCGGTTGGAGTTTGAACAAGAGAGCCTACTATATCTAAATATACTTGTTCAAACGGCGTCTTTGCAATGTCGATTATTGCCAAGCGCATACGTAGGTTCGGTGAAGATTTTATGGTTTGACATGTTTTGCATACTTTAATGTACTACTTGATGTCGCGCATCATGTTCTTCTACCAGTAGGGCCTTCGTATTTCATTATATGTTTTGCTCACCCCTTGGTGTCCACTTAAAGGATGGCCATGGTAATCTCGTAGTAAATGCTGGATGCCGTCAGGATTTGTTATCTTCATTCCTTTTTCCGTGCAGGTCGGAGTGAAGATCCTCGTGAAGAGAAGACTTGTCGTCTTTTGAATTTATCTGAGTTCCTTCTCTTGCTCTTAGCCTTTTAGCTTGGGCGCGTGTTATTATATTGCACCTTTGTAGTGTGGGAGTCGCATCACAATTTTGCGGGATACGGTTCAAGGTATCCGCATTCGTGTTATATTTATTGGGTTTGTATTTGATTTGGTAATCGAAAAATGATAGCTTGTGGCGGAACCTTAGTAAACGTGACGTGGGATCTTTCACCCTAAAAACTCCTTATAGTATTCGTACATTCTTCGGTTTATGAGCGCTTGGTCCTGTACCAAGTTTTCGTCTGTTATTGCACTGGTATATGTCAGGAGATCACCTTTGAGGTGGAAAATGTCGTTGAACTTTTCCATAGTGGAAGGATTGGCACTCTTGAGGACTTAGGTTTTCTCCTAAGTGGAGTTCCTCATGTAATTGTGTCAACCTTGAATCTTTTGGCGATTCAAGAGGTGACGCATCCTCCGGGAATAGATGTCGAACGTATTGGAGGTGTTCCGTATATACGGTGAATTTTCTCCCTTGTAAATAACAACAGAAATTCTTAGCCGCCCACACAATCACTAGTAACTATTTCTCAATGGTAAAGTAATTCCTTTCCGCCTTAATCAAGGTTCGGCTGGCATATGCGACTGGCTGGTCCTTACCGATTTCGCCTTGCGACAGTACGACTCCCAGTGCTTCATCCGTGGTCAGATCAAAGGGTTTGGTAAAATCTGGATAGATTAACAGTGGCGGCAAGATCAACAATCCCTTTATTATATCAAATGCTTGTTGACATTTGTCTGACCAGGTGAACTTAACGTCCTTCCTTATCAAGTTTGTTAAGGGGCTTACTATCCTTGAAAAATTTGGAACAAATTTCCGATAGTAATTCGCCAAGCCTAGAAACGATTGGACGTTGTTTACCGTCTTGGGAATGGAGAAATCCCTGACACTAGCAGTCGTATCGGGATTTGGCATTGCTCCTTTTTCGGAACAAACGTGTCCCAGACATACTACTTCCTTTTGTAGGAACTTGCATTTTTCCGGTTGCAGTTTGACGTTGTGGTATTTCATTTGTTCGAATACTTTCCAGAGTTTGTCATTATGTTGTTCTAGGTTTTTCCCATGTATGACAACGTCGTCCAGATAAACAAAGCATTCGATACCTTGCAAGCCGATTAGGACATGGTTAATGAGTCTCTGGAATGTAGCCGGTGCTCCCTTTAGACCGAATGGCATACGTTTGACCTCATAATGCCCGTAATTTGTGCTGAACGCTGTCTTATCCCGATCCTTCTGATCCACTAAGACTTGGCGGTAGCCGCTGCTTGGAAAAATAGCGTGAGTGACCGAGCTGGTCCAAAATGTCTTCTATTCGAGGGAGATGGTACGCATCAATGGTTTTGTCGTTCAGTTTCCTGAAGTCGACCACCACTCTCCATCGGGCTTCTCCACCGGGGCCCGCTTTCTTAGGAACTACCAAGAGGAGTGAGTTCTACGGATCCTTGCTTGGTTGAATGATATCGTTCTCCAGCATATCCCGTACTTGTTCATTTATCACCTGTTTCTTGCACTCAGACAGACGGTACATTCTTTATGGGCGCTTGGTCCCGTACCAAAGGTATTTCATGTGTTATCGCACTGTATACGTCATGAGGTCGCTTTTGAGGTGGAAGTCACGATGAGAATGTACTTTTCTTATTTGTTTGAAGATTAAAGTCTTTTATTTATTTACTTGTTTCGAATTTCTGCTTATTCTTCAACTCTGTTTATTCTTTTCTAATAACTTCCGTTCTTACAACTCTGTATTCTATTCTCGACTCTCTTGTTACAACTCTGTTCTCTATTCTCGTCTATGTTTCTTCTCGACTTACTTTTCTCAACTTCCCAATCTCAACTAACTTCTACTCGTCTGTATCTCAACTCCAAACTCAAACTGACTTTACAAAAAAATGTTCCCTCTTCTTATACAACTTTGAGATCTAATTTACTGTAAATCATAATATGAACAAAATCAATTTTATCAAAGTATTATTTACTCTACTGTGACTTTTAAATTTTGAATAAACTTTGAACGAAAATCAAAGAGCCATGTTTCAAATGAAAAAAGGGGCATGTTATGAAATGTACTGGAACTGGCTTGATATAGAATATTGTGGATGTTAATTTATGATATGAATTAAATGAGAATGTTAGATATGTAAGGAGAATGTTTTAAGGATGTGTTAGATAAATAATGAGATTCAGTATTAAACTTAATAGTTATAAGGACAGTAGTATTCTGGAATACTACAATGGATTGACACTCTTAAAGTCTTAGGTTTACTCCTAAGTGGAGTTCTTCATGTAATTGTGTCAACCTTGAATCTTTTGCCAACCATCGACTACCAGAAGAAGTACAATGACGCCATGGAACAAATAAGGCTGCTTACAGCCCAAATGAACCAACTGCACGACAAAATACGCTCTCTTCAATCACCGACCAAAACCTATGACGATGTCTGCATGAAGGAAGTACATCCCCAAAGATCAGACATCTCCTTAACAACCAACATCAAACCATCGTCATCACAACCGTCAACGTCCCAATATACCAACAAAATAGATGACCAGTGGCAAACAGTTGGACACAAAATTACAAATAAGGTGAGGCCACCACCAATTTACATCAAAAATGCAACTAGCATCAAGGAAGTAATCAAGATGCTCGAGATTGCCCTAGGACATCGAAACTTTACCACAAATTCCAAAGGCTCCTCGATCTCGATCATGACAACAACTTTGACGGACCACGACACGGCAGTAAAAAAACTCACAGAGAAAAAACATGAGTTCTTCACTTTTCAACATGCCCAGAGTAAACCAAAGACATTCATCATAAGGCACATTGATCCAGCATGGACGAATGAGGAACTCCTACTCGAAATATCAAGAATCTGCCCGGAACTGAGTATACACAGATTGGACTACTTCCAAACTCCTCATATGAGAGAAAACAATATTCGGAGTTTACGAATCGTACAGATTCCACCGAACGAAGATGTTAGCCGGCTTAAACAAATAAAATATTTGTTTACGCATAAAATTGCGATTGAGGAACCACACAAACAGGACGTTCTCCATTGCAAAAGATGTCAAGGTTCAGGTCACTTAGCAGCTGCGTGCCATTTAAGTGCACGATGCGGGAAATGTGCCGAACAGCATACACCTGGAGAATGCAAGGTAAACCCGCCTGGTACTGAACCAACAACAATTCAAAAAACAAACGCTGATGGATCAACAAGCACAAATAAAATCACAGTAACGTGCTGTAACTGCGGAGGCCCACATCCAGCGAACTTTTCCCAATGTCCCGAAAAGCTGCGAATCCTCGAGAGACGATCGGCACACACGACAACAAATAAACCAGCACCAACCAAAGGAACTGCAACTAAACCCTCATCACCTCAACTATCTCATCTCGCGGGATCAGGAATATCCTATGCAGAAGTTACGAAAGATTCCCGAAACTGGACTAAACCTCATCAACCCAATTCCAACGTCCTCAACCTGGACATCATGGGTTATATTAGAAGCCTGAATACGCTGCTACCCACCCTGAAACACAGCTCGGAAATAGAAAAAAAAGGTCAGATCTTAGATTTAATAACCTCCCACATTCTTTCCCTTAATGAATAGTTTAACCCTAGTCTCCCTCAACACAGAATCCATATATTCCCACACTCGTAGACAACACCTCCGTTTGTTTGTTGAAAAGTTCGCCCCAGATGTTCTTCTTCTCTCAGAAACTTGGCTTAAATCAAACTCTCGAGTATACATTCCTAATTACACATTTGTGTCCAACCCGCGAACCACTGGCCCTCATGGTGGTACTGGAATTCTAATACACAAGAAATTCCAATTTACTGAAATCAGGTTCACTAACATAACTAATGTCGAATACACGGCAGTTAAACTCTTCTGCAGAAGTAATAAAGTACTGGTTTTGTCGTCAATATACATTCACCCTTCTCGTGAACCTAACTTCCCTAGTGCAGACATTTCTCAAATAATCCAGCAGTCTCTGCCGGCACCTTTCATCATAGGGGGAGACTGGAATGCTCGACATACATCATTTAATGACATCAAGTGCAACAAATATGGCTACCAACTCCTAGATCTCCTCCCACTTCACCCATATGTTTACGCAGACTGTCCATTGCAACCTACTCGAATTTGTAGTACAACCAAATCAACAATCGATTTCTTCCTAAAATCCACAGATATCTATTCATCTAATCCCCCTACAGTGTCCTTTACATTCCCATCCGATCATGGGTCCGTTCACTCCACGGTTCAAATCCCTTCGCTCGAACCACTCTACACAGTGAATCCTATTCCAAATTTTTCCAAAACAAACTGGAAAAAAGTCAATAACGATATTGCTGCCAGTTTTTCAAATTATTCTTTACCGGAATCTTCAAACCTATTCCCTACTGAAATTGACCAGGCAGCTGTAAAAATAGAGCAAATACTGGGAAATGCTCTCTTCAGCCATACCCCTACGATCGTCCCTCATAACCACTTAGGAAAACCATTACCCAACCTCCTCACAAAATTATTGCGCATAAAAAAACAACTCCGACGTAAATTGCATATTAGCTACTCACCCTTTATTAAACAACAGATACAGCTTTTGACCAGCCTGATAAATGTCCAACTTAAAAATTTCACCGATCAGACCTACACGTCTACTCTAAACAGTATCAAACCAAACCGTGACCTATTCAAAAATATAAATCGACTAACTGGTCGTAAATTCAAGCCTCGAATAGACTATCTCATCCAACCAACTAACAGTAACATCGCCCAATCGGACACTGATATAGCAAATTGTCTCGCTGAACACTTCTGTAAAACTCATAAACAAAACGATTCCCTCCCAGTCACTAATTTCCACGACACCGTGAATGAATTCATCTCAGGCACACTTGAGCCATCCTTCCCACCATTCATTACTGAATTCAACGAAACCAATAAAGCGTCACATCCCATGGGAACCGACACATTCCTAAGCTTTACAGAATTATCTGAATTGATTACTTCGCGTAACAATAAAAAATCTACAGGCTTGGATAGAATCCCTAACCTTCTGTTTAAAAGGCTTCACCCGGAAAACTTACTCCCCATTCTCGTTCTTCTCAACCACATAATAAACGCTTCACATTTCCCAAAATGTTGGAAAACAGCGGTGATAGTCCCTATTAGTAAATCCGGTTCTTCCAACAACCCGGCTAACTTCCGTCCCATATCACAGCTAAATTCGCTTAGTAAGGTTTTGGAATGTAAGATATACAAAAATCTTCTCTCATTTGCTAGAGACAACTCCCTTATCCCGAATTCTCAATTTGGCTTTCGTCCACAACACTCAACTTGTCATGCTCTGCTAAAACTGACACATGATGTAACAATGAATCTCCAAAACCAATCCCCTACAGTATGCGTCTCTCTCGACATAGCAAAAGCATTCGATTGCGTTTGGATTGCAGGACTGCTCTATAAGCTACATTCAATGTTCGGATTAAACACCCACACCATAAAACTTCTCGCTTCCTACCTTTCTGATAGAAAGTTCATGGTGAAAATAAATTCAACTCTTTCGACACCATACAGTATAACCGCGGGTGTTCCTCAAGGTTCCATTCTCGGACCGTTATTATACCTCCTTTATACTTCAGACACCCCGCAGCCACTGTCACCTAATACAGTAATGCTGAATTATGCCGATGACACTTTAATTTATTCAAGCAACAAGTTTGTCAAAGAGGCAAGAAACTGTATTAACAGCTATCTCCCGAATCTCTCTGCATATTTTACTAAGTGGAAAATCCGACTCAACCCAGCCAAAACTCAACTCATAGTGTTTAAAGGCAGAAATGCGAATTGTACTAACAACACCATACGCTGCCATAACAAAATCAGAATCAAGTTAAATAACAATATAATTAAACCCTCCAAAACCTTAAAGTACCTGGGAATAACCTTCACCAACAATCTGTCCTTCTCCGCCCACACCAAAAACTCGATTCGCAAAGCCGCAATTCAACTTAATCTCTGCAGAAAAGTGATGTACAAGCCGAATGGTCTCTCTCCCAAAGTTAAATCACTTATCTACAAACAGATAATCAGACCCACTCTCACATATGCATGCCCGATATGGTACCATATCACACCCGCCCAAATGGAGAAGCTACGCATCTTCGAAAGGAAATGCTTCAGACTGATCACTGGCCTCAACAGACATCCCAACTCCCACAAATATTACAACAGTAGTTCGCTCTACTATGCCGCTAATATTGAACGTATAGATCGACGCTTCCTCGAACTGTCCATCAAATTTATCGAAAATCTTCCCAATAATCCCAACCCGATAATAAATGCGCTCACATCGACTCCGTCAGATAACCGAACTGCCTACCCGAACTGTCTCCACATCAGAACGTTCTTCACCTCTGGCAGATTGGTTAATAACTCTAATGAGATTGTATACCACAATACAGAACTTTCACCTCACCAATTTAAATATAGTAATATTCAACCCTTCTCCAATATTTTGCGTTTCAACGAACAAACGGAAAGTAGTTCCCCAACCCGCATCCCTGACTGACAATATCCTCACTAACCCATTGATCACTATGCTACTCCCTTCCACACCACACTAACTTATTTCAATAATAATTAGGTAACTAGACTAAGTTAAGATAAGTTAAGTTAAGTTAAGCAATTTAGCATAGGTTAAGTAAATAACTATATCCTGGTTTTCTGACCTTTTCCAGGAAGCTCTACCCACTAAAATCTTAATCCATAACCAATATATAACTTTTATCATATTGTTTGAAAAATGTACTAGTAAGTATATGTAAACAATTATAGCTAAGGTATCATAAGTTATCTGTATTGCTTATTGTAAAAATTATTTATGGTCAATAAATACAGAAATGTAAAAAAAAAAAAAAAAAATTGAATCTTTTGGTGATTCTGTTGTTAATAGTTATTGACCTCGCTCCCAGGTAGCGTGTCTTCTGGTCCTGAATAGAATGAGGGATCTCTATTGGCCGCTCCTGAGGGGACCCGTTGACCGGGGAAGAGTAGCGACCGATCGTTGCCGATTCTAGTGCCGCAAACTTCTGAGGCAACCGCCAGCGGCTTCTGCTGGCTTCTGTGGGGCAAGTGATCTTCAGCATCAGCGAAAATCTGTGAAGAAAAACAAAAGGGGCGAGAGCCACAGCTCTACTCACCATATTAGAATAAAACTCCGTTTTATTTCTAAACCGTACAGGTCTTCTTTATTCTTTTCGTTCTGCTTTGTTCAGGATTTACTATCCTGTTGATCTCCTGCAGCACTTCCTCCAGGGACCATGTACATCTATCAACTGCCCCCGGAGATCTTTTTTTTTTTTTTTTTTTTCAAAACTGTATTTATTGACCCGCCTGTCACCCGGGAGACCGGGGTTCGATTCCCCGTCGGGGAGCCCCTGGCGCAAGACTAATGACCTTGCCCAGAAAAAATAAATCATTATGGAAAATTTAACAAGCCTCAGGACTTGCCAAATAAGGCCAAGACCGGTTCCCGGTTGTAGTGCCGATGATGATGATGATTTATTGACCATAATTAGAATTTGTACAATTAAGTAATACAGTGACTTAAAATTAATTTCGTAACAATTGCTTACATGTAATTATTATAATAATATATACATTTTCCAAACAATATTTTATGGGATAAAAGATAGATGTGTGTTTATAAATTTAATAGTATTATCTTCCTGGAAAAGGTCAGAAAACCAGGAATTTGTTTTTTCAACTTTACTTAATCTAAACTTAATCTTAATTATATAAATAACTTAACCTAATTTAGTCTGATTACAGTATGATTTTCCTAAAGCCATAAACAATGTTTTATAATTAATGGGATATATGAATTAAAGGATGTGGAGTGAGGTCAGTTATGGGTTAGAGGTAGAGTATTTCTCTCCGGTTGTTCGAAGGAAAAACGTAGGATGTTGGAAAATGGTTGGACGTTACAGTATTTGAACTGGTTAGGGGTAACTTCGGTGTTGTGGTATATGATCTCGTTTGAATCATTTACCAGTCTGCCTGAGGCGAAGATAGCTCTGGTGTGGAGACAGTTGGGATAGTTAGTTCTGATATCTAGAGGGGTCTCTAAGAGCGAGGTTATTATGGGATTGGGATTATTTTGTAGGTTTTCGATAAATTTGATAAACAGTTCGAGGAATCGTCTATCGAGGCGCTCAATACCAGCGGTATTGTAGAGTTCGACGTTACTATAATACTTATAGGAGTTAGGACGACGATGTAAGCCAGAGACATACCTAAAGCATTTTCTTTCGAATGCTCGTAACTTCTCCATTTGGGAGGGAGTGATATGGTACCACAATGGGCACGCGTACGTGAGTGTGGGTCTGATAATTTGTTTGTAAATGAGCAGTTTGACTTTGTGAGAGAGATAATTAGGTTTCCACATTACTCTTCTACAGAGATTAAGCTGAATTGTGGCTTTTTGAAGGGAATTTTTAATGTGGGAGGAAAAAGACCAGTTATTAGAAAAAGTGATTCCCAGATATTTTAGGGTTTTGGAGGGTTTTATCAGAGTGTTGTTTAGGTTAAGTTTAATTTTGTTGTGGCAGCGTCTAGTGTTGTTTGTACAGTGCTCGTGTTTGCCCTTGAACACTATGAGCTGCGTTTTATTTGGGTTAAGGTGAATTTTCCATTTATTGAAATATGTTGTGATGTTAGGGAGGAAGTTGTTAATGCGGTTTCTTGCAGCCTTAACAAATTTGCTGCTAGAGTAAATCCCCCGGAGATCGCGATGCTTCTTCCTTATAAATGAAAACAAATCGAGATTTTGTAACTTAAAACGAACGTTTCAGATGGAAAATCTCGATTCCGGGTGTGGTGTTCAATGTGCTCATTAGGGTGTAAAAAGTTTTTTTAACAATTGTTTGTTTGTTTTAATTTTAACCAAACTTACCCCTGCGTTGTCTTTAAAGTAGAGGCGTGGGTTTTCCCAAATACAAAGTCTGGTTTGCCTTTTACATTAATCCAAACATTTTTTGTATATATTTTAAAATTGTCAAGGTAACTATCGCACGCGCACACAGTTCTGTTACAACTGTCTTCCCTTTTACATTAATCCAAACATTTTTTATATATATTTTAAATTTGTCAATGTAACTATCGCTTTCTTTTTCAGTTTGCAATTTATTCAAATTTCGGTTTCTTGCCAACGAACCGCACGACCGAACACGTCAACCACTGAATTAACAAGCAGGAATCTCGAGTCCTTCGTTTTCATATCCTTTTGTGTTCCGCTTCCACTATTGTTATTTCTAGAAAGCGGAATTGGCTAATAGGGGGCCGGGCTATGTACGGTAGGGAGACTATGGCTAATAGAGAGAAAATGGCTATGTACAATAGGATTGAGGTTTTTAAATAGGGGTTTAACTTTATTTAAATTATTCAACTATTGTGTTTGGGGATATTCTATTGTAATGGGAAATTGGTGATTTGGAGGGAAGGGAAGGATATGCACGTGAAGACACGAGATGTTAATTATTCATAGGGGGGGTGATAATTAAATGAACGTAATTATATTATAGCGTTTGAAATAATAGTGAAGAAGATCGTGTGATTCGAACTGACGCTATGACAGCTCGAATCACGAAAAAAATTTTACCTAAGGGTTACACATCAAGCTACTGACCGTGTTTAGAATTTGATTTCCAAACTCGACTATACTCCACTGATGTGAATTTTTTTTTTTTGTTATCGCTTGGTATACGGTTCTGATGTATTTTTCTTATTCGATTTTTCGTTCGGTGTTCTTCACTATTTTTGCTTGTGAATTGTGTGTGTATCTGTTAGAATCGCTACAATATAACAACGCATCCTTTGGGAATAGATGTCGAATGTATTAGAGGTGTTCCCCTTCCGAAGATTCTTTATTTAAATTAATTCTCGTTAAGTTATTTACTCGCCCATCGGTATGGATATTCTCCCGGTTTTCCAACGGAAAGAAGAACAATTCTTTTCTTGATGTTGATTCGGTCTCTACCCCTCTATAATTATAATCGTGCCAAGTAATAAATTTGCATACTACTACTTTATGCAAATTTACATACACTACTACTACTACTAGAAAAGGAGGTAAACCGACCGAGGAGCGGCCTGAAAAATCCACGTAAGTCGATATATATTTTAATTGTTTATAATATACATAATTTGGCGCTACTATGTTTATGTGATTTGTTTTAGATACATCTTTCTTAATATACAAGGTTTGTCGCCATAATCCGGACAAATGATACTTTTTTTTTTCTAAACACTTTTTTTGACCAAAACTGAAAAGATTTACAAAAGTTTTTAACCAAATCGTTTATAAGGCGATAAAAAAACTCACTGTACATATCTCCCAATTGCTTGCACAACCGACTCCATTCTAGGTCTGAAACGGAAGCAAGCGCGTCTTAATATATTATGATCCACGCCGTTTTAATAGTGTTTGTTAATGATGCGAAATTTAAATTACTAGACTTGCTTGTGATCCTCTAAATTATTCTCCACACATAGAAGGCCAAAGGATTAAGATTTGGGCTATTGTGAAGCCAGAACTCAATACCAAAGAGGCTGTTTATGCCGCCTCAATGGCTGAGTTGGAAAAGAGGTTTGTGCCTTGCGTTTGATTGTGCAAACCTAAGTTCAACCGATGACTCTTGCTATTGTGCAGTTCGGCACAATTACTGAGTGGTAGGTAGGGTCCCAAAGCCCAGACGAAATGGATGGAAGAAATCCTTGAGTATTTTTCGGAGCTTGTCTGATGGACCTGGTTGCGAAAAAATTGCATCTCAATGCTGACTTAGCGTTATAGGTTCCCCTTTCCTGGGAAAAGTAAAATAAAAAAAAATTGATTAAGTAGTAGCTTAGTCCTAGCGGCCTAGGCAAATACCTGTTACTTGTTATTTGTGTAAGAGTTGTAGCGGGGGACCTAGTCGTTGATTCGACGCATAGTTTTTTTGTTCGCACCAATAACCAACAACTACTTTCAGATCGACTGCCCTGAATCCTCACATTTTAAGTCGAGATCCTATTGAACCTGTTGCAATATCTTCATTGGAGTTCTCTGAATCATTCTTTACGATGACATAGTGGTGTATCCAATGGATACACACACAATACACAAGCAAATAGTGAAGAGCAATACAGAACGAAAACCGAATAAACAAAAGCATCAGAGCCGTATACCAAGCAAAAACATAGCAATCCCACATCAGTTGAGTGTTCTTGAGAACAACGATCTAATTCGTACACGCGGCAGTGGTCTGCTGTGTTGCGCATTGATTCAATCTTTTAGTGATTCCAACCGTCAATAGCGTCGATTCGAAGCACACGTTCTTCAGTATCGTCGCAAACGCTATAACATCATAAATAGTATATCTCGGATGCTCGAAAAATCTGTCACCGAGCACAAACAATATTTTACCATGGTGAAATTTCAAACTGTATGACGATTAATGAGAGTTATACCATTTTAAATGTAGCCGTCATGACGTATTAAAAACATATCGTCGGTAAAGTAAGCTAATTATTACGCTGAATTCTGAGCACAAGCGCTCCAGGCATTGGAATACTTTAGTTACTCGAAATAAAAGTCTTCAACCGTTGACTTTTGTGCTTGAGTTAATTGGACTTCATCCAGAGGTAAATGCAAATCCGATTGCGAAATTCGCCAGAAAAAGTGCCGAAATGTTGTGAGTGGTTATAAGCGCCGGCAGTAATGGTCCTTTAAATACACTTTCAGTAACAGTAGCAATATTATCTATGGGCTTCGATGGTATTTCCCAAAGGCTTCTAACCTTTTCTAATGGATCCACTAGATTGAGCATTTTTCACTCAAAACGACGATTGGTCGGTTATGTCTATCAGGTCGTGAATTTCGATATATAGCATACTTCGTACGAATTCGTTTTAATGGCATAAATTAACAACGTGTTCACGTTCTGTGCTCGTAAATTGCTACAATTCGTAAATGAATTGCAATAAACTAGCACTAGCCTTCCCGCGTGCTCATGCAATTTAACAGCTCTCTTATTTAGAGGATTTGTAACTTCGAAAACCTGTATTGAATCACAAAGTATAACAGGGTACTTTATATTGCTATAAAACTGCATGCCTTATTTGAATGGAGAACCATCATTGAATGGTAAAATGTATGCTTCTGAAGATGTCACCAAACAGCATCTTGACAAGTGTTTCCTAGAGAGGGACAAGACGTTTTATGAAGGCGGAATTAAAGTTGCGAGAGATTTGGCAGAAGGTCATCGAACAAACCAGTCAATACATAATTGATAAACTTCATTACCTAAATTAAATAAACGCTTTTTAAAATCAAATAAAAAAAAAGAAACAACTTTTTAAACAACCACTTGTTGTTGTCTTACTGAGATCAGGTGAGATAGTAATTGAGCTTAATTATAAATACTGGTACACACGTATGTCTATTCACTTTTATTTTAGTCAGTTCTTTTCTTTTTGGTTTTTAAGTTTGAAGTTTAGTGAGGGCAGAACCCTCATTTATTATTTAAAATAGTAATTCTCCCGGGGCCGTATAAGTTCGTTTTAGGGAGCAATGTAAAGTTGTGGAAGATAGGATAGAGATTCAAATTTCTCCATTCTCCATCCTGCATTGCCTAACTGGGTGGTTGGTGCAAAAAAATAGAGATTCTGCTTTTTATTGACACTAGCATATACAATTAGCTGATAATTTGAATAAACTGTTGGCATCTATTCAATATTTATTATTGCTAACAGCTCATCGAATTTGTAACTCTTAGTACTGAGTTAAATGTTTCATATTAAAGACTTTTTTGGTTTTGTTTTACATAAAATGCGCAAAGGAAAGGTATTTTGAGGCGCCGGTAATTGTCAAAACACAGCAAGCGGCAGCAGATGAATAGTATAAGGATAGGAGGTGTCGATATGCACCAGTCTTGACAGATCACAATATAGAGAAAACACATTATCCGGTTACACTACGCCTATGTTCTAATAAAATTCAGCAACTTGCGCTTGAACTGGAGTATCTTTTTTAATACATACTACGAAACTTTCATCATTTTGGAAGCGTTTAAGCAAATGTTTCCATTAACCTTCACCCCTTGGCAAATACGTGCCCCATTAAATTTGTATCAATTTTAAAACTCTATATGAAATTCTGACATCCTTGCCGAACTCATTCGATTTCAGTTTCTCCCGACAGTAGGAAGCAACTTCTCCGAAGGTTGCAGTTTCAAAAAAATATAGACAAAAGGATGTTCTAAGTGGAAAGCTGTTAGAATGTAGCCATGTACTTTGGACATCCTTGCCGAACTCAGTCGATTTCAGTTTTTTCCGAAAGTAGGAAGCAACTTCTCGATAGTTGAAAGTTTATCGTAAAAAGCCCTTAGGGGCCAAGCGGTAAACACATCGAAGTTTAAAAACACACCGCATGGGGGTTTAGCACGGTTTTACAAGTTGTACGCCAGCATTGTCGCTAATAACTTTCTCCGCATATCATATATATTTAATCTTCGTTAAAACTCCGACATGAGGTCATATGTAGTGGAAGAGTGTGCAGGTTCCAGGCGCTGGTAGCTTGCATCGTACGCATACCCCTTCAGCAGGGAAGGGGAATGTACGCGATCTCTGTCTATGCACATGAAGCACATCAATCTTATCTTTTTAGCGCAGAGTTCACGACACTCTTTAGATGGTTGCAACTTCACTCGAAGAGAAATTATTTAATCGTGGGTGGCAGTTGGAACGCCCAACATAGAGATCGGGGAAATAATATATCCAATGGCAGGGGAAATCGACTAGCTGGTTAGATCAACTATTTCTATTTACTATTTATTGAACCCGGAAGTTCATGACCTCATCGACTCGCCTCCGCCATCGTTCCTTGTCCTGTGCACTCTCCCTCCACGGTTGCCCATGCGATCCCATCTCCTCAAGGTCAAGCCTAACATTGTCCTCCCATCTCCGTCGCGGTCGTCCTGTCGGTCCTTTTCCCGTTGGTCTACCGTCAAGAATTCTACCCCCGGTCCTATCGTTGCCCATTCGCGCCACATGTCCGGCCCATATTAATCTTCACGACCTGATTATTCTCACTATTGTAGTTTTGCGGTATAGCTCTTCCAATTCGTGGTTGTGGAGTTTCCTCCATTGTTCTTCCTCCTCGTCATATTTACGGCCAAAGATACCCCGTAAAACTTTATTCTCAAATACGCGGAATTTGTTTTCTTCCGCTTTGGTGAGAGCCCATGTTTCGCATCCGTATAGAACAATCGGCATGATTATGGTTCTATAGACACGGAGCTTTATGTTACGTGATAGCAGTTTGGATTTCAGCAGTTTACTGATTGTGTGCCAACAAGCGTTACCGAAATGCAGTCTTTTGTTAATTTCCTTCGACATTTCGTTACTGGCCGTCAGTATCGTTTCTAGATATTTAAATTCTTTAACTTTTTCAGAGATCTTGTCTCTGGCGTTTATATGTGTTCCCTGAGGTCCACCTGCTCTCGCCGTAATCATGTATTTTGTTTTGTCTTCATTTATTTCTAGGCCCACCACTTCTGCCGCTTGCATGATGATTTCACAGTTTTTACTTACAGTGTATAGATCATCGCCCAATATGGGGATGTCATCCGCATATGCGACCACTTGTGTGACCCCGTTCAGGGATGATCCGGCCATGTTGTCGTCTTGTACGTTTCTGATGACATACTCAAGCACAAGGTTAAAAACACATGGTGAGTGGTCATCCCCCTGTTTTAGTCCGTCCCGGATTTCAAATGGTTCTGAGAGGTGGTCTTCTATTCTAACTCGCCGTTTATTTGCGTTCATACAAATTTGTATGAGGACGGCATATTTTTTCGGGAATCCCAGCTCAACTACAATATGGTAAAGTCTTTGTCTTGTGACTGGTTCGTAGGCTTTTTTGAAGTCAACGAACAGTTGGTGGACTGTCTCTCCGTATTCCCACTTATTTTCTAACAGTTGGCTCACTGTGGCTATTTGGTCGCTCGTTGACCGGTTCCTACGGAATCCGCATTGGTACTCTCCCAGTATTTCTTCTGCGTACGGTGTGACTCTCGCCAATATGACATTTGTTAGTATTTTGTATATGGTTGGGAGCAATGATATTCCTCTGTAGTTTTCGCAGTCAGATCTGTCGCCTTTTTTGAAAATGGGGCCGACTATTGAGGTTTTCATTCTTCTGGAGTGACTTCCTTATCCCATATTGTTTTAACCAGTTGGTGGATCTTTCGAGCGGTTGCCTCTCCTCCATGTTTCATAAGCTCTGCCGATATACAGTCGACTCGGCGAGCCTTGTTGTTTTTTAATAGATTTATTGGGTCTACAACTTCGTTGAAAGAGGCCTCTGGGATCTGAGGCTCGGCTGTGTATGTCTGTCCAGTGCGTTTATTTGTGGTTGATGGGTACGCATATTGAGCAGGTTTTCAAAGTGCTGCTTCCATCTTGTCACGATACAGTTTGTTTCTGTGACCAGACAGCCGTTTGCCTGTCGAATTATTTTGGCTCTCCCGTCGGTAGCCATTTCTAATTGAGTGTATGCCGGCATACATACCTCTGATGCTCTTTGCCCTGGCATTTTCTAGGATTTTTTCGATCCGAGTCTTCTCCCGTTCGCGTTTTTTTGCGTTTGAAAAGTTTCATTGTCTCTTTCCGAATTGTCGGGTATCTTTCTGCGTTGACTTTATCATATTTTTTTAAGTGGATCACTCTGAGGCGTTTACGTTCTTCGATCTTCGCCCTGCACTCATCGTCAAACCAAGGTTTAGATTTAATTGTTTTCTTAAAAGCTAATACCTTTTGTGCTATTTGTTTGGTTGCGTCTCTGATCGATGCCCATTCAGTGTCCACACTATTTGATTCTTGTTTCGCCAGTTGAGATTATTGGATCCAACTCCGTTAGTTGCATCCAGTTCGCCAACTGGGAAAAGCCTAACTCCTGGCCGAGAACAGGAAATCCCGGAGCTCACCCTTTCCGAGACAGCAAACTTTGTTTGGCGTAGTAGCTCACCAAAAAAAAAAAAACAAATAATGTGTCACCATGGACACAGCAAATGACACAGTCAATAACACACAATTTTAACCTTTTATTTTTACCACGAAACGTTAAAACATGCTGCTAGAGAACAAAAAAAATTGAGTCACAAAAAGATAAAAGTCTTCTTCGTTCGAAGACCACGGTACAGTTGAAAGAAATAACAACTGTATATCACCAACTGTCTAAAAAATAACAACTGTGATGAACAAAAACTGTAACAATAAAAAGCCGTTAAGGAGCACAATCTTCTATTCTCCGTTATTCAGCATCTCCGCTGAATCTTCGGCATTCGAATAATTGGCAGCGTTCAATGCCAATAGGTTTCTGCTACAACCGCAAGTTGGATTTTCTGCGGCATACATCCAGGGGCTTAATGCTGTGACGAAAGTGTATGACAGTTCCGATTCACCTGAAGCTGCCTTGATTTCAATGTTTGTTGCTTGTGCAGCAACAATTCGTCTTCCTCACTATTCCCAGTCTCTAGGATGCTAAATCGATTCGTTAGTTCGTCTTGATATTTAGTCCTTTCGCGTAGGTCGTTTAGTTTATCAGTGTCGAAATTTTTGTTTGTCTCCCATGATTGTCCGTGTGGGTTTGTTGCGAGCTGACTCCTAGTTTTGCCCATCACTAGAAGACGATAGGAGTCGGAATCTGCTCCTCTATATGATCTTACGTCAAGGATGTTCAATTGGTGTCTTTTGTCTATGATGAAGTGGTCTATTTGGTTATCCGTTGCGTCGTCGGGTGATATCCATATGGCTTTATGGATTTGCTTGTGCTAGAACATCGTGCTTTTCACTACCAAATCTTTGATGACGCTGCGAACGTGATAATTCGAATTGCATTATCATTTGAAACAACGTATATGCTTTCCTTACTTATAGTTGTTTGAAAGATATCTTCCTTTCCCAATTTCCACATTGAGGTCCCCGAGAAGGATTTTAACATCGAATGATGAGATCCCATCAAATATTTCCTCTAGGGTCTCCTAGAACGTGTTCTTCGTCTGTCGATTCTGTTGGGGGGTGTACGTTTATAAGCACATAATTGTACTATGGGCCCTGTGTTTTTAGCACCAACATTCGGTCATTAATAAATTTCACATCTTTTACATTGGGTGTAATCTTCTTGCTTATGATGAAGCCAGTTCCGAGGTTATGTGTGTCGATGCCTCCACACGCCAGTGTACACCCGTTGGCTTCGATTACTTGATGTGGAAGTCGGGCTTCCCGAAACGTTACAATGTCCATTTTATATTGTTTCGCGATCTCTACGACCCTCTGTATCGCACCTGGTTTATATAACGTTCAAACATTCCAAGTCCTAACGCGTATATCCCGCTTTTTTTGTTTTTCCCTACGTTTTATTTTTGCCGAGTCGGTGTTTTCTTGACGATTTGTTCCCTTATGGTAGTGTTGGCTCATCACATCCTACCGTGTTTTTCGTGGGATTGTTTTGTGTATATTGGTCAATTATTTTTGTCTCCACGAGTCTTGGGGTTTCAAATAGTCCGCCATATCAGAGCACCTCTTTGATATGGTAAGGTTTGCTTACTGCTCTGATTCGACCCGGTGTCAGAGAGCCGCCGTTATTATACAGCCTGTGTACCCCTGGCTGCAAACAATCCAATGGGCACGGTGACGCGTGGATTACGGGTGGTAGATCTTTGTGTGTTACTCCTCGCTAGCCTGTCTGACATGGGTGGCCCTACGGAGAGCATATGCTTCCATTAGCATAGCCTGAGTGATTCATTATAGTTTAAACCCCCGCACCACGTCAAGGTTTCTACCAAGCGGGGGTTGTTAGATCAACACCACCTTGAATATAAAACAGACAGAAATATCCATCGGTTCCCAACGGAGGATCCTTCTTAGACATAACACTTATTAATTCACGACCGTAACTTACAATTTCTATCAGACGAAACAGAAAATGTTTACGAACGATTGATCACGGCAGTGATGACTATGCATTCGCTGTGGTGATAAAGCCTCCGAACAAGCTCTGGAACTCGATGAATGTGTGGTCCGGCCACCGCTCAAATACGGAGGAATTCGGTGGCTGCGCTTCACGAGAACTCTAACAAGAGACCTACGTCCTACCCCGAAATCGACAAAAATATACAAAAAATGGATGAAACCTAAAATGAGCTGGGGACGAAACAGTACCAAAAGTAACACCTACCGACAACGTAAACACACACAGTACAAGAAAAAAACCAAAATGCTGTCGAAATTAATACTACTATACAGACAGTTCACAGACAGGCACGACCAGGAGATAATATCACTGCAGTCTAGATTGATAAATCTCCAACACCTAATAAAAGCTAACTATACATGCGTGGGCTGAAAAGTTTACGACCTTAACGTTAAGATAGCAGCACTCGTCAATAAAAGCTAGTGAATGTAGTTGTGCATCTTTTGACAGTTACTCACCAATATTTCAGCTATTTTGGATGCGTAGTTTTTATTTGACAGCCGTTTGAGTAAGTCGGTGTGCGTGTTTTTGTGAAAATGAACAAGATTGGGTATCGAGCTGTCATAAAATTTTTGTTTTCAAAGGACAATACGCCTACGCAAATCAAAGATGAGCTGGACTCTGTGTATGGAGACGCTGCACCATCATTTACCACAGTGAAATTTTGAGCAGCTGAATTTAAACGTGGCCGTGAGAGCTTGGGAGACGATGAACGTTCGGCACGTCTAAATACTGCAACAACTGACGATAACATCGCTAAAGTTCACCAAATGGCGCTAGACGACCGCCGAATTAAAGTGAGAGAGATAGCAGAGGCTATGAATGTGTCCAAAGAACGGGTTTGTCACATATTAAATCAAGATTTAGGTATGAGAACGCTGTCCGGAGTTTAGGCGCAATAAATCCGAGTTTTGGCGCCGATTAATTACTGTTGATGAAAGTTGGATACACCATTATACGCTCGAAACAAAAATTCAGTCAAAACAGTCGAATGCAAGAGGGGAATCGGCTTCAAAAAAGCAAAAAATATCGACTCACTCAAACGACTGTCAAATAAAAACTACGCATCCAAAATCGCTGAAATTTTGGTGAGTAACGGTCAATAAACGCACAGCGACATTCACGAGCTTTTATTGACGAGTGCCGCTATCTTCACGTTGAGGTCGAACACTTTTCAGCCCACCCTCGTAAAAGAGCTGTGCATAAGATGAGCGCCGAGACTACTTGATTGGAACAAAACCAGCGTCATTTTTTGCGAAATTATTATTATTATTAAAATTCTATTGACACATGATTAATTACAATTTCAATAATTTTTCAAGATTGAGCACTAGCTACCAGGGCCTTCGATCTTTGGCGAAGTTTCTGAGCGATAAAGCTGAGTTTTTGTGTCGATTCATTTCTATGGATGAAGCACAGTTCTATCACTTCTCGCCTGAGACGAAGGAAACGTCAAAAATTACAGTTCCATCTGCTGGCAAAGTCATGGCGTCAGTTTTTGTGAGATGCGCTTCGATTGATTTTCATTGATTATCTTTAGAAAGGAGCGACGAGTGTTACGCGAACTTATAGCAATGTTTGAGAAATGAAACCAAGAAAAAATCGACCGCATTTGGGAAAAGACAATTTTTGTTTCACCAAGACAATGCACCAATGAACCATCGGTTATCGGGATGACCAAAATCAATAAGTTAAATTACTTTCTCATGCCCCTTTATTCCTACTCCCCTATTCAGTAATAACTAACGTCATCTTCCAAGCAATTTTGCTATATGGTTGCAAATGTGAAGTGCTTGTGCCAAATGTCGTATAAAAAGATTGCAAAAAGCTCCTCAAAATGATGCTAACCTCTTTTCGTATTGTGGCGTCTCTAACAGATACACACACAATACAATAGTGAAGAACACCGAACGAAAATCGAATAAGAAAATACATCAGAGCCGTATACCATAGCGATAACAAAATAATTCACATCAGTGGAATATATTTGAGTTTAAAAATCGAATTTTAAACGCGGCCAGCAGCCTGATGGGTAAAGCTTAGGTTCAATTTTTGGTGGTTCTAACTGTCATAGCGTCAGTTCGAATCACACGTTCTTCACTATTATTTCAAACGCTATAGTATCATTCCACCTTCGATCTGCATAATTAAGGCTAATGTTGAAATGATCTCAGAAAGAATACGCAAGCTCACCGGAACACTTATAATTAGATGTAACTACTGTGAAAACTTAATAAATGATCCATATTTAGCCCGTTCCGTTTATGTTATATTTCTAAACTTGAAAAAAATGACTCGGTGGTAAAAGATTTGCAACGTTGAAGTGGAGTCTAGAGTTGGGAGCTATTTCGAGGAGCTCGATGATTCTCACTGTCAACAGGGTATCGAAGTTAAGAGAATTGGAAAAAGAGATATCAAGATAAAAGAGGCAATGCCGATACAGGGTGGGGCAAAAGTAGTGTCATAACGTGAATGTTTTTTTTTTTTGGAAGCCCAAATTTTTCATTTCTAACCAAAAGGCAGCCAATTTACATTATGACATTACTCTTGCCCCACCCTGTATTCACCAATATTTTTATTATTTTACTTTGCTACATTAGGCACTTCTGGGAATATCCTCGCACCTTTAGTGTAAACGTGTCTAAGTGAACTAAATTACTTTGCAGTAGTCACAGTCCACCTACATTAGTCACCAATGTCGTCTTTCGTTTCACAAAACAATTGTCAAAAATTGACAGCACTTCAAGATTTAAAAGCATGTGTTATTGACTATCATGTAGAAGGTGAAGTCATTCTTTGCGTTTTAATAAACCCCAGTGTGGTCTTTTTCGGATCTAGTCATTGTTTTATAAGGCGTAGAATTTATATATAAAATTGTGACCTAACAATCTGGTGACTGTTTTATTATATTACGCAAATCAACTGGTTGTCTTAGTGGGGGTAAAACGAAATTGACCATATTCATCGCCCATCACTCACGGGCTGACTGATACGAGATACAATAATTTATTACATTTCTCGATGATATGTGGTGCAAATAAATCACACACTTGTATTGGTCCATTTCTTCTGCGGGTGGATTGTTTATGCAGATCAGAGCATCACACAACGCCGTAAAAATTCTTACATATGTCGGCACACCTCAAGCAATCAGTGGACTTCCCGTTTTACAAGTTAATCGCAAATAAAAGAATAGTTTTAGCACAGTCATCAATAATACATAAATTAAAAAACCAATTGGCACATTTTACACAAGAGTGTGAGCACTTCAGAGGTACCAACCATCATTGCCGGCTCCTTTACAGCTCCGGCCCGCAAAGGCTGGCCACCGTTGATAATTGAACTCTTAGGTTAATTGTAATTCGCAATAATCGAGTTGTGTGGGCCGGCGATCAGTCTCTAAACCTGTGGGTTGGTAACGATCATTTTTAGCCAGATTGTGAAAACCAGTCGACTAGCTCGATTTGCATTCGCAGATACACGTCCACTATTCCCCTTCACCTTTACGATTTGTCTGGTTCTATTGTTCTGTGGTTCTTGCGCAGTGCACCATCAGTTGGCTTTCGTAGGCTTGTTTATTAAATCAGAATGACCCCGCTAGTTGGGCACGGCGCTAGAATGTCATTTCGGTTGCCTAGAGATGACTTGATCAAGGTCAAACGGAGTTTTATTGAGTAATTGAAGATGAATGTGACTTTGATTGTGTGGTTGGCATTGAATTAAATCTGTATATTCATATGAAGCGTGCCACCTATGCTTGGTATCACCGGCAGTGGCATGCCTGTTTAATGGAATGCCGGTGCAGGGGGATAACAAAGACCAATCCGACATTCAGAGGCTACAAAAGTTGTCATCCAACTTATTGTAATTATATTCAATTGAGTTATTAAAAGGGACTTTGTGTTAATTATACAGAGCGCGGAGATCTTTGGATGCAAATCAACAGAATTGCCACTGGCTGTTGATTGTTAGACTTCACTTTGTTGCAACGACTAATTGAATAATGTTTTTATAATGCAGTCTGATGCAATTGGGCTGCCAACATAGACATGTAATTTTTCAGCCTGTTATCTGGTACGGTGACAACGAGTGGATAATATGACAGAATCTGGCGGTATGGGAATGTTATAATATGCATCTTACGTATTTGTTCATAGTCTTATCCAATTTTTGTAATTATTCACAGACTTACTATTCTGGTATGGTGTTCTCAGCCAAAACTATTTGGTGACATATATATATATATATATATATATATATATATATATATATATATATATATATATATATATATATATATATAATATATATAATATATATATATATACATACATACATACATATATATATATATATATATATATATATATATATATATATGTTTATACATATATATAATCATATATATAGCGTTTGCAACGATAGTGATGAGCGCGTGATTCGAACCGACGCTGTCACGGTTAGAATCACTAAAATATAGAACCAAAGCTCAACGCATCAGGCCACTGTCGCGTGTACGAACTCGATTTCTAAACTCAAGTACATTCAACTGATGTGGAAAGGCTATATTATTGCTATGGCATACGGCTTTAATAGATGTGCTTTTGGTGGTGTTATTCTTCACTATTGCTCGTGTGTATCTGCTAGAAACGCCACATCACTTTCTTCCCAGTAACTTTCGTTAGGATCAACTTTGAAATGCGAACTACTGAGCGAAGAGTGAGCGAGAGAGCGATCGAGAGAATGTCAGAGAAGGCTGCTCTGCGTAGAAGTCGTGTGATTGTAAGTAGTAAAGTACTGTGTGCGTATGGGAGTGTGTATTATGTCGTACAGATCACGGCGAGATCACCAGTGATAGCGTTTGCGACGATAATGATGAGCGTGTGATGACGCTATCAGGGTTAGAATCCTGAAATATAGAACCAAAGCTCAATGCATCAGGCCACTGTCGCGTGTACGAACTCGATTTCTAAACTCAAGTACATTCGACTGATGCGGAAATGCTATATTATTGCTATGGTATACGGCTTTAATGGACGTGGTTTTGGTGGTGTTATTCTCCACTATTGGTCGTGTGTATCTGCTAGAAGCGCCACATATATACATATATATACATATATATAGTTCTTCTTTAACGGTTGTAGGTCGTAATTTGCGCGGGCAGGGAATTCCACAGCTTTCCCGCTCTGTACCGGATAATGAGCTAATGTAGAGGTCTTCGCGCCGTCGGGAGATGAACAGCAAACTTGCGCGATCCGTCGGATTGTCTCGTGGAGCGCATATAAACCGATTTGCTCCGAACAATGCCACGAAAATCCGAACAACAGTGCCTGTGATAATCTCTGTAAAAGACACTTAGGTCAGCTACGCACCCTCGATGTCATAGCGACTGTAGCCCGGACGTCAGCGTCATGTCCCCGATCGGGCGGATCGCTAGTTCTGTATGCTCTCAAGCACGTTGAGAGTATGCTTCGGAGCAGAGCTCCAAACATGAGAGTAATATTCGAGCGTGGGTCTAATTTGGGATTTATACAGGAAAACAAGTTTTGCCGAAGTAAAATATTTCTTGGTTCTAAAAAGATAACTCAGTTTTCCAGAGACGGACCCGGCCCACAATACATTCCTACTGACCATGATGCCGAGCAATTTCATGCTTTCCCCAGATTCGAGGGCCTGCACATTCATCATCAGCTGTGGAACCGATCATCCACTTTTCTTTGTGAATGTTGTATATTGCGTCTTCGTTACATTAAAATCAACGAGATTGGCCTTTCCCCACTGCAGTAGCTTATCCAGATCCCGATTCAGAGAGTCGATCTGCCTACATCTTAGCTAGTGCGATGTTGATGCACTAATCGGCCCATCATTCGAAAAAGAGGAAACAAGGGGACTATCATCCGCAAAACTGAACATTCTCTTATTCGTTGACTCCAACAAATCATTTATGTAAACCAAAAACAAATGTTGAAGCCAAAATAGAGCCTTGAGGCACCCCGAAATTAACAAGATACAAATCCGAAGACTCGCCGTCTACAACAACCCGAATCGACCGATCTTCGAGGAAGCTCTTCGTCCAGTCGCAAAGCTGCTGGGAAAGTTCATATGAACAAAGTTTGCTCACCAATGCTCCGTGCCAAACGCGGTCAAAAGCATTGAAGATATCCAATGCGAGCATCCTTGACTCACAATACCCCTCAATTGCAGATGTCCATATATCGGTTACTGGCGCAAGGCTAATAACCCTGCCCGTAAAAATAAATTATTATGGAAAATGTAACAACCCTCGAGACTTGCTAAATAAGGCCAAGACCGGATCCCGGTTGTGGTGTCGATGATGATGATATATCGGTTATAAGGGTCAAAAGGTCTCCCGAGGACCGCCACGGAATCCGTATTGACGATCATTCAGAAGTCCATTGCACTCCAAATACTTAATTAACTCGGCATTGATGACCTTTTCTAGCACCTTAAATAACACATATAGTAATGATATTGGCCGGTAATTTTGTGGGAGACATTATCCCCTCTTTCGGATTGGCTGAACTCGAGCGATTTTCCAGCAGGTAGGAAATGTTCTCCGTGCATAAAATAAGCGGAAGAGCATGCCAAGAACCGGCGACAGTTCTGGGACACAGTTCTTAAACACTACTGCTGGTATTCCATCGAGGTCGGTTGCCTTCTTACAGTCTAGTCCACGTAGAATGTGTTGAATAGTCCACGGGAGTCATGCTATTGGATGTTTCTCAGCACTGAGACATCCTCAAAAATAAAACATGATTGAAATATTCTCTTTTTCGAAGTTTTCTCTTTTAATCTCTTCTTTTTTTTTTTTTTTTTTTTTTTTTTTTTTTTTTTTTTTTTTTTTTTTTTTTTTACTGTAAGGTCCACTATTATCACAAATCACCTCTTTGTCTTTTTCTTTCTCTAGCTATTTATTTGTTAAGGCACTTCTCCTGGATACAACATACACAAAATTATTACTAACACTTCTTTGTCTTATTTTTTACTTAAGTTATTCTTTAGTTTGAGGCATACTCTTGGACACAACATTCCTCAAACTGTTTCAAAACAATTATCAAAAGGCTATTACTTTTTATTATTACAAGCCTATCACTTTCACAGTCCAAACACTGATTCTTTACATCGATCTTTCGGAAAACATCCCGTTCTTTCTTCCGATTATCCACTGAATCCCATTGTTCTTTTACCCCTTCTTGTTACCTTGGGATCAACACCTCCCGATGACGACAATGCAAATTCTACTTCCTGATTAGCATAAAATAATGTGCAACTACACAATTTCCACTTCAATGGTTGTGGCGAAATGTGGGACGATTAATTGCATTATCCCTCCAGGGGTTATGTGGGTTCAAAATCGGTTGGCGTTTTTTGATTTAAGTGTGTGGCGTCTCTAACAGATACACAGAATATGAAGAACACCGAACGAAAATCGAATAAGAAAATGCACCAGAGCCGTATACCATAGCGATAACAAAACAATTCACATAAGTTGAATATATTTGAGTTTAAAAATCGAATTCTAAACACGGCCAGTAGCCTGATGTGTTACGCATTGGTTCAATTTTTGGTGATTCTAACTGTCATAGCGTCAGTTCGAATCACACGTTCTTCACTATCATTCCAAATGCTATAAGTGCATCAATGACAATGTGGTCCATATCTTTATTTAGGTCGCCATTGATGTACTTAACACGGGCGGAACCTCTCATCTCGCACCGAAGACCGTACCGGCGCGATCACAGGAGGCTCCCAAAGACCTGGATCGAGATTTGCATTCGCGGAAAATAAATTTTCTAACACTTCAGCTTTATTCTTTGAATTTGTGAATAGTGTCTCGTTGCCCGTCATCAACGGAGGAAGAGAGCACGAATCGAAGTTACTGCTGACAGCCATTGCCATTGACAAGAAGGGACGCGAACCAGCTGGACACTCAAGGAGTTTATTGGTCACTCTGTCCTTGTAAGCCTTCTTCGAGGTATCAATCGCTTGATTGCATGCGTTTCTGATCCAATGGAGTGCCATTGTTTAAAGGCTCTAGTGCCACTGTACACTGCTCGCATTTTTTATCAAACCAGGGTTTATCGGATGAATTTCGTATTATCGAATGCGGGATGTAAATACTCATCCCGAAAAGAATAATCTCCGTGACCGACTCCGCACATGCGTTAACATCGGAGTCTCAAAGCACACCTCCGACCACGGAAATTATGCCAAGAAATTTCAGAAACCGTCCCAGGCTTCCATACATGTTGAAGCTGCCTAGGTCGGTAATTCGTACGAAATGCAAGTAGTTGGGCGACCAATACCAATCAGTGATCTGAGTTTCCCAGTGGCGCAGCAACCTCCACGGTATAAATACTCGGCTGGGATGTCAAAAAAAGAGCCAGGGTCTTCGTATAATCACCTCGGGTATCCGGCACTCGCGTAGGTGTCTCCACGAGTTGAGTCAAATTACGGCTAACAGCGAACATCTCCGCTAGCCTACCAGCCTCGTTGGTTCTGTTAGAATGATCCACCTTGTTCGCATAACCTCCTCAGGTATCTGGAACTCGTGTAGGTTCCTTCACAAGTTAAGTCAAATTGCGGCTAACAGCGAACATCTCCGCTAGCCTCCCAGCCTCGTCGGTTCTGTGAGAATGTACCAACCAGCCGGAATTATGTATATTAAAATCTCCAGGGACAACAACTTCAGAAACCGGGTGATTGATCTGTATTCAGTCGACAGTACGTGAAAGACGTTCGAAAAGTGTCGCCGATTGATCGTTAACCGGTAAGCGGTAAAGGGAGCAAAGAAATTTGACAGAATTCCTCAGCACGACTTTCAACCATGTGATGTCCAACTTATTGGGTTCCAACGCCTCCATCCTCTGGCAAGCCAGATCGGAATACGTGAAGACGCAGACTCCACCCTTAAAACTGATTCTTTAATGCAAGTCGTATTCTAAGGAACGAAGATATGTCGAATCAGTTGACGAATCGACCTCAGTTTCAGTTAGGACAAGAATATCAGGTTTCCCTGTTTGCAAATACTGGCGGGCGGCGTTTATATCCGTAATGAAATGATGAAACCGATGCCCCTGATGTTGCAAAATGCCCTTATCAGTCGAACGTCGACAGGGTTTTGACAACGAACCCGATTGTGTGAGGACGAATTTCTTAAAGTTCGGTTATTTATCATAATATTTGCACGATGTGCCCCCTGACACATTCTCCCCGGATATCCAAATGGGGAACAAGTTTACCTCCGGAACTCTTTATCTCAGAAGCCGCCATCATTATTAGGGCAAGTATATCAGGTTTCGGTGTTTGCAAATATTGATGGACGGCATTTACTTTCGTATTGGTGAAATCGATTCCCCTGATGTTACAAAATGCCGTTATCAGTCGAACGACGACAGAGTGTCGAGGACGAACCCGATTACTCGATAACGAATTTCTTAAAGTTCACTTATGTATCAAAATATTTGCATGATGTTCGCCTTGACATAGTCCTCACTGGTTTTTATTTTTTATTTTTTATTTTTTTTTTATTAGACTTCTCTCGGGAGAGGCGAACCTATAGCGCCAAGTGGGCGCCCCAAAATGCCACCAAATAACTGTTGCAGTTCTTTTTGAACAATTGCAGATTGTAACGCTCCGGGAACACTCGCGTGGGTAGGGAGTTCCACAGCTTCCCCCCTCTGTAACGGGACGAGTTCTGATGCAGGGATATTCGCGCCGTCGGGAGATGAACAATAAACGGGTGCGATCCATCGGATTGTCTTGTGGAGCGTATATAAGCCGAATTGCGTGGAACAATACCACGAATCTCCAAAGAACAGTACCCGTGATAATATCTGTAAAACAGACAGAGCTCGGCTACACGCCTTTGATGAGATAGCGGCTGTAGTCCGGACGTCAGTGCCGAGTCCCCGATCAGGCGGATCGCTCGTCTCTGTATGCTCTCAAGTAGGTCGAGGGTATATTTAGGAGCCGAGCTCCAAACATGAGAGCAATATTCGAACGCAGGTCTAATTTGGGATTTATATAGGAGAAGAAGTTGGGCCAGAGTAAAATATTTCGAACACTCGAAAAGGAGGAAACAAGCGCACTATCATCCGCAAAACTGAACACTTTGTTATCCGTTGTCTCCAACAAATCATTTATGTGAAGCAAGAACAAGGTTGGAGACAAAATAGAACACTGTGGCACCCCTGAATTAACAGGATACAGATCCGAACACTCTCCGTCCACAACAACCCGGATCGATCGATTTTCGGGGAAGCTCCTCGTCCAGTCGCAAAGCTGTTGGGAAAGTCCATATGAACAAAGTTTGCTCAGTAATGCCCCGTGCCAGACGCGGTCAAAAGCCTTGGAGATATCCAATGCGACCGCCCTTGACTCACCATCCCGTTCAATCGCAGATGTCCATATATCGGTTCTAAGTGTCAAATGGTCTCCCCTGGACCGCCTTCAACGGAATCCGTATTGACGATCATTCAGAAGTCCGTTGCACTCCAAATACTTAACTAACTCTGTATTGATGACTTTTTTCCATTACCTTAGATAAAATAGACAATAATGCCACCGGACGGTAATTTTGGGGGAGATACTTTTTTCTCGTCTTTGGGATTGGCTGAACTCGAGCGATTTTCCAGCAGGCAGGAAAGGTCCTCCGTGCATAACATAAGCGGAAGAGTCTGCTAAAAACCGGCGATAGTTCTGCAGCACAGTTCCTAAGGACTATTGCTGGTATTCCGCCCGGGCCGGTTGCCATCCTACAAACTAGTTCACGTAGAATGCGTTGAATAGTGCGCGGGCGGAATTTCACATCCCGAATAGAAGACCGTACCGGCGCGATCACAGGTGGCTCCAAAAGGCCGGGATCGAGGTTTGAGTTCGCGGAAAATAAATTCGCAAACGCATTCACCTTATCCTTTGAATTCGTGACAAACGTCCCGCTGTCTGTCACCAACGGAGGGAAGGAGGAGGATGCGAAGTTACTGCTGACAGCCTTTGCCATTGACCAGAAGGAGCGCGAACCAGTTGGGCACCGAAGGAGTTTATTGATCACCCTGTCGTTGTGAGCTTTCTTCGCGGTATCAATCGCATTGGTGATCCGAATGGGAAACTAGTGTACCACTGGAATTCTTTATCTCAGAAGGTACCATCATGTCTTATCTCCGTGTCAGTCCGCGCCATCAGCCATAGATCCGAAACAAAGTCGAAATTTTCTCCCGATGATATAGCGGAATTTATTGAGTGGTATCTCACCTTGGGACCGACTTACCACCTAAACCAACCTTTTCTCGAACCGGCCCATCAACCAAGCTCCGAAAGATGACCAGGGAATTCTCGCGACCATTTCACGGAGCCTACAGCTTACCGGGGTGGTATTTCACCGGGCGACAGCGCGTCAGGACTCTACCACTCGGCCTTTAGTCGCCTCTTACGACAACCGGCTTTAAGGCTTTAAAAAAAAAAAGTAAACAACAAACAGAAAGGAATCAAGTTAATTTATCTGTTGACTGTCGTAAAAAAACGAACCGGGTGCGCGTCTGAAACATAAACAATCATGCTGCACAATGACCGCATCTACATTAATCTGATGCACGATGTTGTCAAATGGGTGCAACCCTCGTTAAGTTGTTTCATGTCATCGCAACTCAGAGCCACCTGCGACTATTCGCCACATAGAAAACCGATCCCCAGGGTGTCACCCCAAGAATCCATACAGGAGAGTTGGCTGGCCAACCAAGAAGAAGTAATTCTACCGCACACCGAAGCGGACGTATCTACCAAGTGGGCTGTCGCGTTTTGGAGATGACCGGGCAGATGCCGATGAGTGAATTCTTCAATTGAGTGCGTAGAGTTGAAGATTAAAGTCGTGGCAGATTGTGTTTGTTATGTGCAAAGGCGGAATAAATATTTATATTTTAGTGAGATTTACCACCCCATCCACTAAAACAGAACGCCTCTCGTTGTGAAATATCAAAATTATTGTGAAATATCAAAATTATTGTTTATCGTGTCATTTGCAAACTGCCGTGAATTTCGATTTTCATTCTCTTGAATTGACTTTCGCCCGGGGTCCATCATTATTGTACATTCAAATTCATTCGCCTTTTCATCTTCCGCCAAGGCTCCTTTTGAGTGTATTCTTTTGTTGCTACTGTAGAGCAGAATGAAGCGTTGAGCGTTGAGCGACGACAAATAGATAAAGATTCCCTCTTGCTATTCAGTATCTTCGGAGACGTCGTTTGAGAGCGGTAGTGGAGAGGTTAAAATCGAAGGAGGTGGGGAAAGAGTTGGCCCGTCGTAGCATACGCGAGGTGGGTTCTTTAGCGCCATAAGGTTTATTTGAGGTTTGTGTGAAATGTTATAGAGGAGAGCAGGCTTGGGCATTGATTGACCCTGATAGAAGACGATGGATGAAGATGATGCCGGGTTGGATTCCGCGCTCTTCAAGTGCGTTGAGATTGATTAGTGGGAGTCGGCTTGTGTATGGTGGTAGAGTCAGCGGATTTTCCCAGTTTAGTCCACGGAGGGCAAAGCGCAAGAAACGACATTGAACGCTCTCAATGTTGCGAATGTGAGACAATTGATACGGAGACCAGGCCTGACTAGTATATTCAAGTAGTGGGCGGAGGAAGGTTATGCAGAGTGAGTGGGTGACGTAGGGGTTTAGGAAAGCCTTCGACCAGCGTTTGACAAAGCCAAGGGCGGCTTTGGTCTTAAGGATTATGTCATCAATATGTGTGGTAAATTTGAGCTCTTTGTCGATGTTATTGGTTGGTTCAGTAAGAGATGGGAGTGTGTCTGGGTGGGGGAGCGCTTCCGAGAGAAGGTGATTGTGTGACATTTGGCGATATTCAGTTCTAGGCAGTTATTTTGGCACCAAGTCAAAAAGCTGTCAAGATCCAATTGAAGAAGTGAGGAGTCTAGGGGAGAACCGATTGTCTTGAAAATGTTGGTATCATCCGCGTAAAGCGATATGAAGGAGTGATTGATACTAGAGCATATGTCGTTAATGGTTAGGATAGATAAGAGGGGGCCGAGATGACTGCCCTGGTGCACTTGAGGTTGGTAAAAAGGGATCGGAGAGGGTGGATCTAAATCCAAGCAGTAGGTTCGATAATTGAGATAGGATGAGATCCACTTATCAGCAGGGGTTCAAAGCCGAAGGAAGTTAACTTAAAGAGAATGAGGTTGTGGGATATTGTTGGAGGCCTTGCTAAAGTCGGTAGTGATTACATCGACTTCATCGCCGTTTTCTAGGGCAAGGAGTGTGTGTGATGTGAATTCAACAAAGTTGGTAGTAGCGGTCCTGCCGGAGAGGAAGCAGTGCTGATTGGGAGAGATGATGGGTTTGCAGCGAAAACATAACGCATCATATCGAAGGCCTTCAAACAGTTTAGGAATGTGCGAAAGCTTAGCAATGGGACGATAATTGGATATATCATTTTTGGTCCCTTTTTATGTATGGGGGTTATATAAGGGGATTCCCAAATATCAGGGAATAGACCTTCTGCAGGGGATAAATTTAAGATTGAAGCGAGCGGGAGAGAAAGAGAAGAGGAACATTTTTGAAGAGGATAGCGGGGAGTCCGTCTGGGTCGGGACTGAAATCATCTTTCAGTTGTGCAAGTTTTTTTATAACTTGGTGTTGTTGCATGTGTAGTGGGATGAGAGGGCCGAGGGAGTATTCAGAGAGGCCAGTGGAGTAAGAGGGGTTAGGTTCGAAAGAGTCGTCCGCGAAGGAGAGTTTTTAGTGGTAGTAGTAGTAGTAGTTTTATTTCTTATATGGTTTGTACATTAAATTTTACAATAATATTGACAAATATTATCGACTATAATAATATATAATAGTTGAGAGGGTGTGGGGACTAAAGGCAATTGAGGAATTAAAGGGGTCTGTCGTGAACACAACGTCAAGTTGTCTGCCCAGATGGTTTAAGACATAGCTTACTTGACAAAGGCTAGAGTTGGTGAGGCTGTCTACAAAGAGACATTCCTTGGTAGGAGTGGGGCTTGAGATGTAGTTGGACTTATTGTCAGACAGTGTCCATTGGAGATGGGGGAGGTTAAAATCGCCAAGGACTATAATGTCCTCTTGGGAAGAACTCAGCTCTGTTAAGCGGACGATTGCAGCAATTGCGAGTTCGTATGACTCAATAGTTTGCGGGGGCGGTATGTAGAAGCATATGATGTACAAGGACTTTAAGCAAAATTCAATTTTTACATAGTCGAGGTTGGGAGAAGAAGACATGGTGATAAGAGAAGATGTTAGTCCGTTTAGGATGGCATGCAGCACGCCTCGGCAGGGGGAGTTAGGACAGGAACGATGAACATGGTCGTCGCGAAAATATCGAAGGGGGCAGTTCTAGGCTATTGATACTGGGGGTGAAGTTACTTTCGATCAGAGCGTATATATCAAAGGGAAGGGAGTGAGTATTTTGTAAGATCAAATGGGTTTTGGACCGAAGTCCTCTGACATTCTGATACTAAATGGTTAGGTAGAGAGTATTGGGAGACCCCCATAGAGTGCGGTGGGCAGCTGATTAGGGCCGAGAAAACGTATTAATGGTTAGGGAGAGAATATAGGGAGACCCCATAGATAGTGGGATGGGCAGCCGATTAGGGCCGAAAGAACTTATTATTGACGGGTTCGCTGCGTTGGTGACCAGATGCCATTTTCGTACAAATGTATTGTCGAAAAGCCTTTGTTACTTACGTGGGGGAATATTGAAATGTTCATGGAATTTTATTTACAGATTAGGAACGCTAGAGAAATCGGTGGGAAGATCTTCCCGCTGAATGGAAACCTTAACGCTCGTTTTCGTTTTGCCTTCAAGCAGATTGCATCAGATTTGCCATGAAAGTAAGCTAGATAGATGCGGACGTTATCGTAAGTCCGACTATTTCGAAGCTTCGAGGGGGGGTAGCGGCAGTCAGATGACTTTAGGGATTGTTGTGTGATCTTGACGGGGGGTGGTAGGAGGGGATCAATAGGTGGAGGGTGGGGGCGGCGGGGAAATGGGGTGGGGATGAGAGATTCAATCTTGAGCAAGTTTCAGAGGACAAATGGGCTGTGCATTCATGGGGGTCTACTACTTACATTAACTCTAAATTGCACCACATATTTCTTATGGCTTCTGGTGTGCAATTCCCTTTGTTCCTCAACACATAGTGACTATATACAATCAATACAAAAGAGGGTGTGGGGGTTTAGGTATGGATGCCGACGTACAGCACGGGGTTCACTACCACCCACAGACGGAAATCACGGAAACGGGGTATAGTTGCGGGTAATAGCAAGCCAGAGAACAGTCACCACTGGGCCGGTTTAGATCGCTTGCAATTATTCCAAAGGTTTCACTGATTGGGTCATACATTGAAGTTATTCACTGGCGACCATCCACTAGAAGATCGCACTTCGGACACGTTGCGAGCACTTGTAAACCTGATGCGAAACCGCCATCGGCAAGAAGGAATCACCACAAATGAAACACCCGGACTTCATTGAACTCAGTCTTTTATTTCTTCAATTTCTCATATGCTTATTTATCGATTAATTCCCCTTTTTATTTGGGATTACTCTAGTACTATATTTCACTTAACCACGGTTCCGAGAGCACTTAGTTTTGGTTTGGGTCTGATTCCCTAAGCGACATTTTGCAATTAAAGTCGATTAACAACGAATGCGGACTTTCGAAAATGACGTCTCGAGACACTCCACGACTTTCGGCATCTAAGCATTGGGTAAATCCGCATGCTCCTAACGGTGACCCGAGTTGCGCCGCACTATATTACAAAAGGCCGTTTGATACGCGAGGATTGCCAAACGTAAGGTGTCCGAAATGCACGTCGCGTACTGGCAACGTATTCCCGAAATACACTACGTCAACACCGACTAAGTGCATCGAATGGAAACATTTGGAATTAAACAAAATGCTTGCAGGCGGCGGTGTGGCCCTGGTGACGGTTGGATCTCGACTGATCGGTTAAAGGCAAGAAAAAGTTCATCTCGTCGTGGCAGAGGAGTCATGGCTAAATAATCTCACTGCCACTTACTAGGAACTAGATTGCTATGCTTGCATTGGGAATTCAGTTCCAGCGAATCCTCCCCGTATAAGCTGAGTTGGATTCGTTGGTTGTGTATGCCGGGAAATTGATCTCGGCGGCATAGCCAAGTATGATCAAGGGTCTTGATCGTTGTGATGGTCATTTCGCGGAAAATTAGCTGCCGCTTGGTTGCAAGCGAGAAGTATAGTTTAAGGAGGAAATGAACCGAAGTGGTTTTTGGGGAAAATGCATGCGGTTTGATTGTAGGGAATTGATGTGGTTTTACATCTTTTAGGTAGGATAGGTTTTCGGGGGAAATTGGAATTGCTTGGGTGCAAGCAAGGGATAAAATTTAGATAGAGAATTAACCGAAGAAATTTCGGGGAAATGTATGCGGCTCGGTGTAGTTGGTGATGATGATTAATGTTCCGTTGTAGGTTTGAATATGCGTTTTATTACAGCATATGAAATTCGGGGAAATTAAGATTGCTTGGTCGCAAGGAAGGGATATAACTTAAGTCAAGAATTGACCGAAGCAATTTTCCGAAAATGTATGCGGGGATGATTTAGAATGTATTCTGTTGAATTGTATTCTGTTGCGGGTTTTGGAGTGTGTTTTATTGCAGATTGGGAGATGGATTCTTGCGAATTCGGGATGGATGCGCTTGCAGATTTTGCATGGTTCCGAATGTGTGTATTGCAGGTTTGGTTACGGTGACGCGTTGTTAGGGGTCAAGATTGGTTGGTATTGTGGGTTGGTTCTCCATGCGGTGTAGAGAACCCCCACAACGGTAACCCCTTTTACAGTTTAAACCTCTTTGCTGTCTTATTTACCATATATTAGAAGGCTTCACACGCTGCTCTGCTGTTGCTCGTCAACCATCTGGCCTCTTGGTTTAAACAGTACTGAGAATCGGAAATCAATTCCAGTCCAAGATGAACGTAAATAAAACAAAAAAAGTGTCCCAATAAAACTGTCACAAAAGGCGGTCAGTCGTATTTGAAACAACTGAAGAAGAGTCGTGGACAAGTATCTATTGGGGTGAACCGTTTGGAATATTCAATATATAAATACAAGGTGGGAATTGGCGGCGATTTTATATTTAAGGATATATTAAACAAAATGGGCGTGTGGGTGTGTAAAATAAAACAATACGTTGATGTGTTTGTGGCCTTGTTTAGATCCAGATTATTTGTGTATTATTTGTAATATCGAAACACTTAGTCTTAAAATAAAGAAACAGTCTTATTTCAATAAAATTAAATTGAACAAAGCAATTTGATTTAAATAAAAATGTGTGGTGAGTTAAAATTAGTGTAAGAAGGCAATGCACGTAAAGTTTTAGCAATGGGCGTTTACATTCCATGCCAGAACATAAACTACAATGTGCTAGAAGTTGATAAGCATAGCATTTCTTACTTATTATCTCACAGGAGATTATGCCTTCAAATGCACGCCAAAACCTTACTGATCGTTAGTCCTGGATTGGTTACCGTTTGTGCCCTTCACCCTACGATCGTTCTATACACTATTATCGTAGTATAACCCATTTTTCATCACCCAGTTACCAGCCGTTTAAGAAATAAGTGGATCTTGGTAGTTTGGTAAAGGGTAGGTGGGTGGGAATTTGATTCATTAGACATATGTTATTTGCGTCAATTTGTCAAAACATCGAGTGTCTTATGCAGACGGTCTAAAACTTTTTTGTGGTTGATCTTCAGCTCCTGTGCGATGCTACGACTGCTGTGTCGGTCTACTTCTATCATTTCGACGTTTTTGACGAGCATATCTTTCAACGAAAATCCCTAAATGGAATCGACAAAACCAAAATTGCGCAGGACTGGGTGTACAGCGATGGGGACCGTAAACTCGAATCACAATTCAAAATTGTACAATATACCGAATTTTCTTTTTGTTAATATTTATCGCAGAACTCACAATTGAATCGATAAACAAACAGTCAGGGAATTTTTTTTTTCAACATGTAATGTCACTTTTTATCGATCACAAGTTTGAACTGATGAATACTTTGGGAGAATTACATTATATAGCCAACTAGCGGGGAAAAAAATAGATATAACTATCTAATGAAAAAAATATAGCTTCTCCCCCAAGCTAATGTGATGTCATTTGTTTCATCAATAAAACATCTCTCATAATGAAGACAATGTTTCCTGTATCATTATATGTACCGCGTTGTCCACGGCATTTACGTCGTGTTAATAATTCATACATAATGAAACTGCAGCAGGCGTCACCACCTAACTAAGCAGGCCAGCAAGTGAACAGGTAAGACGTGCGCTCAAAATAATGTTAAACACCGGACTTTGTGTCATAATACCAACTTAAGAAAGTTAACATTTCATTTACAAGGAAACGCACAATTTTGTTGTAATTAAGCTGCCGTCCGATTGTTGAGTAATCGCTTGTGGATCACTGTGCTCAGCTGCCCACTCTTCTCTGCCTGCGCACAAAAGATATGGCGATTAATGGAGCCCACCATGTGGTTGTAGCAATTAATTGAAAAATGTTGCTGCACTGTGATTGAGAGATAAATCGAAACGCAAATGGTAAGCAGATTGCAATGGACACCGAGTGCAGACATGTGCAACTTAATGTCTGATATTTCTTACAATTGCAGACGGATGAATTGATCAATTCAGTTGGCCGCGACTTATGAAAGTAAACAGTAGCCGAAGAACAACATAAATTCCAGTAAATTGCGCTTTGCTCCGGCTTATGTAATACAACCAATGTAAATGTTAAACCTGCCATATCTTCACCGATGTAACGAAATGAGGGTTGATCAGTTGAAAGGTGATTTGTACGTATACAAAGTTTGCCAATGGCTCTATCAACGTGTGAATGCTAGTGTTAACCGCACCTGCGATATATGGTATTCAATGTTTTCAAGAAACTAACCTTTTAGTGAAGTTCGCAATCGGGGAATTCATCATCTTAAGGCAGATGATGATCCAATCTGTTACGAGGCAATACTTCTTTTTTCCAAGTCTTATGATTAGAGGAGCGTACTCATTACTTCGTTATATTACTGAATGACTGTAAAGCGGTTGTTGTTAAGTGATTAGTCTTAGATATTAAAACCAAATAAGAAAAAAAGTAATTTACCGCGGCCTTGGAATTTAACAAGTGAACACGTCCCACACCATTTCAACCGGTAGCCAGATATCAACACCACTCTTGGTTTGCTGCTTCGAATTTCGTTTAAGTATCCTGAGATACGTCAAGCTGTATGTGAAATCCCAGTAAACAAACGAAGTGTCTCTGCCGTGTGTCCCTCAGTCGTATACAATTTGGAGCGACATAACCAAAAAAAAAGGGGGGGGGGGGGGCGACGTTTGCGAGACAAGGACAGATGTGTCCTTCGTCGTGTCTCTGGCTTCTGGTCATGTTGCGATAACCAGAATCACCCACATCCGTGAGGATGTTGGGCTCGGTCTCGGGATATTTGAAAAAGAAAAACCGGAGGGGAGGAAGGGGGTGGATAGTGTGGAAAGGGTTAGTTCAGGTGTTCTCTAACTACATGGATGGAGGGATGGTGGGAAAGAAATCATACAAGAACTGCAGGTTTTGAGTGCGGTAGTAAACGCAGATAACGTCTTTGGCGTCGGACGATCTGCCCTTTGGTCGATGTGTGTGGGTATGTTTGGGCCGTCTTGCACTATGCGTCAATGTGTGTGTGTGGTTTGTTAGCAGTAGACCCTATGGGATGGGTCCAGCAATCCTGTATTATAGAGGGGAGTGTTGTTGGGGAGGGTGCTTTCTTCAGTTTTGTACTGAAGAAGAAATTGTAGTGGTCTGATCCGAAGGGATCGAGAGAGAGAAGGGCCAAGAACGCAAGACTCCCGTACAAATATGTTCTCGCTGTTCTGAATGCTTGCGAGGTACTTGTATGCTAATTGTAGGAAGTACTCGTCGATAGGGGTAATGGAGGTACCTTCGTATAGGTGAGAGTTGGGGTAATGGCGACGGTCAGGCCTTCTAGAGTGCTTGGTACATCTTCTGAGGAGTTTTCTTTAGAGAACTCGGAGTCTTTTCATTTGCGCCGAAGATATCCAAGGGTTCCACGATAGTATAGTGGTTAGTATACCCGCCTGTCACGCGGGGGACCAGGGTTCGATTCCCTGTAGGGGTGCCTCTGGCGCAAGACTAATAACCTTTCCCGGAAAAAAAAATCATTATGGAAAATTTAACAAGCCTCAGGACTTGCTAAATAAGGCCAAGACCGGCTCCCGGTTGTAGTGCCGATGATGATGATGATGATGATGGTGAAGATATGCAGGACCATATGGGAAAAGCGTCCGATATTCCAGATCGGATTAGTTGCTTATAGCAGAGAAGTTAAACTTTGGTGTCAACTTTATTGCTCTACTTCAAAATGTTGTGCAGTTGCTTAGACCGACGAGGCCCCTCTGAAGAATGTGGGTCACATGTTTGATGAAATTAATTTTTGGGGTATAGATGACCCCAAGATATTTCATCCTATCTTGTGGTCTAATCGTAGTACCTCGTATTTTGTATTCGAATATTCTGTGAATATTGAGAAGTAGGTTGGGAGAGTTTACTACTCAGAATTATAGCTACTGCTTTAGATGGGTTAAGTCGAATTTTCCATCGACTGTAATACAGATACGGTTCGGCCAGATGACAGTTGAGTCGATTTGTTGCGAGTTTAGGGCTTTTTGATGACGTGCACACTAGGACGTCATCCACATAGTATATCTGGTTTACTCTCCCCTCCACAGGGCGAGGAATATCTGAGGTGTAGATATTAAATAAGATGGGGCCCAAAATGCAGCCCTGCAGTACGCCTGCAGCAGCGTTGAAAGTTCGGGAAAGCTTTCCATTCACTTGAACTTGGAAATTTCTGTTTAGAACGAACTGGTAGATGATAATACACAGCGTTCTACTGAGGCCAGTATTCAATAATTTAGAAACGAGGCCTTCAATCCAGGTTGTGTCAAAAGCCTTTTCAAGGACCAGGCTAACCGCAATGGTGGGTTCCTTATTAAAGAGGCGCACACAGCCGTGGTTTTGAAATATGTTGAGAGCCATAGTGGTGCTGTGCGCACTTCTCAATCCAAATTGGAAATCAGGTATTAGGTTCCTGGTGCTGATAAAGTTATTTAGCTTCTCGTATATGAACTTTTCATATATTTTGCTGATTCATTTGAGGAGCGAAATAGGAAGAAAGCTTGAGAGGTTATACGTTGGTTTTGCAACTTTTGCTATTGGACAAATAATAGCGTGCTTCCAAGCTTGGGGAAAGTACCCCATCTTGAAGGCATGGTTGAACAATATGGAGGGTTTTATAAAGAATAAAGCAGAAAGTCTTCGCAATGAGTGGTAGGACATGTTGTCGATACCAGGTGACTTCTTAGGGTATTGAGATTTAACTACGTTCTGTAGGGTATTTAGGGTGACGAAGCCGTGATCCATATTGTTCAACCATGCTTCCAAGCTTGTGGAAAGTACAATTGAACAATATGGAGGGTTTTATAAAGAATAAAGCATAAAGCAGAAAGTCTTCGCAGTGAGTGGTAGTACATGTTGTCGATACCAGGTGACTTCTTAGGGTTTTGAGATTTAACTAGGTTCTGTAGGGTATTTAGGGTGACGAAGCCGTGACCATTATCACGTGTGTCATCGAAGTATGCACTATTAGTTGGGTTAAAGACAACAATTAGCTCGTTGAAGTCGTCTAATTTATTGCAAACCTCTGAACCAATGATCGCATTGGTATTCGCGTCGCCATCCCGGAGAGTAAGCTGGTGATTATTTTCAAAGGTCTCTCCCTTGATATTTGCTTTATTGGTGTCATTATTAATAACAACGCCGTTGTATATGATACGAGAAATGCCACATATATTTTTAACATTTTTATAAACGTTCTGGTCTATCTGAATACCCTTCAGTTTGTCTTCAGTTGTTCAGTATATATTCACTCTACCATTATTAGCCAGATGCAGTTCAACCCCGGAGATCTCTATGGACTGAAAATGTGGAGGTCGATAGCTTCATGGCGAAGTCCGCTATTAACTAGTATAGATGGGGGCCCAAAGCCCTGTCGCCGGGTGAAATACCACCTCTTCAATTTATAGGCTCTGTATGGTCGGGAGAAATTCCTGGTCATCTTTCGGAGCTCGGCTGAGGGACCGGTTCGAGATAAGGTTGATTTATGTGGTAACTCGGTCCCGAAATGAGGTAGCACCTCGTCACCCTGTACATTCCGCGATATCGCCGGGAGAAATTTTCGACTGCGTTTTGGATGTATGGCTGACGGCCCGGACTGAAATGGAGATAAATAATGATGATTCCTTCTGAGATAAACAAGTTCGGAAGTAAACCAGTTTCTCATTCGGATCTCCCTGGGGGGACTACGTCAGCGGCAACGCCATGCGAATATTTTAATAAATAACCGAACTTCGTTCTCAAGACCCTGTCGACGTCGACGCATCATCAGGTGCACCGGTTTCACCAATGCGAATGTAAACGCCGTCCACCGGTATTTGGAACAGCGAAACCTGGTATTCTTGCCCTAACTGAAACTCAGGTCGATTCATCAACTGATTCGACATATTTATGTTGCTCAGGATATGACTTGCATTCGATATTCCGTTTTAAGGGTGGAGTCTGCGTCATCACGCGGTCCGATCTGGCTTGCCAAAGGATGGAGGCGTTTAAGCCCAATAACTTGGGCATCATGTGGTTGAGGGTCGTGCTGACAAATTCTGTTAAATTTCTTTGTTTTCTTTACCACTCCCCGAATGACGATCGACCAGCGACATTTTTCGAACATCTTCCACTGGACTGGAAACAGATTAACCACCCGGCTTCTGATATTGTCGTCCTTGACAATTTTAATGTACATTCGAACAGAAGCGCCGAGGGTGGGGGGGGGGGCTGGCGGAGATGTTTGCTGTTAGCTGCAATTTGACTCAACTTGTGGAGCTGATTATTCGAACACCCTGGATCCGTTTTTGTCATCCGAACCCAGCTTTTATACCGTGGAGGTTGCTGCGTCACTGGGAACCTCAGATCATTCTTTGGTATCAGTCGCCGAACCACTTGCATTTCAAGCAAACGACCTGCCAAACCAGCTTCGCCATGTATGGAGGTATGGGGCTGTAAACTGGGGCGATTTGCGAGATTTCTTCGCATCCTTTCCATGGTCGGAGGTGTGCTTTGGACACTCCGATGTTAACGCTTGCGCAGAGTTTGTCACAGAGATTATTCTTCTCGGGAAGGAGATTTATATTCCGCATTTCATTAAACGAAATTCATCTGATAAACTTTAGCTTGCGAGCAGATTACAGCGGCAAAAAATAGAGCTTTTAAACAATAGTGCTCTAATCCCACCGAGGTTAGCAGAACGAATTTTGTTAGTATCAGAAACGGTTGCAACCTGGCGTTTGATACCGCGAAGAAGGCTTACAACGACAGAGTGACCAATAAACTCCTTGAGTGTCCAACTGGTTCACTTCTGGTCAATGGCAAGAGCTGTCAGCAATAACTTCGCGTCCTCCTCTTTTCCCCCGCCAGTGATGGACAGTGGGGCACTAGTCACGAATACAAAAGATAAAGCTCAAGTGTTCGCGAATTCAAACCTAGATGCCGGTTTTTTGGAACCACCAGTGATCGCGTCGGTACGATCCTCGATGGGGGATGTGAAGTTCCACCCGCATACTATTCAACGCATTCTACGTGGACTGGACTGTAAGAAGGCAAACGTCCCGGACAGAATACCAGCAGTGTTCCTTAAGAACTGTGCCTCAGAACTGTCAGCGGTCCTTGCCAGCCCCTTCCGCTTATCATTTCCTACCTGACATTTCCTACCTGCTGGTTGGCGGCTTGAGCTTAGCCAATCCCAAAGAGGGAGGTTGCCCGATAGCATTACGGTCTATGTTGTCTAAGGTGATGGAAAAGGTCATCAACGCCGAGTTAATTAAGTATTTGGAATGCAACGGACTTCTGAAGGATCGTTAATACAGATTCCGTGACAGGCGGTCCACGGAAGACCATTTGACACTTATAACCGATCTATGAACATCTGCGATTGAGCGGCATGGTGAGTCAAGTGCGGTCACATTGGATATCTCCAAGGCTTTTGATCGTGTCTGTCACGGGGCATTGCTGAACAATCTTCGTTCATACGGACTGTTCCAGCAGCTTTGCGACTGGACCCAGAGTTTCCTCGAGGGTCGATCAATCCGGCATGTTGTAGACGGCAAGTCTTCCGATCTGTATCCTGTTAATTCCGGGGTGCTTCAAGGTTCTATTTTGTTTCCAACCTTGCTTTTGCCGCACATAAATGATTTGTTGGAGTCAACGAACAACAGAGTGTTCAGTTTTACAGTACGTTGCGACTACTTTGCTTTCACCCAGGTAAATGATAGAATGGGTCCACTTTTCGGTAAGGTACGCCATCAGATCTCCTGTGGACCTGTTGCTACGAAAGCCATATTGGCGGTCATTGAGGAGGTCATTTGATTCCAGAGGTTTCGAACGTTGACGGTTGATAAGTGATTCTATTACCTAGGAAAGAATAGAAATTAGTGCTATGGGTCGATAAGAAGAGAGGGTTGATTTGTCGCCCTTTTTGGGAATCGGCTGAATATTCACTGACTTCCATCTATTTGGGAAACGCCCAGTAGAATAAGACAAATGGAAAAGTTTCCGCAGTGGTTTAGCGAGTGAAGAGGAACATCTCTTTAAGACGATTGGGGGAATGCCTCCGGACCAGCGGATTTGTATGCGTTTAGCACTTTGAGTGCGCAGGCAACAGTACGCGTTCGGAAGTGAATCTGGCTCATGGTGTGCTCCTTATGCTCAAGTTGAGGCGGAACTGATGTGGTATTAGGCAGCGTTGTTGCAAAATGTGCAGAAAGTAGAATCGCCTTCTCTATTGACCTCAGTGCAGCAAGTAGATTCGTCTTCTATTGACCGAACACTGGTGCTGAGATCAGTATAATCAAACAAAAAGCACTCCACTCCAATTGCCAAATAAATAGTCAAGACACATGCACTATGTAGATACCATTTGGTTCAGGGAAAACTAAAGGAAACTGTTTGGGGCCTTTCCAGTTAGCACAGAGTGCTATGCTCATTCCAAGTGATACGTTCTCTGCCAGGTCTTTAAGACGATTATTTATTGAAAAATGGTTTTCTGTCCAAGAATTCCAAAATGGATGGACGGCGACAGTATTTGGAATCCTCTCGCATGGGTATCAAGCTCGAACACTTCACCATCCCTTTAATTAATACAAAAGAGTGGCAACTGTCGGTTTCATTTCGTCCCTTCATTAAGACCAATCATATTTAATAATTGATCCCCTTCGACACAAAGAAATGGAAGAAAACCGGACAAACACGGGCAGTCGATGAGAATAGGACTGTTAATGAAATAGGACTCCAAGTGGTCCAGCGAAAAGTCAGTAGCTCCTCCAAGGTTCGTTTTAGGAAAAGTGATGACCCGAAACTGCATCGCTGCTAACATCTCCGACCTCACAAAAAGGGCCCCACACTTCCATAAAGGCAAGCAGAGGAAATAATATTATAGATCCAGCAGCTTCAAGCTCTCAAAAAGTGAAAGTTGATCTGATTGGATCGGTTGAAATACTTGGACGTTCACGAAATGTAATTGTGTCACCAAGTAAAATCCGAGTGGAAAAGCTCTGTTTGCCGAAAAAAAAAAACAATCAGGAAAATACCTTTCAAATTGCATATTAAACAATACCTTGACAGCAATAGAGTGCAGGCATTAATATTTCTCCAACACTAAAAGACTGGCAGCTCCCATTATTTTCTAATTACCCTAGATGAACGAGGGGCCAATATCCCCATTTATATTCCTTGTCCACATACACCATCTGTTATCTTCGCCAGCACGAACCTTTCCCAAAAATCTTAGACGGGTCCCTGGCAAAACAGAAATAAATATATATCGAAAAAAAATGCCACCAACACTAAATCTTATGTAAACAAAAAAGAATAAAATGATTAAACTAATTAAAATTGAAGTTGAGAAACAAGAAACAAATCACAAATTGTTGTACAAACAATATATGTATATATAGAGTGGGCCATAAATGTTTGCAAATGGCAACACTTGATTTCTTAAAAACCGTTAGAGGGAGGGGTGCGCGAGTGGCGGAAGTGTTTATACGTAATAAACGTATAAACAATTCCAACGACAACGTAATAAACAACTCCTCGCCTCTAGCGTGCCCCTCCCTCTAATGGTTTTTAAGAAATCAAGTGTTGCGATTTGCAAAAATATATGACCCACCCTATATTATGACCTTTCTGATGAAATTTCAGCAACTGTTGTCAAACAATAAAAAAAAAGCTCTAACCTCAGTTTTACATATGTTAATAAATATATAATCCACTAAATAAAGCTGGAAATAATTGAATGTAAAAATATATCTTAAAAACATTTTATACTTATTTAAACTTTTTCATGGGAAACATAGCTTATTATTATAACATTTTTATTATATTATTATTTTATTATTGGTCCTCTTAATTAGTGGTTAACGAAATAATTATTATCATTTTTAACCAATCATATACTGTTAACACGAACAGCAACATAAGGTTAAAGTAAAAGCTACATAAATAATAACAACAAAAGAAAAATTATAGAGATAAGAAAACTTATCGAGAAAAGAAAACTTCCCATAATTATAAATGTGACAATTGGAAAAATTATTTGTACGCCTATATACGGTAAATAAAAAAAAAAAAACAAAACATGTGAGGACACATACGTCACAAATAAATATTGCAAGCCCATAAATGTACCCCTATACGTGGCAAATACATATAAAAATAATATCCTTGTATACAAAATACGATGATCTGAACATTTGTAAACAGAATATGGGACAAAACACCAACGAAAACTAATAAAATCTTTGTAAACTCGCACGCACGCAAACACCTTAACCGTTTTTTTACACGCAACACTTTCCACTCTGCCATGCATCGGCTCTAATGACTTCAAGAGTATTATTCCCCTTCCAAGAATAATAATAATTCTATAAGGTAGAGGACTGTTAAACGCACATCTATGTAAAGAAATTGCAATATACAGGGGTGCAGGAAGAATCACCTTATAAAGAAAACCAAACGAGCCTATTGTTGCTGTACAAAGCTCAGAACGCTAAAAGAAGGTGGCAAGAATATCGTAGTGTATGAATCCAAGTTCGAGGTTTGGCTAAGATCAATTTTATTTCCAAACTATTGGCGTATTTATACAATCGATCATCCAAATCATTACTCATTCATTCATAAATATATTTTGCTTACTACGGTAATCTTCTACCATTTCTTTAGCATGTTGTAGAACAATGATACGGGTTGACCTCTATATTTCTGAATCACTGTCGGCACCGAGTGCATGCCATATGACATTTGCAAACAGTAACTCGGGCAAATTATTCCGATGATTCAATGCCACAGGTTGCCCTAAATTTTTCTAAATCACTGCTGCCACCGAGTGCATGCCATTGACACTTGCAAACAGTGTTATACGAGTATAATTAAGATCGTTTCCTGTATTGAGGAAGCGGGACAAAAAAGGATGTGGATAGAAGGACACGAGTTTGGGGTCTGTTAAAATCGAGTGGTCGACGCGTGCGGGTGAACTTAAAAGGGATGTTAATTTATTTTAAATATTTATCTATTTCCTGGTGGGACTATTCTATTGTAATGGTAAAGTGATGTTTTGTGTATTGGGAAAGGATATTCATGTGGAGACACGAGATTTTAAGTATTAGTATTTTAAGGGCGGGGGGGGGGGGGGGGGGGGGGGGGGGGGCAATTATATAACAACAGTAACTAGGGCAATTCATTTCGATGCCTCATTTTGCATATTCGTATTGTTTGTATTGTTAGACTAAACCTACTACACCCCAATACTTACCCCTTTGCGGACCACTACCATTATTAATCGGAATCACCTCAACGTGAACTCCCACACCAATACAATGAGTATCTGTAAAAGTGCATGAAATCCTATTGCATACAAAGGCAGATCAACCAATCTAGATACCGCATCTGGAAAAATATATGACGGCACATGAGAAATAATGTGCTATTCAATACATTAAGCAATTCTATGGAAGCGATGCAATACAAAATATTTTTGCTAATGTGAACCATGCATAAACACTAGTGTTAATACAGAGTTCTAAGGATTGTATTACGCACATCCACACAGTCAAGAAATCGATGATCGTAAACATTTTCAACGTTAGATAAACAAAAAATGTACTGCAAGACATGCATCTGTTGTATCACTGAAGTATTCTAAACAAAGGGTAAGTGAAGACTGCACGACCGAAGAAGAAACAGAGTCACTTTCAAGGCATCGCTCAAGATGGTTACAATTCATAAGCCGCCCGTTCTTAATATTAAAATCATTACAAAAGAGTTATAAGGCGGGCGTACAAGAATCGTTTTTTCATTTTCATTTTTTAAACATTTTTTTATTTTCTTTTTATATTCTTATTTTCTAAATTAAAGGCTAGACAAAAAATGCTTAAATTATAGCTTAAATATCTTATATAATAACTTACTGGTCCTTCGCAGACGCTCTAAGCTAAACATTACTTAATATTTGTATAATTTGCCTTTCGGCGACAGAACTTTGTGGCATAACTTATAATTATTTGAAAGACAAAGAAAAATTTGAAAAACTTTGTAAATTTTTTTTTTTTTTTTTTTTTTTCTTAAAATTTAACTTACTTAACTTACCTAAACTTATCTACTTTTTTTTTTTTTTTTTTTTTTTTTTTTTTTTTTTTTTTTTTTTTTTTTATGTAAAATCACTTAGCCTAACTTAACTTAAATCTTATACTACCCTAATTCTAGAAAAGCTAAGGCTATGTAAGCTAGCTGATGATAGTGTGATTCTATACCGACTTTGGTATCCAGGTCTTTATATGCCATTCAACCACCAGAACTGTTGACGCTGTCTAATACTATCGTCCCGGTCTCTGCGGGAGATAGCCCTACTGAAGCGCAGGAGCTCTTCTTCGGTGCGCGCTACTTCCCGGTCATAGCACAATCGCCCGTCTACAGATGATCTACTTACATGATAGATCAGCGGAATTCCGGATCTATCCTGTATAAGCCCTTTCATATCCAAGTCAAGGAACGCCTCTGGTGGAACAAAGCCGTTGCGACGCACGCTCTCATAGTATAAGGTGTTTGGATAATAAGCCCCGAAAATTAGGTCATTGGACGAGCTTATTGCTCTCGCAATATGTCCTCTGATTAATTTAATCATAAAATTATCCACCCTATTTATGTACGCTTCATTATATAAAGTCTCATTTGAGTAATACTTTTTATAGTCCGATTCCGGTGTCCGATATAATCTGAGACAACTTCTGAGACACTTTCTTTCGAACACCCGAATCTTTTCTATCAAATTTGGACCTATGTTGAACCATACTGGGCAACCATATATGAGCATTGGCCTGATTAGCGTCATGTAGCATATGACTTTTACCCTGCTGTCAAGTTGGCTACTATGAAATAGCCTCCTTGTCATAGCAAAAGTTTTCCTCGCTTTGAGCAAAGCAGCCTCTACATGTCTGTTGAAATACAGATATTGGTCTAGCCAGATGCCCAGGTATTTAACTAAACTCTTGGTTTCCAGTTTATCTCCATGCGGTCCCACGATAACTAGCTTTCGCCAGTTTTTCCTTGTGTCGTACGTGGCTTTATATAATGGAGTTCTAAATAGGATAGCTTCACATTTCTGGAAGTTGATCTTAAGTTTCCCTACAAAGAGTCGTTGCTGTACGGATATGTCGAGTCGGGCATTTAATATGTTGCGCGAGTTAATGCTGCTCCCGTTGTCCAAAGAAAAAATATAATATTTTTTTTATTGCTTCCGCCGACTCGCTTCCACAACTTAATTTTATTTTAACTTTACTTAACGCTAGGATACAACATTACTTAAATTTGGCATTCATTCGTTAAACGTGAAAGTAGAATGTAGAATTTGTAGAATCTGTATGTGAATGTGTAGAATCTTTATGTATGCTGATAGGAAGAAATAACTTCTTCGTAATTTGAAGGCTTACGTTTTATGTGATAAAAGTGCAATGCTTACAAGATATGATATTTATTTATTATTTATTACAATGTATTACTTAGTAACTTAAATCTAGTAGCACTATCTTTCGGCTATGGATATGATATAATGAGTCACCTACTTCATGGTGTGTTAACTGGTGTAGAAGTAATATTCGTTATGATAAGATGAGTCATGTATGTTAACTCGCATAATAAAATAAGTATGTGTCGATGTGAGATGTAATTAATAAAATAAAGAATAGTTACAAATTAAATAAAACATATATAAATAAAATAAAACAATTTCATGGACTAATGTATTCTGTAAGTGCCACAAGTGCTTGTTAAGTGTGTGGTTAAATGTTTCACCTATCGTGTAACATAGTGAACGTATTTGAACGAATAGTCGTTTTTCGCGCAGATTTATCTTAAGTGAGTCTGTGGCGGTTCCGCCAAACCCTACTGGCCACTTACCTGAAAAGCCCCCATAACTGCTACCCAACTTCCTTAAGTTCGCTAATGCAATCACATTAGCACCTTAAATGCTTTACGCATTAAATAGAGCAATTTATAATCTAAAAGCCCCTAAAAGAGAATTCTTAGCTTTCATGCATCTCTTCGCATACGAATTCCCTATAAGAATTCCTTCCTAACTTATCATAAATTCCCTGAAAGAAAATTCATCGGTTTGTAATGCTCCGTGAGGTGCTTTCCCAAACGGCTTTTGTCAACTATTTTATTGTCAAAATTCCAAGAAGCACACGCAAGACTTGGCGTGCTTCGATTGGAATTTTGTGCTGAGAATTGTTTGAGGATTTTGTTGAATAGAAGGGAAGGGGAATCATGAAATGCGTTTTGAATTTAGCATTTCATGATGTCAAGGTTTTGGGAATTGAGTCAATGTATGTTGAATTAACTTTTGGTTAAATTCGTTGTACATGTGACTAAATATGGAATTTGAATATGAGGCAATAGAAAATTTGGGATTTGGGTTATGATTTGATGTTATTGGGGATTTGGATAGGGGTAGTGATTTAGGATCGCTACAGGTTTACATATAATCATCATCATCATCATCATCGGCACTACAACCGGGAACCGGTCTTGGCCTTATTTGGCAAGTCCTGAGGCTTGTTAAATTTCCCATAATGATTTATTTTTTCTGGGCAAGGTCATTAGTCATTACATATAATATAACCGCATAATCAGGGAATCTTACCCTTGAGTTGGCTTATCCCAGCCTCAACATGTGTACAATAAAAACTACCTACATACACATTGGCTGGCAATCACTTTAACCAACGATAAACAGTCCAACGCAGCTGCATGTAATTACCACCATAGACGTTGAGACTAATTCCCTAACTCGCACCATGTGCAAACAAAAGAACGCTGTCCTTCAAAGGTTTTCTGGCGATATCATAAACAAGCCACATCGTTTATGGTATTCCAAATGCAATTCCCATTTAATGAGTTCCAGCTTATTTATTTAGCTGACCCTAATCACAGACCGATGCATTAGGTCGCTTCTCCTTTGTTCTTTTTCCCTAGCTGTATGTTTTGTTTATCCTTGCTGAAATGCATCGATAAACACGGTGATGTGTACCAACACACATACACATCACTACACCTTGATGGCCACAGTTACGTGGTAACTTCCCCCATTTCCATTGTCCCACCGAGTTGGGAGATTTTATTGTTAATGTACAATTTGAAAATGTTAAAGTAAGGGAAAAGCACATGATCCACATGTTGAATGTACGAACAGACATTTGTTGGGCTGTGGATCGTGTGGAAGCAGCTGTGGCGGGTTCCTTTTCGGAGTGGAAGGAGATTCGGAGAGAGTAGAGAGAGAGAGTCTTGTCTTGTTCGCGAAGAAAAAAAGTCGAAGAACTGGTCGCGACCAGCGCGAAAACGTTCAGAAAAAGAAAAATTAAAATAGCACGTTGCGAGAGAATTTCCGCCAAAAGATAAAGAAGAGTATAAGTTTGTAAATGATTAAATACATGTAAAGAGTTTAGTAAAAGTCCTAAAATCTGTTAACTCGTGGTCGGACCGTAAAAGGTTACCTGTAAAGTTCATTGTGAAAACATCAGATAAAATAAATTGAATTACGATTGGATGCCCTGTTTCTGTTTGCTGTCTCCTGTTGAGATACTCAAAGATTTGAGCCACAAGTTGAGGAATCCTGGCCCGGCAGCGGTTTACCGGGCGATGCAGTTACATATATGTTACGTTATACCCAGGCAAACGGTGCATTTTTAACGCTTGTTTCACAGGTGATAGAGGGCCACAACGGTGCCTCGCAACCACGTTAAGCGATAGTCCAACGGTTGCCGATATATTTTCATGAACTCAGGGACGATTGAGCTAAAAAAAAGGAAAAAGTAACTTCAAGTCTCGACACTGATACGTCGCCGCTTCGAAGGTACTGGGGATTGCTCTTAATAATACCACAAATGCAAACAACCCTTAAATATTATAATTGGCGACAAACTTAAATAATTCAGTGCTACAATTGGTACACTTAGGAGAAAAATTTTCTCTCTCTCCTCCGTTCCTTCACCCCATTAGCGAGTCGGCTCTGCACGAGCCGAATATCGCTGAGTCTAATTCCATCCGCCGACCACGCCGGTTGCGCGATCTCCCGCTCTCCGTCGCGCGGCGGAGAAGGGTAGATATACCGAAGTCGTGTCGAGAAAGAAGTGTTTCATCTCGTATAAAATTTATAAAAATCAATTTAATTTTAATAATAAGTTCTAAGTAAAGTAATAAAAAGACGGTGATCACCAATTAAATCTGTGCGTTTTATTTCCGAATATCTACGGTGGACAATTTTCCTCTTTCGAACAATTCGTGGACGTTGCGTTGTGGAGTTTCGCTTGTGTTTCTCTCCCAGTGCGTACTTTTCATCCTTCCGCGTTTGTGGACAATTTTGGTGCTGCGATATTCGGTGGAACATTTAGAGGAACTTGTGGGGACGAGGTAGAACCCCGTGTCGTACGCCGGCACTACGACTTCGCCCCCACAAGTCATTTCCACCTGATTTCAGCAACAAGCAGAGCCATCCCCCCCCACAAGAGTCACTGTATAGTGGGTTTTTGGGATGCGGCGTCATCAGTCCGTAATTCTTCGAAAACAACACTGAGCAAGCAGTGGTTGTAAATGGCGAACACTGCTCACATGATAAAGGCATTTCTTTTTTTTTTGCTGAAACTGGATAGTATGGATCAGGCACCACTTGCCACACACCGGACGAAACAATGGGCTCTTTAAACGAGTAGTTCCATTGGCGCGTTTCAAAGCGGTCATCACAACCGGGCACCAATATCATGCGATTTGACCCCGCTAGATTTCCTAATTTCGGATTATTCCAAGTTAAAAGTGTATTTGGGTAAGTATAGTATTATTCTATAGCTAAAGGTGGCCGTTATTGCATGCATCGGCATATTGGATGAGTGATTATACCGCTTGAACATCAAAAACTTCGACAGGCAGAACGAGCTCTGCCTCCATGGCAAATATTTATCTGTTGGTCCACACCTAATTGTCTTACTGGACTTACTGATCAATTAATCGAATAAAATATTAATTATTGAAATCGAAAAAAAGACGCGCAATGTTTTCATCACATATGTTTCAAGGGAACACATTTTACATCGGCATCTCCTTTCCTTATTCTCTCGTGCTGTCATACTGTGCTTTGACTGGGAACCTTAAAAACCTTTTTTATGCGTGTGATTTGTTAGTTAACATTTCGCACATAAATATTATTGAACTTCTATTGAATTGAATATATTATGTATACGCAAGAAATTATGAAAAATCCACTAACAAAAGAATGACAAACTATAAATAATCCACAAACAACAGTCAAGTTTTTAAATCGGAATATCTTAGCTATTTATTTTACTAGTATATAGTTAGACCAGAATACAACGTCCATTTATTCTTCTCCACCAACGACTAATAGTGCAAAGCAAACAATATTGCACAACAAATTGTAGTTAGATATATTTCCATTATAAAACGATCTATCCAACTCAGAGTGGCGCAGAAATAAAAGACACCGAACTGCCTCCGCGGCCTCAGTCAACGTCCGCCAAAATCAAATGGAATTATACTGGCCCCTTGGATGTTGTTTCAGTTGTATGTAATCTCCGCATACGGAACCAATGAAATGCCTCACGATTTACATCGATCAACCGAATGATCCTTGGGTTGCATAGCGATACCCGGAGGAAATGCGCCGAGAGCGGATAATATTTCACCGATACCGCAGTTATGCGGACAGGTATAATTCCAACAGCATTTTGAAATTCTTCCGTGTTTTGTTTTTCTTATCTGTGGTCCATTATAGCCTCCGGCAGTGGATAAGGACTGGGCTTCTGTCAACAACTACCCACCGCTCGACTAGATGTGATTCATGACTCGAAAACCCCGGGGACGCAGAGAGGAATAAAGTGGTGAAATGTAATTTTTCTTAACACAAAAATTTATCCGCAAATTGCAAACAATGAAATGGTTGTGTCACTTACTCTTTCCCTGCGGGCGGGCACCGTAGAAGAATAGTCGCCGCACATAAGACACCGAGCAAACGTCTTATAAGCGGGTAACTAAATTGCGTTCTTTGTCGAGGGTTGCGCAAATAAAATTGACTTAGCGCCGTCACCCCACAACGAATAATTGCCACTTTACTTATTCACACTGCGGGTGGACTTCTGTAGGTGAGACTGTGGCGAGCCAGATTGTGGCGAGTGAAGGAAAAAATGGCACTAAGTGTACGCTTTTTGTCACTTGTATATTTTTATTAACGCATTATTATAACTAGTGTTCGTTAGGAGGAGTCGGTTTTGCGCATGATCTCCATCATCAGAGTGTCACCATCAGCAACCCCAAGCAATCCCTTGCATACCGTGAAATTTAATCATCGTCAACCGCAAAAGGCGCCCATAACTGTCTACCTGGCTGGGTGTGTTTAGTTATACAACCAGATTCGTAGTCAAAATCAATTGGTGGAACTTCACTCTTTCAATCATAAACTAATTTCACCGCAAATATCTCTGTGTCTGCCATCTAAGTTGGAGAAACACTGCGGAAATGTGACTGCAACTGTAACTTCCTCATTTCTGGGCACAGAATACCGATTAGTCTACTTCAATTTCTGATCCACTTCGATTTCAACGCAAGAGGAAACTGATTGGTGGCCGTAAAAGATTCCACCGAACCCCAGACTATTCGTAGAATTCATGAAGCTCTAATGAAGTAAGTCAGGCACGTTACGATATCGGTAACTCCCCATAAAGAGCTAGAACATACTTGGTCCAACTAGTTTCGTGGTCAGTTGCTGCGTGTAGAACGACTGCCTGGAATGTCACTGCTATGGTTACCGAATTCCTTACAAAATAAGTTTTACCATTCGGATTGATTGATGGCTGATTATTGTAGAGTTTTCATCGTGTTTCACCTGAAAAAAAGACAGTCGGTTTTTAAAATAAGTGGGTGTATCTTTGGTCAGGTGATTGCTTGTTTACCATTTACCATAAGTTCTTTCATATACTTAAAATGTAAACAACATTTTTTTCTTTTAATGTTTATACTGATATAAATCTCTAAAAGTATTGATGAAACAAACTCGGAGGTCTGCTCGTTAAAAAAAGTGATATTCCATATTAACTAAAATTCCTCGACAGGTTTTTGATTGCTCGATTCCGTCGTCAGTTATAATGTGTAAAATATCGAAGTTAAGAATGGAAAGTTCAGTACAGTTTTGTTTTGATAAAGGTGAAAGTGAAAGCCAGGCGGCAGAAATTGTGCACAGTGTTTATGACGGGCGAAACATTCACAGCCGATTACGCGTAGTTTTAGTTTCAGCGATTCCGTTCCGGTGCCTTAAATGTTAGGTAGATCTGTCTTAGGGGGCCGTAGCATCGCCCCGGAACTACAGATTGATAGTTTAATGAAAGCAGAACCCTCATATCATCATCATCATCGGCACTACAACCGGGATCCGGTCTTGGCCTTATTTAGCAAGTCTCTCGACCGGTATCCGGTCCTTATCCGAGAATTGTTAAATTGTCCATAATAGTTTGTTTTTCCGGACAAGGTTATTAGCCTTGCACCATAGAACCGTCATATATTTGGTTTAATATAAGCGATAACTTAACGAATAATATAAGCGATAACGCGAATTTATTTTCCGCGAATTCAAACCTCGATCCCGGCCTTTTGCAGCCACCCGTGATCTCGCCGGTACAGTCTTCCATGCGGGATGTGAGATTTCGTCCGCGCACTATTCAGCGCATTCTACGTGAACTGGATTGTAGGAAGGCAACCGGCCAGGACGGAATACCAGCAATAGTCCTTAAGAACTGTGCTCCAGAACTATCGCCGGTTCTTGGCAGACTCTTCCGCTTATCTTATGCACGGAGGACCTTTCGTGCCTGCTGGAAAATCGCTCGAGTTCAGCCAAGCCCAAAGAAAAAAAGTGTCTCCCACAAAATTACCGGCCGATAGCATTACTGTCTATTTTATTTAAGGTAATGGAAAAAGTCATCAATACAGAGTTGGTTAAGTATTTGGAGTGCAACGGTCTTCTGAATGATCGTCAATACGGATTCCGTGGCAGGCGGTCCACAGGAGACCTTTTGACACTTATAACCGATATATGGACATCTGCGATTGAACGGCATGGTGAGTCAAGGGCGGTCGCATTAGATATCTCCAAGGCTTTTGACCGCGCCTGGCACGGGGCATTGCTGAGCAAACTTCGTTCATATGGACTTTCCCAACAGCTTTGCGACTGGACGAGGAGCTTCCTCGAGAATCGATCGATCCGGGTTGTTGTGGACGGCGAGTGTTCGGATCTGTATCCTGTTAATTCAGGGGTGCCCCAGGGTTCTATTTTGGCTCCAACCTTGTTCTTGCTCCACATAAATGATTTGTTGGAGACAACGGATAACAAAGTGTTCAGTTTTGCGGATGATAGTACTCTTGTTTCCTCCTTTTCGAGTGATCGGCTGATTGGTGCATCAACGTCGCACCAGCTGAGATGTAGACAGATTGACTCTCTGAACCAGGATCTAGATAAAGTCCTGCGGTGGGGAAAGGCCAATCTTGTCGACTTCAACGCAACGAAGACCCAGTATACAACATTCACAAAGAAAACTGGATCATCGGTTCCACAGCTGATGATGAATGGCCGCGCCCTCGAGGCTGGGGAAAGTTTGAGATTGCTCGGCGTCACGGTCTGTGGGAATGTATCATGGCATAAACACGTATCGGGTATCGCCAGATCAGCCTCAGGAAAACTGAGTTATCTTTTTAGAGCCAAGAAATATTTTACTCCGGCCCAACTTCTTCTCCTATATAAATCCCAAATTAGACCCGCGCTCGAATATTGCTCTCATGTTTGGAGCTCGGCTCCTAAACATACCCTCGACCTACTTGAGAGCGTACAAAGACGAGCGATCCGCCTGATCGGGGACTCGGCGCTGACGACGGGACTACAGTCGCTATCACATCGAAGGCGCGTGGCCGACCTCTGTCTGTTCTACAGATATTATCACGGGTGCTGTTCTTCGGAGATTCTTGGCATTGTTCCACGCAATTCGGTCTATATGCGCTCCACAAGACAATCCGACGGATCGCACCCGTTTGTGGTTCATCTTCCGACAGCGCGAACATCCCTGTATCAGAACTCGTTCCGTTACAGAGCGGGGAAGCTGTGGAACTCCCTTCCCACGCGAGTGTTCCCGGAGCGTTACAACCTGCAACTGTTCAAAAAGAACTGCAACAGTTATTTGATGGCATCTCGGGGCGCCCACTCGGCGCTATAGTTTCTCCTCTCCCGAGAGAAGTCTAATAAAAAAAAAAAAAAAAAAAAAAACTAACTTAAAACTAAAGTATGGATAAAAAACAAAACAGTTTGAAACCATCTGCATAAAGCTGAATTCAAAATGACTTTCGATATATGGGTACCACACGAATTGACGAATAAACATACAACATGATGGATCGAATTCCAAGCCTTCATCATATGGAAAGGAATCGACCCATTTCCTAAACTCGTATTGACTGGGGATAAGAAATGCGCCACATACGACATTATTATGCAAACAAAACCGACGTCCAAAAGCACTGAAATAGCTCAAACGGAGGCTAAACTAGGACTACCGACTAGCAAGATTTTCGCATGCATTTGGGTGGATTAAAAAACGATCATCTACGGTGAACTAATTTCATGTGGCCAAACATTAAATGTGGACCCCCATTGTCAACAAGTCATTGAACCGTTTGAAGCTATTGACCAGAAATGGCCGGAATTGTCCAACAATAAAGTTGTTGCATTTCATTAAGACAACGCCTATCCGTATGTGTAATGATTCGGCTGTTTGTTTGAGAAACATTATTGCATCCACCCTATAGCCCAAATCTAAGTGAAATCCTGTACTGACAATCGTAATCCAAAATTCATCCGCTTGGTCACATATTTCAGCGGTTGTTCCAATTATTATTTCCATCGTGTGCACCATTCAGAGGATACTCATGTAACATTCGTTGAAAATGCCTGCTGCGTATAAGGCAGTCTTGGCGCCATTGAACACACACTTTGAAGGAAAGGGCCACATCCTAGCTCTCGCTATTATTTTACGAAAATCCTATTCAATGTGCCAGCGATTGATCGTCGTTCAGCTCTTTGTACGTCGGAACGATTGTCTTCAGACTGACATCTGGGAGAACCCGTTTATGTGTGTAATCGCCGATGTTGTAAAGCTTTTTCTTTCTGCCAGGTGTATCAGTTGTCTTCCCCATTTAGACGGCTATCGTACTGTGAATTCATGTCATTCGACAATTTGTAGTTCAATGTAGGCCAAACTACCAGCTTCATTCACACACATGTGTCTTTAAAAAGCTATACTATAAAAAAACACTCAGCTCATTAACGAGTTTCACTGTCAGTTTGGAGTTGTGACTCCTTGCACCGACAGACACCTTGTTTCCCCCACATTCTGTCACCAAGAACTGTCAACCCTGTCAGATTATTATTATTATTATTTTTTTATTACACTTCTCTCGGGAGAGGCGAACCTATAGCTTCGAGTGGGCGTCCCGAGATGCCACCAAATAACTGTTGTCGTTATAACGCTCCGGGAAGGGAGTTCCACAACTTCTTCGCTCTGTAACGGAACGAATTGTGATGCAGGGATGTTCGCGCCGTTGGGAGATGAACCGCAAAATGGTGCGATCTGTCGGATTGTCTTGTGGAGCGCATATACACCGAATTGCGCGGAACAATGCCACGAATCTCTGAAGAACAGTACCCGTAATAATATCTGTAAAATAGACAGAGGTCAGCTACGCACCTTCGATGTTGTTACACGCAGAATTCCAATACTCTGATATTTACATACATATAACATTCAATACTCTAACATTCCAATAGTCCCATACATACTCCCATTTATACGCATGTATGCTGCACGCAAAATTCCAATAATCTTTATATCAATAATCAATAATATTTACATACATATGACATGTATCCTATACGCATAATAGCATTGTTCAAACATATAGCATTCCATGCAAATTGCTGTGCGCAAAATTCTCACAATGCAACCTGAAACACATCTGTAATATTCTTTCAACACATCTAACGTTGCATGGCCATCATCCCATTCTCATAACTAAAATTGCAATTCTGCAATTCCCACGTCCCAACCATGCCCATGCCCATGTTCTAACATGCAAATTGCAACTACGCAACTTTAAATTCGAATAACTTTGATGATGACCTAACACCCCATCACCTTCAAGGTAATTCCTCCCAGGCACACGCATGCTATTTGCTAGAGGCAAATCAGATTCGTATCACCGTGAATCGAAACTTTCCCATGGCCTTGGGGTGGAGCTGCAACCAGAGTAGGCGTAAGGTTGCAGCCGTAGGATGACTGGCGGCAAAATTGTGACGTTGCAGTTCTCATCGTCGTTGGCATGACCGTCGATTGGGACTAGCATCGGGTGGCTGTCTGGAAGTAAGCGATGAACCGTGGGAAAGTATGCAAATTTTGATCTGGATTTTGGGTATAAATGGGGAGTTCCATTGGAGACAAATTAGAAATTAGAATCCGACGGCACAAGAGGTGCATCAACTGAGAGATTTGTTTTGGCTGCTGGGGTCAGAGATATTCCTGTTAATTCATAAAATTAATAATAAGTAAAAAAGTGTTAATTCATAAAATTAATAATAAGTAAAAAAGTGTTAATAAGTAGAAAAGTGAAAGCACACATAAATAAAATACGTTAACGCTCCGCAATCTGGTGGAGTAAACTACGACACAAGCAAGACACCACGCCTTTCATTCAATCCATCAACAGTGAGAATTGTTGGGCTGTTGGCACCACAGCCAAATAGGACGTCCATCACCATTCGGGGAAACCCAGCCATTCGCTTCTTACTTTGGCCGACCAAGGGCTAAAACAACCTACTTACAGGCCAACTAGCGGAAGCCAACAAACACGGACTCTAACAGCCGGATGCCGGTAAGTGTTGCTAATAACATATACATACAACAATGTGATAGCTACTGTAGTCCTGACGTCAGCGCCGTGTCCCCAATCAGGCGGATCGCTCGTCTCTGTATGCTCTCAAGTAGATCGAGGCTCTCAAGTATATTAGGAACATAAGAGCAATATTCGAGCGCGGGACTAATTTGAGCTTCATACAGAAGAAAAAGTCGAACCGGAGTAAAATATTTCTGAGCTCTAAAAAGATAAGTTCGTTTTCCAGAAGCTGACCCGGAGATATTCGACACGTGTTTAGGCCACGTCACATTCCACAGATCCTGGCGCCGAGTAACTTCATGCTTTCTCCAGATTCGAGGGCCTGACCATTCGTCATCAGCTGTGGAACCGATGATCCACTTTTCTTTGTGAATGTTGTATACTGTGTCTTCGTTGCATTGAATTCGCGAAGATTGGCCTTTCCCTTCAGCAGGATCTTATCCAGATCCCGATTCAGAGAGTTAATCTGTCTACATCTCAGCTGGTGCGACGTTGATGCACGAATCGGCCAAACGCTCGAAAAAGAGGAAACAAGCGTACCATCATCCGTAAACCCGAACACATTGTTATCCGTTGTCTCCATCAAATCATTTATGTGAAGCAAAAACAAGATCGGAGCCAAAATAGAACCTTGGGGCACCCCACAATTAACAGGATACAGATTCCAACACTCGACGTCTACAACAACCTGGATCGATCGATTTTCGACCAAGCTCCTCCTCCAGTCGCAAAACTGCTGGGAAAGTTCCTATGAACGAAGTTTGCTCAGCAATGCCCCGTGCCAGACGCTGTCAAAAGCCTTGGAGATATCCAATGCGACCACCCTTGACTCACCATGCTCCTCAATCGCAGATGTCCATATATCGGTTATAAGGGTCGAAAGATCTCCCGTGAACTGCCTGCCACGGAATCCGTATTGCCGTTGATGATGACAGTAATGCTATCGTCCGGTAATTTTGTGGGAGACAGTTTTTCCCGTTCTTTGGGATTGGAAGAACTCGGGCTACCTTCCAGCAAGTAGGAAATGTCCCCCATGCGTAAGAAAAGCGGAAGAGTCTGCCAAGAACCGGCGATAGTTCTGGAACACAGTTTTTAAAGACTATTGTTGCTATTCCGTCCGGGCCGGTTGACTTCCTATAGTCCAGTCCAGGTAGACTGCATTGAGATGTACGTGGACGGAGCTTCACATCCCGCACGGAAGACGATACCAGTGAGATCACAGGTGGCTCGAAAAGATCGGCATCGAGGTTTGAATTCGCAGAAAATAAGTTCGCGAACACATTAGTTTTATCTTCTGAATTTGTGACTAGTGTCCCGCTGCCCGTCGCTATCGGTGGAAAAGAGCAGGAAGCAAAGTTACTGCTGGCAGCCCTTGTCATTGATCAGAGGGTACGTGAACCACCTGGGCACTCAAGGAGTTTATTCGTCACTCTGTGATTGTAAGCGTTCTTCGCGGTATTAAACGTTTAGTTGCACACGTTTCTGATTCTAACAAAATTCGTTCTGTTAACATTGGTGGGATTGGAGCGCCATGGTTTACAAGCTCTATTTTTTGCCGCTGTAATCTGTTCCCATTTTTTATCAAACCAAGACTTATCAGATGACATTCGCTTGATGGAATGCGAAATGTAGATCTCCATCCCGCGAAGAATAATCTCTGTGACCGACTCCGTGTATGCGTTAACATCGGTGTCTCCAAAGCACACCTCCGATCACGGAAAGAATACGAAGAAATCTTGCAAATCGTCCCAGTTGGCAGCCACATACCTCCATACATGGCGAAGCTGCTGAGATCGCTTTTTCGTTTGAAATGCAAGTGGATACTACCAAGCAGTGATCCGAGTTCCCAGTGGCGCAGCAACCTTCACGGTATAAACGCTCGGATCGGATGTCAAAAACAGATCCAGGGTGTTCACATAATCACCTCGGGTGTCCGACACTCGTGTAGGTTCCTCCACCGGTTGAGTCACGTTGTGGCTAACAGCGAACATCTTCGCCAGCCTCCCAACCCCGATGGTTTTGTTAGAATGACCCAGCTTGTTCGCATAATCACCTTGGGTATCCGGCACTCTCATAGGTTCCTCCACAAGTTAAGTCAAATTGTGGCTAACAACGAATATCTCCGTAGCCTCCCAGCGTCGTCGCTTGTCTTACAATCCACCAATCACTCGGAATTGTGTACATTAAGATCACCAAGGACGACAGTTTTAGAAGCTGGGTGGTTGATCTGTATCCAGTCGACGGTACGTGAAATATGTTCGAAAAATCTCACTGGTCGCTCGTCATTCAGGGTGCGGTAAAGACAATAAAGAAATTTACCAGAATTCCTCAGCACGACGTTCAACCAGATGATGCCCTAGTTATTGGGTTCTAACGCGTCCATTCTCTGGCAAGGCAGATAGAAACGCGTGATGGCGCAGACTCCACTCTTAAAACGGATTCTCGAATGAAAGTATCGTGAGCAGTGAAGATATGTCGAATCAGTTGACGAATCGAACTCAGTTAGGGCAAGGATATCAGGTTTCGCTGTTTGCAAATACTGGTGGACGGCGTTTATATTCATACTGGTGAAACCTATGCCACTGATGTTACAAAATGCCATTATCAGTCGAACGTCGACAGAGCCCCAAGAAGGAGCCCGATTACCCGATGACGGATTTCTTAAAGTTCGGTTATTTATCAAAATATATATGGACTATGTTTCCCCTGGCACCAAAGATTATGTCTATATAAGCTCCATTACAAATGTGCGATATTTAACATGGAAATATGATATATAATGAATATTCAAATAAATTAATTAATAAAAAATGAACAAAATAGCGGAATATTTTAATTGTAATCGAGCAACATTTTTATTCAACAGCCTTTTTAATAGCGTTCACAGAGATTCGTGCGGATTAAACTGAGTTAAATAGTTATAACTTCCCATATTAATGTACTGTAGTTTATTTGGTACTGCCATTAATCCAAGTGCCCTGAGTTCTGTGGTTTGTCTGTTTGTTTGTGATTGTTTAATTAAGAACCACCTGCAGCGATGCAGTAAAAGAAAATACACATTAAAAAACTAAAGCGGTAATGTATTAGAATAGCAGCCAACTTTCCCTTGTAAATGGTATTTTCCCACACGTTTAAGTTTAGCTAAATAGAGAGAACAACGGAAAGAAATCCACTATTTGAAATAAGCATTGACGTATTTAGAATGCCAGCAGTCAGACTTCATTAAGGAAATCATTGTGCAGTTGCAGCAGGTGAACTTAATTGGCTTTGATTGCGAATATTAACAAGGTCTTAATGGAAATAAGAGAAGCTTATTATATCACTGAGGTTTTATTTGATTATTGTTATTAATTAATGAATGAATATCAAATAAGTTAAATGAAACATTATGTTTATAAGAATAGTTAAAAGAAAGTAGTTGAAGATTGTGTTTTCTTAGTTTGAGAAATATTATTATATGACCTTGGGCCAATGGGGTATATTCAAAACTATTAATTTCGGGCATGAATTTGTGCAACTTCATTATTTTAAAACCAAACCACTATTAGTTGAGGGACATTTGAAAATATGGCACCTCATTATTCACTATAATGTGTTTAGTAATTATAATTGAATGAGAGCTTTCCAACATACGATGTATATTCACCCGGTTTGCTGTGACAAACCGACTGACTTTTTTCCCCTATATGAAAATGTTGGGTTCTCGGATATACCATGAGGTACCAACTAGTGAGGCGAAAATTAATTGCTTATCATCACTTCACCATTTAACGAAAAGGGTTAGACAAAAATCGCTATTCATTGTGTTGTATTCCAGAATACTACCCTTTATTAAATTTAACACTGAATCTCCTTACACATCCTTAAAAACTTCCCTTAACATATATTACATTCTCACTTAATACATACCATTCATAAACATTGACAATATTGCCAGTTACAGCACATTTAATAACATGCCCCTTTTCATAACTTGCCCCTTTTTATTTCAAAACAGAGCACTTTGATTTTCGTTCAAATTTTATTCAATTTAAAAGTCACAGAAACTAAAGGAATACTTTGAGAAAATTTGTTTTGTTCATATTATAATTTACAGTAAATTATAACACAATGTTCTATGACTAGAGAAAAAATTCATTTGTAAAATCAGTTGAGGTTGGAAGTTGGAAGAAGAAGTTTAGTTTGAGAGTATTGAATTGTAAGTTTTAGTTTGAGTTTTGTTTAAAAAAAAAAGGAGAAGCTGTAATAAAAATAAACAACGTAACACACAATAAACGAAAAGAAACTATAGAAACCGCCCACATAAGCAAACAATTTTTCAATTCAAAAACGGACAACTTTTTATCAAGAATTGAAATCAAACAAAACGCGAATTGATGAAAGAAGATTAAATAAAGGAATAATAAAAGGTCCCCGCTCTTCCCTCAACCGAGGAAGCACGGCGCCGGACGTCAACAATTATTTGAAACTTTTTATAAAAACAGTCTCGAACTCTCGTTAAACCTAAAAAGCTGCGCCCTTTACAACCTTTTATTCGCTTTAACATTACTTAGTTTTACAATATTTGCAAAATATATACAATGTACATATTTACTGAAGTGCTAATAAGCAAATTTCCACAATCAAATTGGCAATACTGATATCCTCTGCTATGCACAAAAAATAAATTGCCTTATAGAGGGTACTCGTATAACGCATAGTGTATGGATTATCTACATGTAAGGTAGCTATTCCCGACTGGAGGATGAGCGATTATACCTTACCGTTGGTTGCCACTACAAAGAAGTAAGAGGATAGATCAAATAAGCGGAACTCCTAAGAAACTAATTAAAAATATGAGGATAGGCTGAAAGGTAATGCACACATGCTTGTGGAGCGCGAACAAAATAGCAAGATCGGACAAGAAGTATATTAAAACTCAATTGTTAAGCTTCAAAAACATAGATAAATAATTCTCTATTTCGTATTAAAATATACAGTATAGTTGCCACACAATTTATATACAGAGATTCGATATTTATTTTATATCTTTCGGCTGGATAATAGTGTTGGGATTGATATTGTTTAGATAGGAGGAACAAGCAATGATGTGAAGGAAGTTACGCCAAATTCTTCAATTTAGAAAAAAACAACCGAGAACAAATAAATAAATATAAACAAATCATAAATAGATGAATGAACAAATAAGTACATATCTATGTAAACATATAATTAAAAAAATAAAAAAATACGAGGGCAGTTTGATAGCTCACTAACTTTTTGAATTTCCCCCACAGTAACTTTAAATGCAAGTCTCCTCCTGTCAATCGCTGTCTATAAATAGACTACTGTCAACTTTGAGTAAGCTGCGCCATTTAGTTGTGTTTGACAGCAATTAAAAGCAGACCACGAAAAATGGTAAAAAGTGGATTTCGTGTGCTGATTAAGCATAATCAAGTAAAACCCATAAATCGGGCTACGAATTGCTACCCCATCAGGCATATTCTCCAGATGTAGCCCCGCGACTAATGCGATTTTGAAGGCCTTGAGGAAACCTAATATTTGAAACGAATAAAAAAAGTTCTAATCGAGAGCTCTGTTAAAAAATTTGCCATTGTATTACATACAAACCGTAGAAGATGATCGGAGTCGCAATCTGCTCCTTTATATGGTCTTACGTCAAGGATATCCGAGTGGTGTATTTTGTCTATGAGGAAATGGTCTATTTCGTTACGTATTACGCCGTCGGGTAAAATCCAAATGGCTTTATTGAATTCTGGTATAGTTTGTAGCAATTCTGCAGCCGCCCCGCGGAGTGACAGGATTAGTGATGTTGACTTTTGCTCATCCGACCACTTATTATAATTGGCCGCGGCGTCAAACTGACGTATAAATACGGAAAAGGGTCCCGTTCCATCGAAGGTTGGCGGTTGCATCCTTGTATCTTTGTAGTCATGTTGATTGCCTGGCGATGTCTTATTTCTCTCAACACAATCAAGTCTCTTTTCAATTCGTATTATTTCATCGGTGACTTTCTTGAATTCAGCTTCGTTTTTTAGATCTAGATTTTCTACTTCGTTTCGAATTTCGTCCTTAAAGTGTTGAAAATTACATTTCATCCATTGTGTTTGGGCATCCAACTTTGCATTGACATCTGCAGCTTGCGCGTCCAATTTTGAATTTACGGCGTCGAATTTTGAATTTTGGGCGTCGAATTTTGCATTAACATCTGTAGTTTGTGCGTCTAATTTTATCATCATCATCCTGAACATCTCCGAAATGTCCAACTGTGGCGAACTCTTCTCCGTTACATTGGCACCATCTTGACTCGCTGTTTCTTCTCCATCCGGGCAGTCTGGCACAATCGCAAAAACATATGTGTCGACATCAATACCCTCTTCCTCCATTGCTGCTTGCAGACGCTGTCGAAGAATTTGCTTCTGTCCTCTGCTATCCAGATTCCGCTCCTCAAGTTCCTTCTTCAACTCAGGAACGCGAAGATCCTCCAAATGTCGATCTGACATCGCCACGACACACTTTCACACACTTATTCACTTAAACAATAATTAATCCCACTTCTGACACCAGTTGTAGCGAGCTTAGGGTTCGCTGGATTAATTATTTTAAAATAAATAAGAGCCGTTAAATCGATTTTGAATTAATATAACACTTTATTAGTCCGTAATACAACCGCTACTTATACCGTACACTTAACGATTTCTTTACTTATCGCTTCCGTACTTATCGCGTCTTTTACTGCTTACTTCTCACTCGAGACGTATCGCTTGCTTCACTGTCTTACTTATCTCTAACTTATTCTTCCGCTCTGCGTGCGACGTATTTATACCGTTTTTCCTCATTCTGATTTGGTGTATCGTTTCCGTCCGTTCTATAGTCTTGAATGTTCTATTCCAGTTTTCCAGTACTTCCTAAAATAATCTAGTACTTTGTTTCGGACTTTCTCGAAGATTCCAGTACTGATTGTCATATGCGTCACAATATCTTCCTTCCCAATATTCGCGTTGAGGTCCCCGAGGAGGATTTTAACATCGAATGATGAGATCCCATTAAATACTTCCTCTCGGGTCTCGTAGAACGTGCCCTTCGTTTCTTCGTAGGTAGATTCTGTTGAGGCGTGTACGTTTCATCATCATCATCATCATCATCATCATCATCATCATCATCATCATCATCATCATCATCATCATCATCATCATCATCATCGGCACTACAACCGGCATCCGGTCTTGGCCACATTTAACAAGTCCCGGTGCTTGTTTAATTTTCCATAATAATTCGTTTTTCTGGCCAAGTACGTTTATAAGTACATAATTGTACTACCATCATAAACATCGGCACTACAACCGGGATCCGGTCTTGGCCTTATTTAACAAATCTATCCACCGGTCCCGATTTCATCCAGTTTGGCACTCCCATGCTCTGGGCGTCCTGGTCTACACCATCCCTCCATCGCAGACAAGGTCTGCCGCGCTGTCTCCTTCCATACATCCCACGAAGGACTTTCTGGGCAGGCTCCTCTTCGCTCATTCGCGCTAGGTGTCCCGCCCACCGGAGTCTACCGAGATTGATTTTTCTTACAACGTTAGCTTCAAGGTAGATCGCGTACAGCTCATGGTTGTAGCGTCTCCGGAATCGTCGTCCCAACAATTCTCCTTACGACATTCCTCTCGAACGCGGCTAAGTGTTCAGGGTGCTTTTTATTGAGCAGCCAGGTCTCGGATCCATACATGAGTACTGGTAAGACCATGGTCTTGTACAGTAGTAGCTTGGATGTTCTGGATACATTTTGGAATTTAAAGAGTCTTGATAGACCATAGTAAGCTTTGTTGGATTTGATCTGCCGTTCGCGTATTTCTTCTTCCATAATGTCATCGGCTGATACTATTGACCGAAGGTAGTTATAGGATTCCACTCCTTCAAATTCGTGCTCCACTATCCTGATAGTTTGACCAACGTTAGGTCGTCTCTTCGCAGTTGCCACCATGTACTTAGTTTTCCCCTCATTAATGTGCAGTCCCAGTTTTTGTGCCACCTTCTCGATATGAGTGAAGGAGTCCTGTACAGCCGAATTGGTTCTACCGATGATGTCGATGTCATCTGCGTAGTCAAGCATCTGGCTGGACTTGGTGACGATAGTCCCTCTTGTTGTAACGCCAGAGTCACGGATTGGTTTCTCCAACGCCAGGTTGAAGAGGAGGCAGGCCAGACCGTCCCCTTGTCGGAGTCCATTATAGATGTTTATTGGTTTAGACAGCAATCCCGCTACTTTTACTTGACTAGTTACGTTGGTCATGGTCAACCTACAAAGTCGTATCAATTTATTTGGAATGCCGAACTCTCTCATGGTATTATATAGTTCTACCCTGGCTACGCTGTCGTATGCGGCCTTAGTCTATAAATAGATGATATAATGGGATATTAAAATCCAGGCATTTTTCCATCGCCTGCCTCAGGGTGAATAACTGATCATTCGCTGATTTGCTTACGTTGAAGCCACACTGATATTGACCAATGATGACTTTAGCGTATGGGACTATCCGATCTTATAGGATAGAGGAGAGTATCTTATAAGCGGTACTCGGCAATGTTATACCCCTATAGTTAATGCACAACGTGATATCTCCCTTCTTATCTATGGGGCAAATTATTCCACGACGCCAATCCTGCGGCATCTCCTCTTGCTCCCATACGTGCACCACGATCTCATGAATTGCGTGATGTAACGCTGTCCCTTCTTGTTCGATCAGCTCAGCTGGTATGCCATCAGCTCCAGGGGCTTTATTTGATTTGAGCTGTCCTATCGCTTTTAATAATTCCTCAATGCTTGGTGATGGCAACATTTGGTATGGATTTTGCATTAGTGGACCCTCCAATTCTTCTGTGAGCTGACCATTTAGCAATTCATTGAAGTGCACTTCCCATCGCTCCAGAATGCCTTCACGATCGGTGATCAGATTACCATCTTTATCCTTGCAGTAAGTGCAGCCTGGTGAGTACCGCGTCATACTGCGGATTATTTGGTAGAACTTCCGCGCCTGGTGCGGACCTCCCTCTCTACTTTTCTCTATTTCACAGACAAGGCTTTTTTCCTAGGCACTTTTCTTTTGTCTGGAAAGCCTTTTTTCAGATCTTCTGAGCTCTTTGTATTTCGCCTCGCGTACCCACGTCCTATGAGACTGCTGCATTGCCCGGTATGCAACGTTCTTACGTTCAGTCGCTAGTTTGCGCTCATCATCAAACCAGTCGCTCCGATCTCTACGACTTCTGCCTAAGATAGAGTTGGCAGTACTAAGGACAGTATTCTTAAGATGTGTCCATTTCTCTTCTACGCCCGGCATTCTGGTCCCTAGGACTTACTCTCCCTCCGTCGGGCTCTTCAAAGGCGGGTCTTAGCGCATGACCAAAGGTGTTACTGGTATCTCATTGCGTAAGGCAGCCGTGTTGATTCGAACCTGATCCGCGGATGCAATACGTCTCCGTAAGGCAATCCGCGCTCGGAAAACTGTACCAACAAGATAGTGATCCGAGTCGACGTTGGCACCTCAGTACGGTTGTAACGTCATTGGGCTCGAGGAGTGGCGGCAATCTATCAACACGTGGTCAATTTGGTTGCGAGTGATTCCATCAGGTGATACACGGGTCGCTTTGTGGATATCTTTACGCGGAAACCTTGTACTCGCAACGACCAAATTTTTCGATGCTGCCAATTTGATGACTCGTAGTCCATTCTCATTAGTGTTCTCATGCAAACTATGGGAACCTGCGTAGTGCCTGAAAACCCGCTCCCGACCTATTTTCGCATTCAAATCCCCAAGAACGATTTTCACCTCGTATTTTGGACAGCCATTGAGTACCCGTTCGACGTTCTCGTAGTATTCTTCCTTTTCGTTGTCACGGGACTCGTTTGTAGGTCCGTGCACGTTTATGAGGCTTATGTTCTTAAACTTGCCTCGCACGCGAAGAGTGCATAGCCTTTCGTTTATTGCATTAAAGCCAATGATGGTAGGCTTCATTTTTTGACTGACTAGAAACCCTACCCCGAGCGCTTGGTATTTTGCATGACAGCTATAATAAATGTCATACTCGTTTCTTTGAATAACACCACTCTCCGTCTATCTTATTTCTTGCAATGCTGTTATGTCAGTCCTATATTCGGACAGGACATGGGCTAGCTGCTGTGCAGCTCGACCTCTGTATAGTGAGCGGACATTCCATGAGAAACCTCCTTAAATCATCGTTTAGCCATTTTCGTTTCCGTGGTCGTCGTCGTTTATCCGGTCCATATCCGAGGCTTGTTAAGTTTTTCATAATAATTTGTTTTTACCGGCATGGTTATTAGCCTTGCGCCAACCTTTCTCAGGATGTCTATGAATGCATTGGTTTACTACTTGGCGGGTGCCATAGTAGCTATCCATGGGTGTCACGTGGAGACTGCATGTCAACTTGGATTGAACAGGGACATGGATCGTCCTGGCCTTTGCCGGGTTGAAAGCAATCAGAAACTTTGCGCTGTATGTTCGCTCCCATCCCCCCATAATTGTACCATGGGCCCTGTATTTTTAGCACCAACATTCGGTCATTAATAAATCTTACATCTTTTACATAGGGCTTAGTCTTCTTGCTTATGATGAAGCCGGTTTCGAGGTTATGTGTGTCGGTGCCTCCACACGCCAGTGTTAACCCGTTGGCTTCGATTACTTGATGTGTGAGTCGGCCTTCCCGAAGCGCAACGACGGCCATTTCATATTGCTTCGCGTTTTCTACGACCGTCTGTATCGTGCCTGATTTATATAACGTTCGAACATTCCACGTGTTTTCTTTTTGACGAGTCGGTGTTTTTTTGACGATTTGTCCCCTTATGGTTGTGTCGGCTCATTACTGCTACACCGACCGTGTTTTTCGTGGGATTGTTTTGTGTATATTGATTATTCGTTTTTGTTCCCACGAGTCTTAGGGTTTCAAATACTACGCCATAGCAGAGTTCCGCTTTGATATAGTAAAATCTGTTTACTACTCTGATTCGACCCGGTGAGAGGCGTCGTTATAAGACAGCCGGCATCCCCTAGCTGTATACCATCCAATGTTTGTGTGTTACTCCTTGCTAGCCTGTCTGACATGGGTGGCCCTACTAGAAGCATGTACTTCCGTCAGCGTAGCCTGAGTGATTCATTGTAGCTTAAGCCCCCGCACCATGCCAAGGTTTCTGCCGAGCGGACGATAAAAAACTACTATGTACGAGGGTTGCCTCTTATGTTTCGGGATTTGGCAACCCTAGTGTTGCAATCCGCCAATTGACAGCTCTGTCGTAAAGTTGGACATTTTTGAGGATATACGCACTCACAACGTTTTGACATACGAGCGCTATTTGTGTTGTTTACAGTAACTTAAAAGATTCTTCTCGGCCCAAAAATGGAATTAAATCGTCAACATTTTCGTGCGATTATTTTTTACAACTTTCGGCGTGGATTAACTCAGCAACAGTGCATGGATGAACTTAATTCAATTTTTGGCGATGAAGCTCCATCAAGGACCAGTGTTTATCGATGGTATGGTGAATTCAATCGTGGTCGTAGTTCACTCCAAGATGAATTTCGTGAAGGTCGTCCAAAATCAGTTGTTGTTCCGAAAACCATTGATGCTGTGCGCGAACTGATATTGGAAGATCGTCATGTGACCTATCGTGAGATTGAGACAACCTTAGGCGTTAGTGGGACCAGCATACATTCAATATTGCATAAACATTTGACTGTCAAAAAAATGTGTTCGCGTTGGACCCCACACAATTTGTCAATCGCCCAAAAAAAGGCTCGTGTCAATTGGTCGAAAGAAATGCTCAAAAAATACGGTTGCGGTGCTTCGAAACACGTCTATGACATCGTGACAGTTGATGAATCGTGGATTTACGCGTATGAGCCCGAAAGTAAACAGCAGTCGACTGTCTGGGTGTTTCAAGATGAGCCAAATCCAACAAAAGTTGGTCGCGCGCGAAGCACTTCCAAGCAAATGGTGGCCTGTTTTTTCGGAAAAACTGGACATGTCGCAACCGTACCACTAGAACAACGCTGAACAGTCAATTCTGAGTGGTACACAACCATTTGTTTGCCAGTTGTCTTCCAACAAATCAGGAAAACCAACCGCCGAAGACGGATCACTCTTCACCACGACAATGCGAGCTCCCACACATCGGCTGCGACAACTGCATTTTTGAGCACCCAAAACATCGATTTGATGGGTCATCCGCCGTATAGTCCTGACTTGGCACCGAATGACTTCTTTTTATTCCCGTACGTAAAAAACAAACTGAGAGGTCAACGTTTTTCGACACCTGAAGAAGCGGTTGCTGCATTCAGAATGCATGTGTCGGAGATACCTCAATCAGAGTGGCAAAAGTGCTTCGACAATTGGTTCAAACGCATGCAAAAGTGTATAGATCTTCATGGGGAATATTTTGAAAAACAATAAAGTGATTTTCGATGATCAATATTTGTTTTTGTTCTCTAATCCCGAAATATAAAAGGCAACCCTCGTAAAACAATTAAGATGGGCAGGACATGTAGCGCGAATGGGCAAAGATAGGATCGTGCGTAGAATTCTTGACGGTAGACCAACGGTAAAGAGGCCGGTAGGACGGTCGCGAAGGAGATGGGCGGACAATGTTAGGTTAGGTCGGATCAGATGGTCAAGCGTGGAAGGAAAGTGCACAGGACAGGGAACGATGGCGGAGTCGAATCGGTTAGGTCATGAACTTCTGGGTTCCTATGGGCCAATAAATAATAATAATAAAACAATAAAAAGTAAGCGCTGAAAATAAAAACAAAGAAGAAAAAAAAATAAAAATTAAAAAGTCAGTTGACACAAAATTAACTAAGAGTGCGGTCAAGATTAAAGAAAATAAGCGCATTTAGTGCGCCAGCGATTCTAACGCAAACTAGAATTAAAATTTAGCGCGGTTGCGACTCCAACGCAAAATAGCTTTAAACTTTAGTGCGGTCGCAACTCCAACGCAAAAGAGAATTAAACTTTAGTGGTGTCGGAAAAAAGACATTTAAAAAACGTTATAGAAAAATTAAAAAATTATTGCCATACAGCAGTTCACTGGGGATTCAAGGACTCTACACTCCCCCGGCAACCTGAATAGCAGGGCAAGATAACTTTTATTTAATAGAAGAATAATAACTGTAAAGACCTTTCTCTTATTAGTATTATTAAATAAAAACTTTCTGTACAACAAACACAAAGATTCAAAAAACACACAAAGACGACAATATACTACATAGGACGAAAAATCCCGAAATTTTTAATGAAAACAAGCGTTTTCTGGCCAGGTTATATTTACTCCTCAACATACTTGCCTTCAAGAGCGATACACTTGGTATAGCGATTTTCCAACATTTCAATGCCCTTTCTGTGGTACGGAACGTCCAAGTCTTCGAAATACGCGCGGTTTCCACGATGATTTTGTGGCGGTTCCGCAAAACCCCACTGTTACTTACCTGAAGTATGCAATCGCATTAGCACCTTAAATACTTCACGCATCAAATATACCAAATTTATTTACCTAAAAGTCCCTGTAAAGAATTCCTACCTTTTCATCCATCTCTTCGCATACAAATTCCCTACAAGAATTCTTTCCATTATACAGGTGCATAAAACCAAAACCTATTCGGTACCTTCGGTTGCCAGGCAAATTCCAACCTTCCCACACCTGCACCGCAATCTCCCCGCAGCATAAACATTTCCTTCCCAAGGATAATTAATGCTTTCAATGCATTACCTGGAAATGCCTGCAAAGAATTTTTCCTACAAGGGCATTCATACATATGTCAATACATCTCTGCATTAGCGACCCAGAACCGAATTTCCAATTAGTGTAGATATTCACACTAGAGTTCGGCACTTACGTCGCTATAGATGCCATGTACAATTGACACAGATGGCATATACAAACCGTCATTGTATAACCATCTAATCTGCTTTGCAATGACTTGCAACTATCGACATAGCTGCAAGCACTTTACCCAGAAATGCTCCTTTGTTTGAATCTCCTAACAAGCATCGACTTCGCGCATAGCCGCCGGATTGAATTCAAAGCATAAACAATGCAAATATAGAATCCGTTTCCCACAAACGAATTTCCCTGCATATACAAATGCAAGCGAGGGATTCGTTTCGTCCATTAACCCATTAGCACCTTTTCCCAATGGCTATTCGCCTATTTACACAAGGGCATCACTCATCTAAGACTTTTATGATGCCCTCGTCCCATATTTGCTTTTAGCACATCTCTTCGATGCATCGTCGTCTATTTTAGCCGCGATGCACATCATAAACCATGATCGCCCCGATTCTTTTGTCCTTGCCGCCTGCCTGCTTTGTTTTTCCATCGCCTTCACGCATGAGTAAAGAACACAGATCTGAACGATCACACACATACCACCATGATCTTCATTACGAGATCTGGTTTTCTATTCCACCAAGAGAGACTTTACGTTTCTCTGGTGGTAGGTAAAAACGATATCCTTAGTGGAGAGGATATCTACCACCACACCACAAACTCACCCCAAACGAGGGTTGAATCTTTGAGTCTTATTACATCCGCCGATCACGCTGGTCGCGCGATCTCCCGCTCTCCGTCGCGCGGCGGAGAAGCGTATATATACAGAAGTCGGGTCGTGAAAGAAGTGTTTCACCTTATTTAAAATTTATAAGAAATCAATTTAATATTAATAATAAGTTTAAGTGAAGTATAAAAACACTAACATATTTGATAATGGCTGAGAACAAAGTGGTTTTTATTAAGAGAATTATCCTTCACAATTTTAAAGATAATAACGAAAGTAAAATAAACTAAAAATTAATTAAGAACAACTTGTGTTTTAATTACTATCTGGTGGTTTTCCCTTACTCCCGGTTGTGGACAAACGTGGTGGCGTTTCGTCCTTTTGGTTCGGCGTTTTACTTGGTGGAACATTATGATGGAGGAGGAAGATGAACGGAGTGTCCATGTTAGGCACAATACTTCCTCCCCACAATTTCCCCATTCGATCTGAATCGCTTTCCTTGAAGCCACCACTTGAGAATAGGGAACAGATAATAGTCAGTGCCACCAAGTCTGGAGAATATGGTGGGTGAGCGACCATTCGTAATTGGTCCAATTTGGCTATCGCTTTCAAGGACGTGTGTGACGAGGATGCGTGTTATCGTGATGGTACAGAACTTTTTTCTTCGCCATATAATCAATGAAGATTATACTATGCGCATCCGAAAAAACGGAGGCCATAATATTCCCGGTCGAACGTTGGTCTTTTGGTCGAGACTGCCTATTGGACTCAGGCGTATGGTAGTGGACACACGTTTCCTCCATCGTTACAAAACGTTCAATAAAGTCTTCTCGCAATAACGCCAAACCGGTCGAATCATCAACGTGCTGCTGTTTTTGCTCTACGGCCAGTGAACGCGGCACCCATCGCACGGACAGCTTTTTTTATCTCCAGAAGATCGTGCCCACGGCTTCACCTAACTCGTGCAACTTCACTTTACGATCACTCAAAACGATTCGATGCACCTGCTCTACAATATCCTCGTTTGTAGCCTCTGTCTTCCAGTGCGAGGTGCGTCTTCGGTGCTTGTGCGACCCATTTTAAATTTACTAAGCCACCGATAAAATGTTATTCTCGAAAGAGCAGATGTGGGATAACATTTCTGCAACCATTGCAATCATTGTTCAGAAGTTTTTCCCATTAAAAAACAATGTTTGATCAAAATGCGATATTCCTGATTTTCCATTTTTTCATCATCATCGGCACTACAACCTGGAACCGGTCTTGGCCTTATTTAGCAAGTCCTGAGGCTTGTTAAATTTTCCATAATGATCTGTTTTTTTCGGGCAAGGTCATTAGTCTTGCGCCAGAGGCTCCCCGACGGGGAATCGAACCCCGGTTTCCCGCGTGACAGGCGGGTATACTAACCAGTGTACTATTGAGGAGCCATTTTTTGCGAAGGCCAAAATAGCGCCACTCAAACGACTGTAGCTTGTAAACGAACAGATAAAATGTCACGAAACTTCGTACATAAATTAGTAACAGATGAGCCTCACAACATGAGTCATGTTCATTTTTCTAGCGGCGCCACCTATTGAAAAATCCCGAGACTTTTCAGCCCATGTACGAGTATAGTATGTCAACACTTTATTTCAATCCTTTCATTATTATTTATGATCACTGGTAGTTACTTATGAATGACACCATATTTTTTATCCTAGGCACATTGCCATCGGCATTTCTTAACCAGGTACCTGCACCGTTCTAGTTTTATACTTATAACAGGTCAATTGAAAAGTCCCCGGCCTTCCATAGTAAAACACATTTTTTTTTGGCAAAATTCATTTTTTTTTATTCAACATAATTCCCTTCGAGGGTGATACACTGATTATAGCGACCCTCCAACTTTTCGATACCTTTTTTGTAGTAAGATTTGTCCTTTGCTTCAAAATAGGCCTCAGTTTCGGCGATCACCTCTTCATTCGACGAAAATGTCCTCCCAGCGAGCATTCTTTTGAGATCTGAGAACAGGAAATAGTCGCTGGGGGCCAGACCTGGGGAATACGGTGGATGCGGAAGCGATTCGAAGCCCAATTTATGGATTTTTGCCATCGTTTTCACTGACTTGTGACACGGTGCATTGTCTTGGTGAAGCAGCACTTTCTTTTTCTTCAAACGCGGTCGTTTTTCGGCGATTTCGTCCTTCAAACGGCCCAATAACGCTGTGTAATAGTCGCTGTTGATGGTCCTTCCTTTTTCAAGATAGTCAATGAAAATTATTCCGCGCGCATCCCAAAATACAGACGCCATAACCTTGCCAGCCGACTGTTGCGTTTTTCCACGCTTTGGGGAGGGTTCATCGTGTGCAGTCCACTCGGATGACTGTCGATTGGACTTCGGAGTGAAATGATGGAGCCATGTTTCATCCATTGTCACATATCGACGCAAAAACTCGGGTTTATTACGCTTGATCATCTCCAAACACTGCTCCGAATCATCAACTCGTCGTTGTTTTTGGTCAAAAGTGAGCTCGCGCGGCACCCACTTTGCACAGAGCTTTCTCATACCCAAATATTCGTGAATGATATGATGTACACGTTCAGTTGATATCTTTAGAGTGCCTGCTATTTCATTCAATTTCAATTTACGGTCATTCAAAATCATTTTGTGGATTTTTCTAATGTTTTCGTCGGTAACAACCTCTTTTGAGCGTCCACTGCGTTCACCGTTTTTTTTTTTTAAAACATTTTTTTATTTTTCTTTTTATATTCTTAATTTCTAAATTAAAGGCTAGACAAAAAATGCTTAAATTCTAGCTTAATTATCTTATATAATAACTTACTGGTCCTTCGCAGACGCTCTAAGCTAAACATTACTTAACATTTGTATAATTTGCCTTTCGGCGACAGAACTTTGTGGCAGTACTGATAATTAGTTGAAATACAAAGATAAATTTGAAAAACTTTGTCAATTTTTTTGTTGTTTTTTTTCTTAAAATTTAACTTACTTAACTTACCTAGGTTTTTTTTTTTTTTTTTTTTTTTTTTTTTTTATGTAAAAGCACTTAACCTAACTTAACTTAAATCTTATACTAACCTAATTCTAGAAAAGCTAAGTCTATGTAAGCTAGCTGATGATAGTGTGATTCTCTACCGACTTTGGTATCCAGGTCTTTATATGCCATTCAACCACCAGAACTGTTGACGCTGTCTAATACTATCGCCCCGGTCTCTGTGGGAGATAGCCCTACTGAAGCGCAGGAGCTCTTCTTCGGTGCGCGTTGCTTCCCGGTCGTAGCCCGTCTACAGATGATCTACTTACATGATAGATCAGCGGAATTCCGGATCTATCCTGTATAAGCCCTTTCATATCCAAGTCAAGGAACGCCTCTGGTGGAACAAAGTCGTTGCGACGCACGCTCTCATAGTACAAGGTGTTTGGATAATAGGCTCCGAAAATTAGGTCATTGGACGAGGTTATTGCTCTCGCAATATGTCCTCTGATTAATTTAATCATAAAATTATCCACCCTATTTATGTACGCTTCATTATATAAAGTCTCATTTGAGTAATACTTTTTATAGTCCGATTCCGGTGTCCGATATAATCTGAGACAACTTCTGAGACACTTTCTTTCGAACACCCGAAGCTTTTCCATCAAATTTGGACCTATGTTGAACCATACTGGGCAACCATATATGAGCATTGGCCTGATTAGCGTCATGTAGCATATGACTTTTACCCTGCTGTCAAGTTGGCTACTGTGAAATAGCCTCCTTGTCATAGCAAAAGTTTTCCTCGCTTTGAGCAAACCAGCCTCTACATGTCTGTTGAAATACAGATATTGGTCTAGCCAGATGCCCAGGTATTTAACTAAACTCTTGGTTTCCAGTTTATCTCCATGCGGTCCCACGATAACTAGCTTTCGCCAGTTTTTCCTTGTGTCGTACGTGGCTTTATATAATGGAGTTCTAAATAGGATAGCTTCACATTTCTGGAAGTTGATCTTAAGTTTCCAGTCATTGCAATAGCGCTGCACTTTGTTGAAGTCACGCTGTATTAACCTATTTATGATCGCAACTTTCGGAGCTGTTCTGTAAATTATGAGATCGTCTGCGTACGCAATACCTGCGGAAGTGCTTCTAATAAGTCGCTAATGTAAATGTTAAAAAGAATCGGAGAGAGTACCGCGCCCTGTTGCAAGCCATTCTTGATATTATACGTTTTATTAGAGGTCACATTACCACTTTTGACCACGAACCTCCTGTCCTTTAACATATCGTAAAGTACATATAGTAAAGGCTTATGTATGCCATGTCTGACCAATTTGTAATACAACCCTTCGATCCAGACGGTATCAAAGGCTTTTTCCAAGTCGATCAGACAGGCCCCTGTCTAAATTGGTTCCTACATTTATTCCATTGCGTTCACCGTCTTCGGTGCTCATTTCACCACGTTTAAACTTAGCATACCAATCCCTGATTATTGATTTTCCTGGGGCGGCGTCTGGAAACCAAGTTTTTGTCATCAAGCCAAGTTTTTGCTTCAACTGTATTTTTTCCCTTCAAAAAGCAATATTTTATCAACACGCGAAATTCCTTTTTATCCATTTTTTTCACAATAACAGAAGTTGCTTCACTCAAAATACTATAATTCACAAACTAATGATCCGACATCTGTCAAATTTATACACGCGTCTTTTGAAGGTTAGGGCTAACTAACTAATCATGTGGATTTAATTCTAGTTCCGCCATCTATGTGCCAGGCCGGGGACCTTTCAATTGACCTGTTATTTATTACTTGTTTACGCAGACAGGTTACAGCAATTGAACAATAGGCAATTAGGAAATTGGCCAGTACCTGGAATTCATCTTAGTTGATCCCTTGTAAGGTGCAGAAAAGTCGGAGAAGGCAGATAGTTAAGGATGGAGGCTTTAGTGTGAGATGCAGTGGAATACAGAAAAAGGCGGGGAATCGTTTTCTTGTCAAATTACATGCTCAGCTTGATCGTTTTTTTTTCACGTTCATTACAATTTTCGGGCAAATGAATGTACGTCGATTCTATTCTTTTAATCTCCTTAAAGATATCCCAATATTACTTTTTTTGTGAGTGTTTCGAGTTAGAAAAAAAAAATGAGAAAAAAAAACAAAAATCCACGTCCTATAACTTCAACAAAAAAAAAACATGTATTCATATTGTGAAGCACGACGAACTTATCTTGATCCAATTACGATCTGTCTGCGGCTGCAATACTTTTTACGTTTAAGGTATTCAAAATATTCTACATAATTACACCTTAAGCCTTAATCGCTCGAATCACATTAAATTTCTGGAACTCTGTGACCCTTTTCGACACCGATTACCTCTGCAAAGGAGGCCGTTGAGCCCCAAGGCTTATCAACGGATCCACGCTCACTTTTTCCCTGTAAAACTTCCTTACAGTTATGTTTGTTTACAGAAGTCCCAACATAAATATGAGGAACTTATGCGTGACTGCACCATTGTCATTACGTTGTCCACATTTAGCTGGGCGGTGTAGCGCAGTTCAATGCACCAATACGGTTGAATGGAGGTAGGCTTTGTAGTTCTTTTGACGATGAATGAAATCGAAGTCGTGTTCTTCAGGGGAACTATTTACAGTTGGTCGGTATTAAAGTAACGTTTGCGGTATTTGGCCCTTTGTCCACACACCGCTGCTCTTTCTTACTTCTTCCTCTTGGGTCAATAATCTTCTGTTGATCTTCCGCGATAAGTTCCTATCGACAAAACAACACTCAAAGATTCAGTGGAGAGGAGTACAAAAATGCTCGTCTCTTCAAGTAGGATGGAACTTGATTGCTGTACACCTAACCTATCTATGGGCTGCGGTTTCATTATGATCCTCGGCGGCGACATCGCAAGTACGCGGATGAGGCGAGTGACCTCATAACGGTCCCTTAAGATGCCTGCTGTATATGGCCGAAGCACCCGGTTTGCTGAAGGAATCAGCAAATGAGGTTTGAATACGCAGTGTCATTTGTTAGCTGTCAAAACAGCTTACGTCGCCGGCGAATCTTCAAGCTGCAAGACATTCTAATTTATTTCAACAATCTTCCAGGGAGGGCAGAGGACAGTTCCCTTAATTGTAGGGCTGTTGGATGAACGCTTTTTTAGTATTGTTTTTTTGTTGTCTTTTTTCCTTGTGCTTTGTTTTGTTTTGACTGGAAAAGTTCATGAGGTAAAATTAACAAGAATGATGGCTCTTGGACTTACGACCTGTAAATTCTTCTTTTAGAAAGTTTAACAGACTTGTTACTGTAGACAGGGGCTGCTGCTCTTACTTAAGTCAGCGTTATTGTGCATCATTGACAGGTCGTTCCTCACTTTTACAGTCCATTGGCGCGTATAGCGAACGACAACCGCAAGAATAATTGGTTTTCTCAGCCTACCAGTGCATACACCATTTAGTGTGGAAGTTGTAGTTCTCGAAAGCAAATTTACTGGGACAATAGGTCTATAAACAGTCAACGTTATGGAGGGGGTGAGATACTTAGATCAAGTTTCTGACTCGCAATGTAGAGGAGTTTATCAGATTTGTATCTATCAATGGAGCACCTACCGTACGAGTAGAGAATGCTGCGGTGTCACTTAGTAGAGCATGTCGAAGTAAAGTATGTCAACATTGTAACGTTTGAATATTTGGGTCAATGCTGTCGGAGTTTTAAGAGTACATGTGTCTATGCACCTAACGTATAGTTATTATTTTGGCACCACAGCTAGAAAATGAGTTAAACACGAGAACGCCCAGTTTGTGGGATTGACCATGAATGGAGATTAAGGGTATGTTACATACCTTTCTAAATTTAATGTATTCTGGTTGAAAATCCCCGGAACATAACTGACAAGCCCTTGGTGGCCGGAATTTGTTTAAAAGTTTAAGCTTTTCCTACGTAGCATAAACTGTTTGTTTTGGTTTCCAATGTGAGAGCAAATACTGATTATTATCGATACTTTTTGATTTATTGATCATGATTAAAAATTGTCAATCGATTTGATAGATTAATCTACTAGCGATCCTGGTAGATAAAGCGGATGCGACATCACTCCGGTTGCGCGTACGTTCAAAATCGACCGTGTGATACATAACCGTCAGTGCAATAAATTTGCCGTCATCTAAAATTATGGCAAGGAAGAGCATAATTTTAATTTAAAGAATTCCTTATATAGAAAAAATTGGTTTGCTTTTGAATTATTAAGCTTTTTCAACAATCTCTAACGAAGCATTGTCGCAACCTGATATATTTTTGCATCACCAAGACGTAACATTGGCTCCTCGATAGTGTAGTGGTTAGTATACCCGCCTGTCACGCGGGAGACCGGGGTTCGATTCCCCGTCGGGGAGCCTCTGGCGCAAGACTAATGACCTTGCCCGAAAAAAACAAATCATTATGGAAAATTTAACAAGCCTCAGGACTTGATAATAAAGGCAAAGACCGGTTCCCGGTTGTAGTGCCGATGATGATGATGCTGAAGAAGTAACATTACCTTATTTCATTTAGTTCCCTTCATCGTGATTTAAACTTTTTGTTTTCTTATTACACTTCTCTCGGGAGAGGCGAAACAATAGCGCCGAGATGCCACCAAATAACTGTTGCAGTTCTTTTTGAACAGTTGCAACTTGTAACGCTCCGGAAACACTCGCGCGGGAAGGGAGTTCCACATCTCTCATTTGTAAACCCCTTCCGGGTACCGATCGGCATACACACCTTCCGGCAATATTCGCGACTCCTTCAACTCCCTTCGACTACACTCGACTTCTTTTCACCCTTACTCGACCACTCTCGACTCCCTGCGACTCTATCTTGACTCCATTTAACCCCTTGCCGACCCGACTAGACTCCACACGCCTCAACCCACTCTCGTCTCTTACATTGGCACACAGTGTCCCATAAACACTCGACTCCATCCATCTCCCACAAACCGTCTCCTTAATTAACAACGGCTACTACGCGTAGCAACATTCAACAGGACGCCCGGTTTCGTCTCAACTCAACTTTTTCTGTCTGTTTTTTTTTTTTAATATTGGAGCTCATGCCTGCCAGGCGCAGTCTTCGTGCGGCTCCGCTCGCCTCTACGCGACCCCCCTCTTCCACAACCTCGGCTCCTCACTGAACCTCAGCTACTGCGCGTAGCAAAACTACCATAGGTCGCCCGGTTCCAATTTCACGCGACCCCGCTCGCCAATGCTCGACCTTCCTCTTACCAATTCCAGCAAGCCAGCTTCCCTCGTAACCATAGCTACTGCGCGTAGCACCACCACAGCAGGACGCCCGGCTGCATCTCATTACATAGACTTCAGGACCTTCGTTCTTAGGCCCCTGGGCGGCTCCCAAGTATCTCAGCAACACCGGCTGGCTAAGCAAACCAATTCCACCGGCCTGAGACCCTATTTAGAACACCTTACACGGGTGTCTCTACCTAACCTAATCCGGGAACACCTCATGCAAGTATCCCAGTTACTAGCCACCACGGCTCGTCTCAAGCGGCAACTGAAAGGCAATTCACGCCTCACTACGCCACCACACACACCAGATGCATCACCATCTTCGGATGGTCATTCATTACCCTAGGGCGCCCTGCGGTTGGACACAACCAACCACCCACCGGGAGCCCCCAAGCTAAGTCGCCCAACTTCAACCAGGCGCGACTGGCTCGCACCTCCCCATAAGTTGCCGTTCGGTCGAGGCCGCAGCTACCGTTGATCGAGCTCCGTCGTCGACACCGGTGCCGATATACTGTTCCTCCCTCGATCGGTAAGCCGCGCAACTGAGCGCCCGCCGCCTTTATCAGTCCCAGCGGTAACCAATTCGCCATACAAACGTATGGACGAAAGACACCGACTTTGGACGCGGTCTCCGCAATGTTATCCGCTGACACTTCGTTGTACGATGTCAGCGAGTCCCAATAGGTCCCGTCTCCTGACACTTCATTGTACGATGTCAGCGCGTCCCAATAGATCCCGTCTTCTGACACTTCGTTGTACGATGTCAGCGAGCTCTAAATGGGATTAGACCTATTAGAAAGGTACACCTGTTGACAGATACTGCCAACAACAGGTTAATAGCCACAGCGCCTTGATCTGCCTCTTCCCACACACGCCACTCCGTCGCTGCGGACGCGAGCAGATTACCGATAGGTTCCGACCTATCGGACGAAAAAGCTGTTGGTCCAAGCGACCCACAACAGGCCAGTGGACCACACCGCAAACCCCCTTGCACCCGCGGCATCAACGCGGGAACATCCGAAATAGTTCGAATGTTCCGAGGTTGCGGGGTTCTTTACACTCGCGGGTCAAAGGCTTGGGGCTGTTGATTATAAATTAAATTGCTACATTTGCGCGATTGACTCACACGATTCGGGGGTTGAAAATTCGCGACTCCGGGGATGTACGCCTCCCCGGTGGTACGGGGAGCGGGAGACCAGCGTGGTTGGATGTTGAAATACGACTCAGCGTTGCTCTGCTCGATGCAGAGCCCATTCGCAACCGGTGGTGAGTTTCCCCGAGAGAGAAAGTGTTTTTCTGTGTGAGTGTATGTGTGAGTGAAGATCACATGGGTTTTTTCATACACAAGGCCATGGAAACAAATTTGAAAACAAGAAAAGGAATGATTTGCATCAATGAGGTGTGAGTTCGGCTAAGTAAACAAGCCGAATCTCATTGGGTGCTAATTGGGTTTCTGTTTGTTCATGCCGCTAGTCATGAGAAGCAGATCCAGAAATGTGTAGGACAAAGAGATCGTATAGATCATTGTCTAGGAATGTGCATTCCGGCTGTATTGATAGACCGCAATGCTGGTGAACATGGTGCTAATTGGTTTTAGCGTATTCACAGGGAATTGGTGTTCTTAGCATCGCAGCCAAGGGTAAGTATACCATACCTATTTGCATTTGCCTATGCTGTAATTCATGCCTTAAGCCGCAAGATGCGCATATTTGCCTTTGTCCCTTGGGTATAGGTCGCCAGCCAATGTGTATGCAAAGGAATTTATTATACACTTGGTGAGGCTGGGAATAGGCGACGCAATCTTTATGGTCCCTGTTATGATGGTCACATTATATGTAAACCAATTGTTTTGTTTTCAGGAATTCGACTAGGGAAAATGCGTATGTAGAATTGAGATTGCCTGGCAACCGAAGGTGCCGAATTGGGCTTGGGATTAATGAAGTTGGGAACAGAATTCTTATAGGGAATTGTGGATTCGAATAAATGACTGAAGATAAGAATTCTCTTCCAGGAGCTTTTAGCTAAATACATTTGATGAATTTGTTGCGTGAAGCATTTACAGGTGCTAATGCGATTGCATTAGCAGAAAACTATGAAGGTTGGGTTGTAGTTATGGGGGTTCTTCGGGTAAGTAGACATTCAACTTGAAAAGTTCTGCTTAGAACGAACTGGTAGATGATACTACACACCGTGCTACCAACACCAGTGTTCAATCAGAGAGACCGAGTGCCCGCCATGGACTCTTTTTACACTACATACTCAACGAACAGTGAAGTTAGCGTTCGTTCAGGGCCCGAGAACACAAGCAGGCGCACCAGAATCGGGGTTACACTGAACAGAATTGTTCTTCATCATTTAAAATTACAGCTATTAGTGGGAAAGGTGTATTACAGCTTGTCCACCCTGACTTAAGACTCATCCTCGAGTCCTTCTGGAATCCTTAGGTCGGGCGTGTCGATGTCCAGATGTTCTGATTCCGGTTCATCTGTTTCACCCTCGGAATGGGTGCCGTCACCAAAAGGGCCGCAGCACCTCTTCATCCTGTCTGAACTTTAAATTAACTCGCATTTCTTTTGAGTCCGTTGCATTCCTGGGGCATCCCTCAAAAGATATCGATCATTTCCAAACACTCCCTATAAATTGGAGCAAGCTTCCGGACCCACCGGTTGCTGCAGGCTCCCGTTGTATCAGTGCCAAATCATTTACCTTATATGCGGTTCGTCTTCTGTGGGCCTCATCGAAGCGATCCTTCTGCTTTTGTTGGTCTACCATGATGTTGGGCAGGGCAGCATCTCGCCCTTGTTTTATTTCGCCTTATTCTTGCCATACTTCCTGTTCAACTTCAAACAATAATTTGTTATTTGTGAAATGTCTCCATACATGGTGGTGAGTTTATTGTTTCTTACTCTCTTTGTCTTTTGATTAAAACTCCTCTCTAAGTTGATGATACATTTATTTCGTCTTATACATAAACATAGTAATTGCAATCGATGTTTGTGATATTTGTTCCCCTTTTATATAACAGACGATTATAGACCTTAATTCAGCATATGTAACCGAAATACATTAGAAAACAATAGGAGATTGCAGGAAAATTAAAGTATTTACTTGTGACTTCTTCAGAGGTTGCAAGATGGAATTAACTCCTTGAGCTCAAGCGCGCAAGGACACGATAAGATAAGACCGACAGGGCGGCCGCGACGGAGATGGAAGACAATGTTAGGTTGGACCCCGAGGAGATCGGATCGGATGGTCGAATGTGGAAGGAGAGCGCACGGGACAGGGAACAATGGCGGAGTCGAGTCGGTGAGGTCATGAACTTTCGGGTTCCTACAGGCCAATAAATAGTAAATAGTAGATTGTTTTGTGGTACTCACGTCTTGGCACCTTCGCTGGGCGGCACCGGTTTTGAGCCCTCCGTGCTCCTTCTTCAGCTGGTCTTAGCGCGTTCGTTGGGTGGCTCAGGTTTTGAGTCCACTTCTCACCCCCTGTGTTCCTTCTTCAGCTGCCTTGGTTGGAATATTTATGTGATATCTCCTTCTAGTTAGAATATTTTTCATGCAATAACATCTGAATACCAATGTTCGCGAATTTGAATGAAACATCGTAATGCGAATCTTTAATTGGATTGGAATATTTTTATAATTTCTTTCTTTTTCTTTTTCCACCGTTCTTCACCTTTTTTAAACTCTTCCTCCAAAACTCTAACTCACTGTCAAGAAAAACTGTCAACAACGGTCTTTGTTAAGATTCTTTTTTTTTATTCATTCCCCGTTTTCAGTTTGACGTTGTCACAACGAACGTTTCCCGACGACAACCAACTTCGAAACTATTCGAAGTTATCTTCGCCGGGGAAAAACTGGGTTTATGTACCAGCTATTTATATTTTGATTTCGATTTAAATTTTATGTTTTATTGTAAAATGCACATGAATGTTTTGTATTTAAGTTTAAATTGAAACTGTGATAATTGCTTGTAATGTATATGTTTAATTTTTAAAATTGTTTAATTGTTTATATGTTATGTATTTTTGTTTATGTTTCAATGTTCTCTCATTGGGACAGGGGCGGTGGGGGATTTATCACATAACACCATTACCCACAATCCAATTCACTCCTTTGGTGATGATAGCACGTTGAGTTTCTCATATTCATACGAACATTCCCGACCAAACTCTTCGAACCTCATTTGCCAATCAGCAGGTTCAACTAAATACATTGAATTCCAACCTCAACAAGATATACTAAAGGGAATCATCTAACTGAGTAGAATTAAATCCATTCAAACCCCAGTGGTGTCTTTTGTCGCCAAAAGCGAACCCCAAAGTAAACATACTGTCGATGACCGGCACTTACATCGACGAAGTCAAGGAACTATCAATTCTCGGCACTCGAATTAATTCGACTTTTACTTGAAATGACCACATATTTGAAGCTGCTAAAACTGCAGCCAAATGTATGGGGTTCCTTAAGAGATGCAAAGAATACATCACTCCATCCAACCTGGTCGCTATTTACAAGGTGTACATTCGTCCCAAAATGCGGTTTAACTCCCATATTTGGTCAAAACTGCGCTACCCTTGCTAGAAAGGATGGAAAAACGATTAGTGAAACCTATTGGGCACCCAGCCGTAGATCAATCAATTCCGTCGTTAGAACATAGGTGCAATGTATCATGTCGCCTCTTTTCTATATGTATTATCACGGTCGTTGCTCAAATAAACTTGCTGAATGTGTTCGCCTCTTCAGAGATTTTCCCGCGATCCCCATCAATCTGAGAATGCGCATCAGTTCACGTTGAAAGTGAACTTTAGGTGCACAAATAAACATAGAGAGTCATTCTTTAGCCGAACCACACGAATATGGAATGCTTTGCCTGACCATGTGTTTCCTCGTCGTTGTAATGTCGAGACATTTAAGGCCAACGTACGTCAATACCTCCTTTCCTTATCCACTTCCTCACCATCCGCTCGCACTGTGCTCTGATATTTAAGGGTACTCCAAAATCCTCTTTTGCGTGTTAGTGTAAAAAGTTGAGTAAAATTGCGACTAACAGCAAAAGTTTCGGTTAGCCATTCAGTTTCGTCGGTTCTGTTAGTACCTTCTAACCAGTTGAAGTTGTGTACGTTAAAGTTGCCAAAAACGACAATCTTAGAAACTGTGTGACTTGATTGTATCTAATTGTATCTTTGTACCGAAAAGTGTTTCTTGTCGATTGTCATTCAGTGAGCGGTAGAAACAATAAAGAAATTTCACAGGCTTTTAAGCACGATCTTCGTCCAAATGATGTCCAAGTAATTGGTTTCTAATGCTTCTTCAATTTGGCAAGCTAAATCGAATCGGGTGAAGATGCAATTTCTCCTCCGTGTCTGCCTATGTTTCTAATCAGAAACCAGCAATTCTTGCGCTTAGCGAGACTCAGGTAATAACTAATACAGATATTTCCGATTTTACTATACTCGGTTATAACCTAGTGCCTTTGTTTTTTCCACATCGTGGTCTAGCTACATACATACGAAGTGATATTACTTATTAGCTTCTGCCACAATATGGCCTCGGCTCCAATCCAGAATTTAATTTCTCGTGGCTAAAACTTCACGTTCGTAGGCATATCATGCATTACTGCTTTCTTTACAGAAGCCAACTTTTGGATAGAAACGCACCTTTTAACGAATTTGTAGCTCTCTCTGATTCCATCGATAAGATCTTGACCATATATACCACACCGAAATCGTTATTCCGGGTGATTTTAATTTGCATAACTATCAGTGGCTTCGCCACTCCGGACACACTGCCCCTGAGGGTCAGTATGTTCAGCTATTTGCTGAGTCAAACAATTTAACTCAACTCGTCAGTGAGCCAACACGGGTACCAGATATAGATTGTCATTTCGGTAACACTCTCGACTTGTTTCTCACCTCGCACCCAAACAAATACACAATTGAAGTTTCTTCGGCCTTGGGCACTTCAGACCACTGTGGTTTGTTAGTTAAATTTCCCCTAACCAACAGCAACGCTTACGAGAAAACTCCCAAAAGAACAGTATGGTTCTACGAGAAAGTCAACTGGGAAGGTCTGAACGACCTTTTTGGGAGGTTAAATTGGTCGTTCCTTTTCTTCAATAACGATGTTGACTCTATAGCGGACACATTGACGGACACGATTCTGTTTGGCATGCGAACCTTAATTCCACACAGAGTAAAGAGTGTCAAACCCAAGAGAAATATCTCGTTCCGGGTGCAGAGAAGCCATTAAGACTAAGGAGTTGAGCTTCCGGTTGTGTAAATCAAACAATACTGAGGAAAACCGGAAAAGATTTAAGAGAGCTAGGAACGACTGCAATGCATATATTCAACGTGCCAAGTCCTTACATGACCAGAGAGTGAGTCAAAAAAATACTACACTCTCCCACAGGTAGTAGAAACTTCTGCGCATTCGTGAAAAACATTCAAAACTCAGTCTCCTCATCCATTCCATCGCTAATAGTCGATGACAGACCAGTCACCACTGCAATAGAGAAGGCGAATCTACTTGATTCACATTTTGCAGCCAACTCAACGCTGCCTGATACCACATCAGTTCTACCTCAACTTGAGCATAAGCAACACGCCATGAGCCAGATTCGCTTCCGAACGCGTACTGTTGCCCACTCACTCAAAGAACTAAACGCACAGAAATCCGCTGGTCCGGACGGCATTCCCCCAATCCTCTTGAAGAGATGTTCCTCTTCACTCACTAAACCACTGTGGAGACTCTTCCATTTATCTTATTCTACTGGGCGTTTCCCAAATAGATGGAAGTCAGCGAACATTCAGCCAATTCCCAAAGAGGGTGTCAAATCATCCCTTTCTTCTTATCGACCCATAGCATTAACTTTTATTCTCTCCAAGGTAATGGAATCTCTTATCAACCGTCAACTTTCGAAATATGTGGAATCAAATGACCTCCTCAATGAACGCCAATATTGCTTTCGTAGCAACAGGTCCACAGGAGATCTGATGGCGTACCTTACCGAAAAGTGGAGCCATTCAATCCACTACCTCGGTGAAAGCAAGGTAGTCGCATTGGATATTTCAAAAGCCTTCGGCAGAGTTTGGCATCTAGCCCTTTTGTCAAAATTACATTCATATGGAGTGGACAATTCCCTGATCGAATGGATAAGAGACTATCTTTCTGGCCGTTCAATCCAAGTGGTTCTTGATGGTGTCAAATCTTTCTCCCATCAAATTAATGCAGATGTTCCCCAGGATTCGGCACTCTGACCACTCTCTTCCTCATCTTTATAAATGATCTCTTGTCTATTACCCACAACCCAGTTCACTCATTTGCTGATGATAGCATATTGAGTTTCTCATACTCATACGAACATTCCCGGCCAAACTCTTCGAACGTCAATACCAATCAGCAGATTATGCTTAATACACTGAATTTCGACCTCAGCAAGATATATCAGTGGGGATTATCTAACCTAGTAGAATTCAGTGGCTTAAAAACTCAGTGCTGTCTTCTGTCGTCAAAGGCGAACCCCAAATAAATATACTGTCGATGAATGGCAATTCTATCGACGAAGCCAAGGAAGTATAAATTCTCGGCACTCGAATTAATTCGACTCTTAATTGTAGCGACCACATTTTTGAAGCTGCGAAAGGTGCGGCCAAATGCATGGGGTCCCTCAAGAGATGCAAAAGATACTTCAGTCCATCCAACCTGGCCACTATTAAAAATGGAGTTCAACTCCCATATTTGGTCAGGCGCATCCAAAACTGCACTGCACGTGCTCGATAGGATGCAAAAACGAGCAGTGAAACTTATTGGGGACCCAACAGTGAGTCGAACAATTCCGTCGTTAGAACATAAACGCAACGTATCATGCATATCTCTCTTCTATCGGTATTATCACGGTCGTTGCTCAACTGAACTTGCTCAATGTGTTCCGTCTCCTCAGACATTTTCCCGCGATATCCGTCAATCTGAGAATGCGCATCAGTTCATGTTGAAAGTCAACTTCAGACGCACAAAGAAACATAGAGTCATTCTTTAGCCGAACCACACGAATGTGGAATACTCTACCTGATCATGTCTTTCCTCGTCATTGTAATGTCCAGGCATTTAAGACCAATGTACATCGATGCCTCCTTTCCTTATCTACTTCCTCTCGTTCCGCTCGCACTGTACTCCGACACTTAAGGGTAGACCAAAATCCCCCTTTGTGCGCGCGTTTGTTTAAAAAGAATTGAACATCACGACAATCCCCACGACGTGACAACTATTATTTTTTATTTATTTTTCTTTTAACCCTTGACAGCTATGGCGATTTTAAAATAGATAACAATCAAAATTACAATTTACAACTGCGAGACTAAAATTTAAAAGAGCTCAATCGCTCATTCCCGTCCTTTTTATATGAGGACAACAAATTTGTCCCCACACACTACCGTCCATTGATTCATTGGGATTTGACTTCGGGTCTCGCTGACCTGTCTAGCTACACATAAAATGACAACTTACCAATACCAGGACACCATGATGAGCACATCACATAACTGCCTAAAAGATTACCGACAAGTCACTCAACAAGATTAAAAAGTCCAGTTGATTATGGTTTACTCTTTGCATCTAGAAATCAATTTTTGTTTCGTACCAAAAAGCCGAATATATTTTGTGATCAACAAAATATATTCGCGGTTATATCTATACTAAGAGCCAAATTTATTGATTATATAGATGAAACATGCATATTATAACTACTCGCTGTGATATCTAGAATGTTAGATCACTTCTAATAATAAATCTCCCTCCATGATCGAGTCGTAGACCGTATTTATATCAAAACAAAAAATATAGCTACATCAGGCAGATGCGCTTTCTTGGCAGCACAAGCTCTAATAACCTGCTGGGGATATAGCTATGAATATGTAATCAGTACAAACAGGGTAGGTGTCCACAATCCATTTGTAGTCATTACCATATTTCCTAAATATTATAGTATATCTAATTTCATTAAAACCTCTAAATAGTCATTGTAGGTGCTATAACCTGTCATAAATATGTATCTTATAATAATGTGTTGTGGTCTTCAGGAATATGTTCATCACTGGGTTTGTTGATTCAGATTGACAAGAAAATATGACATTAGTATTGTAATGAACCAATCAACAAGGTGATCATCGCCTCTCTTACAGTAAGTTGTGGTATGAACCCTCAATTCATGAATTCATTTAGTAGCTATGGTTATATATGAATTAGTCATACAGGAAACAATTCATATGATTGCGGTCACCTAATCCTCTTATAAAGACTTTTAGCGGTTTGTATATAAATATTTATAATCACAAATGCGCATTACTGAGCAAAGAATAACGAAGATTGAAAGAAAGGGGCATGGTATAAGAGGTTCTTGAACCTTTATAAATCATAATAACGATAAAATAAATCAAAGTTATACCCTTTGTAGTACAGTACTGTATTCGTAAAAATAATTTTGAATCTTTTACGATATAAACCGAACAAGGTGGACAAATAAAAAAAAACACATTCCAGGAGTATATAGCAAATTTGTTGCTGAATCAGTTTTGCAAGGGTAGTAAAGACCGTAATTCGAACCCGCGTTATGAAGAGTTTAGAACTAAACTACCGCGAATACACGGGGATATCGCAACTCGCTACATAAGCTGTGCTTGCGAATGGATCAATCAATCACTCGGTTCTCAATTTCGTGCTGTGTTATTCATTACAGTTGCGTGTGCGTAACCTATTGTAATCTCCACACACATATATATTGTACCACGCACATATCTCAGACGCACTGTCAACTGCACATCTGAGATAATCAACTTTATACACAATATACCGGTGTACCGGTGTGAAGTCAGCGTCAAGATGTTGTGTTTCTTGTAGGGGTTTTTATTTCCAGGAAGCGTGTCTCCTGGTCCTTAAAAGGACAAGGCGATCTCTTAAAATTTGACCGCTCCTGAAAATGTGTCCTACAAAAGGGGTCGTTGCCGTGCTTCCTCTGAGTTCAAAGGGAAGAGCAACGTCCTTTGATTCGGCCGTCGTCCTGATGTGTTCACTTGGTCTTCCGTGGGGGCCAGGTGATATTTACATATCCGTGGAAATGAAAAGTCGTCTGATATCCTTTTTGAATATGATTTTATTATATTATTCAGGATTTTCCTGGGGTACTTCCTCCAGGGAGAATGGACGATATTATACTGCGGCCCGGAGATCACTTGACTATTCCTTTATAAAGGAAAAGGAATCGAAAATTGTATCCCAAAGATACACATTTTCGTGCAACAATCTCGATGTTTTGAATATTTCGAGGGAGATGTTGTATTTACATAAGATAAGAAATCAATTTCTTGAATTATTATGAAACTATCGCGCAGATGTGTGAATGTGTCTGCTTTTGAGTTTTTTGTTTGTTTAACTCAATGGAATTTTTGGGATAGAGATAACGATCTCTGAATTTTGGATTTGGGTGATGCTGTGGAGCAAATGTAGAACAATAAACGAATATTGGATTCGTTTATTGTGAATTTTAATTTTGATTTGGATTTTGGGGTTAATAATGCCGTGGGGGCAAATGTTAGGCAATAAACGAATGTTTGATTCGTTTATTGCGAATTTTGAATCGTGTTTGGGTTATTGTGGGTTTTGATAGGATTATACGTCTTAGCGTATTATAGCTAGGATTTTGGATTAGGAATGGGGGTAAAAGGTGGTAGGGCTTTTTGGAGCACTACAAAGATACAAATGTATCGATAGGGAACGTTTGTTGTGAACGACCCCTTATATTTTTTTTATTTGGTTTTGACATCTATCAAACATATTTAGTATGCATCAAGTCATTGTACAAACAACATCATTTTAATCTTGTTAAAAATGTCGAATCCTGTTAAAAATGTCGAATTTTATACCAGAAAATGATGATTTGCGGAAAGCATTAATTTTTTGTTTTCATTTGAAGAAAAGTGCTGCAGAGTCGCATCGAATGCTTGTCGAGGCTTATGGTGATCATGCTCTATCGGAAGCAAGATGCAAAAGATGGTTTAAGCGGTTCAGAGATAATGATTTTGATATGCGAAATGAAGAACATGGAAGACCACCAAAAAAGTTTGAAGACTTTAAGTCAAAAACAAATGGCACAAATGTTAAATGTTGCACAACAAACAATTTCTAACCGTTTAAAAGCTATGGGAAAGATCCAAAAGTGTGGAAACCGGCTGCCACATGAATTGAATGACGGGCAGATAGAAAAGCGAAACACCACACGTGTAACGTTGCTTCTACGACACGAAAGGAAGTCAGTATTGCACCATTGTGACTGGTGAAGAAAAATGGATTTATTTTTAAAATCCCAAACGCAAAAAATCATGGATACATCCAGGATAAGCGTCAACATGGACTGCAAAGCCTGATCGGTTCGGAAAAAAGACAATGCTCTGTGTTTGGTGTATCATGAACTTCTAAAACTTGGCGAAACTGCTGATGCGCAACGCTACCGACAACAAATGATCAATTTGAACTATGTATTGATCGAAAAACGACCAAAATGGGCGCCAAGACGCGGAAAGGTAATTTTGTTGCATTGCAAGCCCCCACCGCCGTATTCATTAGACTTGGCTCATTTCGGCTACCATTTGTTTTCATCGATGGGACACGCATTGGATGAGCAGCATTTCAATTCCTACGAAGGAGTCGAAAATTGGGTCTCCAAATGGTTTGCCTCAAAAGACGACCGGTTTTATTGGCGGGGTATCCACAAATTACCAGAAAGGTTGTCGAAATGTGTAAAAAGCAATGGCCAATACTTCGAATAACATGGTTTTTTTACTTTTTAAGAAAAATGTTGTTTACCTTAAAAAAAAAACCCTCACTTCATACCGGTACACCTAGTATAATAGGTGTGCAAGTAGAAACTTGGCTTTTGTAATCAAAGTCAACTTAAATTCAACTGATATTGCTTGGTGAGAAACTCCTGACTTTTATGCAACCCCTTTTTGAGTTTGTCATGGATTTTCAGCTATTATATCGGGTGGGCCATAAATGTTTGCAAATGACAACACTTGATTTCTTAAAAATCGTTAGCGGGAGGTGCGCGCGAGTAGCGGGGAATTGTGCGTCGCTTCATGGTATTTTAGTCACGATGGAGCGCTTCACGGGGCAACAGCGTACTTTTTGTGTAAAACAATTTTACAAAAACAACGATTCCTACGTTACTCTACGACGCCTATTTAGAATTGAATACGGATTACGCCGTGTAAGTGAGTGTCCAAGTGTTATTTTAATCAAAGTTTGGGTCAAGAAGGGGATCGGCAACGAATATTAAACAAACAGGGCGGTTACGTTCTAGAATAAGCGATGAGAACATTCGGGAGGCTGAAATTTCCGTACCTAGCAGCACGTGTCAGCGAGTTTTCCAAAGATTGCGTAATCGATTGCAGGAGTGCCAACGATGAAACGGGGCACATATATATATATATATATATATTTTTTTTTTTTTTGTTTATTTTTTTTTTTTTTTTTTTTTTTTTTTTTTTTTTTTTTTTTTTTTTTTTTTTTTTATTCTTAACTCATATTTGTAATTTTTTTTTTATTTTTGAATTCCTTTATATGACGAGTCTTATCTGCTTATCTCGTGGGTGCTGTAGTTTTCTGGTAGTTTTCCTATGTTTGGTTGGAATCGTCAACAATGTTTTTCCTTTGTTTGGATGGGTTTGCATAGTGATGTTACTAATGGGATTATCGGTTGGTGTTCTTGGGAATTTTCCTAGGAGATTATGTTATTGTTCTGATGCGATATTTGAATATGAAACCATGACTGTTGGTTATGACTAATATGATTATTTACTATGATAGTTAACAATGTTGGTTATGACTAATATAATTTTAGGCTATGGTTGTTAACTATGACTGTTAACTCGCGCACACCCCGAATCGCCCAGGAAATCCGGGAAGAAAATAAAAAGAACGAATTCAACCTCGGTAGTTTACACGCGAGCAGTAGTTATAAAGTAAATTATCGCGACCGCGGGAAACTTAATGAACAATATAATGCGTCGCCGCAGCCTCATAGCTCAGTGGATAAAGTAGAGTCGGAAATTAACGGAGATCGATAACTTCCTACGCGGAGGCTTGTGTATAAAACTACTCTTTGTACCCCATGTCCCTAAGTGCGACTGAATTGTAAAATGCGGCAATGGCGCAATATTTCGTACTGTATAAAATATTGAAGAAATAAAGAACATTAACGTGGAACTCGTTCAGTGTCTTTCAATCGTCTTTTACCTGGTGGTGTCCCCTCCTCTCGGACGACAATTCCGCATCAGATCTTCAAGTGCTTGCAACGTGCCCGAAGTGCTATCTTCTAGTGGGCGGCTACCGGCGAATGACTACAAGGTATAATCCGACTAATCGAACCTTTAAAATAGCTGCAAACGATCTAGGCTGACTCAGTGGTGACTGTTCCTTGGCTGTCAGTCCCGAATAAGAAAAGGAAAATAAAAGGAACACGAGCACGAACGAGCTTACCATTACCAGTGCTATTACCCGCAACTATTCGTCGTCCCACATATTCCCCACCGATCTCTCATCAAGACAATTCCATCCTCCCCGCTCTTCCAACTCACCTAGCTTGCCCGTCCCCAGTCACTCTTGTAAATCCCCTAACCGACCCAAGCCTAGAAACGGACTCACTTCTAAACCTACCAGTAAATAAGTTTCCTTTAAGCCTTATCCCATCCATCGTGCAATCCCAAACAAAACCCTTGGATCCAAGGCCAATGCCCCCCATGTCTACAACAAAAGCAAAATATTCCAACTTCATCAGCTCCAACTCTCCTAACACTAACCCTAAAATCACTGCCCTTAACAGATCCTCCCACCCATGGGCCCGTCTGAGAACATCTCCATCTCCTCGTATTTTAACTTCTTCTCGCCCTACCTCAACTTCAAATTCCACTCGCCCAATTTTCGGCCCGCTCCTTCCCTCAGCGGTAAAAATCACTCAGCACACTCTTAACTCATGTGATTGTCGCTACACGTTCTCTAAACTGAGATATAAGAACACGTACGAAATATTAGTCTCTTCCTGGCCTATCTCCATGACAAACCGGACACAGTCTGCTTCGAGGGAAAAACCAAAACAGCGTTATGTTCGCCATTCAATAAGAAGGTTTACCCACTGATGTCTCCAGCCTTCGTAAACTTTTCGTCAAAATTCATGCAAATCTGAACTTACCACCACATAGAGTGTCTAAGAATATCCGGGCTCCTTGGTTTAATCGCAAGGTTCGTTCGTTACGTAATAAACGGAACAAGCTGTGGGCTACCTTTCTCCGTAATCGCTCCACCTGCGACTACTCCAACTTCCTTGGCATTTATTTTCAATTCAACGTACTCTACGATGACATTTACCATAAATACCTAACAAAAACTTTAAGTTAACCTAATAAGTGACCCAAAAACGTTTTTTTCCAATTTATCAATCATAACGTAAATCCGATGATTATCCCACCTTCCTCTCATATAACTTGGAAACATTAACGGATTCACATGTGATTGCGAACCTCTTCGCCTCATTTTTCAGATAATCTTTCACAGGCGACTCTTTCGTTCCCGACCTCACCTATTTCAATTATACCAAATTTTTCCCATGGTCCATTTCTTTCTCAATTTATAGATCCACCCACGATAGAAAACAAACTAACCCAGCTCAAAGACGAATTCACCCCCGGACCCGATGGTCTCCCCGCTATACTCCTTAAAAAATGCTCTTCCGTTCTCTCTTCCCCTCTTTCGAATATTTTCAATCTGTCGCTCTCTCAGGGTGTGTTTCCTAATATTTGGAAAACATCGTTTATCACGCCCGTGCATAAAAAGGGACCCAAAGGCGATATCTCAAACTATCGTACCATCGCCAAACTCTCCCACATCCCTCAAGTGTTTGAAAGCATTCTCTACCAAAGATTACGCTTCCACTTCAAATCCCTAATTTCACCCAGACAACACGACTTTCTTGGTTGAAGATCTACCACCACTAACTTAGTCGAATTTACTTCCCAAACACTCCTAGCCCTAGAGAACGTCAACGAGGTCGACGTTGTTACTACGGATTTTACTTCGATAAAATTTCGCACAGACTGATACTTTTCAAATTATCCACCTTAGGCTTCGAACCCGTATTAAAAAGGCGTTTCAGATCCGTTCCCGTTCCTGCTACCCCTGGAATCCCTCGGGGTATTCATTTGGGGCCCATTTTGTTCATATTAGCAATAAATGACATCGATATGATTATCAAGTATTCCTATATCTTCCTTTATGCCGCTTCATTCTTTCCTTCTCCAGACAGACCTTGACAACTTTTCGTGATGGTGCCAGAAGAATTATCAGGAGCTTAATGTCAACAAATGTCACTCAATTACGTTTTCACGCAAGCGCACCCCACCCCGTCCCCGCTCCTACTTCTTAGCCAACCTTTATCCTCTGTTAACTCGATTCGAGACCTCGGCGTCTTATGTGATAGTCAGCTAAACTTCCTCACACATCGCGAAATCATGAGGCTGCCAGAAAGATGGTAAATGTACAGTGAACAAAATGTAAAACTATAATATTTTGTTTGTATAAAACAGTTTCATTTCTCAATACAACTACAGCGTTGATAAGAAATACCGAAATACATAGTATTTAAAAAGAGGAATTCAATCATAAAAGGATTTATGTTCTGTCATAAAACTAAAACAGTTCTTGAGCTATAAATAACTATTTTTCTTTTACATTTAAAAATTATAAATAATTTAACTGTCTACTAGTTTCAGCATATAACTTCAACTTATTGAGATATTTACTTACCTGACTCTACGATTGTATTCTGCTTTTCGACAGTCGTATTTTCTAAAAATAAAATACAAAATTGAAAAGCCCACTTAAGATATAAAATCTGATTTATCAAATTATTATAATTATTATTATTAGATACAAACTATTTTATTATAATTTAGATACAAACTAAATAGATTTTATTTTTCTTCTTTTTTTCAGGATGCCCACCCTCAGCTAGTGCACAATGCTTACGCTGCAATATAGATGGTTGCATCAAATGTCCCGTCCTTCTAGTTACAGACACAAGGCAATGTGTTGATATATGCCCATCTGGATACACAGATCAATGGTCATCGCATCCCGATTACATGGGACGCGTTTGTATCACAACAGGCTTATCTGGACCATTAGTTGCTGCCCTTGCCGGCCTGTTTGGTGGTTTTTTCTTATGCCTTACACTTCTAGCGATAGCAATAGTTCTTATCAAACGAAAACGAAGACGAAAAACTATCAAACAAAAGCTAATCAACGAAAACACAATGGATCGCACAGATTTCTTACGACAACTCAACGATATGCGACCAAACTCAGAATATTTTCTTGCCATGCTCAACGATACTCGAAGGCAAATTAGAAAACTATATCTAACTGGTGACATAGCAGCTGCAAACTCATATCGTCCCATGGTACGTGATCTTGCAAAGATTTTAATACTTCTCAATCGGCCTATTGAGTTAATACCATCACCACCTCATGATTGGGGCAGAATACATGCATGGTCAGAACAAGCGCTAGATCGTTATAAGCCGCAGGTAGGTCAACTGATTGATTTCTTTCAATCCCCTGCGCAAACAGAAGAATCTCCTTACAAACAAACCACATTCAAGTCATCAGTAAAATCAAATAATCGAGCCCAGAAACTTCAACTGTTTGGATCACTTATAAGTTTGCATGAGTTCGAGGAGCCTCGTTCATCCGATCCATTTGGTAGCAGCTTCAATACATTGAAGGGAAATCTTATAACAGATCTCAATCAAAGTTCCCTATGGTTGGAGGACGAATTCTTCAAGTTGGGCTTTCGGCCGCAGGACGAAATAACAACCGAGCTGTAGCACATAGTTACTTTTCGAATTTCATTGGATTGAATATCCTTTTTTTTGGTACTGTTTCGAAAAGGAGATTTATTTTATTAAATGAAGAATTTTTCTTTTTTTATTTTTAATTACATGTATTATATTTATTTTGATTATTGTAATATTATAGATTAATATAGAATAATAATTTTGGCTGCGGAACAGCTTTCGTTATACGGAACATTCAATAACTTAGTGTACTAGTTATTTTTTTTAAATAAGTTCAATGTACAAAAATTCTATAACGTTTATTTAAGAAAATCCAATTAAATGATGTAGAATTATGTATAACTTTATGTGGATAGTGAAATGTAGCCTGTGCAATCCGATTGTAAATGCCGAACTGAATTTAAGATACTTTAAAAAGGATGTACATTGTTGAGATTTGTGAATGATTAAATGAGCTGCAATATATTGAAACCAAAATTATTTTTAACGCAGCAGAAAATATTTTGTGCATTAATTAGAAGAAATTGTTTTTATATATACAATTGAATGTTGTAATGTTGTGAAATATTGCTAATAATTTTCAGTATCTGCCAGCTGTGTTGAATTAAAAACAGATACCATTATTGTAGATTTTATTTTCCCTATTATTTAGAAAACACACCATTGTTGGTACGTTAAACTCTTTGTAAAAGACTCAGATAGTGCAATAGGTACCCCAAGATCTACAATTTAAATTCAACTCAATTTTTATTTTGGAATTGATAAGAAAGTGTCGACTTATCTATCTTCATATCAGTATATACTCTGAGTGTGCCAACCGAAAATGTTGACAGTGGGTTTTGTATTCAGATTTCTTTTTTATCATCATCATCGGCACTACAACCGGGATCCGGTTTTTGCCTTATTCAGCAAGTCTCTTCTCCGGTCCCGATTTCGAGCCGATGTCATCCAGTTTAGCACTCGGAAGCTCTGGGCATCCACGTCTACGCCATCCCTTCATCGCAGACAAGGTCTGCCGCGCTGTCTCCTTCCATACATCCTGCCACAGAGGACTTTCGGGGAAGGCTCCTCTTCGCTCACTCGAGCTAGGTGTCTCGCCCACCGGAGTCCACCGAGCTTGACTTTTCTTACAACGTTAGCTTCAAGGTAGAGCGCGTACAACTCATGGTTGTAGTGTCGTCCTCCCGAACATACGGGGCAAAGAATTCACCTTAAGACCTTCCTCTCGAACGCGGCTAAGAGTTCAGAACGCCGTTTATTGAGCACCCAGGTCTCGGGTCCATACATGAGTACTGGTCAGACCATGGTCTTGTACAGTAGTAGCTTGGATGTTCTGGATAAATTTCTTTGTTGGATTTGAGTAGCCGTTCGCGTATTTCTTCTTCCATATTATTATCGGGTGATACTACGCCCGGCATTCTGGCCCCAGGACTTACTCTCCCTCCGTCGAGCTCTCCGAGGGAGAGTCCTAGCGCATGACCAAAGGTGTTACTGGTATTCTCATTTGGTAAGGCTGCCGTGTTGATTCGAACCTGATCCGGGGATGCAATACGTCTCCATAAGGCAATCCGCGCTCGGAAAACTGTACCAACAAGATAATGATCCAAATCGACGTTGGCACCTCGGTACGTTCGTACCGTCATCAGGCTCGAGGAGTGCCGGCGATCTATCAACACGTGGTCAATTTGGCTATATGTCTCTCCAAAATCTTTCGTACGGTCTCGAACCTCACGCACTATATGAGAAGGTGTTCCGCTTTTTCTATTTTGCCTTCGCAGTGCAACCAGTATGGGTGACTGACATGTTTGTGCAAGTATTGCCGAAAGCATCCCAGTCCTGAAATCAGCTGAGGTAGTTCAGCTCGTCATGCTTTCTTTTCACTCAGATTTCTACATCAGGTATCATGATGTGGATCCATTTTCCTTTAGTAGAAGAAACATACCTTCGTTGCCGTTCTCTTAAACTTGAGAGCTCTAATTGTGACCGTATTCACTGGCGATTCTCTTGTAAGACCGCATGCAACGCAACGTTTTCCTTATCTGCAATGTCAACTGGTTTCCTCTTTGTGTTATATAATAAAATTAACAATTAATAATTTAATTGACTAACTTGTCGTCGAACCGCTTCTCGGTCGACGCTTCTCGGCTATTCTGGTTGCAGGGGATTGTTAGGTTTTTGAGACCCCTGTTTATATTTTATTAATGCATTTAATTAGGTTTCCATAATTCACACTGAGGTGGACCTCAGAGAACACACATAAACATCAGATGCAAGATATTTGAAAATGCCAAAAAATTTAAATACCTGGGAACACTTCTGACAACCAGTAAGGAAATGTCGAAGGAAATTAACAAAAGATTACACTCCGGCAACGCAGTCAGTAAACTGCTGAAATCCAAACTGCTATCACAGAATATCAAGCTCCGTGTCTATAGAACCATAATCATGCCGATTGTTTTATACGGATGCAAAAAATGGGCTCTCACAAAACGGAAAGAAAACAAATTCCGCGTATTCGAGAATAAAGTCCTACGGGGTATCTTTGGCGGCAAATATGACGAGAGGGCAGGACAATGGATGAAACTCCACAACCACGAATTGGAAGAGCTACACTGCAAACCCACAATAGTGCGAGTAATCAAGTCGCGAAGATTAAGATGGACCGGACACGTGGCGCAAATGGGCAACGATAGGACCGTGCGTAGAATTCTTGACGGTACGCCAATGGGAAAGAGACCGACAGGGTGGCCGCGACGGAGATGGGGGGACAATGTTAGGTTGGACCTCGAGGAGATCGGATCGGGTGGTCGAACGTGGAAGCAGAGCGCACGCAACAGGGAACAATGGCGGAGTCGAATCGGTGAGGTCATGAACTTTCGGGTTACTACAGACCAATAAATTGTAATTCACACGCGGCGATTCTATTTCAATTATTAGTTAGATTGTCAAATCATGGCTCATCCTTGGAGGTTTAGATCGCATCACCCGTGGAAGATTAGAACATTTCGTTAATTCCAAAACTACGCTTCCAACTTGGAAGAAATAGGAGAATTTGTGTTCCAGAAGTACCGGCACCACCTAACCAAGGCGATAGCCGTAAACTCTTGCAACAAAAGGTGCCCAAGAAGGATTCCTGTATTTCGCAAACTAAAGTACATCATTATCATCGTCGGCACTACAATTGGGATCCGGTCTTGGCTTTATTTAACAAATCTCTTCACTGGTCCCGATTTCGAGCCGATGTCATCCAGTTTGGCACTTTCAGGCTCTGTGCGTCCTGGTCTGCGCTATCCCTCCATCGCAGACAAGGTCTTCCGCGCTGTCTCATTCCATACATCCTGCCACAAAGGACTTTCGGGGAAGGCTCCTCTTCCCTCATTCGAGCTAGGTGTCCCGCCCACCGGAGCCTACCGGGCTTGATTTTTCTTACAACGTTAGCTTCAAGGTAGATCGTGTACAACTCATGGTTGTAACGTCGTCCTCCCTAACATACGGGGCAAAGAATTCTCCTTAAGACCTTCCTCTCGACCGCGGCTAAGAGTTCAGAGTGCCTTTTATTGAGCACCCAGGTCTCGGATCCATACATGAGTACTGGTACGACCATGGTCTGGTACAGTAGTAGCTTGGATGTTCTGGATAAAGAGCCTTGATAGACCATAGTAGGCTTTGTTGGATTTGATCAGCCATCCGCGTATTTCTTCTTCCATATTGTTATCGGCTGCTACTATTGACCCAAGGTAGTTAAAGGATAGCACTACTTCAAATTCGTGCTCCGCTACCCTGATAATTTGACCAATGTTAGGTCTTCTCTTCAAATTCAAAGGCGCGTACCACAGTTCCGTATTTCAGTATTTAAAGCTTCTGTACTTATCATATTTGATGCACTCCCAAAAGACTCATGATTTTTCACTGTTGTCGAGGTATCGTTCATGTTTCTAACAAAATCACTACAATGGTTCTCCGATACCTGAACTCATCTGGACACAAAGCCGGCAACTTCTCACATCCGCATGCCTAATATTTATAATCGCCCGTGATACGCCATTTACTTGTCAGTTTTCCTCTTAGTTGTTACTTGCCTTTTTTCTATACTCTGCCTATCTCCCTACTTTTCTAACTGCTTCCCATCTTAGTTACATATTTTCATAATGTTTTCATTACTAATGAACCGTCTCATGGCATTATTGATTTATTGTTTCCTCATTGACTGGCTTGTTTTGTACACACTTGTTTATTAACGTATGGATATTCACTCTCGTACCCTTTAATCAGGCCAGTAGTCTTAAAAAAATAAATAAATTAAATAAATAAGCCTCTATTTGCTGTTTGTTTTTATAACTAATAAGTAAATGATACTGAGAAGGTTGCCTTAAGCGAAGATCTTAAATATTTTATTTTTAACGTTATTATTAATCTAAATAGCTATCGGCAAACGGTTATTCTGTTGTAACAGTTTGTCCTCTTCTAAAGGTGTCCACTCTTCTCTGTTTTTTGCTGTTCGCATTCATGTAAAGCCAGCCACATCTTTAAGATCGTCTTCCCATCGTTTTGTTTGTCGTCCTTTTTTCCATTTTCCATCTCTTGGTTGCTACTCTGTTATTAGTTTTGCCCATTTTTCTTTTGATCCTCTTAGAATATGTCCTGTCCATTTCCATTTGAGGGTTTATGAACCCTTTGTATATTTGTGAACTTGGTAGCATCGTTAATGTCTTTTAGGGGGACTTTGTATTTTTTTCTGAGGCCCAAAACTTTCCCTTCTAAAGAGTTTTGCAGACCCTTAATTTGCTTGCCTCTTCTTTGTCAGTGCCCATATTTAACAGCCATAAGTTAAGCATGGCAATATGTACATGTTGGAAACTCTTCTTTTTTCCTTTTGAGGGTATATCTCTATTCTTCATCACTTCGCTGAGTGACCAAAAGGTTCCCTTGGTGTTAGTAATCATCATCATCGGCACTACAACCGGTCTTGGCCTTATTTAGCAAGTCCTGAGGCTTGTTAAATTCTCCATAATGATTTGTTTTTTCCGGGCAAGGTCAATAGTCTTGCTCTTGACTAGATGCTAATGCGAATTTATTTTCCAAGAATTCAAACCTCAATGCCGGTCTTTTAGAGCCACCTGTGGTCGCGACGGTATGGTCTTCGATGCGAGATGTGAGGTTCCGCCCACGTACTATTCAATGCATGCTACGTGGACTGGACTGTAAGAAGGCAACCGACCCGGACCGAATACCAGCAATAGTCCTTAAGAATTGTGCTCCAGAACTGTCGCCGATTCTTAGTAGGCTCTTTCGTCATCTTATGCACAGAGGTCATTCCCTACCTGCTGGAAAGTCGTCCGAGTTCAGCCAATCCCAAAGAGGGGAAAAAAGTGTCTCCCACAAAAATACCGGCCGATAGCATTACTGTTTATATTATCTAAGGTGATGGAAAAGGTTATCAGCACCGAGTCAATTAAGTATTTGGAGTGCAACGGAGTTCTGAATGATCGGCAATGCGGATTCTGTGGATGGCGGTCCACGAGAGACCAATTGACCCTTATAATCGATATATGAACATCTGCGATTAAGGGACATGATGAATCAAGATCGGTCGCATTGGATATCTCCAAGGCTTTTGATCGTGTCTGTCAAGGGGCATTGCTGAACAAACTTCGTTCATACGGACTGTTCCAGCAGCTTTGCGACTGGACCCAGAGCTTCCCCGAGGGTCGATCGATCCGGGTTGTTGTAGACGGCGAATCTTCCGATCTGTATCCTGTTAATTCCGGGGTGCTTCAAGGTTCTATTTTGGCTCCAACCTTGCTTTTGCCGCACATAAATGATTTGCTGGAGTCAACAAATAACAGAGTGTTCAGTTTTGCAGTACGTTGCGACTACTTTGCTTTCACCCAGGTAAAGGATAGAATGGGTCCACTTTTCGGTAAGGTACGCCATCAGATCTCCTGTGGACCTGTTGCTACGAAAGCCATATTGGCGGTCATTGAGGAGGTCATTTGATTCCAGATGTTTCGAAAGTTGACGGTTGATAAGTGATTCCCTTACCTTGGAGAGAATAGAAGTTAGTGCTATGGATCGATAAGAAGAGAAGGATGATTTGTCGCCCTTTTTGGAAAGCGGCCAGTAGTATAAGACAAGTGGAAGAGTTTCCGCAGTGGTTTAGTGAGTGAAGAGGAACATTTCTTCAAAAGGATTGGGGGAATGCCATCCGAACCAGCGGATTTGTTTGCTTTTAGCTCTTTGAGTGCTCGGGCAACAGTACGCGTTCGGAAGTAAATCTGGCTCATGGTGTGTTGCTTATGCCCAAGTTGAGGCGGAACTGATGTGGTATGAGGTAGTGTTCAGTTGGTTGTAAAATGTGCAGCAAGTAGATTCGTCTTACCTATTGCCTCGGCGACTGGTCTGTCATCGACTATGAGGAATGGAATGGATGAAGAGACTGAGCTGGCATCAGTCAGCTTTCGCCTATTGCTTTATCATTCTTTACTGAATCATGAGAAAGCGAGAGCCAAACAGTGATAACATGCCAGTTGTGCACACCTGAAGCCTTGACGTAAGAAAAAAGTTCCTACTATTCATATTTTGTGTTCGAATTACACAGGAATGCGTCATCGTGAACTACCAGGAGCATGGCAAGCTAGGAAAAGTTTTTTTTCCTGTTTTATAAATCTCAGAAGGCAAGGGGTTGATTAATATCGTACTAAAAGTTTTTTTTTTACACAAGCATACGCACAAAAAGAGAAGTTGAGGTACACCTAAATGTTAAGGTACAAAGGAAGCGGCGGCGGCGGGGGGGGGGGGGGGGGTTATGCAGGGAAAAGTCTCTGCTGTCAACCCGGCGAAAGCCAGGAAGATCATTGTCCTTGTTCAATAATCCAAGTTGACATGCAGTCTCCACGTGACACCCCTGGATAGCTACTTTGGCTTACACTAAGTAGTGAACCAAATCATGCAGCGCCATCCTGAAAAAGGTTGGCGCAAGGCTAATAACCTTGCCGAGAAAAACAAATTATTATGGACAATTTAACAAGTCTCGAATAAGGACCGGATACCGGTGGAGAAATTTGCTAAATAAGGCCAAGACCGGATCCCGGCTGTAGTGCCGATGATGGTGACAATGCAAGTGGAGAAAGAAAGACAAAATAAGGAAGCACTCCCTCCCATCAAATTAATGCAGGTGTTCCCCAGGGCTCGGTACTCTCACCCACTCTGTTCCTCATCTTTATAAATGATCTCTTGTCAATTACTCACAACTCAATTCACTCATTTGCTGATGATAGCACGTTGAGTTTCTCATACTCATACGAACACTTCCGTCAAAACTCTTCGAACATCTCTACCAACCGGCAACTTATGCTTGATACATAGAATTCAAACCTCAACAAGATATATCAGTGGGGATTATCTAACCTAGTAGAATTTAATGCACTAAAAACTCAGTGCTGCCTCTTGTCGTTAAAAGGTGAGCCCCAAAGTAAATATACTGTCTATGAACGGCACTTGCATCGACGAAGCCAAGGAATTATCAATCCTCGGCACTCGAATTCATTCGACTCTTAACTGGAATGACCTCATATTTGAAGCTGCGAAAAGTGCAGCCAAATGTATGGGGTTCCTTAAGAGATGCAAAAGATACTTCACTCCATCCAACCTGGTCGCTATTTACAAGGTGTACATTCATCCCAAAATGCGGTTTAACTCCAATATTTGGTCAAAACTGCGCTGCCCTTGCTAGATAGGATGGAAAAACGAGCAGTGAAACCTATTGGGCACCCAGCCGTAGATCAATCAATTCCGTCGTTAGAACATAGGTGCAATGTATCATGTCGTCTCTTTTCTATAGGTATTATCACAGTCGTTGCTCAAATAAACTTGCTGAATGTGTTCGCCTCTTCAGAGATTTTCCCGCGATACCCATCAATCTGAGAATGGCGTATATTCGTCCAAAAATGGAGTTCAACTTGATCAGGCGCATCCAAAACTGCAATACACGTGCCCAACAGGATGCAAAAGAGAACAGTGAAACTTATTGTGGGGCCGCAAGTCGATCAGTTCCGTCGTTAGAACACAGGCGCAACGTATTATGCCTATCTATTTTCTATAGGTATTACCACGGTCGTTGCTCAACTGAACTTGTTGAATGTGTTCCGCCCCTTCAGACATTTTCCCGGGATAGGCGTCAATCTGAGTATGCGCATCAGTTCACGCTGAAAGTGGACTTCAGGCGCACAAATAAACATAGAGAGTCGTTCTTTAGCCGAACCACACGAATGTGAAATATTCTGCTTCATCATGTGTTTCCTGGCCGTTGTGATGTCCAGACATTCAAGACCAATATACATCGTCACTTCCTTTCCTTATCCACTTCTCCACCTGCTCGCACTGTGCTCTGACATTTAAGGGTACTTCAAAATCCCCTTTTGTGCGCGCGTTAGTGTAAAAAAAAAAATTTTCATTGATGTATCATTTTAGACGAAAATATATATATATATATATATATATATATATATATATATATATATATATATATTTATATATATATATATATATATATATATATATTTATGTATATATATACATATATATATATATATATATATATATATATATATATATATAATATTATACAACATACATATATGTTTGTAACATAACAACCTATACACGGTGGTGAGTTTATTGTTTCTTTCTTTCTTTGTCTTTTGATTAAAACTTCTCTCTGAGTTGATGATACATTTATTTCGGAAATTCTTATATATAAACACAGTGATTGCATTAGTTTTTTGTGATATTTGCTTGCTTTTTATATAACAACCGATTACAAATTTTTATTCAGCATATGTAACCGAAATACACTAGACAACAATAGGAGATTGCAGAAAAAGAAAAGTATGAGGTAATGCTATTTAAGTGAATTGAAATGGCAAACTTTGGCACTTACAACTTGGCGGTGTGCACGAGTTGTGAAGGACGAATGAAGACTGGCCAAGAGATTATTGGGCTCTTTCAAATCCAGTGACGCTTGGGTGGCGTCCCTTTTTTCAATGACGCATGGTTAGCTAACGGGTGACAGTCGTCATATGACAAGCAGAAGTGAACGTACTAGATTCCCCCAGTACATTCATTTGCGAATCCGCAACAATATATTATATTATACAACAAATGGTCCCGCTTTAACGGCAGAGTTACTAAAGTATATTGCCATATATACGCTTTCGGCTGTGTGTATGTAAGTTCAATAGAACGTTCTGCGCTATTGTCGACAGAGCAACAAGATTTCTATTTATTTATGTAGTGTTGTGCACGTTCAGAAACTGGAGTTTCAAGAGTTTTGAAAGAAGTCGCAAAATATAAAGTCAACACCACCAAACAAATCTGAAGTTAAAAATCTGGTCGTTTTTTTTTTTTTAAATAAATATAAATATCTCAAATGTTGTGCCTACACAATAAAATGAATTAGTGTACTCCCTAAGTAATCACTAACAGTAAACCATTGTTACCGCACAATAATCAAATTAAAAAACAAGACACAAAAATGATGGCATTACGTTCCATGTAACAATAAGACCTCTCGCAATATAACCTGCGTTTCTTAAATTTTCATAATTTTATAGAAGTTAATTAATAGGTTTATTGTTCAACCGCCAAAATAGCAGAGACCATATATCAGTTGAACTTGCTTCACTCATGTTGCGAGCACGTTGTTTCCTTTCCATCGTTCATTTACTCCACCTTAGTTTCTAACATGCATTACAAAACGCATGATGTGGCAATCTATGTAACACCAAAGTCGGCCCAATTGAACCCTTTTCCTCAATTTGTCATAATTTTACAGTGGTAAATAGTTAACTTATTTGCAGAAAACCACTCCCTTTAAATACGTATACACAGTCGCAAGAGTGGACCATAAATTAAATATTTATTCTTGGACGGGTAGCCAGATTTAAGACAATCAAATCTGTTTGAGAAAGTATGAATCCATAATGGTCATAAAGTGAAGAAGTTGAGGATTTATTCAAATTTAATCTAACCGAAAGTCTTAGTAGATAATGCTATTTTAGTTTAAAGTTACCTTGTAATTTATTTGCATTGTAATAAATAATAAATAAACGAAAAAACGTTCCCTCGACAAGTTACCTAAGCACATTAGGAGTCGTGCATACATATATATATACCTTTCCTTTTGTCTTTTGTTATGACCGTTCTACGAAACTCTCCAAGAATGTGTTAAATAAAAAATTACCGAAGGAAGATTTACTTAGACAGTGAAATAAATGTGGTTAAAGGTGTAACAATTTTTTTTTTTCTTCACCTTTCATGCCCGCCCAATATCTTATGCTCCTTCGGGTGTGATATTACAAAATAAAAAGGAAACATTTTCCTGCAAAATGGTCACAAATCATATTAAATATAATCCAATGATTTGTTTTTTAACTAATTAATTGCAGATAGAAGTATGAAAACAAATATGTATTGTTATACTAAATTTACAAAGGATAACAAGTGTACATATAAAGCAATGGAACAATGCAGCGCAGTACAAAGGAGTCACAAATAACCGATAGTATTATTGTATAAGAAGCAAAAAGGAAAATAATGGAATTGGAAATATGATAAATAATTGTAAATAAAAAATAACATGTATCTCTTTTATTGTTATTGTAGCAAGCAAGTATGAATGTTTTTTGGTATCGAATTAGATGTTAGTTTTAATTGGAATATTTTTCAAACGTTAATTAAAACACTCAATGCGCTAGTCAAATAATACAATTTAGTAATTGATAATTAAAAAGACAATGAAACTGAATGCGATCTTATTATGAACGAATAAATTAAAATTAAATTTACTAAATGTTGTTTTTCTTATTATACATTCCAATAACTTGGAATAATATGAGATAAAATGGTGAGTGTGGAATTTAATACAAATGAATATGTATAATTACATATCATACATTTTACGGTTTTTATTTTCATTTCATTTTTCAAAATTAAGATAAACGACATTATTTTATAACGTAAAATATATTTGCCTGCAATTACTCGTATCATTGAAAAAATTGTAATGCAAGTCACACTTTTTCGTCGGCATTACTTGATCAATCATTAAAAAGGAAAATGATCTGTTCAGTCTCTACGCTGGCAAGTTTTTACTCAGTAAGATCTACATATACGACGGTGAAACAATTATAAACGGTAATTTTACATTGCTTAGCAACAAGTTGCGAGCTATATAATCTTGAGCGTGGCTGTTGTTTGGTTTATGAAGAGTAGGGGAGCCGGATATGATCGCCACTTAATTGTTGGAGATATCTCATAAGAAGTGGGAATCAGCTATGGACTATAAACTTACCCAACTTCAATTCACACGGGGGCAGACCAAGGGCACAGTCAAAATAAAAAAAAAAGCAAGAACGAAAACCAAAGAAAAATAAATTCGTCGCCAACAAAACTAAAAGAATCTCTGACTACACACTGTTCACCCTGGCAAACAAACACAAAACAAACCGCAAACAAAGGACATCAATTAGTTACCCTAGCCCAATCGCTGGGCGGCAAAAGGCGAACAACGTGGGGTATTCTGGTCTAGACGCACGAATTTAACGCAATTTTTGAAGTGCTGTAAAAAAAAGCAATCAATATTTTTACTATTAATTTTTTTATAGGGTGTGTTTAATTCCGGTTCGTTTACCGGAAAAGCGAACGACACGATCTCGATCTAAACACACAAATCCAATCGATATGAAAACAAAAAAAATGGTTATCTGGGCGCAAGGCGCTCGGACATTATATTCGTGACAACGTATCCTAAATATGTAACATTGAATATACAAGTTATTAAATCAGAATTAACGTGTTTTTTTTTTCCGAATGCCTCCAAGTGTAGGCATTAATTTTGGTTTGCTTAACGAAATTTTACAAATATTGCAAACTACTGTGTATTCGTCAGGACACAGTTGTCGATTTTCTTTTGTGTGCCAGTCCGAGATTACGTTCATCTGTTGCACTGTGATCGGTTTTAAATCGCGTTCAAACCAAAGTCTATTGCAAACAGAGCAAGTATACCCAAAGTCATTGTCAAGAAACATCAATTTAAATCTTGATATCGATTTGTTCCATTTCATGTCCCATACCTCTTGCGCCGATATAACTGGTTGTATTGTAAAATACACGGGTTCTGCTGCTGAAGGCTGTTGTAGGTTTACAACCTGTAGTTCTTGAACGTTGTTTGAACTTGCCGCTGCGAAACCACTATGAACAGACAATTTTCTCTTAGCTATATCCGATTTATTTAATGGTGCAAGGCGCTGCCTGTATTCGCGTTGTCTCTGTGAATTTTTTGGCTTTACACTTTCAACCTGTACAGCTGTTCTCGACAGTGCAAGGGGCTGTCTGTATTCCCGTTGTCTCTCTGCATTTGACTTAGGAGCAATTAAGAGAGTCGCGCTCTCGCTCACTGCGGCTCGTGCGTTATCGGTTATCGTTATCGTAACGCTACACCTTTTTTCCGAATGCCTCCCAAGGTATACCGATTTATAAGACGTTGTCACGTCAAAATAGTCTTTATCAACGAAACGAACAACTTTTTAATAGAAACGAAGAAATTATTAAAACGAAAATCTATCTCATTTACATAATGACAACGAATGACAAACTGAAAGTTTGGTAAGATGTTATTGTCTTCCACAAAACGATCTATCTTTTCCTTAATGATTTGTTCTAAGAGCTTACATACAGCTAAGTGGACTAATAGGCCTGTAGCTTTCGGGGCTGTTCTTCGGTTTGCCGGGTTTCGGGATAGGTATTACTTTTGCTGTTTTCCAACAGTCCGGAAAATAACAATTCTTAAGACAAGCGTTGAAAATGAACGTTAAATAGTTACTTGCAGCAGGTGGAAGTGTAGCGGTCCCGCCAAACCCGACGGTCTACTTACCTGAAAATCCCCCATAACTACTACCCAACTCCCTTTAGTTTGCTTATGCAACAGTATTAGTACCTAAAAATGCTGCACGCATTTAAGAGATTAAATCTATGATCTTTAACTCCCTGTGAAGAAAACTTACCTTCATGCATTCTCTTCGCATACCATTGCTCCTTAAGATTTCTTTATTAACTTACCTGGAATTTCCAATCAATTTCGGCATCTACGTCGCCAGTCAAATTTCCTTAGAGAAATTCCGGTAAACAAATAATTAGATTTACATACATTTGTAACCTTCATGACAGGGACCATAAATACTGCGCCGTCTATTTTCCCAGCCGCGTCATATACCTTTTCATATATATTGCCTGGCAACCTTTTTTGTTTGTCTTATCAATAAACAACCCAAGCAGCTGCATATAATTAGCGCAATAGACGCCGAAACCAAATTCTCCAGCATTTCCTAATGCAAATATAAACCCGGTTTCTACTGCAGCCAGAGATGCCATAAACATCCAATTTGCTTTTAGTACCTTTTTCTCCCAACGTCGAAAATAGCGACGAGGCATCGTGTAAACAATGACCCGCATTACCAACGCCGCATTTGGTCATTTTTCCCTATTGTCCTTGCCGCCTGCCTGCTTTCGAACAGGTGCAACAACATTGAATCTGTTCGATCGCGCACATATACCACTGCACGAAAAAGATCGCATTTTCTTAGTGGTCACACCCTTAAGAGAAAAGTTTTTCTCTCTCCCTTTTTTTTCTTAGCGAAATCATCTCTGCATGAAATGACGATCGTTGAGTCTCATCCCAACCACCGCTCGTGACGGTAGGTTTATCTCCCGCACTCCGCAAACCGCGGAGATGCGTTATATGTATATAATAATATACCTTTGGAGTCGTATTTTAACACCCAGACACGCTGGTCGGTTTTCTTTTCTTCTGCTCCCCGTGGCGCTACGGGGGGGCATCAGTCCCAGAGTCCTTTATTCTATGTCCCGAACCAGATTGTCCTCCTTTTCGTGATCCATAACTTGAGAAAGGCAAGACAAGTGTTGCGTTTTGTTGATTTGGAAGTGTCAGTTCTTTTCGCGGTCGAAATTGAAATACAGTAAAAAGTGAATGTGCCCAAGGATATGCGACACCGAGTCCGGGAAATTGAAGAGGTAACAAAAGATTCAATACTACGGAAATGTGAAAGACCAATTTTATACATCAATTTTATAGATTAGAACGTGTGAAGTATTTTAATTGTTTTGTGTTTTGAAAATAAAAGGAACCTTATAACGTGACTCCCAGTGTTTCATTCTCACCTGTGATTGGTGTATGCTGCTTCCCTCGGCGATCATTCGTTTGCTTTTCTTGTGAGAACGAAGTGGAACCCAGCGCCCATGTCGGTGCCACGACTTCGCTCCTACAGGAGTGCTTTAATTAATTTGTTGTTAATATTATCGAGACCCGCAGCCTTTTTTGATTTCGATTTTTTTATAAATTCTTTAACTTTGCTCATATTAGTTGCGTAAGTACTTTCAGCTGGTGTTTGAGAAAGTACATGGATAGTGTTAGCAACTTCAGCTTCAGTGTACGCGTCGCTTAGATGCATAGATATGGAGTGGTTCTTACTAAACGTGTTAGCAAGTAGGTTGGATTTCTCCACTGAAGAAATAAACAACTTGTCATGAACTTTAAACGGAGGAATACTTGACCCTCTCTTTTTCATAATTTTTGATATTTTCCAGAACGGTTTTCTTGCTTTGTCAAGAGAGGAAAGGTGTTTATTCCAACACTTGTTCCTATATGCTGAGATTTCTTTTTTAATGATATTATTTAAGACTTTAACATTAACTAGAAAACAATCGATTCTATAGCGCCGCCATTTTCTTCTTTCAGAGTTTCGTAGCCTAATCAGATGTAAGATATTTTCAGGAAGCGGTGCCTTATCAAATGGAGCAGTGGAACATTTAGGTATCGCAAGATGGGCCGCTCTATTGATAACAGAAAAAAAATTGTTACATAGGATATCAATGTGCTCGCTGCAGGTTATAGAATTTAGGCTGGTATCACCTAGAACCAAGCTCGTGTTTATATATGATTTATAACAATTCCAGTTGGCGGCGGAATAATTGTGGTATATACTGGTACGATTTACAGCTGCTGTATGATTCACTGTGAGGTTGATCGGAAGGTGGTCTGAACTTAACGCATTTAGAGTTAATGGTACTGTGGAGTAATTTGGAATATTAGTGATATATAGATCAAGAGTTGAGGGGTTCTTGTTAGCACTCGCTGGGATATAGGTGGGGAGAAGTGGATGAAGTATGAAAAAACTTGGGCTGGATTCAGTAACATCTAGTAAAATGTTACCCCAGCAGTTTGCCCTAAGACAATTCCACGACTGATGTCTGCAGTTTAGATCACCACCAATAATTACCTTGTTTCGAGTGTTGACTCTATACAATTTTTGCAGATCCCGCTTAAAGTAAGTAGATTTCTCTAGGTTTCTATTTCCTCCAGGGAAATAGACCGAAAAAAGACTCACCTTGGAGTTATCACTTAATGTTACATCTATAGATTGCACGGAAGGACGCAAGGAATGTTCTATAAATTTGTTCACAACAATGGCGACACCTCCACCACTAGCATGTACCCTGTCTAGGCGATAACATAATTTAGTAATTTTGATGTGAGAAAGAAATGTCTTGTTTGAGCCAGGTTTCTGAAACAAGTGCAATGTGTTGTATATTTTGTTATATTATTTATATTTTCCGTCGTGGGCCGACGGCAATGGTTGTAGTAATAACATATATTTGGTTTTTCTTACCAGCTGTAGTTGTTGGCCGTCGATTCTCTCCAGGGGTGTCTCCTCCAAATGGTTGCGCTTTGTCCAAGGGTAGTTAAAATCACCTTATGTTTCTTTCTTTTTAATTGTGTTTAAAGTTTATTATTTCAATAATTTTTTAGTTCTATGGAATACACTTTTTGATCATCTTTATCTTAAACTAAAACATTAATAATCCTTGAGTTCCGTTGAGTACACCTTTGGATTGTCTTTATCTTAAACTAAACATTAATAATCCTTGAGTTCCGTTGAGTACACTTTTGGATTGTCTTTATCTTGAACTAAAACATTAATAACCCTTGAGTTCCGTTGAGTACACCTTTGGATTGTCTTTATCTTAAACTAAACATTAATAATCCTTGAGTTCCGTTGAGTACACTTTTGGATTGTCTTTATCTTAAACTAAACATTAATAATCCTTGAGTTCCGTTGAGTACACTTTTGGATTGTCTTTTTTAAACACAACTTTAGAATAATCAAGAGTGATCGCGAAACTGAATTGAGAGTCCACGTCGACTTTTAATATACATGCATGAGAGCTTGCTCCTCGATAGTATAGCTGTTAGTATACCCGTCTGTCAGTCGGGAGACCGGGGTTCGATTCCCCGTCGGGGAGCCTCTGGCGCAAGACTAATGACCTTGCCCGAAAAAAAAAAACAAATCATTATGGGAAATTTAACAAGCCTCAGGACTTGCTAAATAAGGCCAAGACCGGTTCCTGGTTGTAGTGCCGATGATGATGATGAGAGCTTGCTCCTCGGACGCTTTCCATAACACACCAGACGAATCACTCACCACCACTCACTATATCAGATGACCGCCTGTGTCAAGTACTGAAAACCAACTCTCTTCCTTTTTCGATCGTTTGATCGCAGGAACACATTTTTCTTCTATACACAAGGAAACCTGTTAGGTTTCTTGGGCAATGATGGCACGCATTATCCTTTGTCTTCGAATTTCTTTTATTGCCCGCGCATCATTTGTCTGATCCCGAGGTGTTTTACCTTGGATCGACACCCGTCTGGAATCCTTAAAAGTATTGTTATTTTATTGGTGCCCAGACTTGGCAATTTATTTTTCTGTGAACATTCGGAGCCAAAGATATTTTTGTTTGTTTATATTTCTGTTGTTCAGCGATTGTTTTTACAATCGCCGTCCTTTGTTCCGTATAGGAAATGTTTCCTTGAATAGGATTTTAAACGGACGGTGTCGCCGTGAATTTTATCGTTTTTTTGCCAACTTTACTTATGAGTTGGCCATGTGGTCCGCAGATTTGGGTCCAGGAGAATTTCCGTGTTGAACATCTGGTTCATTTATCACGTTTTGGGTTTTTATGGAATTCAATATGAATAAATTGCACGTGTAGTTCAATTTCTTTGATATTGAATTATTGAATTTGATATAGGCAAATGGAACGTTTAGTTCAATTTGATTGATATCAATTTTGGTATTGGTCCGTTTAGTGAATGGGGCATGCTAAGGCTTGGGGAGTGCTTCATCCTTTTAGTGGATGGTTTTGCGTGTACCGCAATTCATTGGTGGAGGGTGACTCCAAAGAGGTATATAAAAGAGGTATACGAGGGTTGCCTCTTATGTTTCGGGATTTGGCAACCCTAGTGTTGCAATCCACCAATTGACAGCTCTGTCGTAAAGTTGGACATTTTTTGAGGTTATACGCACTCAGAACGTTTTGACATACGAGCGCTATTTGTGTTGTTTACAGTAACTTAAAAGATTCATCTCGGCCCAAAAATGGAATTAAATCGTCAACATTTTCGTGCGATTATTTTTTACAACTTTCGGCGTGGATTAACTCAGCAACATTGCATGGATGAACTTAATTCAACTTTTGGCGATGAAGCCCCATCAAGGACCAGTGTTTATCGATGGTATGGTGAATTCAATCGTGGTCGTAGTTCACTCCAAGATGAATTTCGTGAAGGTCGTCCAAAATCAGTTGTTGTTCCGAAAACCATTGATGCTGTGCGCGAACTGATATTGGAAGATCGTCATGTGACCTATCGTGAGATTGAGACAACCTTAGGCGTTAGTGGGACCAGCATACATTCAATATTGCATAAACATTTGACTGTCAAAAAAATTTGTTCGCGTTGGATCTCACACAATTTGTCAATCGCCCAAAAAAAGGCTCGTGTCAATTGGTCGAAAGAAATGCTCAAAAAATACGGCCGCGGTGCGTCGAAACACGTCTATGACATCGTGACAGGTGATAAATCGTGGATTTACGCGTATGAGCCCGAAAGTAAACAGCAGTCGACTGTCTGGGTGTTTCAAGATAAGCCAAATCCAACAAAAGTTGTTCGCGCACGAAGCACTTCCAAGCAAATTTTGTTTTATGTTTTTTCCGAGTATATGTACTTAATAGCTAATAAAGTAATAACGTTAAATTGGTCAGCTTTAGTTTGACAAGCACTAAGCTTGGTTACAACTTCATTAAGAAGAGAGTTTATCTCGCTAAATGAGAACAAGTTATCATTAGTTTTAGTTTCAGACGGATTTTTCTTCGTGTGTGTCGTATCACTGTTGGAAGGTTGTTGGATTTGATGGAGGCCAGAAGCCCAGGTGAATAAAGGAGGTGAAGGTTGACTCACAGATCGGGGTAGTGGAGGAAAATTATCAATGGATCTGGCAGTGGCTGCTGTTTGTCACTCGGAGGCTGTAGGAACGTTGTATTTCCTGTACCACGTCCACGTGGGGATAATTTGCGGCGAATGTCTATGTACTGCTTTCGGCTTATGCATTCTGGATCGGAGGATTTATGTGGCCCACTACAATTTGCACACTTGATGACCTCATTCGTTTTGCAGTCGGATGTTTTATGGTTTCCCGAACAGATTGCACAGAACTATTTATGTGACAATGCATCGAGCCGTGACCGTAAAGCTGGCAATTGTGACATTGTGTGACCTTACCTGGATGATGTTTTTTAAAATCCCAGCGAACAATGGTTTTGAACAAGGTAGAGTAGTTCCGTTTTAGTTCGTTTAATTTAACAGTACCGCGTTGAATGTAGACGATGTACAAGTAGTGTTTGTACAGGGCTTTTGTTGACGAATTTCATGTAATGGTTTTAACATCTGGGCACTTAATCCCGAGTGCAATTAGTTCATTTTTCACTATATCGTTGTTAATCAAGTCTAATCCGGATAACACTACCTTTAATGGACGATTTTCCTTACGCGAGTGGGTAAAAAACTCACATTTTAACCGTAAGAGTTCGGTTCTGATTTTGTTATATATGTCCATTGTTGGGGCACATATTTTTTGTCCAAGCGATATGTTTTTAATTAAGTATTTGTCTATCTTAATGTTGCTCAAAATATCACGCACATTAGCACTAGTTGATTTTAACACCACAATTGGCGGAACGGTTTCCTTAGTAAGTTCTGCGCACTGTTCGACATTGGTCGGATCCATTTCAGGTGAGTCTTCCATCAGACTTTGAAGTGGTTGAAAAAAGTTAGTGTTTGAACACATTTTAGATTTTTCTAGCGCTTTATTATTCACTTTTGAAAGTTTATCGGGATGAGTTTGGCCTCCAATAACGGGGTCGTAACGCAGCCGTTTGCGCTTAATTTTGTTTAACACACTTGGCCTAGGGGCCATAACTTAACGGGTTTCACACTTAATCAACTTATGAGTTTACGGTAGCGAGGTAAAGAAAACAAGATAGCAAGATAATGGCTTGTGATAATTATTGTTAATATAACGGTTTATGTAATTAAGAAAAATAGCACGAGCAAAGCTGTGGGACAGGTTGTCTGTTTGAAAGTCAGCCAGGTACTGCTAATTTAAAACATTCCACATTTTTCCTTTATTTGATTTTGAGTGTCCTTAATTTTTCAGGTTACGTGAATTAACAATATTAATTCATACCAACTTGTTTATGCCGTTATAGAGAACAAATATCACCACCCCACTACATACGGTATTTGGGAAGAAACTCCCAACGAAACCAGGCACAAAAGCTATTAAAAACACGCCATCTGATGTAATTCGGAAAAAAATACTAAGTTAATAAAAACTCCCAGAACTCCGCTTTTAAAAGTTTGTTTTTTATTATCCTTTCTTTCCTTCGCATCCCGCCTATACTTGCTGGTAGGATACTGATGCACGAACACGCACACTCAGTCGCAAGCACTCCTACCTGTATAGACGCGATATAGGTCTGTGTCGGCCATAATTTCCTCTTTAAAGTATACCATTTCAGTTCTCTTAGCAAGTCGCGACGTTCGAAAACATAATTATTTTTCGTCATCGAAATTTACTTCTAAAGCAAAATTTTCAGTGAGTCAGTCTGGACTGATTATTCAAATTGTAAACCTCAATGGAGAAGTTTGCACGTGAAAAATTGAACTCAAGACATATTAAAGATATGTACATATGTTTCTTTCAATTCAAATGTGTTAAATTTATAACGTTCCTAAGAAAAAATAGTTTTCATTTCGCAACCTTCACAGATATGGAATAAGACCATCAAATTACTCTAAAGAACTTCGCAGGTTTTCTCACTTTTTTTTCGGAATAAAATTTACTATCTGATGATAAACAAACTGGCGTTGAAGTACTTACGAAATGCTTGTTTCGATAACCCGAACAAATATTCTTTAATCGCTTTGAAGATGACGAGCATTTATTTTCTGTGTAGTTATTTCCGAGATTCCATAAGAGAAGCACTTCGTTTTGAATCCTGTAAAATGTTGTTACTTTTGATTTTACTGATTTTGTTAACTGTCTTGACAGTGTACATTCGCCATTTGTATACCTATTGGCAGAGGAAAGGACTTCCTGTCAGTCATTTGTCGATCCCTTTTGGATGCTTGGACGTGGTTGTTAAGCGAAAAAAATCTTTCGGTGTAGCCATCTACGATGTGTATAGATCGACTTCAGAAAACTTTGTTGGCCTTTATTTCATGCATCGTCCAGCTATCCTTGTTCGAGATGCTGAATTAGTTCGTGATATTCTAGTGAAGGATTTCGTCAGTTTCCATGATCGGGGGATCTATGTTGATGAAGAAAATAATCCATTCTCTGCACAGTTATTCAGTCTCGAAGGAGAACACTGGAGAACATTGAGAAATAAATTGACGCCTTCATTTTCATCTGGTAAACTAAAAGGAATGTTCGGTGTTATAGACGAAGTGGGTGACAATATGCTCAAGTATTTGGATAAAATTGTTCCCGATGAAGGAGTGTATCCCCTGGAAGCTAAGAAGTTTTTCAATATGTGAACACGTTTGTCTTGTGGTGAATAATATTCTATTAGTATTATATTTATTTAGATACGCCATCGATATAATAGTGTGACGCATATGACAGTCAGTACTGGAATATTCGCGAAAGTCCAAAACAAAGTACTGGAAAACTGGAGACTATGGATAATAGAACATTCAAGATTATGGAACGAACGGAAACGAAATACCGAATCAGAATGTGGGGTACTGGTATAAATACGTCGCACACAACTCATGGGGACAAGTAGAAAGTAATAAGTCTCGAGTGAGAAGCAAGCGATAAGTAAGAAGTAAAATACGCGATAAGTACGGAAGCGATAAGTCAAGAAATCGTTGTGTACGGTAAAAGTAACGGTTGTCGTTAACGGACTAATAAAGTGTTATATTAATTCAAGGTCGATTTAACGGCTCTTATTTATTCAAAATATTTAATCCAGCGAACCCTAAGCTCGCTACAATATTGGTAATTAATGAGCAAAAGCCGCCCGCTGCAAGTTCATATACGATTAATATGATTTCAAAACAATGTGCTTTCAAAAGAAAAAACAAAACGCCGTCCCTTGAACCCAATCTAAAAAGTCAACAAAACTATTAAATCTCCTTAATGAAGGTCATCGAGAAATCATCGACCCCATGGGCTTCGCCGGTAGTGCTCGTCAAGAAGAAGGATGGGACAACTAGATTTTGTGTCGACTACCGCCGGTTAAACGACATTACGAAGAAAGACAGTTACCCACTTCCTCGAATCGACGACACACTAGATACCCTTTCTGGAGCTCAGTGGTTTTAACATTGGACCTATAAAGCTGTTACTGGCAAGTGGAAGTGAAGGAGGAGGACAAGGAGAAGACAGCGTTTACTACCGGAAACGGACTTTATCAATTCAACGTGATGCCCTTTGGATTGTGTAATGCTCCAGCAACGTTTGAACGATTAATGGAAAGTGTTCTACGGGGACTTACATGGAAGACGTGTCTTGTGTACTTGGACGATATAATCGTTGTCGGAAGGAATTTACCAGAACACATCAATAATCTGCGCTCCGTCTTCCAACGACTAAGACAGGCCAACTTAAAGCTCAATTCGAAGAAATGTGAACTCTTCCAAAGGACAGTAAAATTCCTGGGACACATCGTTTCATCTGCAGGAGTCCAAACGGATCCTGATAAGATAGCAGCTGTCCAAGAGTGGCCTACTCCAGAAGATAAGCAAGAGTTAAGAAGCTTTATGGGACTAGCCACATATTACCGACGGTTTGTTAAAGGTTTCGCTAACGTAGCTAAAGCCCTACACGAACTAACGGGTAAAGACAAAAAATTCAATTGGACAGAAAAGTGTGAGGCAGCATTCAACACATTGAAGGCCGAGTTATGTAACACTCCAACATTGGCATTCCCAAGATCGGATCGCCCGTTTATATTGGATACTGATGGAAGTAACACAGAAATTGGAGCAGTGTTGTCACAGGAAATCGATGGTGAAGAGAGAGTTCTCGCATATTATAGTCGAGTTCTATCTAAGCCACAGAGAAATTACTGCGCAACAAGAAAGGAACTGCTGGCTGTCGTAGAAGCCGTTAAGAATTTCCATAAATACCTCTACGGACGTCGATTCCACCTTCGGACGGATCATGCCGCACTGAAATGGTTGCTAAATTTTAAGAATCCGGAAGGACAAATAGCTCGATGGATCGAACGACTTCAAACGTACGATTTCAAAATTTCCCACCGTCAAGGGAAGGTACATAATAACGCTGATGCTCTATCAAGAAGACCATGTAAGCCAGATTGTAAACATTGCGCAGCTCAACTTCAGGATGAAGATATGTCGCTAATTCTGGAATATAAAGAAAAGAACGAGCGGCCAACTTGGAACAATATTTCCGACAAGAGTGGAACATTTAAGACATATTGGGCACAATGCAATTCCTTGCTGGTGGAAGATGGAATTCTAAAGCGTAAATGGGAAGCCGCGGACGGAAAATCCCATCGAATGCAGATTCTAGTCCCACCATCAAAAGTAAAAGATGTACTAACAGAAATGCACGACGGGGCCTCCGATGGACATCTGGGAGTTAATAAAACACTTTCAAAATTACGATCCCGATTCTACTGGCTTCACATGAGAGATAACGTCGAGTCTTGGTGTAGGAAGTGCACAACTTGCACTGCGACCAAAGGACCAACAGCAAGACCAAGGAGCGCTATGAAGCAGTACAACGTGGGTGCCCCTTTCGAGCGAATTGCGATTGATATCTCAGGATCATTCCCAAAAACAAACGACAAAAACAAATACATGTTGGTTATCATGGATTATTTCAGCAAGTGGGTGGAAGTCCTTCCAATTCCAAACCAAGAAGCAACAACCGTCATTGAGCAACTTATCAATAATTGGATCAGCAGATATGTAGTCCCCTGTGAGCTTCATTCCGATCAGGGGCGAAACTTCGAATCACAGATATTTCAAGGCATCTGTGCGGCACTGGGCGTAAGGAAAACCAGGACCACACCCTTACATCCGCAGTCAGACGGAATGGTCGAAAGGTTCAACCGAACAATGAAAGAGTACTTATCGAAGGTCGTTAGTGATCACCAAAGAGATTGGAACAAATATGTACAAACCTTTATCATGAGCTATAGATAGGCTAATCACGATACGACGGGCCATTCTCCAGCAAGAATTATATTTGGACGGGAGATACGATTACCAGCCGATCTGCGATTCGGAATACCTCCAGACGCCATAGATAAGACCGAAGACTACGTAGCCGAATGGAGAAATCGCCTCGATGATATTCATCATTTGGTTCGAAAGCAAATCAAGGTATCCAGTGACAGGATGAAAACAAGGTACGACGTTCGACCCAACGCATCCGGATTTAATGCAGGCGATAGCGTATGGCTTTATAACCCTCATCGGCAAAAGGGAAGGTCTCCGAAGTTACAGCAACATTGGGAAGGACCATATAAGATTCTCACAATAATTAACGACGTTTTCAGAAATATCACTAATAGGATACAAATGGTTAATACAATTAACAGGACACTCGAAGACAGCGGTTGTTCGGTCGCGGCAGTGTAACACAATTCCTAATGGAATGTGCATACAGGCGCGTGAAAGTTTCAAATGTATTTTGATCCCTCTAGCTAGTGTATTTTATTAAACGACGCAACAACAATTATTCGGAGAAAAACTTTATATATTGGTAATTCCACTGTCGAGTAATTGAACTTGATTTAAGTTGACTTAGGTAATGGTTTACTGAACTTTCATGCACAAACGATTCAAATCTTGACTTGATAAGATAACCGATGTTAAAAAGACAAATTATGTGAATATTACTCTTGTGATTAGATTATGATATAACCACAACTCCTAATACCAATGCTATAGAAACAAGGCATGTGTTTATTTATTATTAACACCGTGACAAAGTATCTAGAAATATTTAGTTTTAATCAAACAAAAGTAAATCTGACTCCAATTTACGCGATTATTTACCAAAGTTCCACATTCTCCATAAAAACACTTTCGTTTCATTTAACTCGATGTGGCGACGAATTTTTTCTTCTTCTTAATCAAAAGGTTCACTCCGCCCTTGGCCACAAGACCCGCAGAAAAATTTTCAAATTCGATTTCGTCATCATTGGCAACCGTTATATCGTAGTGGGATAGAAATTTAATCAGCGCCACCATTGAGTTCATCTTCCCCATTCGTTGGGCTGCAATAACCAATATACAAAATTGCATATTTCTTTACTAGCAATTCCTTTTGTCTCCTTACCAATGCAATGTCTTGGTCCTTCTCCAAATGGCATATACGCCACAGGATTGTAATCCCGATTCGACTCTAAAAATCGTTCTGGCATCCATTTCATAGGATTGGGAAAATATTTAGGATCCCTGTGCATTCCAAGGAGTGAAATTACGATTGGAGTTCCCTTCTCTATAACTTTGTCAGTACCAAGAATTTGGTAATCCTTAGTACATTGGCGATTCAAAAGTGGTAAAGTTGTATACTTTCGTATAGTCTCTAGTAGAAGGGGAAAATGTGGCAATTAGAAGGTTGTTAATCTGTTCAGAATTTGATGACATACCCATGAAACACAACTCCAAATATTTCATAGCTTTAATTGAATCGTAAGTGACCTTTCCATCTGTCTTCTCCAAAGCATGTTCTATATCTTCTTGTACTTTTTGTAAAGCATCTGGATTTTTCGCCAACTCATACATGGCAAATGCTGCAGCGGAGGCTGTGGTGTCTGTCCCAGCAGCATAAAATAAGAAGCACTGTCCCGCAAGGGTCTCAATCGACATTGACTTCAAGCTATCTGTAATTAGACAAAGATAACAATAACACCTTATGACAGAATTTGAGCATCCAAGTGTGCTTGGTGTAACTTTTATTACCGATTATCAAGTGAAATATCCGAGCGCTACTTTCAACCAAAAAGTTAGGGGAGGATGTTTAATGAAGAATACTTACCAGCTGCAGTCTCAACTTCCCAAACGTTGTCATCTAGATTTATTTTTCCAGTATTTCGAAGTTGAATAAGAAGCTGCATAAGATCCTTTCGAACAACGTTATGTTTCTCACGAAGCTCAACTACCGTGGATACTATGTCTTTCATGGCTTCAGCAGCTGCATCCTTAATTCCGAGCCTTACGCAAAATTTTTCAAATCTAGAGAATATTTTGACTTATAATTTGTGAGTACTTTTAATCTGAAAGCAACTTACGATGGATATAAAAAGATAGCCGTACCCCTTAGGACACTTATGAAATTGGGTTTATTCAACTGTTTCGAAAACCTTCGAAAACCGTTGTTGGGATTCTCAAAACTGTTCAAATCGAGTCCAAAGATTGTTGTTCCTATTATATCGATGGCGTATCTAAATAAATATAATAACTAATAGAATATTATTCACCACAAGACAGACGTGTTTACATATTGAAAAACTCCTTAGCTTCCAGGGGATACACTCCTTCATCGGGAACAATTTTATCCAAATACTTGAGCATATTGTCACCCACTTCGTCTATAACACCGAACATTCCTTTTAGTTTACCAGATGAAAATGAAGGCGTCAATTTATTTCTCAATGTTCTCCAGTGTTCTCCTTCGAGACTGAATAACTGTGCAGAGAATGGATCATTTTCTTCATCAACATAGATCCCCCGATCATGGAAACTGACGAAATCCTTCACTAGAATATCACGAACTAATTCAGCATCTCGAACAAGGATAGCTGGACGATGCATGAAATAAAGGCCAACAAAGTTTTCTGAAGTCGATCTATACACATCGTAGATGGCTACACCGAAAGATTTTTTTCGCTTAACAACCACGTCCAAGCATCCAAAAGGGATCGACAAATGACTGACAGGAAATCCTTTCCTCTGCCAATAGGTATACAAATGGCGAATGTACACTGTCAAGACAGTTAACAAAATCAGTAAAATCAAAAGTAACAACATTTTACAGGATTCAAAACGAAGTGCTTCTCTTATGGAATCTCGGAAATAACTACACAGAAAATAAATGCTCGTCATCTTCAAAGCGATTAAAGAATATTTGTTCGGGTTATCGAAACAAGCATTTCGTAAGTACTTCAACGCCAGTTTGTTTATCATCAGATAGTAAATTTTATTCCGAAAAAAAAGTGAGAAAACCTGCGAAGTTCTTTAGAGTAATTTGATGGTCTTATTCCATATCTGTGAAGGTTGCGAAATGAAAACTATTTTTTCTTAGGAACGTTATAAATTTAACACATTTGAATTGAAAGAAACATATGTACATATCTTTAATATGTCTTGAGTTCAATTTTTCACGTGCAAACTTCTCCATTGAGGTTTACAATTTGAATAATCAGTCCAGACTGACTCACTGAAAATTTTGCTTTAGAAGTAAATTTCGATGACGAAAAATAATTATGTTTTCGAACGTCGCGACTTGCTAAGAGAACTGAAATGGTATACTTTAAAGAGGAAATTATGGCCGACACAGACTTATATCGCGGCTATACAGGTAGGAGTGCTTGCGACTGAGTGTGCGTGTTCGTGCATCAGTATCCTACCAGCAAGTATAGGCGGAATACGAAGGAAAGAAAGGATAATAAAAAACAAACTTTTAAAAGCGGAGTTCTGGGAGTTTTTATTAACTTAGTATTTTTTTCCGAATTACATCAGATGGCGTGTTTTTAATAGCTTTTGTGCCTGGTTTCGTTGGGAGTTTCTTCCCAAATACCGTATGTAGTGGGGTGGTGATATTTGTTCTCTACAACGACATAAACAAGTTGGTATGAATTAATATTGTTAATTCACGTAACCTGAAAAATTAAGGACACTCAAAATCAAATAAAGGAAAAATGTGGAATGTTTTAAATTAGCAGTACCTGGCTGACTTTCAAACAGACAACCTGTCCCACAGTTTTGCTCGTGCTATTTTTCTTAATTACATAAACCGTTATATTAACAATAATTATCACAAGCCCTTATCTTGCTATCTTGTTTTCTTTACCTCGCTACCGTAAACTCATAAGTTGATTAAGTGTGAAACCCGTTAAGTTATGGCCCCTAGGCCAAGTGTGTTAAACAAAATTAAGCGCAAACGGCTGCGTTACGACCCCGTTATTGGAGGCCAAACTCATCCCGATAAACTTTCAAAAGTGAATAATAAAGCGCTAGAAAAATCTAAAATGTGTTCAAACACTAACTTTTTTCAACCACTTCAAAGTCTGATGGAAGAATCACCTGAAATGGATCCGACCAATGTCGAACAGTGCGCAGAACTTACTAAAGAAACCATTCCGCCAATTGTGGTGTTAAAATCAACTAGCGCTAATGTGCGTGATATTTTGAGCAACATTAAGATAGACAAATACTTAATTAAAAACATATCGCTTGGACAAAAAATATGTGCCCCAACAATGGACATATATAACAAAATCAGAACCGAACTCTTACGGTTAAAATGTGAGTTTTTTACCCACTCGCGTAAGGAAAATCGTTTTTGATTGATTGAATAACGCATTTATTGTACAATAATTTAACAAATGTTGACTTAGGACTAAAATGCTAAATCCTATTTTACAATCTTTTCTTATTCTTAAAATAATTTACTGACTCTACACGAGCACTCTAAATTACACGATACAATTTTGTGTAATGCCTTTCGGCGTACAATAATATTTTTATATTTTTATATTTTTATATATTTTCTATTACCCGAATATTTTAGAAGACGAAGTTCTCTCTGTATTTTTTTTTTTTTTTTTTTTTTTTTTTTTTTTTTTTTTTTTTTTTTATAAATAATATAAGGTAAAAAAGTTTATAAGAAAAATTAATAACAAAAAACAAAAAATGTTAACATAAAGAAATTTTAAAACGAAAAGGAATCTAAATGAAAAATGGAAATGAAAAGGAAGAATAAATAAATATGAAAAGGGAAGTGAGGAATGGGAAGGGAAGGCGTAGCGTCTGAAGATGTTACTATATTTGGGGATATTAAATCCTTTCTTCATTGTCAATCCACCACCAGTTGGGATGGGATCGGTCATTTATAGATTTATCTCGATCGCCTATTGCCATGCTAAATCGCAAGTGAACTGCAGCATTTGATATATCACTGTTATAAAGAATCCGTTTGTCCCTGGCACCACGAAAAGCGTGGTAAATAATAGGGACTCCGTGCTTGTTTTGGATAAGACCTTTTCTATCCAATAGAGGGAACGCTTCTGGTGGGATAAACCCATTTTGGAACGTATTCTCCAGGTATATGTCATTGGGGTAGTATGCTCCCGAGATAAGATTATTTTCGCTGCACATTGCCCTTGCAGTGTGACCACGAATAATTTTGATAATGAAATTGTCTATCCTATTCAGTCCTGATTTGTCATACAGTGTCTTATTAGGATAGAATTTCCTGTATTGAGACTCAGGTGTTCTATGTAACCCGAGGCAGGAACGCAAGCACTGCCTCTCGAACATGCGAAACTTTTCCATGTAGGATGGGGAAACGTTGAACCATACCGGGCAACCATACACTAATATTGGACGAATAAATGCTGAATAGGAAATTATTTTAACTTTGTGATCTAGGAGACTATTTCGAAACAGACTTCTTGTCATTGCATATGCACTTTTAGCTGCGGAGAGGGCAGCTGCTATGTGCTTATCAAAGTATAGGTATTGGTCCATCCAGATACCAAGGTACCTGACAACAGTTTTCATTTGCAGCGGAAGATTATTGCTTCCTACAATGGAAAAGTTTTTCCAATTATGCCTTGTATCTCTTGAAGCTGTAGAAAGAGGTGTTCTGAAAAGGATGGTTTCTGTTTTTTGGAAGTTAATTTTCAATTTCCAATCGTCACAAAAGCGTTTGATTTTATTGAACTCTTCTTGAAGAAGTCTGTTAATGGCATCGATATTTTTTTCTGATCTGTACACTACAATATCGTCGGCGTATGCAATAGCATGATTAAGAGACCCAACTAGATCACTAGTATAAATATTGAAGAGAATGGGAGAATTCACGGCTCCCTGCTGTAAGCCGTTTTTAATATGGAAAGTTTTATTGGAGATTTTGTCCCCACATTTTACCACAAATTCCACCACTGGTTTTAATGGAGAGAATTTTACGTTTCCATTCTTCATTAATTATTGATCTGTAGTTGTCACGGATCAGCTTTTGAACGTTTTTAATCAATGACTTAATTGTCTTTATTTCTTGGCTATAAGGATCGCTGAACTGTCTGTAGAGCAGTTTGAGCTGGGAGAGCAGAGCGCTTTTTTGTCTATAGAGGGCATCAATAGTTGAGTTTCTATATCTATTAAAATTCTCCTCCATGTGCGCCGCTTTTGGAATGGAACGGTGCATTGTTTTGATGACAATGTTGTCCATCGTTGAGAGATAATGATCTATTTCCTCATTTCGAAGGTTTCTATTAGTTGGAGGGTCTATGCCATTAGAGCATAGTTCTCTTTTTATTATGCGATCAAAGCGCGACCAGTGTGCTTTTCGGAAAACGAACGAATGTATCTGGTCGTACTGCTCAAGTATTGCATGTTCGTTTGGAACATGTAAAACGGCGCCGAGGCCGTAATGGTCACTATCATACCCGATTGTGCGAAGGCAATTTCGAGTATTTAGGTCCGTGCCTAATAATTGTAGTCTGTCGTCAATCATAAGTAAGTCCAAAAAGGAGTTTCCTCTTGGATAAGATGGTGTAGTTGTAGCGTACAATTCTAGTTTATATTCTGTTGCATTTGTTTGCCACCAGTTGAACAGTGCATTACCTCTTGTGTTCGGCGTGATATCACCCCAAGCACTGTGTTTGGAGTTGAAATCTCCCGCCAGAACAAAATAATTGTTTTCCGAGTCTAACTTGAGATTACGAAAAAGGATATCCATTTCGCTGATAAATTGCGAACACTGAGGAGCTTCAGGTGCATACACGGATACCACGTATAGATGCCTTTGACTTTTCAAAGGTATATCTATAATGCAAGCTTCCAGCAGCTGAAATTTGTGTACAGCTGTGCTGTAAACGACCTTGTGGTGAAGGCCTTTCTTAATTAAGATAGCAACTCCACCCCCTTGTGTGGCGTGTGGACGATCTCGTCTAATGACTTTATAGTTTTTGTAGCCCAATTTGTGCCTCTGGTTTAGCTTGGTTTCGCTAGCTAGAAGCACATCGGGGCATTCGGCTTCAAGCAGGTTACCTAGATTATCCCTTCTTGCCACGTGGATTAGTGAATTCACATTCACAGCAATAATTTTTAGTGTTAAATTAGTTGGATAGTTCATTGTGGTATGTTGGGTTGTCTGAGAACAAGGACGAATAAATAATATCTATTCGGGCCGCTTGTTCAGTCAGTTTTTTTTCAAATCCAGCAATCTGTCCTTGTATGGCTAACAGGATTGCTCTTATATCTGAATTTGCCTCTGGAGCGGGCGCTTTTATGACGTTGCGTGAAAGTTCCGCCGCCGTTGTATTAATTGGATTACTAGCCATTTGAGAAAATGATATGCTAGGTGCGGAAGGTTTTGTGATATTACTTCCCTGTGCCGCGAAGTTTGAGTTTAATGGACTACCGGCAATTTGAGCGAATGATACACTAGGTGCAACGAAGTTATTATAAGAACGAACCTTCATTCGTTTCTCTTCTTCAAGTTGTTTTTTTTTTAAATTCCAACTTGGCTTTTAGTTGTTGGAATTTCGGACAACCTCTAAAGTTGGCCGGGTGACCTGTATTTTTGCACAGGACGCAAGATAGTTTGCTTCTATCCTGAACCTGTTCTTTACCTAAGGGGCATTCTCCTACGGTATGATTGTTTTGGCACTTTACACATCTAAATTCCATACAACAGTTAGATGCAACGTGGCCGAATCGTTGGCACCGCATGCACTGCAACACACGGTCAGCCTTCCGTATTTTTTCCCAAATTATTGTTTGGTGGAAAATAACTTTAATATTCCTAAGTGCATCGACTTTGCTGTTGGGACTTAAGGAGACAATGAAGAACGGCAACTTGCGGTTGCGACTTCGGGAGAGAGAAGTGGAGAATGGCTTCACATCAATGAATTTTAAACTGTCATTTTCGACAGTTTGTAGTTCTGAGAGGAGTTCTTCCGAGTAAAAAGAAGGATCAACTCCTTTAAGTAACATGGAGATAGTTTTCTCCGATTTAGGTGTGTACGTGAAGTACTCACTACTTGCTTCCCTTAGAGCAGATTTAATTTTATGATAATCATCTAAACTATCACATAAAAAACTTATTTTATTATTATTTAAATTCTTCGTTTTAAAATTTCTACATGTTAACTTACCCAATTTAATTAGGTCCTTAGCTTCCATAAAACTGACTATGATGGGAGGCACTTTCTCCTTCTTACTGGCTGCTGCTTGTTGTTTTTTCAGCAGTTGTTGCTGCTGCTGTTGCTGTTGCTTCTGCTGCTGTCGTTGTTTCTCCTCTTGCTGTTGAATATTGCTTTCCGATAAGGCTTCTTTGATTTGTCGATCCAAATCGTTCTTCTTTTTGGAGAGCTCCTCTTTCTTTTTGTATAGCTCCGCAATAAATTCAGCACGTTCGGCATCTTTGTCACTCATTTCAGTATTGCTGGTTTTGTGGTCTTCGGTTGCCAGTTCTTTAAATTTATTCCCTTCTCCGGAATAATGTGGCTTGTCAGTAGTGGTCATTCCTTCTCTGCGAGTTTTTTCTTTGTTGGTTGGGTTAGCTTTATGCCGTTTGGCAAGGAGGTTTGGCTGGGCTTTGGGCCTCCTCTTTGAAATTACTTTTAGCATTACTTTTCTTTTTTCCATTATTTGTTTAATTTTTAATTTAATTGTTTTATTTGTGAAGCAGCATGCAGAGAACATCTGCTTTCACACGCATACACATTAACACACGCACAGTTTTTTATTGGCCGTTCGGTATATACACAGCGGTAGACACGTCAGCACACACGTGTACGCGACAATATTGTAAATTTGTGTGGACGACCGGCGAACGAATGTTTTCAACGAGAGTTTTAGACAAGCACTTGGCGCATTGTCGTTTTATTCAAGTTACACCCTATTTTTGGGTTTAATTAATATTTATTTTATCTTTTACGCGCACCTTGCACAACACTTTGGCTACGAGTTCAATGACTATACAGCCGTTCTCAGTGACGGCCACACTTTCACACACAGGTGCACACACTAGAAAGACGCGGGATAGAACGATAGAACGATCCGTATCCTTCGAACGTTAGCTGAGTTATGTAAGGAAAATCGTCCATTAAAGGTAGTGTTAACCGGATTAGACTTGATTAACAACGATATAGTGAACAATGAACTAATTGCACTCGGGATTAAGTGCCCAGATGTTAAAACCATTACATGAAATTCGTCAACAAAAGCCCTGTACAAACACTACTTGTACATCGTCTACATTCAACGCGGTACTGTTAAATTAAACGAACTAAAACGGAACTACTCTACCTTGTTCAAAACCATTGTTCGCTGGGATTTTAAAAAACATCATCCAGGTAAGGTCACACAATGTCACAATTGCCAGCTTTACGGTCACGGCTCGATGCATTGTCACATAAATAGCTTCTGTGCAATCTGTTTGGGAAACCATAAAACATCCGACTGTAAAACGAATGAGGTCATCAAGTGTGCAAATTGTAGTGGGCCACATAAATCCACCGATCCAGAATGCATAAGCCGAAAGCAGTACATAGACATTCGCCGCAAATTTTCCCCACGTGGACGTGGTACAGGAAATACAACGTTCCTACAGCCTCCGAGTGACAAACAGCAGCCACTGCCAGATCCATTGATAATTTTCCTCCACTACCCCGATCTGTGAGTCAACCTTCACCTCCTTCATCCACCTGGGCTTCTGGCCTCCATCAAACCCAACAACCTTCCAACAGTGATACGACACACACGAAGAAAAATCCGCCTGAAACTATAACTAATAACAACTTGTTCTCATTTAGCGAGATAAACTCTCTTCTTAATGAAGTTGTAACCAATCTTAGTGCTTGTCAAATTAAAGCTGACCAATTTAACGTTATTACTTCATTAGCTATTAAGTACATATACTCGGAAAAAAACATGTTAAGAAACTCTCTTAACATCATAACTTGGAATGCGAGACCCATCAAAAACAAAAAGCATGCATTTTTTAGTTTCTTGATAAATTTTAATATTGACATTGCACTTTTTTCAGAAACCTGGCTCAAACAAGACATTTCTTTCACACATCAAAATTACATATGTTATCACCTAGACAGGGTACGTGCTAGTGGTGGAGGTGTCGCCATTGTTGTGAAAAAATGTATAGAACATTCCTTGCGTCCTTCCGTGCAATCTATAGATATAACATTAAGTGATAACTCCAAGGTGAGTCTTTTTTCGGTCTATTTCCCTGGTGGAAATGGAAACATTGAAAAATCTACTTACTTTAAGCGGGATCTGCAAAAATTGTATAGAGTCAACACTCGAAACATTTGGTGACGAGCTGAGCCGATAGGGAATATGAAATGGTTCATGTATTATGAATCCGAAACATTCAATGTTATGCATGCCATCGGTGAGGTTTTACTTTCAGGTGCAAGCTACTGAAAGATAGCTTACGCTGCTCGATTGCAGGTAAGTATAGTGGCTTGTGGAGTGAGGGAAAGGCAGATGGATTTAGGGACGTGGGTGAGAAAGAAAAAGAACCCCCACAATCTTTTCTTCCACATATTTTCTTGATTTGTGAGAACATGTTCGATCCGTTTGCTTGAGCAGCTCGAATTCTGTTGCTCCACTCCTCATTAATTACTGCTCGGTAATTATCCCAGAGCCTCAGGACTTGCTAAATAAGGCCAAGACCAGTTCCCGGTTGTAGTGCCGATGATGATGATGATGAATTATCCCGGATCAGTTTTTGAATATTTTTAATCAAGGACTTGATTGTTTTGATTTCATTGCTATTTGGGTCACTGAACTGCCTATAGCAGAATTTCAGCTTTGAGAGCAGGTTGCTCTTTTGCCTATACAAAGCATCGATAGTTGCATTTCTGTATCGGAGGGAATAGCCATACATATAGGCTACTTTGGGGATGGAACGATTCATTGTGTTAGTAACAATATCGTTCATAGTTAGGAGGTAATGATCGATTTCATCATTACGAAGGTTTCTATTAGTCGGTGGGTCTATGCCAATGTTGCGTATTTCTCTTTTTACTATGCGATCGAAATGCGACCAATGTGTTTTTCGGTAATCGAAAGAGTGTATCTGGTCGTACTGCTCAAGTAGATAGTGCTCGTTTGGCACGTGTATTACGGCTCCAAGTCCGTAATGATCGCTATCGTACTCAATTGTGTGAAGACAATTTCGAGTAGTTACCTCAGTATCTGGTAACTGAATTCGATCATCTGTCATAAGTCAATCCAGGAAGAAGTTACTGTGGGGTACGAGATCGTTGTGCCGGCGCACGACACGGGGTTATACCTCATCTCCACCAGTTCTAAAACATCTGCCGTAGACCGAAAGAAAAACACAAACGAAACTCCACAATCCAACGTCGACAACAAGAAAAGGGAAAACACTGAATGATTTTTAGTCGGAAAAATGTTCTCTTTATTTAATCAGTTGACAATTATCTTTTGTAATTAATCAAACGTACACGTGTATTAGATGTCACCTGGAGCCTTACGAATATTTTTATTTAAGCCTTCTCATGGCCATTGTTCCAACGTTAACAATACACATACTATCTAAACACTTCGCACTGTGATTTCGACTATTCAATTGACTGGGGAGGAAAAGCGACTCGATACGCATTCGCGTCTCCGCATCACTACGAAGAGCGGGTGATCGCGCGACTGTGATGGTCGGCTGATGGAATTAGACCCCGCGATAATCATCTCGTGCAGATCTGATTCGCTAACTAGGGAAATTTTTGGTGCATTTTCCCTGAGAGAGAAAGTGTTCCCCTTCACTAGGGAAAAGATTTACCTACCACCAGAGCAACGTGGGAACAAGAAAACCAGATCTCGTAATGGAGATCATGGTGGCGTGTGTGTGTGTGTGTGTGTGTGATCGTTCAGATCCGATGTTGTTTACACGTGCTCGAAAGCAACGGAACAACGAAGCAGGCAAGCGGCAAAGACAAAGGAAGAAGTGACCAAATGCTTCGTTCGGTAATGAGAGTCATATTTACGCTGTGCATCGTCGCTATAATAGACGTTGGGAAAAAAGGTACTAATGGGATTGGTGGCAGAAATGAACCCCTTGCCTGCATTTGTATATGCAGGGTAATTAGTTGCGACTGAAAAGGAAATTGAAGATTATTTGTTAGTGGAAAAACAAACGATGAGCTGGATCTTATGCATGTTTACATGCGCATGAATATGGTTTATGGCATCTCCGGCTGGTATAGGAACCGAGTTCTTGTTTATACTAGCAAATGCTAGAGGATTCGGTTCCGATGATAATGATTGGGGTGCGGGAATTGTTTGTCGATTGGACAAACGAATCGCGGGTCGGTTTATTGCAGCTGTAAAAACAAGCTGTCCGACATAGCATTTTAAATGATAACAAATGGTGCCGAATGATTTGGTATTCATGGTGCATATGTACATTAAAGAATTATTTTTTGGAATTTTAGCTAATGCGTAGTGTGCATTAAATGTCCTTCTAAAAGGTAATGTTCCAGGTATGCTGGGTGGAGATTGCGGTGCAGGTGTGGGAAAGTTGAAATTTACCTGGGAACCGAAGGTACCGAATAGGTTTTGGGATTCCTGACAAGGTAGAAACGAAATCTTACATGAAATTATATGCGAAGAGATGCATGAAAGGTAAGTTTTCTTTTACAGGGACTTTTAGATTATAAATTTGATAACCTAGATGCGTATGCACTTAAGCCAATTGGGATGTAGTTATGGGGGCTTTTCAGGTAAGTGGGCCGTGGGGTTTGGCGGAACCCCCACATTACCTCTAGGATAAGACGGTGTACTTGTAGCGTACAATTCTAGTTTATGCTCTATCGCATTTGTGTGCCACCAGTCAAACAAGGCATTGACTCTTGTGTTCGAGGTTAGATTGCCACAGACACTGTGGTTGGCGTTAAAATCATCCGCCATTAAAAAGTAATTGTTTTCCGAATCTAACTTGAGACTCCGGAAAAGAGTATCGATTTCACTGATAAATTGGGTACCTTGAACAGATTCAGGAGCGTAAGCAGCCACTATATATAGATGCCTTTGACATTTTAGAGGAATGTCTGTGGAGGACGAAGTATTGTACCAAACACGGGCACTAGGTTCTACTTCGCCCTCACAAACATCACTATTAGTTCATCGGTTCCGCCATTAACCGATCAGCAAGGATTAATTCCAACACGCAGAACAAACGCAGTACTGCGAATAAAACACGCCGATGGAAGTCACCAAAAAATAAAACGCACTGTGCACAGGTTTGTTATTATAAATGTTTTTTTATTTCGCCACGGATCTCAATTCAAATATTTCACTTTACAACTAGAGAGGTCTCAACGCGATGACAACGACTCCGGGGTATATTCGCATCTCCGTGCGCACCGGAGAGCGGGAGATAGCACGACCAGCGTGGTCGGCTGATGGAAATGGACTCAGCGTTGCTCTGCTCGATGCAGAGCCACTTCGCAACCGGGGGTGAGTTTTCTCGAGAGAGAAAGTGTTTCTCTCGTGGTGAAAACAAGGAAGAAAGAGTTGACAATGTATGTGAATGTGTGTGTGTATGAAGATCACATTGGTTTTTTCATACACAAGGCCATGGCAACGAATCTGAAACAAAGAAGGGAAAATGTGCATTCACTAGATGAGAGTTCGGTAAAGTAAACAAACCGGTAAAGCAAACAAAAAAATAATTGGTTTTCTGTTTGCTCTTGCCACTGCTGATGAGAAGCAGATCCCGAAATATGAAAAGACAAAGGATAACGCTTGCGTCTTTGTCTGAGATATGCATTGCGGCTAAATAAATAGGCGGCAATGCAATGTGCAAATGTGCTAATGGGTTTTAGCTTGATTACCGGGAAATGGTGTTTATGGCATCGCTGGTAAGGGTAGGGCATTGAATTCCTATTTGCATTTGCTTATGCTGTAAGATTGATTGGTGCCAAGAGACGCGAGATGCGTATATTTGTTTTGGTTTCTTGGGTGTAGGTCGCCAGCCAATGTGTACGTTAAGAGATTTATCATACACATGGCGAAGCTGGAAAATAGACAGCGCAAAGTTTATGGTCCCTGGTGAAGGTTACATAGTATGTAATCCAAATCCGTTGTTATTAGGAATTCATCTAGGGGAATCTGCCTGATAAGTTAAGAAAGAAATCTTACGAAGAATTGTATGCGAAGAGAAGCATGAAAGGTAAGTTTTCTTTTCCAGGGGCTTTTTAGGTTACAGACTTGATCTCTTTAATGCGTGAAGCATTTAAGGTGCTAATTCGATTGCATTAGTGAAGTTATGAGATTGGATGGAAGTTATGGGGGTTTTTCAGGTAAGTGAACCGTGGGCATGTCTATAATGCATGCCTCTAGCACCTGGAATTTGTGTACTTCCGTGCTGTAAGCGACCTTGTGATTAAGACCTTTCTTAACTAAGACAACCACCCCACCCCCTCTCAGAATATGGTCGATCTCGCCTAATTATGTTATAATTTTTGTAGCCCATTTTATGCCCTTGGTTTAGCTTAGTTTCGCTAGCCAAGAGCACATCTGGGCATTCGGCTTGGAGCAGATTGCCTAAATTATCCCTTCTTTCAATGTGGATTAGTGAATTTACATTCATAGGTATAATTTTTAGGTTTAGTTCAGACGGAGGGTTGAAGATTTTGATGTGGAGAGTTATTTGAGAACAGGGTTGAATAGAGAGTATCTATTCGTGCTCTTTGCTCAGTCAGTGTTTTTTGAAATTCGGCAGATTGTCCTTGCATGGTTAATAACATTGTTATTATTTCTGAATAAGCTCCTCGATAGTATAGTGGTTATTATCCCCGCCTGTCACGTGGGAAACCGGGATTCGTTTACCCGTCGGGGAGCCTCTGGCGCAAAACTAATGACCTTGCCCGGAAAAACAAATTATCATGGAAAATTTAACAGCCTCGGGACTTGCTAAATAAGGCCAAGGCTGGATCCCGGTTGTAGTGCCGATGATGATGATGATGATGATGATTGTTATTCAAACAATCATACCAATGATCATGTCCCATGACCCGTTTTTCTAAAACAAACATGCACCCAACCATCCTAGACCCTTGCCATCGTAGGCGAAGTTTCTGTTGACTTAACATCAACAGGGGAAAAAACTTTCCTCTATCGTTTATGATGGCAATACAGCCAGCCTCCAGGCATATTCATTTATTTGAACAGCTGCAGGATGGTTTTCTCGTCCTTCACCCAACGTATGTTTCGTTTGTCTTTCTTTCCAAGGTAAAAACACTCAACCTATCTAGACGGTGTCTATGGGAACCCTCCAATGAGACGCGAATCGGTTTCTCATTGGTTGTTAGGGCGAAGGAAAAATTGCTTTCCCCTGCCATGACATGAGTGGAAACCCGCCTCACTCACTGAGGTTGGGTCAGCGTCGCGCAGCTTACGAAGAGTCAGTTTTCTAATCGCGAGGAGAGTAGTCGAGGTCATTAAGTACGGCAAAGTTTAACGTTATATTCAAATTGTTTCCTCTGATCAGGTGTCTTAGCCAAGTCGTAATACGTCGTGCAACGACTAATTTTTTCTGTCGCTGTTAAGAATCGTCACCGCACGCGGAGGCAAAGGTAGTTGCAGTTAAAAGGGAACCCATGTTAAGAATAAGAACAATAAAAGTATAAATCGGTGCACCAGTGTAATATCAGTTGCAGTTAAAAGGAAACCTATGTTAATAATAAGATCAATATAAGTCAGACTCGATGTAACCGTGTAATACTAAGGAGCAACAAAAAGTGTAAATCTATGCAACTGTGTAATACTTAAGAACAGAAATAAGACAGAAGGCCGGCTGAAATCAGCGAGGACATGAGATCATTCAGTGTATTAGTGAATCGGTAAAAGAAAATCCGCAACAATCTACTTGTAGGAGAAGTCAAATTGAGGTTGTGCGGCCGTACGAAGAACATGTGGAAGGGTGTCTTATTGTGGACGAGAGACACTTTTTGCTGAATATATTTTGGTTTTTTGAAGGTACCATTAACTTTGGGCTCCTCGATTGTATAGTGTTTAGTATACCCGCCTGTCACGCGGGAGACCGGGGTTCGATTCACCGTCGGGGAGCCTCTGGCGCAAGACTAATGACCTTGTCCGAAAAAAACAAATCATTATGGAAAATTTAACAAGCTTCAGGACTTACTAAATAAGGCCAAGATCGGTTCCCGGTTGTAATGCCGGTGATGATGATGATTATTTCTGAAAGTGTCTCTGGCGCGGGTATTCTAACATAACTGTATGTATGTTCCATGGATGCTGGACATTGGACACACAAGGAGCCACGTAATTGTTCTAAGAACGAGTTTTCATTTTTTTTCTCTTCATCTCGTTTCTTTTTGGATTCCAATTTTAATTTCATTTGTTGAAATTAGGACATCCTCTAAAATTTGCAGTGTGACCTGTATTTTTACAGAGGACAAGGGACAGGGTTTTACTATCTGTAAGCTGTTCCTTGCCCAAAGGGTATTCACCAATGATATGGTCGGAGAGGCACTATACGCACCCGAATTGCATGAGGTAGTTCGATGCCGCGTCCCCGAAGCATTGACAACGCATGCACTGCAATACGCGATCGGTTTTTCTTATTTTTTCCCAATTTATTGTTTGGTGATTGAGGTGTTTGATATCGGAGAGCATCGACTTTGCTGTTGGGACTCAGTGATACAATAAAGAAAGGCAACTTGCAATTGCGTTTCCTGGAGTTGGCGGTAGAGAAGGGTTTCACAACTGTAAATTTTAAATTGTCGGTTTCGACATTTTTTAATTCCTCGAATACCTCTTCAGGGGAAAAACATGGGTCAACTCCTTTTAGGAGCATGGAGATTATTTTCTCCGATTTCGGGGTGTACGTGTAGTACTCGCTGTGTGTCCTTCCCAAAGCAGTCATTACTTTGCGATAACCTTCAATATCATCGCACATTAATTTTATTTTAGAATTATTTTTTTTTTTCGTTTTAAAATTTTTGCTTGTTAACCCACCTAATTTTATAACGTCATTTGTTTCCATGGACGTAAGTATTATAGGCGGCTCCTTTTCCTTTTTGTTGGTTACTATGTGCTGGTTCTTTTGCTGCTTCTGCATCTCCTTTGTTTGCTGCCTTTTGTTTGCTTCCTGATGTTGTTCATGATTTTTCCGTTGTGTTGTTGTATTTTCTTGCCTTTGTTGTTACTGCACCAGGTCTTTTAATTTGAGGATTGCTTCTTTTTGTTTATTCAGTTCCGCTTTTTTGGTGTCGATATACGCAAGGAGTTTGTCTAGTTCCGCCGGATCTGTTTGAGTACCTGTGATATTGCTTTCTTCATCAGCAGGTAACTCAATTTCACTTGGGTCAAGTTCAACCAATTCGTTGAATTGGTTGCCTGTCCCTGTGTATTCGCTTTTCTTTCCTTTTACATTTTTTTCACCATCTGTATTTGGCTTGCGCCGCTTTGTTATAAGACTCGGCTGTCGCTCGAGTCGGCTCTGTGTCATCGCTTTAAAGTCTGCCTGCTCCCTTTTCATGAAAGGCGACGAACCCTTTAGCACTTTATGTTTGTTTCCACAATGTTTCAAAACAACCGCTCTCAGTGGCGGCCACACTGTGTAATCCACACTTGCACACTTACACCCACTGTCCTCAATCGCGCGACGATTTTTTTTCTTTCCCTGTTGCCAAATGAACGTCTCTTCTCTTTGACGTGCCGATGATGACTGGCACTAATGTTCATTTATGGTCAACGACGGCAAAGATATTTTGTATTTTTTTATTATTGCCTTATTGCTTCGTTACCATGGAATTGTTCTGTTTTGAGTACCACATTATTTTCTTTGCACCGTCATAGATTTTTCCCAGATGTGGCATCTGGATTCATGATTTGCCCGTGTACGCATTTTGTTTGTAATGCACTTTTACAAGTACTCATTGTATTGGATATGTTGATTAGCATTAATCAACATATGGGCCTTCACATGAAGGTGAATCCTGTTAATGGCGGGGGGTGGCCCCAACTGGGTGAGTATTAGGAGAGGGTAGGCGTTGCGTGTAACAATCCTCTTATCCTACACTGAAAGTATCTTTTAAGTCAATAAAAAACCGATTTTTAAAATTCGATTATGTGTATTGCTCCTTAGATGAATGAGAGATGATCTTAAGACTAGACATTGCGCTAAGCGCACTTGGAAGATATCGCCAGATTCACACCATCGAAATAAAGGCCGAAATTCTTCTGCAGTACAAATATTTTACTTTTAGACTACCTATAAGGCACGTACTATATGTCAACACAATATAATTATAATACAAAGTTGTGGGGCAGAAAACTTGTTTTGTTTCTACTTAATCGGTATCTTGGTCGTCTGCATCCTCGTCATCGTCTTCTGACGGGGGTTCTATGTTATTCGGGTCTACTTCTATTTGCATAAACCTCGACTCATTGACGAGTTTTGAAAGCTCCTCTGCATTGTAGCCGATCAGCATCTTCAGGTCACAATCAAATTTGTATGCAAAACGTTTACCCGAAACCTTGGAAATCATGTCGCCATCGTAATAATACCGCAATGCTCGGGATAACTTTTCATAATTCATCGCTGGTTTGTTTTTCTTTACTCCCCAAAGACGTGCTACTTGTTCTGGATCGATAAGTTTGAACTCGCCTTCCTTGCCAACCCACTGGATGATATCAGTGTGGTCACGATCTGTAAGGATTTCTAGAAGGAACTGCCACAGCTGTACCTGCCCGTTGTTTCCAGAACCTCCCGGACCACTTACCACTGCTGTAAAAGTAAGAGAAAGAGTTTAGGAGTTTTATAACGAAATAGATATTAAAATTACTGATGGACTTCCCACCACTCCACGAAGGTGTCTTGCGCATAACTTTATGCTCCTTAGCATGCAAGGGTGAGTTGCTATCCGACAGATCATCATACTCTGGTGGATTATGCACAACGGACACAAATTTGCATTCCTTCAATAGTTGCAAATGGGTCCAAAAAACATTTCCAGGGTCAGATATCACTATCTGGCGAAATTCTTCATGGGTCATCACGCATAGCTGTTTACCGGTCATATTCCACTCAGATAATGTTATGTCAGTCTGTTGCAGGGAGGGAAATAAGATTGTACATCCACAATGTGTACCAACTGCTTACCAGATTAAACTGCCTGACAGCCCATTGTAGCCAGTGCTTGACTTGGGGGATAGTCCAGTCATTTGGATCATCTGGTATTTTCAATCTTATCTGCTCTTTCTTGAATTTACTATCTAGGACCCAATTGAGGCAACGTTTGTCTGGGTCACTCTTTTGTGCTGAAGGCTTTTCTCTGTTGTCATCCAAAGAATCACAACTGTTTTCCAGTGGTGAATATTCTTCTTTTATTGGATTGCCGTTTTGAGCTCCAATAGCAGCTGTAAAGAACACATATTTTTCCCGAGAGGAACAATTTATCAAAATTTCCTCACAAATGAATTTGCTTACCTAAAGCAGCATCAGTTGGCTTAAGCACATCCACAATATTTATACGCTGGCTGATTGTTTGAATCTGCACATTGATCTGAACCAATCCCTCGCCCTTCACACATTGATCCACAAGATTCTTATGCGGTGCCAGCTACACAATTCATATTTATTTCGTTGCCTCATCAGTGAATCTGAATAACTTACCATTTGTGCATCTTGTAACCACACCGAGTATTTCTTCAACTCTACGCCAGTCTTTTGTTCCAGTAGATTTCTACGATATCAAAAACAATACTTTTGTAAATTTGACTTCCAATAATTTCAAGATATATTTAAATCATTCTACTTCCAACAACGGTGCCTACATACTTGAGTGTGCCGAGCGGTTCTCGGATATCCATGTGAAGTATAATAACGTCATCAGGCTCATTTTCATCGTCGTTGCCTCCCATATAAAGGTTTTCCTGTCCAAATATCCCACTAGAAATCACTCCATCTACAAATGGGTAGTATAAATGAATGAAAATATATTAAGCAACCGAGAAGTGGTCACCTAAATCTTGGCCTACACCGAATCTAGACACAATGTCATTTGTTAATTGTTCACTTAAATGTTCGGGATCCATTAGTTGTACTGAGTTACAAATGTCTCGGGATAACTTAATAAAAAATTGGTATTTAATTTGTACATGGAAAAACTGTTAGTATTTACACTTCCTCAAAATTGGGTTATAATCAGAGGTTTGTCAGTCTGTCAAATTGGACGGGTAACAATGAATGTTCAAGTGCTGCCAATCTATAATAGCAGTAATAGTAGTACTGGGAATAATAACACTAGCAATAGCTTGAGACAATGTTCTTATATACACATATATATATACATATATATATATATATATATATATATATATATATATATATGTTGCGGATTGGCAATTGAATGTGCTGGAACGTACTGGAGAAATCTAGTACATTCGCAGTGTATACCAGTTACGCAGCAGCTGGCACCAGCTGGCCGATTTTCACCATCGATGACGTCATGGCGTCCCTATTTGAATTGGCAGTTATGCCCAACGAGTCAGTCTGCAGCCAACCTTCACCGCGCTCACATTATCGGAGAAATCATCGCCAGGTACCAGTTCATCGTAATAAAACAAGGTGTATCCCCATTAAATAATAAAGTAAATAAAGGTTAATCTCCTGAAGTAAAGATCTCGGACTTTGTTTTTTGTGGTTCCTGAAGTAAAGATCTCGGACTTTGGTTTGTGTGGTTCCTTCCTGCCTTTTCATTGGATTCCTCTCGTCAAGGGAACGGTGGACAAAACCCAAACACTACTGCAACATTTTCTGAAGGGAACAGTGGACAACTCCGAACACTGTTACAGCATTTACTGGTCCTTCGAGCCGGATCCAGTGCCTATTGGATCCACTCATCGCCGCCCAGTTCGCGGCACAACAACAGTTATAACAACGGACAACAATAACGCAAACTCCAGTACCATTGGTAATCAATCAAATTCAGAGTGTAATACGGCAAATGATGTCGAAACGGAGTTCACAAATGAAACATTTGTTGAAACATCAAGACAGGAGGAGGTAAACAAAATATCTCCTCAACCGGCGGCTTAGGGTGAAAGTATCACCATCGATAATAAGAGTTCAACTCAAGGAACCGAAACAGCCATTGAAAGCCACCGTACAGAGTTGGAATACTCAATTACAAAGCCAAAGACCGACTACAATAATGATGATATCGCAAAGCGAAGTGGCTACGATAACATAATACAACAGAGATTCAACATATCAGACAGGAATCAGGCCACAGAAACAACACCACCACGTGCGTCTAGTGCTGAAAGACGAACCCCATTAAGGAAGGATTCAAATAGCCATTGCTCGCTGTGACCGTCCATCGGCGTGAAGTCCTCTAAAGGAATCAACGCCGGATCCAGTGCCAATTTGGATCTACACCATCGCCGCCCAGTTCGCGGCACAACATACCTGTGAAGAGGAACACCAATTCAAACCCATTAAGGAAGTGAAAACCAAATCAACATAACTGGCCTTTTTAATGGACACAATGCCAGACAATTTATGGACGAACTTTGGACCTTATTACTATCGGCTCAAGAAAGCGAGAGCGGCATACCAGCAGAACTCATCAACAAAGAAGAAAGGCCTAAGCGCAAGGAAGTCAAATACAAAAGGAAGCGGCTAAGGAAGCAGCAGTACTCTGACAATGCACAAAGTGTCCAGAGTGATGAAAGTCCTTTGCCTAGTCAACAGACCACTGGAACCGTGGTCCCATCTGCCGGACCACCGAGCCAATTGCCATCGCCGCCTCCATTTGCTCCCGGAGCAATGCGAGGGTCAACGGATCCTCAACAAAAGGGTGAAAAGAAACCACAGACAAAGGAAGAAGCCGATCTAACGAAGCTGCGCCCAGTGCAGCAGCAAATGCTGGCGATATCCGGACAAAATGCTGGTGAATCCCTGAAGGGAACGGAGAGTACTCAAAGGAAACGGGGAAAGGAACAGGACCCTAAGCCTAACCACAGTGAGAGTGACAGGCAGGTAGAAAGTGATACGTCGAGTGAAACCGGTGACGGGGAAAGTGATTCGACGCCGAAACCTGGTAACGATGCTCCCCGGACTGGTGCACCGACCATCTCCTCGCCAGCGAGTCTTTCGCCGCCAATGATGTTCCGGCCACCTCTACGGCGCCCGGAAACGCCACCAACACCTGACATGTGCATGTCGGCCGGCCCCCCACCCGGATCGTCATCACGGATGATGCACCCGGAAAATTCCCCCCGTATGGACTACGCTTCCCCGACGACATTCCTCGGTCGGCGGAACACCAAAGATCTCGACCGACGGCATTCCTCGCTCGGAAGAGATCATACCCGTTTTCACACGGTGCGTAACGGAGCCGGCAATGGATCACACAGTGGTGACGGCGGCGACGACGACAACGTTGACAACGGTTCCCCGACGACATTCCTAGGTCGGCGGAATCCAAAGAATCTCGACCAACGACATTCCTCGGTCGGCAGAGATCGTACACGTGCTCATCACCAACACGAGGTGAAAACCGCTATTGCTGCAAAACGAAAGCAGGACGACGAACTTTCTACAACGAGAGTTCAAACCAAAGTGCCTTCAACATCAGCTCTCGTACAACAACCAGTGACGATTGAGGAACTCATCGCCGCTCAGTTCGCGGCACAGGACCGCATCTCTGGCTCCTTCCTCGGCGCACAGGACAAGGGACAACTAAGTCCAACAATAATCGAGGCAGCCAAATGCGCACTCCGCGCCGAATGGGAAGCCTTTTCCAAGCGGCACTACGACATCTTCTACACGGCGGCACCGGAATATCTAGAACCCGCGTGCTTCGTGGAGGATTTTTTCGGCGAAACCGAAGACATATACCTCGAGGAACAGACGAAGCTCCTCGAGGCCCAGTGCGCTCTCGATTCGGCCTCCCCAGCCATGGCCAACAGCACCAATCGCCTCCGCCCTAGCGAGCTGCCCCCAGTGCAGCTGCCAACGGTTGGCATGTTCCAGCAAAAGGAACCGCACCCCAGAACAGTGGATAAGGATCAGCAGGCCGCCGACCAGAGTGCCGCCTGCCCAAAGCCCAACCTACTCAAGGTCCCAAGGATCAACCAGCCGAAGCCCCCACAGAAGACGATGCCGCGCACGCGTTGTGGGCCACCAGATGACATGGCCGTTCCTCGTGGGTTGCGAACTTACAACTCCAACCCAGAGGAACTGGTTCACTTCGCACCGCATCCAGATGAAGCAGTGGGCACGGCGCACTTAGAATCCGTGGCAGAATTAACGCCAATGCCTCCCACAAAACCGCCTTCGACTGTTCCAGCAACAGCGGCCGGCCCAATGACCAACCAGCCCCGTGTCCCGATACACAGAACACCCCCGACATCCCTAAGGCAACAGGGCCCTTGCACACTCTGCAGGGCCTTACACACGTTCTACGCTTGCGAGGGCTTCCGATCACTCACAACTGGCCGTCGGAAGTCCTTCGCACAAAAACGAAACTTGTGCACCAACTGTTTGGGTCGCCACCGCCTATGCGACTGCCACTCCAGCAAGACGTGCCGTCGATGCCAGCGGAGACATCACACCTTACTGCATGTCCGGACTACCGCCATCGACGGGACAACATCACCGCCGCACCACAAAGGACCCGCCCCCCGGATCGACCGTCATGAAGGGGCCTGCGCACATACAATCAGCACCCCTTCACAACATTCCGCGTTGCTACCAACAGCCAGAGTCATCGTAGCATCGGAGAACCAACGGAGAATTGAAGTCCGTGCACCCCTGGACCCCTGCTCCAGCGGCACCTTCATTTCGTCGTCACTCGCCCGAAGGTTGCACCTCCGACGCCAACCATCATCCGTCCCCATCTACGGTGTTGGGGGTACTCGTGGCCTTGCCACCAGGTCTCAAACCGCCATCAGCACCACCTCTCACCACCACTGGCCTCGACATAGCGAGACCCATCACCAGTCATCACATGGTCATTGATCGTGGGTTGCGACCTTACAAATCCGACCCAGATCAATTGGCCGGTTCCGTGACCACAAAAGTTACCGGACGCCTCCAGTGGAAACGATCATCCTGTCGCCATTTACCCTACGGGCCATCCCAGACCCCCAAGCCGTCAGCGCTCCTCGGGGCGGGCGGCCCCGTCCCAACCGACCATCCACATCCGACCACCAGGGACTAACGACCAAGACCAACCGCCACCAGCAGACCGCACACTCCCGGCCCCTAGCCACCGTCCCCTGGAACAAAATGATTCGCCAATGATTGGCGAAGGCGGGCGGAATGTTGCGGATTGGCAATTAAATGTGCTGGAATGTACTGGAGAAATCTAGTACATTCGCTGTGTATACCAGTTACGCAGCAGCTGGCACCAGCTGGCCGATTGTCACCATCGATGACGTCAATGATCTCTTGTATGTCATCTTTAGCTATGACATCATCGACACACTTAACACGCACGTGCTGTCTCGTTGGCGGTCTTAAATCGACTTCGTTTGATGGACGGCGTTTACTTTCGTATTGGTGAAACCGATATCCCTGATGTTTCAAAATTCCGTAATCAGTCGAACGTCGGCAATGTGTCGAGAACGAACCCGATTACGCGATGACGAATGTTTTAAAGTTCGGTTATCTATCAAAACATTTGCATGATGTTCCCCCTGACATAACCCCCTCTGCCATTTATTTATTTTTAACAATATATTGTAGCGAGCTTAGGGTTCGCTGGATTAATTATTTTGAATAAATAAGAGCCGTTAAATCGATTTTGAATTAGTATAACACTTTATTAGTCCGTTAACCACAACCGTTACTTTTACCGTACACAACGATTTCTTGACTTATCGCTTCCGCACTTATCGCGTATTTTACTTCTTACTTATCGCTTGCTTCTCACTCGAGACTTATTACTTTCTACTCGTCCCCATGAGTTGTGTGCGACGTATTTATACCAGTTCCCCACATTCTGATTCGGTTCGTTCGTTCCATAATCTTGAATGTTCTATTATCCATAGTCGCCAGTTTTCCAGTACTTTGTTTTGGACTTTCTCGAATATTCCAGTACTGACTGTCATATGCGTCACACTACCCTCCGCCTAGATTAGTTCGTCCCGAACTAAGTTCACTGGTCTTCTGGGTTAACAAAAGTCGCCAGTCGGTCACGATGTTCCACTTTCATTTTGGCGTTCGGCCTTCGCTGAATCCTATAGACAACGTCGTTAACTGTGAGAATCTTATATGGTCCTTCCCAATGTTGCTGTAACTTCGGAGACCTTCCCTTTTGCCGATGAGGGTTATAAAGCCATACGCTATCGCTTGCATTAAATCCGGATGCGTTGGCTCGAACGTCGTACCTTGTTTTCATCCTGTCACTGGATACCTTGATTTGCTTTCGAACCAAATGATGAATCTCATCGAGGCGATTTCTCCATTCGGCTACGTAGTCTTCGGTCTTATCTATGGCGTCTGGAGGTATTCCGAATCGCAGATCGGCTGGTAATCGTATCTCCCGTCCAAATATAATTTTTGCTGGAGAATGGCCCGTCGTATCGTGATTAGCCGATCTATAGCTCATGAGAAAGGTTTGTACATATTTGTCCCAATCTCGTTGGTGATCTCTAACGACCTTCGATAAATACTCTTTCATTGTTCGGTTGAACCTTTCGACCATTCCGTCTGACTGTGGATGTAAGGGGGTGGTCCTGGTTTTCCTTACGCCCAGTGCCACACCGATGCCTTGAAATATCTGTGATTCGAAGTTTCGGCCCTGATCGGAATGAAGCTCACAGGAGACTACATATCTGCTGATCCAATTATTGATAAGCTGCTCAATGACGGTTGTTGCTTCTTGGTTTGGAATTGGAAGGACTTCTACCCACTTGCTGAAGTAATCCATGATAACTAACATGTATTTGTTGTTGTCGTTTGTTTTTGGGAATGGTCCATAGATATCAATCGCAATTCGCTCGAAAGGGGCACCCACGTTGTACTGCTTCATAGCGCTCCTTGGTCTTGCTGTTGGTCCTTTGGTCGCAGTGCAAGTTGTGCACTTCCTACACCAAGACTCGACGTCATCTCTCATGTGAAGCCAGTAGAATCGGGATCGTAATTTTGAAAGTGTTTTATTAACTCCCAGAGTCCACCGGAGGCCCCGTCGTGCATTTCTGTTAGTACATCTTTTACTTTTGATGGTGGGACTAGAATCTGCATTCGATAGGATTTTCCGTCCGCGGCTTCCCATTTACGCTTTAGAATTCCATCTTCCACCAGCAAGGAATTCCATTGTGCCCAATATGCCTTAAATGTTCCACTCTTGTCGGAAATATTGTTCCAAGTTGGGCGCTCGTTCATTTCTTTGTGTTCCAGAATTAGCGACATATCTTCATCCTGAAGTTGAGCTGCGCGTATGGCATCACTCGTCCACCCATCTAGTACTTCTACTTGTACATTTCGAAGGTCGTACGCCTCTTCTTTCTCTTCCGCTTTATGACAATGTTTAAAATCTGGCTTACATCGTCTTCTTGATAGAGCATCAGCGTTATTATGCACCTTCCCTTGCTGAATTGAGCTTATCATTGATACGGGTGCACATTCTGCGGTTAAATATCCTTTTCTTATTGCGACCGGCTCTTCGGACGCATTTAGTACTCTGACAGGTACCATGTGCTTCTTCACCTCAGATTGTTCCGTTGATAGTCTCCTCTTATGACAAGCGCATGAACAACAATTTTCACTCGATGTTTCATTCATTCGTCGACGTTTCCTACAGTCAACAGAGATGTGGCCGACTCCGCCCCATGTCCAGCACTTCATAACAGGTCTCGGGGTTCTCCGTTGTACATTCCCGATTCTTTGGCAGGAACGTTCCTGAACGGACATTTCTCGGACTCTATATGTACTCCTGGTAGCCAGTTTAGCAGATTCATATGCCAATGCGAGCGCCAGTATTTCATTAATCGTCTTCTTTCCCGCTAAACGAACGGCCTGTTGCAAGTCCCGATCTTGGAGGGCGTTTATAAATGCATCCATTGCTACCTCGTTCAGAAATTCCTTAGTCATATTTGTATAAGCCACGTTTGCCAATCGCTCAATGTCTGCCTGCAACTGTTGAAGATTTTCTCCAGGTTTCTGCGTTCTGCTCCTCAGTTGCATGCGGTAGACCTGCTGCATGTGGTTGTCTCCATACCTAGCTTCAAGGCCGTCTCTTACCGCTTGGAAATCTGTTTGCTTCTCTGCTGGTATGGTTTGTAGCAACTCTGCAGCCGCCCGCGGAGTGACATGATTAGTGATGTTGACTTTTGCTCATCCGACCACTTATTATAATTGGCCGCGGCGTCAAACTGACGTATAAATACGGTGAAGGGCCCCGTTCCATCGAAGGTTGGCGGTTGCATCCTTGTATCTCTGTAATCATGTTGATTGCTAGGCGATGTCTTATTTCTCTCAACACACTCAAGTCTCTTTTCGATTCGCATTATTTCTTCGGTGACTTTTAGATCCAGATTTTCTACTTCGTTTCGAATTTCTGACTGGATTTCTCCTTAAAGTGTTGAAAATTACATTTCATCCACTGCGTTTGAGCATCCAATTTTGCATTTAGATCTGCAGCTTGCGCGTCCAATTTTGAATTTTGGGCGTCGAATTTTGAATTTACGGTGTCAAATTTTGCATTAACATCTGTAGCTTGTGCGTCCAATTTTATCATCATCATCCTGAGCATCTCCGAAATGCCCAACTGTGGCGAACTCTTCTCCGTTACATTGGCACCATCTTGACTCGGTGTTTCTTCTTCATCCGGACAGTCTGGCGCAATCGCAAAAACATGTGTCAACATCAATACCTTCTTCCTCCATTGCTGCTTGTAGACGCTGTCGAAGAATTTGCTTCTGTCCCCTGCTATCCAGATTCCGGTCCTCTAGTTCCTTCTTCAACTCAGGAACGCGAAGTTCCTCCAAATGTCGATCTGACATAGTCACAACACACTTTCACAGACTTATTCACTTAAACAATAATTAGACCCACTTCTGACACCAATTGTAGCGAGCTTAGGGTTCGCTGGATTAATTATTTTGAATAAATAAGAGCCGTTAAATCGATTTTGAATTAATATAACACTTTATTAGTCCGTTAACCCCAACCGTTACTTTTACCGTACACAACGATTTCTTGACTAATCGCTTCCGTACTTATCGCGTATTTTACTTCTTACTTATCGCTTGCTTCTCACTCGAGACTTATTACTTTCTACTTGTCCCCATGAGTTGTGTGCGACGTATTTATACCAGTTCCACACATTCTGATTCGGTATTTCGTTTCCGTTCGTTCCATAATCTTGAATGTTCTATTATCCATAGTCTCCAGTTTTCCAGTACTTTGTTTTGGACTTTCCCGAATATTCCAGTACTGACTGTCATATGCGTCACAATATCGTTCTTATTGAGAAACCCTTTATATGTTAATATGATTTAGTTTCTCACCAACTTCTAAATCAAATAAACAAATAAAAAATTGCATATGCGAACATGTTTGGTTTTCATTTTTCCTCAATTCATTCTGTCGTGACCCATCTCTTTCTTTGCTCTTTGTCTAACTTTCCAGCTTCCGGGGCAATAGGACGTCTTCCTACCAGACGATACAATATAGTCCACAAAAGCAAGTCCTCAATAACAGCAACACAATCATTTTGAACAACCTTATTTTCATCTACCTACAAAAAGTTTTGTAAAATGTATTCAAAATTACATTTAGGGAAACCTGAAAATAATAAAATTCTTACAACAAATTTCAATATACTAAATCGTTACAAAAACTCAATTAATATAGAAGACTTTCGTTTTATTAGTTTTAGAAATGCCCTCATCTACGTTTAATAATAACGTCAAATAAATCTAACATCACAATTGTTTATATAATGTTATAAAATTGGTTTTTAAATCAGCAACGTTGCTTAGAACACGGAACGGGTAAATAATAATGAGATCTTTGTGTGAACACATATTTTTGTGCAGCATTCAGTAATAGGCTATCGACTCATTGAACGCACCCAATGAACCTCTGATGTGTCAGTAACTGAGTGCGGTGTGTTGGCGAGTTCTGATTTGTACTTGAGATTTACGCCGGCATTTGTAGAATTCGTGATGATGAAAACACTAATAATTATTTCATTAATTGCAACGGCTTTGGGGAGTAGCCAAATAGTTAATACTTTTGTTGAGAGGACAATCGATGTAAGCACACAACTAGTAAAAGCGACTTATAAGATCACCGTTGATAATACGGTAGCAGAATCCATATATGATTACTCCTTTGTAATTCCACTCGCGGAGCGGGCGAGCTTAGCGTACATTTCTGCAAAGGATGCGTCCAAAAGAGAACTTCTGTATCACGAATCTAATACCGACAATACAACAGAGTTTCGGTTTAAGTTCAATAATCCAAATGTACATCAGTCGCTCAACGTGGAAATTGTTGCAACGAAAGCATTGAAGCCCCATCCGGCGAAGATTACTCAGTCTGAGAAACAGTTGGTCCAGTATTTTGGTAGCGCATATTTCTACAGCCCTTATAAAACATTGGGACAGAAAACAGTAATCCAGCTGGGTGTGTCGAATGTTGAGTCGTATACCCACGTGAAGCCATGCCACACGGGGAACAATGCTGTGGTGTACGGTCCTTACGATGAAATTCATGGTAACTACGTTATTATATTGACAATCATTTAGCTGACTAAATTTCAATTTGTAGAAAACGCTATAGCTGAAATTGTGGTACACTTCGAGAACCAAACGCCTTTCTTAACAGTGACACGTTTGGAGCGCGTACTGGAAGTCTCACATTGGGGAAATATAGCAGTTACCGAAAACATAGAGATGTCTCATACGGGAGCCCAACTCAAAGGATCATTCTCTCGATATGACTTCCAGAAAGACGCTCGCAGTGGACAGGCAGCCGTAAGATCATACAAAACGATTCTTCCAGCATCGGCAACTGGTGTATACTATCGTGACACCAACGGAAACATTTCAACATCCAATATGAAAATTCTGCGGGATTCTGTTGAGTTGGAACTTAGACCGCGTTTTCCACTCTTTGGAGGATGGAAAACATTCTACATGCTTGGCTACAATGTACCATCCTTCGAATACCTCTACAGTTCCGACCAGAACTTCCTTCTTAAGATGCGCATTATTGATCACATTTTTGATGACATGGTAATCGATGAAGCTGTAGTAAAGATCATTCTTCCGGAAGGAGCGACGAACATTAGACTCACCACACCATATAAAGTTAATCGTTTACCCGATAGCCTTCACTATACTTACTTAGATACTTATGGCCGGCCGGTAATCGCCTTCACGAAAAACAATTTGGTAGAGATGCACATCAATGATTTTACTTTAGAATACGACTTTTCGCGGGTCCATATGCTTCAGGAGCCACTCTTGGCAGTGGGATTCCTGTTCGTCCTGTTTCTGGTCGTTATTGTTTGCCATCGCCTGGATTTCTCGATTTCGCGAGAGAAGGAAGTGCACCTGCACAAAGATTAAGTATATTAGAGTTTAAGTTACTATTCCCAGTATAAAAGCACAATGTGTTTCCTTGCACTTTGTCAATACGTTTCGTTAGAAGCTAAATAAAGTAACAACATTCAAATTCTGAGGGAATTCCATCTTAGTCTTTTTTTGGGTACATTCAAACAGGTTGCCCCCTAAGGGGGTTCGCGGTGTATTGCTTATATTTTGAAAAGGAAATTCTCGGGAGTGCGGCACAATTCTGTGGAATTTTGAGCTGCTATGAAGCCGTTCACAGGAGTGCAGCGTACGTACGCAATTAGCCGGGGACAATTTCGAGACACAGGACGGTTTTCAAGACATTAGTCGAGCACCAAGGCTAAAGGATCAGCATGTTTGAGAAAACCACGTCGACAATAATAAAAGAGATACCAGAAGGCCGGCTGAAATCAGCGAGGACATGAGATCATTCAGTGTATTAGTGAATCGGTAAAAGAAAATCCGCAACAATCTACTTGTAGGAGAAGTCAAATTGAGGTTGTGCGGCCGTACGAAGAACATGTGGGAGGGTGTCTTATTGTGGACGAGAGACTTTTTGCTGAATACATTTTGGTTTTTTGAAGGTACCATTAACTTTGGGCTCCTCGATTGTATAGTGTTTAGTATACCCGCCTGTCACGCGGGAGACCGGGGTTCGATTCACCGTCGGGGAGCCTCTGGCGCAAGACTAATGACCTTGTCCGGAAAAAACAAATCATTATGGAAAATTTAACAAGCCTCAGAACTTGCTAAATAAGGCCAAGACCGGTTCCTGGTTGTAGTACCGATGATGATGATGATTAACTTTGGTATTGGGTCGTGCCGTTCGAATTTTGTTGGGGTATTGAAAGGAAAATAAAGGATGAAGTATGAGACTTATGGGCCCTGCTATGACGGGGATGTTGTTTCTTTAAAGATTTAGTTGTGGGTATCGTTGGATTATGGGTCGGAGAGTTGAGGTTGTTACCAGAAGGATTATTTTTACCGCTAACAAATTTATTATTTACCATATCTGCTTTAGAAATAGAGCGTCTAATTTAAGTGCATGTATAGCTTTGTTGAGCAGAAACCATTCGTACGGGTAATGCAAAAATGGACTGAATTTGAGTTGCTTTTTGGGGCTCTATTGATATGATATTGATATTTGGATGGTTGTTGCAGTGCAACATAACACAATCACTAGCATTAAAAAGATTATACAATAGCAAAAGCAACATCATGAAAAACAAAAGATCAGTTGAAGGCGCGGTAATTATGCGTCGCCCAAGGGTATGCAGTGGAAGGCCAGCCTTGGCAAGGTTGCAGTCGGAGCTGAGCTTTTCATGTCAACCGTCTGCCGGATAAAACTCGAAGCGCTCTCTCAGGCAGCGGAGAATGAACAGTAAGGTGACGAATTGAGGCCGTTGCCAGCAGAATAATCTTTTCAGTGCCATGGCAAGCACAGTTTTTGGGAGCTAGGCCCGCTGCTGCAACAGGTGAAGTTGAACAACTGAACTGCCGGAAAGTACCGGAATCAAAAAGATACTTATAAAGCACCTAATAAATGATGGAGATTTACAATGTTAAAAGAGTTCGACAAGGTGATATACATAAAATTATTCCTAAAATAGTTACAATAAAATTACAAGATTAACATTAATTTGTGTTCTTTTTTTTGCTGGATTCGTAACGAATGATGATACCGTATTTTTTCTGAAAGACACTAAAGGTTATTTTTTTTTGTTAATTTATCTTACCATCCTTGGGGTGTTCTGGTTGTTTACTGTGCCCAATAGCGACAAATGGGTTTTTAGTTTGGGTTAGCGTTCTTTAATTCAATATTTTTATGGTCGTGATCTTGGCCCCCGGGACTTGACTGTTCTCGAATCAAAAAAAAAAAAAAATTGGGTAACGAGAGGCCAACTTTAGCGAGGCAAGGACAGATGTGTCCATCTTGTCTCTGGTTTCTGGTCATCTTGCGATAACAAGAATCACCCACATCCGCGAGGATGTTGGGCTTGGTCTCAAGATGTCAAAAAGAAAGGGAGGAGGTATCTAAGGATAGTGTGGACAGAGTTAGTTCAAATGTTCTCTAACTACTTGGATGGTGGGAAAGAAATCGTACAAGACCGGTAGGTCTTGAGTGCGGTAGTAAACGCAGATCACGTCTTCGGCGTCTGATAATCTGCGCTTCGGTCGGTGTGTGTGTGTGTATTTGTGCCGTCTTGTACTGTGCGTGCGTGTGTGTGGTGTGTTATCAGTAGACCCTATTATAGAGGGGAATGTTGTAGGGAGGGCTGCTTTCTTAAGTTTTGTATTGAAGAAGAAATTGTTGTGGTCGGATTCGAAGAGATCGAAAGAGAGATGGGTCAAGGACGCAAGACTCCCACGGTTACGGACTCCGCCTCCGTGTCCTCGCCCAACACCCACTAATTTCCGCAAATTTCCCCTCTCTACCTGTAAAGCAAAGAAAAATCGTCAAGTAGCTAATTTGCATAAACTACTTTATGCAAATTCTACTTGACAGTAAAAGTAATTTAAAAAAGACGTTGGCGCTGAATAAAAAATAGAAACGTCAACGGAAAAAAATGAAAATAGATTAAATTCCCAGATTCATTAGAAGAACAACGGCGACTAAGTTTGTGCTTATAAAAATTACATTAGAAAGAATTCTCATTAGAAAAACTACTGCGACTAAGTTTGTGCTTATAAAAATTACATTAAATAATAGTAAGTCTGTGAAAAGTAAAACCCACCAACCATCATCAACAAACAGCCAGCTGAACAGGGGGTCACAAGGATCAATGCCCCTTGCAACCGGAAACAAGTAGCAACGACGACCGATGAAGAGGTCGGTTCAAGAACTAAGGCCCAAGTAAGTCCCGTTCCCTTTACTACCTTTACTATATTGTTTACATAAATTGTTCAAATTTATACAACACTGGTAACAGGAGACTGAACATTTTTGTGTAATCGCAAATGGAATCATACGTGGGTATTTGACGATTTTTAGTTGGACGATTATCGCTGAAATCTGTTTAAACGAAAGTCACTTTTTATTATTTGGCTGGAAACAACTAGCCAGCCGAGGAATAGTGAGTACCCCCTTTTTCATAACATGTACCACAACAATTGGCACAACAGATCTAAGTTAAGGTAGAGTAATGATTCAGTGGTGTCTGAAGCTTCGTGCGGGAGGATCCCCGTGGACTCGATTTGCTTTCCACTGTGTATGCTTTCCTGTGTTGGTGTTTGCAGACCCTTACTTGTGGTCCTTTCATTGACCAGAGAGCAACTGATGTTCCCTTCCCATGGTCAACACCAACTTGGCCAGCATCTCGGGTCACAAGAGGCCCTCATCTCATCAGCAGGTTTAACCATTCTCACTGTCCTTTGTCGACCACTGTAGCTTGTTTCACATCTTCCTGCTCTGCCTCCGACTACCTCGGCCGCCTCTGGCATCGACCTCCTATTCTGTCTCGCTGCTTTTCTCTAAGACATACCACCTCCCCCGAACCTCAACCACGAAGTCCACATCGACCTCGCCCTGTCTCCCGATTGCCGCTTTTAAGGTTGGCCAATCGATCCTTCCTCCCGGTTGATGGACCTTAGAGGATCAACCGGTCGAGGCACCCACGCCAACGGTATCTCGAACGATTGCTGGCCAGCATTTTCATGTCACCACAGCGCTATCTCGACAAGTTTCACGTCACCAGGTCGGGATCTATGGAATCCCACACAACTTCGCCAACAAGGAAGTCAGTTTGTGACCCTGTTGCAAGGATCCACATCTTCGACCACGACACGTCATTGGTCCCGTGGCGTTTCTAACAGATACATACGCAATATGCAAGCAAATAGTGAAGAACACCGAAAGAAAATTCGAATAAGCAAAAGCATCAGAGCCGTATACCCTAGCGATAACACAACAATTCCACATCAGTTGAGTGTACTTGAGTTTAGAAATCCAATTCATACACGCGGCAGTGGCCTGGTGTGCTAAGCATTGGTTAAATTTTTAGTGATTCTAACTGTCATAGCGTCGGTTCGAATCACACATTCTTCACTATCGTCGCAAACGCTATAATCCCACTACCTGTCCTCCTCAAGATGTTGCCTCAGTCAGCTGGCACCGTCGATCTGCCCGCACTCCTCTGGATTTTCACCTAGTCCTCATACAATTCAGAAACAGCGACACTACCACCACGGTCAGATCAAGCAAAGCCGCGGCTCCTGCTCCGGTAGTCTTCTTCGATCGCTACCACATCATCAATTAAAAGGATTATTTTCTTGATGCTGGTCATGTTTTTAATGTACATTGGTGGTGGGCTAACATTTTTGATTGTTGTCTTGTGCTGACCAAGCAATGGACTCGGTGCTGCCATGGCTTGTTTGGTGGGTTCCTTAAGGACTGGTGGTAGTTATTTGGGGGAGATGTTTGGTGGCTTAGCCTGGGTTGTTATTTCCATACTGGCATCGTTACTGTTTTTGGTGGGTTGCTGTAGAGAAAGAATTTCTTCCTGTAGTTGCTTCATCTGTATTGTTAGTTGTTTTATGTATTCCGTGGCTTCGTGGATTTTTTTTTGTAGTCAATGTGTTTTGCTTGACTTTCTATGTTTGTGATCTTCTTTGCTGACTTTTGTTGAGTTTCGATGGAGATTCTTTTCCGTGCCAATATATAGTCGCGGGCTGTTGTTACATGGTAACTTCCCCATCGTCGTTGTCCCAGCGAAGAGGCTTTAAGCAGAGACTTCAGGCAATGACACATGAAACGGTTAAACAATTTAAATGTCCATACTTACATTACAAACAATTAAGACCTTGCCAAGCTAAATTTAAATAAACAAAATAGTGTACGTTTTGATTTACACACATTATCCCCTTCATTTACATACCTAAAATAAAACTATCCATTTGGGTACCGTGCATACACACTTTAAACATAATAAGATCGGTGTGGAGACTATAAAGTATAAAGAACAAGCATAGCCGGTGCCTAAACCCAATTCTGTTCGGCGAATGCCGCTTCGATCAGTTTCCGGGCTAGTCGTGACTGGGTCTCTTCGCTGAGACAACAGTTGGATTGAAAAAATAGATAACATATTACGGCGGAGGAGATCTGAGAGACACAGTTTTTGTCTCTTGCGGTGATGTTGGCGGTTTTTGTTTTGTTCTTTTGACTGTGGTGTGAAAGTTTTCTGGAGAAAAGACAGTTGGTTTTTGGCGGTTCTTTGTGAAGAGAGAGGAGGAGCTGCGGTGGCGTAAAGAGATGTTTTTGTGAACCTTGAAAAAAGTATCTTCATGTATCAAAAATGTTAAAGAAATTAAAAGGAAAATCCAACGTAAAAGTATCCTAATATATACAGTTGTGGAAAAAATAATAGAAACAAGCTTGTTCTTCGACATTAATCGTTAAGAAAAAATGTATTTAGGGAAAAATAAGAATTAAAAATATACTAATGGATTTGGTGCACTGTAATACATAAACGAAATACTAAATTTTTAATAAAAAAAAGGCGAGAAATAGTAAAAAAGAAATATTGAATCCAGTTTTCCTTGGATTTGCCTGGAAAAAATAATAGAAACAAATTAGTTTTTTCTTTGTGTTTTGTGAAGAATTAATTTACAGTAAAAGTGTTTCATATCGTTTTAATACTTTGTTGTTGCACCTTTGTTTTTAATGACTGCTTCGCATCTTTGTCCCATGGAATTGACTAGTTTGGTACAAGTCGCGGGTGGTATAGAATACCATTCATCTTTTATTTTGGACCAAAGTTCTTCCTTATTTTTGGCTTTGCAGTCTCCGATCTTGCGCTTAAGAATGCCCCATAGGTGTTCTATTGGGTTAAGATCAGGGGACTGCTATGGCCACTCCATAACATCGACTTTGTTTTGAAGAAACCATTCTGCATAAACTCCCATTTAATAGGCATGTCCTCTTCAGAAAATGGTAGTATAACGGTGTTGAAGATTTCTACATAATCTTTAGCACACATTTTGTCCTTTATAAAAAAAATTGAACCAACACCAGATGCTGAAAAGCACCCCCAAATCATTGAATGGCCTCCACCATGTTTCACTGTCTTTTTCGTATACTTTGAATCGAATTCTGGGTTCATTGGTCGTCTGATGTACATTTTTCCATCGGAGGCAAATAAATTAATCTTGGTTTCATCCGACCATAAGATGTTATTCCAATTCGCACGGTAGAGGTGTTTTTTGCCAAAAACGAGTCTCTGTTTTATATTTTTCTTGCTCAAGTATGGAACTTTTCTGGGACTTCTTCCAGGAAGACCCGCTTCTATTATTCTGTTTCTAATTGTACGACCCGTACAAGGTGCGATTAAGTGATTTTTTAATTCCGTTGAAGAAAAAAACGGCTTGTCCTTGGATAGCCGGATTAACAGTTTGTCGAATCGTGAGTTTGTTTTTATTTTTCTGCCTCTGGTTTCCATTTCGGGACTTGAATGAAGAGCTGCGAATATTTTTTTCTTGGAGCACTTCATTAGCTTAGGTATTTCATCCTTTTGTTTTCCCATCATTTCTTAAATTTTTTTATCAATTCACGATCGGAACTAGTGCAATGTACTCCACGACCCATTTTCACAACATTTTATTTTTATTTTTTTTCTAACAAACGCTAAATAACAAATTTCTAACAAATTTACGAAGATTTTAATAAAGACGAACCAATAGTTTACTTCACAATTACGATTGAAGACTGTGGTGATGGTTTGTTTCTATTATTTTTTCTAGGATAAACAACCCTTTCGCTTGTATTTCTTACTAATAGGCAAAAACAAAAAACTGATAAGAGCAAATTGATGCACCATATCGAAGTACTGTTAGGTACGGTTCGGGTATAGAATTGGTGTCGAAGAAAAACCAAATTGTACGCAGTTACTGATTGTTGATCGTTATCTAAACCTTTGTTTCTATTATTTTTTCCACCACTGTATATATATATAATTTTTTTTTACATTTCTCTCTGGAGGGGCGAACCTATAGCGCCGAATGGACGCCCCGAGATGCCGCCAAATAACTGTTGCAGTTATTTTTCAACAGTTGCAGGTTGTAAATGTATGTATGTATCAAAAATGCATGTATCAAAAATGTTAAAGTAATTAAAAGGAAAATCCAACGTAAAAGTATCTTCATGTATCAAAATTGTTGAGTAATTAAAAGAGAAATCCTACGGAAAAATCATTAGTGAAAGTGAATCGACCTTGTATTGCTACCGAAGCCCTACCATCCCCCCGCAATCCCAATATACATATCCCATCCATCATCCCATTTTCCCATACAATATACATATCCCATCATCATCACATTAATCTACACGATTTCCAAAAATCGTCATATTATCTACATAGGTGCTGCAATAGCGGTTGTCTAATATAACTATTCCAGAATCGTCACCAGGCGAATATAGTATGACGCATATGACAATCAGTACTAGAATATTCTAGAAAGTACTGGGAAACTGGAGACTATGAACAGTAGAAAATTCGAGGTTATGGAGCGGACGGAAACGAAACGCCGAATCAGAATGAGGAAACGTTATAAATACGTCGCACGCAGATCAAGTAGAAGAAGTAAGAAGTAAGCAGTAAAAGACGCGATAAGTACGGAAGCGATAAGTTAAATCGTTAAGTGTACGGTTGTTATTAACGGACTAATAAAGTGTTACATTAATTCAAACTCGATTTAACGGCTCTTATTTATTAAAAGTAATTAATCCAGCTAACCCTAAGCTCGCAACAATAGCAAATACTCAAGGGGGACGATTCTGAAATCAAATCGAGCAACCAGCAGCTGCTAAGAAGAATAAATTCCGGCATCACAAGCCAAAAACCAGAAGCGAGCAAGCAACGGCTTCTCAGAATAAAACACTTTTGTTTCACAAGCCAAAAATCAATATCCAGCAACCGCGGCAGCTGCTCGATTGTGATTGGCTAAAAGACACTCATGCGTTGCCGGCTATCAGGTACCTACAGAGGAAGATGACCTTTTTTTCCTAGGTTCGACTTCGTTCATCGAAGAAACTTAACGAAAAAAAATGACAAAGAGAGAAATTTGACTTTTGCAGGGAGTCGAGTAATAACCACCGAGGAAGTCGCATCGTATCTTTCAATAAGTCGAGTCGCATTTTACTTTTCAATAAGTTTTCAATAAGCCGAGTCACATTTTACCTCTCAACAAATTTTTAATAAGTCTAGTCGCATTTTACCTTGCAATAAATAATAAATGAATAACATGAGAACTATGAAAAGGTGTTGTGTTTTTAAATCCATAAATGAAAGAGATTAGTCCACGCTCTTGCCTCGGTCGACACGAGAAAGCACGGTCGTCGGACTCAATTACAATTATGAATACAACAACCTGGGGGCATACAATTTTGGTGCTGCCATTGTAAAGCACCAAGGATAAGAGTCGGCAGAAGGAGGCCACCCTTGCATGGAACCCAGGAGGTCCTGCGAGGATCAAACTAGGTTAACATATCCATTGCCCATATTATAACTTATTCACTTGGAGTTAGCAATCGGAAAGCTGAATCCCTTCACCAGCGTCACTGGCAGAACTATAGGGAAGCCCACCGTATCCAGTCAACACCATAAAGGTCTAATTGCTGAAGGATACCGACCCAACCGCAGAGACAGCGGCGTCGACACAATCATCGGCACCACGGACTACCATCACCAGAGGTAAACCGTAGAGCCCAGGGTGGGAGCCATCGGACAGGCGCCAAACAGTGAGTATCCCTTATGTTCACCTAATTTCGATTGAGTGAGGCAAGATCTCAAGAAAGCGAGGATGCGATTATTGAGTCTGATTAAAATAAGGGCCAAATCTTCGCCACCAACATGTTACATAATCCCTGTTATGAAGTTGACAATAAAGAAGAGTACATGAAGAAGGCAAAACAGGTTGAACGTCCGTGAAGTTTATTTCGAACAACGTATCGCACATGGATCTTAAAAGTAAAAAGCCAAAGAAGATTAGTCTCAAACATTTCTCCAAATTATTTGAACAGTCACGATAAGATAGCATAAAGTAAGAAAAACGAATTTAACCATTGGCGCGGCCTCCTAAAGCCACACTCTTTAAAGCTACAATACAATACCATCTTAAATGTTACAATTAATTACAATTTTACTGTTACAAATTAAATGTTACCTCTTAATGTTACAAGTGGCCACGGCTGCTACAAATTAATGTTACAATTGGGCACTACTACGACAATTCCATTTTAATGTTACAATTGGCGCAGCCGCCTACAGCGATTCTCTATACAACGTTAAGAATACATAACATTATTGGCACAGCAAATACGGAAGCAGATTGGCGCAGTGGAAGCATGATGGGCCTGTGGCGGTTCCGCCAAACCCCACGATCCACTTTCCTGAAGAACCCACATAACTTCGACCCAATCTTATAAGTTCGCTAATGCAATCGCATTAGCACCTTAAATGCTTTACGCATCTAGGTTATCTAAGGTATAACCTAAAAGTCCCTGTAAAAGCATTCTTACCTTTTCATGCATCTTTTCGCATACAAATTCCCTACAAGAATTCTTTCCATTATACAGGAGCATACAACCAAAACCTATTCGGTACCTTCGGTTGCCAGGCAAATTCCAACCTTCCCACACCTGCACCGCAGTCTCCCCGCAGCAAAAACATTTCCTTCCCAAGGATAATTAATGCTTTCAATGCATTATCTGGAAATGCCTGTAAAGAATTTTTCCTACAAGGGCATTCATACATGTATCAATGCATATCTGCATTAGCGACCAAAAACCGAATTCCCAATTAGTGTAGACATTCACACTAGAGTTCGATCCTGGCGTCGCCCTAGATGCCATGCACAATTGACACAGATGGTATACACAACCGTCATTGTGTAACCATCTAAATTACTTTCCAAAGACTTGCAACTATTGATTCACTGATATACTTCTCTCGGAAATACTTCTTTGTTTTAATCTTCAAACAATCACCAACGTAGCGCTTAGCCACCGGATTGGATTCAATAGCATAAACATATGCAAACAAAAGAATCCGATTCTCCCAGTCGGCAGAGATACGATCTCCATTATCTCAATCCCTTTTAGCATCTAATGAGTGGGTGCTATTTACTTACTCAGCTAACCCCCATTACCGCACGACGCCTTAGGTCGCTTCTTCCTTTGTTCTGCATCCCTTGTCTAGGTTTCGTTTCTCTTTGACCTACGAGCGTGAGTAAACAATCTGATCTCCGCGATCGACTTCACGCACACCACTACAGGACCACACCAGTGAAATCCTCTTTCCTCGTTTTCACCACGAGAGGAACACTTTCTCTCTCGGGGAAACTCACCCATTAGCGAGTCGGCTCTGGACGAGCCGAATATCGTGGAGTCCTTTACCATCGGCTGACTGAGCCGGTCGAGCGATCTCCCGCTCTCCGTCGCGCGGCGGAGAAGCGTAAATGTCCCAGAGTCAAGTAATTAGTGAGTCAACATTTTAAACGCCGCGGAGACGAGTCGAGCTCGAATCGTGTTGTTCTACAGTGAAGTCTACCTTTCAAATATAACAACATTAAGTTAAAATAAATTCCCACAGCTTTTAAGCCTTGATTAAAGAACAAAGTGTAAAACGATAACATAAGTGAAACATTAATTAAAGACCAGTTTTAAACCGTTTGACTAAATAAAAAGAACATTCACCACAACAACATCAATCATCATCATCATCGGCACTACAACCGGGAACCGGTCTTGGCCTTATTTAGCAAGTCCTGAGGCTTGTTAAATTTTCCATAATGATTTATTTTGTCTGGGCAAGATCATTAGTCTTGCGCCAGGGGCTCCCCGACGGGGAATCGAACCCCGGTTCCCGGGTGACAGGCGGGTATACTAACCACTATACTATCGAGGAGCCCCAACAGCATCAATAGTGTGTTTAAATTTTCCTGTGTTGCAGTTTGCACCAGTGTGTTTCACCAACTTTTCCTTTCTGGGTGTTCGGTTGTTTGTTATTGTTTCTGGTGATCGCGATTGTTATTTTTGGCGGACCTTCTAGCAGTCGCAAAAGGGGATCAGTGGAACCATTTATGATGGAGGAGGAAAGTGACCCTAGTGCCCGTGACTCGCACAGTACTTCCCACCCCACAGGCTCACAGTTCGACATAGACTGTAGATTATTTATATTCTCATAGTAAAAAACATTGACACTGGTTCGAAAGATTACAGATGATAGTTGCTTACGTTTCTCGCTACTAAACAGTTATTAGTCATATTGAGGCCAACTCCCAACCTCACAAATAGATCGATATCATAGTCGAATTGTTTTTCAGGGGAATGTTTACGTCGATATCACCCAAACGTGTATAATATTCGTATATAAATTCTATACAACTCCCAAGACTATGCTTGCAAAATAACATCCAAAATTATTTTAAAAGAATTTATTTTTATATTTATGAATAACTTTTAAAGAAAAAAAATGGTTATAACAAATAACAGCAAATGTTTTTGTTTTATATAAATATTGATAGGTATTCATTTCGTGTGGACATTTTCGAAAGTAAAATTGTGTTACATTTTAAAACTTAACTTTAAACTTT